>JARQOD010000001.1:85533449-85572363 GCA_033576555.1 Oophaga sylvatica
CAATCCAACGCTTAGTCATTAAAAAAAATCTGGGGTAAAAATCTTTACAAAAAATTGGGAAGTTCTTTTATTAGAAAACCCCATTGCTGTATTTAAAAGCAAAAAGATCAAAAACATATAAAATGAATTTTTGAAATTCATATTTTATTTTTTTTAAAAAAAGTTTTTTTTCTGTATTGCCTTTTTATCGAAAAATATTTTTGTTAATATGGCACATGTAGAAAAAAAATAATGATGATGCCCACTAGTTATATAACATTTTCCTCTATAATTCATTATTTATCCAAAAAGTCGCATGTCATGACTAGTTCTAGCATAAGTCCCGACCTATAGTTTAGGAAGAATTATACCACTCTGCATTACCCCAAGACACAAAAATACCAATATATGCAACACACGTCTTCTGCCTTTTGGACTCTTTTAAGACAAGTTCAAGTACAGGGTGGTCCAAAAGTAGGTGGACAGTATGTGTAATAGGTTTATGAAGGGGGAGATTTATCAAACATGGTGTAAAGTGAAACTGACTCAGTTGCCCTTAGCAACCAATCAGATTCCACTTTTCATTCTTCACATACTCTTTGAAAAATGAAAGGGGAATCTGATTGGTTGCTAAGGGCAACTGAGTCAGTTTCACAGATCCAGTTTTCACAGATAAATCTCCCCCAAAATGGCAAATAATTTAAATACAGATCAAGGAAAATGGATTTTAAAAGAGTATTGGAAATCTCAAAATGCTGAAACAGAGCAAATTGGGTTAAAAACATTTAGTACTCAAGCCCCAAAGAGACAAACCATTTACCGCATTCGTGACAAATTCGATGCCACTGGCTCAATCCTTAATGCTCCACAAAACTGGTCGACCCAAAACAGCCTGTACAGAAAATAATAACAACTTGATGCTGAAACATTTGTTCAGAGTCCAAAAAAGTCACCAGAAGAGTCTCTTTAGAATTGGGAATTTCACGAGCTTCCATCATGTGAATCCTGAAATCTATTGGGTGGAAAGCTTATCGTCCACGTCTAATTCATGGTTTATTGGAGGATGATCCAGACAGGCGGCTGCAATTTAGTGGGATTATGCTTAACGAAATTGAAGAAAATCCAGTAAATTTTAGATAACATTATGTGGAGTGATGAAGCTTCTGTCACATTATCTGGCCATATTAACAGACATAATTGTATTTACTGGTATAATGAGAACATGCATTTAACTTAGAGCAACAAGTAAATGAGCCTGGTGTCAATGTTTGGGGTGATATTTCAAGTTTTGGGTGTTTTTGACCATTTTTTTTGATGGAACAGTCACAGGAGATAAGTGTCTCCAAATTCTAATGAATCAAGTTGTTCCCCAGTTACAGCAACAGTCTAATTCAAATGACCTTTATTTCCAACAAGATGGGGCCCCTCCACATTATTCAAGAGTAGTCCGCGAGTACCTTGATGAAACATTTCCCAATAAATAATTGGCTGAAGAGGCCCACTTGATTGGCCGGCACGTTCACCAGACTTGACCCCAATGGATTTTTTCTTTTGGGGAGTACTCAAGGACAACGTTTATAGTCGAAAACCAAAAAGTGTCAGTGATTTGAAAAATTACATAAGAAATGCATTTTCTAGAAATTAATACCCAAAGAGATTTGTGCAAAACTGTTTGTCGTAGCGTAAGAGGCAGACTTCAAAAGCTGTGCAAATTGTGATGGAAAACAGTTTGAGCACCTGCGTTGATAAAATTTAAAGGCTTTTTGTATTATTGTTCAGAAAAAAATTTAATTGTCATTGTTATGCTTGTGTTAGTAAATATAATTTTATATATAAATCAAAATAAATGTTATTATTTTCTGTCCACCTACTTTTGGACCACCCTGTATATTATTGAGAGTGTGCTCCATATTATTTCAGTGCAACTGAGTAATCAAATGCATAGCAACTGATCATTGTTTAGCTAACAATACTCTAGGTAAAGTTAGTTTTGACACTTGGTGATCCATTTCTTCTGTGTTGATCTTGAACCTAGATGTGATGTTATCTTGTTGACACCAATGAAGGCAAAAACTTCATAAGGCAGATGCCAATTGTCCCATATCAGGGTGAAAATTCTTTTGCAGGTCCACATATGGCAATCAGACAAGTACCCTGAACCAACGTTTTATCATAGAATTTACTACCTGTAACCTCTAATATTATATTTTTCAAGAAAGTCATCCAGTCTCCTGAAAAATTATGGGCAAATTACATTTTTGTAAACTGCAAACTTACTAGTGTATATACTTCCAATGGCATCTGTGTCCCCCAAAATAAAAATGAAACAGAATCTATAAGTAGGTTCAACCCTTATAAGCAGTCTGTATGGACATGCAGGTCATACAAAGCTGAATAAAGTGCTTGTAAGAAGACAAAGTTCAGTTGTGCTGTATTGTGTTACTTACATGCCTCACACTGGTAACATCACCTTCTATTTATAATAATCTTTGGAATCAGATTCTCATGCAGATCAGTGTCCGGCCCATAGATCTTAACAGCTCATTTGCATATAAAAAAAACATGTATTTCCCTGGAATAAGACATCGGTTGTATCTAGATATCATTTTATTCAGCTTCCTACATGCCCATATAGACGGGTTAGGAGGATTTATCCTACTTGCAGATTCCTTTTAAATAAGTTATACAGGTATCTAGGGGAGTCAGCCCCTATAAGAATCATACCTGTAACATAGATTTTAGTGGTTTAGTTGGCAAAAAAATGGTTTATTTCATATGCAAATAAAGGGGCTCCAGTGCACCGTTACACCCTTCAATTTACGTACTGAAGACTGTCATATTTTGATTGATGCAGCGCCTACTGCAGGTGGACTCGCAAAGTATCATTGCCAGCTCTTATTATTAGCCCCTGCCCCTACTATGCTGCAAACAGGATTGAGTGATAAGAGCCCACGAGTGAACGTGGCTGCAGAGTGCGCTGTCAATAAAGATATGATAGTGTTTAGTATGCAACTTGATAGGAAGTCCATCAAGAGTACATCATAGCCCCATCATTTGCATTCTAAATAAATTGTTTATTTACGCCAACTAAACTACTAAAATCTGTGCTAAAGGTATGATTTTTTGTAGGGACTCAATATCCTGCATACCTATCTAAGTGGTTTAGTTAGTGTTTTGTGGGTGACAGACTCCTTTAAGATACAGTGTTTATGACATTATGATAAACATGAAAATTAAAATGTTAATGTGTTTATTTTTTGCTTTTTTTTTAGGACTATACACTCACTATGTATTTTCAGCAGTCGTGGAGAGACAAAAGACTTTCTTATTCAGGAATTCCACTTAACCTTACATTGGATAACAGGGTCGCTGATCAGCTCTGGGTACCTGACACATACTTTCTCAATGATAAAAGATCATTTGTCCATGGAGTTACTGTGAAGAATAGAATGATACGTCTTCATCCAGATGGAACTGTTCTTTATGGACTAAGGTAGGATACATTCCTCATCATAAGTTATCAAGTTTTTGGTCTGATATATGATGAAAATATAGAGGCCACTGGACCTTTTTTTGGACTATAGCTACAGTACAGACTTTTGAGTACTGGGTCTATTGAAGGGTTATGAGAAAGTGAATACTTAATACTGTATATTTTTATGTTGTTTGGTTGAGGGAGGTCAGAATCGTATTCTGTATTAATATTAAATATTGTAAAAATAAAATTGTATGTTACAGAGATTAGCATCTTCTTTTTTTAGAAGAAGAGATGCCTATCTTTAGTATAGTCCAACAATATCTGATTGGTGGGGGTGCAACACTCGGCACCTGCTGATCAGCTGTTACTGAAAAAGATATTTGGCACTCATTATATATGTCCAAAAAGAGTATTTTATTAAATGTGGAATATCCAGAAAATATTAAGACGTTTCGGTCAGCAAGACCTTCATCAGTCCTCTGGATCAAAACAAACTGCAAACGGCAGCACAGAAGCAAAGTGTGCAGCATCCACCGCTTAGACAGAAGTGCTTCATGTCTAAGAGGTGGATGCCGCAGACTTTTCTTGAGCGCCGCCGTTTGCAGTTCCTTATTATCCAGAGCACTGATGAAGGTCTTGTTGACCGAAAAGTCTTAATCTTTTCTGGATATTCCACATTTAATAAATCACCCCTGTTGACTGTATTTAATGAGTGGTATGTATCTTTTTCATACCACTAGTGGATCAGGATCCTACTTGTGCACCTTCGTATCCAAAAGTGCCGTGCGTTTTTTCACGCCGATCAGCTGTTACTGGCAGAAGCCAAAAGTTGTTGGATTTAGTCAACACAGTTGCTTTGTCAATGCTATAGTGGCTGCAAGCAGGTATTACAGATTCATCCCCAATTCATTCAAATAGGGGGTGGATCTGCAGTACCAAGCCTTGGCCACTATAGGAATGACAGAGTTGCTGAGCACTGACAGGATCCCAGAATTTCCAGCCACCACCAGTAACAGCTGATCGGTCGGCATGACGGGTGTCAAACCTTGAACAATCCTATATTGATGGCCTTTCCTTGGATAGGCCATCAGTATAAAAGTTGTGGCTGCCCTTTTACTATCACACTTGAAACTTTTCTGATCAGTAGTAGAACTGGTAGAAATTGTGCATGTAATGTTATAGAAAACTAACTGAAAGAAAAATAAAGCAAAATAACAATGTTCAAGTTGGGCGTAATCATATGACATCAGTACAAAATGTAAATGATAATTTCACTTATATGCCAGCTAAAGTTGCAGGAGATAAATGCAATCCAAATCATGATAATTTGCAAAGGGAAGTAAAGAGGAAATCAAATGTAAAAGGCATTAAGCATAATTTTCACTGGCAATTTCAAGAGGTGCTTGAGCTAAAAAAAGAAAATATTTCTGTCTGCTGTGAGACCAATGAATTTGTCCTCTTAATCAGTCAGATTCTTCTAGCATCAAAATTGTCAGCACGGTGCATCATATAAGTGATTTATCATTATTTTCTTATTTTTTTAAGATGGATGTGCTGAGCTTAAGAGGGATAAGTATCCGAGTTTAATTATCACAAAGTCGAGCACTTGATATTTACCAAAATAATGAAAATTGGCATGAAAGAGAGCAAATGTCTTAAGTGTGTAATGTCATTGTAACTCAGTCACAAAGTTCAAACAAAGTTCTTCAGTAACTTATCAACTTCAAGTTTCTTATACTTTAAAATATGGTGATTCAAAAAGGAAGGGACTAGGTTTTATGTACATTTTCCGTTCTAGTATGTGCAATTTGGTGATATTCATGTACCACATACTGTACATTGGAAGTTCTATACTGTACGTTGGAAGATGAAAAATGATGAAGTGGCTCAGTAGTAAAAACTGATACCTTGCAGTGATGGGTAGTTTGGATGGAGTGACAGCCCATTCCAAATTTCTAGGGCTGGAGGAAACCAGATAAGATCTACATTTTGTCAGTCTAATAGACTCTGACAGGACCAGAAAGGAGCATACTCGAATGCATCTCTATTCACACTCGCACAGCTCACCCCTGAGATCAAACATGTATCACCTATTTTGTAGACATATAAACTAATTTTGTATGTTTGTATTTGTGTGGTTGCACAGAGCAATAAATCTGGAAAGCGCCATTTAGGGGGTGACCTATTCTGGCATTTTTTTTAGAAGATGAAAATGTTAAAACCTAGTTATGGCACAATTGAAAGCAAACACAAAGAAAAATTTGTCCTTAAGAGTCTGAATTTATAATACTGTGTAGTTTTGTATGATCAGCATGTCATTTTGTATTTTGATAAGACATCATTTATGTTGGAATATGCAACTGCTGCAGGCTTATGTTGGTGAGGGACTGTGTTGAGCAAACAATAGAAGTCTCTTTGTTTATTATTAGTTTGACAATACTGTACTATGTGACCGCTTTGGTTTCGTTATGTCAATTCTTTCCTATAATCCTCCATGTTGTGGTTATAAAGTTAATGGTAGTTGTATTTCCCAAGTAAAACAGTTACTTTTCAAAGAAATGTCTAAGCGCTGAATTATTTCTGCAAAATTTCCCTCTACCTTTACCTCTACATTTTTGCATAGCCTCGATAGAATGTAATCCATGTGGCATTATATAGCTAATATTTGTTCACAATTAGCAATCACGTGTTATGTCTGTATTTCATCACTATCCACATTAATATATTCATCAAACATCAGCTTGAGACAAACATCACCAATATATTTTCTTAGTTTCATTATCATCCCCATAATCATTGATTTCCTGTTCTCCATTAATGAAGAATGGGGGATCAGTTGCAGGAGTTGGGTGGTAATGCAGCAGGTGGTAGTCAAGAGGCAAATGCCAAAATTGTAGAAAACTGATGTAGGCAGTTAGCCTCTTCAGTGCTGTGATGAAGCATAATCTCAGTGTCATGAAATTGAGCTCATGAAGAGTGTAAAAAAAAGAACTTGAAGGAATTGTTTTTCAGTTGTACATTTAATATGATAAAATTGAAAATACAACTTTTTTCACATAAAAATAAGCAAGATTAAAAAAAAAGTCTGATCCATCATGTATGAAAAAAAAAATAAAGTGCAGTCTTAAAGCCACAAATTTTCTTCTATGGGTTAAAGAGATAAAAATGAATAATAGCAAAAATATCAACTATGTCATACTTGATATGAAAAAAGAAGCAATCATCTCTTCAAAGGGAAGCTGCAATTTAGAATTATCTCGTGTTAGGTTATCATCTCTTACATTTCAGGAAATGCATATAACATTACAGTCACTAATGGCTATTTTTTGCAGTCTCTCAAATTCACAGAAGGTAGAATTCCATTTACTAGGATGATTGCATGTGGTACTTTAGAAAAATTGTTTCATCTTTGCGGTGTCTTAGAGAAATTTGATCTGTTAAAGTGAATGAACACTGATCTTCCTTGACATCAGGATCTTTTGATAACCGCTGAAGAAATTTTATGCAGCATGAATCCAAACATTCGGAAACTTTTTTTGTTTGCACTTTATCTAACTACAAGGTTAGAAACTATAGTCAAGTCATTGTCAGATGTCACATTTCTAATTTTAAGATTTATGAGAGATCAATATTTCTACCTATGGTGATTAATATGGTTATCCAGATCTTTAAAGAAGATGGCCCATACTTTTAAATAATATTTTTATAGCACCAACAAATTCCGCAGCATTTTACAATGCAGAAGGTACCGTATTTTTCGGATTATAAGACACACTTTTATGATCCCCAAAATTAGGGGGAAAATGGGTATGCGTCTTATAAACCGAACACTGTTGTTACCGATGGGTCAATGTTGTGGGCTAAGAGCTAGGGGTGTTGCGGTGGTCCTGCTGTGTCTGGTGGTTACGGTGGCGAACGGTGGTCCTGCGGTGGTGGTACGGCGGCGAGCGGTAGCATATGGTGGCCGCCATTCTTCTTCCGGTTTCCGGTGTCCAGTTTCTCACTTGGCGCAGGTGCAGATGGAGGAAAGCCGAGATATCCATCCACGCCTGCCTCTATGCGATGTCTCCAGAAAATGGCTGTGGATGCGGCGCAGATGGAGATCTCGGCACCAAGATCTCAGAAGATGAGATCTCAGCACCAAGATCTCCAGCTGCTCATGTGCCGCCCCGGCAGCCATTTTCCCGGAGTCCACCGCATATTAACAGTGGAGGGGCTCTGGGCTTTCACAAAATGTCAGCGGAGTCCCCGCACCACTGAACACCAGCAGCACCACTCTTGCCTCCTCCAGCAGCGACCCTTGGACCCTGCTCCACTGTGGCCTGCACCACTGAACACTCGCAGCGTCACACATCTGAACACCTTTTTCTCCCAGTCTGGGTTCTGCAGCATCGCCCCACTCCTGCCTCCGCCAGCAGCGACCCTGGGACCCTGTTTCACAGCAGCCACCACACCCGGTAAGCAATACGATGCCTGGCTTGTAAGAAGCACCACCATTTTATTTAAAAAAATTCATATTTTTGTCCTCAAAATTTGAGGTGCGTCTTATAATCCGGTGCGTCTTATAAACCGCAAAATACAATATTTGTACAGACAATATCTGACATAACAGAATAATACATAGTTCAGCAAATACCAAGAGGAATGAGTGCCCCACTCACAAGTTTACAATGTATGAGAAATTGGGAGAGACACAAGAGTTAAAAGGTAAAAAATCTTCCAATGGTCCAGTCATCAATATAATAAATAGGGTAATGTAATAAACAAATAACACTGCATGGACCAGTCCCAGTCAGTATCTGTGCAAGTAGAAATACAGAATGCTATTGAGTGCATGGAAGGTGTGTAAACAGATATTACAAGGGACCATATTTTAAGGAAGATTTGGAAAGGACAAAAGGGGCACTGTTAGATTTGTGATGAGAGGTGATAGGCCAGGCTAAAGAAATGCTTTTTTATGGCACTTGTAAAACTGTGACTACTGGGAATTAATAGAATTGTCCAGCGTAATGCAATAGAACTTGCGCAGCAAGAGAGAAGTCTTGGAGTGGCAGGTTCGGATTATTAAGGATGTTGGTGTTAGGGTTCGAGTTCCCGCTCCTGCACAAGGGGAGTCTCGAACCAGTGCCGCTGCGGTCTCCCATTCATCTCCGGCCGCAGTGGAGCCTGCTCAGCAGAGACGTCGTTCCAGGCGTCTTGCCCACTCCACTACTGGGCAGTGACTTGCTGCTGCCGTTCCTGGATCTGCTATTGTAGCCAGTTCTGGAGCAGACGTCTTTGGGATAAAGTCCTGCATTTTCTCTTCTGAGCGTGCCCAGAGTGAGATCTCTCATTGGAGATCAGGGGTCACATGCTCAGGTACTGCAGCGGCTCCTATTGGCCCGCCAGGAAGGCCCTGTTACTACTAGTCTTCTGAACAGGTTCTCATTGGTCCTTGTTCCTGGAAGGTCCTGTGGCTGTTGCTATAAAAGGGTAGCATGGCTGGGCCGCCATGCGCTAATATCAACCATTGTATGCTATGCGCCAGTGTGGTCATGCGTGTGTGTGGTTAGGGACCCGGCTGAAATAAGCCACTAGAATACCGACTTAATCGGTGAGGAGTTTAGTGTGCTAGCTGGTCAGGGTCGGTGTCCTAGATGCCCTAGATTACCGGCATAACCGGTGAGGAGTTTGTTTGCCGTATTCAGGGTCTGGCGTTCAGACGCCATAGATTGCGGGTGACTCCCGCGAGGACATTAGCGCATGACCACGTATTATGCTCGCTTAGCAATTAACCGTGTGCCTGAGAGCCTGACAGGACACAGTGTTTGTTCTCAGCGGCTCTGTGACGTAACAGGGTTCGCTCTCGACGCTAGACAGCGCCCTAGCGTTTTACTTTGCGGCTCACTGAAGCTAAGTGAGTTCGCACATATCGCCATATAGCACTGTGGCATCCCGTTAGCGGCTCTGTGAATTAACAGAGTCTGCACTTACTGCCACAACGCGCTACGGCGTTTATTTTAGCGACTCTGCGGGATAACAGAGTTCGCTACTTTCGTCATCTTACTGGCAGCAGGCTTTGCTTGCACGGTGGACCCCGGGCTGCGAACGCACCTCTCCACTTTATATATTTGGTGCGTTCCGCAGACCCTAACATAATATTAGCGCCAGGGTCTGGCTAGTAAAATGGCGGACGAACAGCGTCTATTGCAGTACATCCAGCAGCTGAAGGGTAGGTTGGAGGCTCTTGAGAGCACAACCTCAGCTGTGGATGTTACCGCAGTCGCTGTTCAGGCTGCTAGCGTGGCTGCAGCCAGTTTGTCCTCTGCCACCTCTGCCCCTACATTATCCCACCTCCCGCTTCCTGACAAGTTTGCCGGTGATAGCAAGCAATGTCGGGATTCCGTGAGTCAGTGCTCTATACATCTCGAGCTTCTGGTTGCACGTTTTCCCACGGATCGAGCACAAGTGGGTTTTGTACTTTCTCTACTCTCGGGCAGAGCGTTGGAGTGGGCAACGCCGCTGTGGGAGCGCGATGATCGTGTGGTGCAGAGTGCTCCTCGTTTCTTGGAGGCTCTTAAAAAGGTCTTTTTAGGACCCCAGGTCACCCACGATACGGCGCTACAACTGCTGGCATTGACACAGGGTTCGTCTTTGGTCAGTCAGTTTTCCGTCCAGTTTCGGACTCTGGCTGCTGAGCTAGATTGGTCTGATAAAGTTCTTATTCCTATCTACTGGCGGGGACTGGCTGACCATGTTAAAGACGCTTGGCTACCAGGGAGATTCCCGCCACACTGGAGAAGCTTATCTCCATATCTACCCGCATTGACCTCCGTTTTCACGAGCGGAGGTTGGAGCGGGCCCAGTGTAGGCAGAGGTTTCGGTTGGCTCCTACCCTTGCCAAACCTCTCGAATTCCCCGATCTGGCGTCCGAACCTCAAAAGGCCACAGAAGTTCCTCATGCAGGACCTAAGTCTCGGTCCGTCCGAGTATCCGTGGTTTGTAACCATTGTCAGCAGACAGGACACTATGCCAACAGATGTCCACAGCGATCGGGGAAGCGATCGCGTCTAGTGGCCCTTGGAGGAGGTTCACTAGAGACAGCGGCATTTTCCTCCAAGATAACATTTAAAGGGACAATCACTGTTGGTACTTCCATTCTCACCGCCGACCTTTGTGTGGACTCAGGAGCAGAGGGGAATTTCATGTCCTCTAGCTTTGCTCACCGTCATGCAATACCTCTGGTGGCGCTTGACAAATCAGTGACTGTTCGGGTAGTGAATGGGTCGTCATTGCCCTCACAAATTACACACCAGACTGTCCCACTTGCATTGTCTGTATCTCCTTCCCATCAGGAATTTATTTCCCTACTCGTCCTTCCCGAGGGAATAGACGAGATCCTACTAGGTATACCTTGGCTCCGTTTCCACTCCCCACATATAGAGTGGACTTCGGGTAGGATACTGGGTTGGAGTGATGCATGTACAGGCAGATGTGTCAAAAGTTGCGTTCAGGTTACCATTACTGAGTTACCCGCAGATCTTACTCCACTTCCCAAGCACTACTGGTCATATGCAGACGTGTTCTCCAAGAAGGCTGCGGAGACTCTTCCGCCTCATCGCCCCTATGACTGTCCTATCGACCTCTTGCCTGGCGCAGAACCTCCTCGGGGAAGGGTCTATCCCCTCTCTCTTCCTGAGACAGAGGCCATGTCGCAATATATTCAGGAGAACCTGGCAAGAGGGTTTATTAGGAAGTCGGTGTCACCGGCAGGGGCGGGATTTTTCTTCGTGCAGAAGAAAAACGGAGAATTGCGTCCGTGTATTGATTACAGGGGTCTTAACGCCATCACCGTTAAAAACAAGTACCCGTTGCCCCTGATCTCTGAGCTATTTGATAGGCTTCGGGGAGCAAGGGTATTCACTAAACTAGATCTGCGCGGTGCTTATAACCTGATTCGCATCCGTGAGGGGGACGAATGGAAGACGGCTTTTAATACCAGGGATGGGCATTACGAATATCTGGTGATGCCCTTTGGGCTCTGTAATGCTCCAGCCGTTTTCCAAGACTTTGTCAATGACATCTTCCGGGATATGCTCTCCACCTCGGTCGTAGTCTATCTGGATGATATACTCATCTTCTCTCCAGATATTGACTCCCACCGGAGGGATGTTGGCAGGGTCTTCGACCTCCTACGGGCAAATTCCCTTTACGCAAAGTTGGAGAAATGTGTGTTTGAGCAGGAGTCCTTACCTTTCCTGGGCTATATCATCTCCGCCCAGGGATTGGCTATGGATCCTGCCAAACTACAGGCGGTGATGGACTGGCAAGAACCCCACTCTCTAAAGGCGGTGCAGCGCTTTATGGGGTTCATTAATTACTACCGTCAGTTCATTCCCCACTTCTCAACTTTGGTAGCTCCCGTGGTTGCCCTTACCAAAAAGGGAGCTAATCCCAAATTGTGGTCTGAAGAGGTCTCCAAGGCCTTCACGTCTATTAAGTCTCATTTCGCTAGAGCTCCCATCCTACATCGCCCCGATGTTGATAAGCCATTTATATTGGAGGTGGATGCCTCGTCCGTTGGTGCTGGAGCAGTCCTCTTCCAAAAGGATGCTCAAGGTCGGAAGCATCCATGCTTCTTTTTCTCCAAGACCTTCACACCAGCAGAGAGGAATTATTCCATCGGGGACAGGGACTTGCTAGCAATGAAGTTGGCCTTCTCGGAGTGGAGACATCTGTTGGAGGGAGCTCGCTTTCCCTTCCAAGTCTTCACGGATCACAAAAACCTGGTATATCTTCAGACAGCCCAGTGGCTTAATTCTCACCAAGCCAGATGGTCCTTGTTCTTCTCCCGGTTTCATTTCACACTGCATTTCCTCTCGGGAGAGAAGAACATTCGTGCCGACGCTCTCTCTCGCTCTGTGGTGTCCTCGAGGAGGAGGTGGAGGAGCCTCGGCTTATCGTCCCCACAGAGAGCCTGAGAACAGTGGCCCCGGTTTCGCTAGAGTCTGTGCCCCCGGGCAAGACTTTTGTGCCTACTAATTTGCGACCGGAGGTACTCTCTTGGGCACATTCGTCCAGGGTGGGTGGACACTTTGGGGCAAAGAGGACATCTGAATTGCTGGCGAGGACATATTGGTGGCCGCATATGGTCCGTGATGTTGGGGATTATGTTCGAGCGTGTGTCTCCTGCGCCAAAAATAAGTCTCCACGACAACGGCCAGCTGGGTTACTTTACCCTTTGCCGGTGGCAGACAGGCCCTGGGAGATGGTTGGGATGGACTTTGTGGTGGGTTTGCCCAAGTCTCAGGGTTGCACCATCATTTGGGTAATCACCGACCATTTCTCTAAAATGGTGCATCTGGTGCCACTACCACGGTTACCTTCTGCACGGGCTCTGGCAGCGTTGTTTGTTAGGCACATCTTCCGTTTACACGGCATGCCGGACAAGATTGTCAGTGACCGAGGTCCCCAGTTTGCGTCTCGGTTCTGGAGAGAGCTTTGTCGTCTACTCAGTATTGAGTTAAATCTCTCTTCAGCGTACCATCCTGAGACGAATGGGTTGGTAGAGAGGGCCAACCAGACCTTGGTCACCTATCTACGACATTTTGTCTCAGCCAGGCAGGATGACTGGGCATCCTTGCTACCATGGGCTGAGTTTGCATTAAACAATGCTGTGGCTGATTCCATCGGACAGACCCCATTCCTCCTGAACTACGGTCAGCATCCGCGGGTACCAGTGCCTATGCCCGTGTCTTCCGCCGATTCCAGGGTGGCAGACTGGGCTGTGGAGGCACGGGACATTTGGGACCGCACGCAGGATGCCATTCAGGCCTCCAAAGAGAGGATGAGGTCTTCGGCCGATGTCCATCGGCGCCCCGCTCCTACATTTGCTCCTGGGGATTTGGTGTGGCTCTCCGCCCGTAACATCAGGCTGCGAGTTGAGTCCACTAAGTTGGCACCCCGCTACCTGGGTCCTTTCAAGGTCCTCGAGCAGGTTAACCCTGTGGTATACCGTTTAGCTCTTCCACCACGCCTGGGTATCTCCGACACCTTTCACGTGTCCCTCCTGAAACCCGTGCTCATGTCCCGGTTTTCTGAGTCATCTGCCGGGACATCGGGTTCATCTGCGGATGACCATGAGGTGAACGCCATCGTGGGGTGTAAGGTGGTACGGGGCAAAAAGTTTTATTTGGTGGACTGGAGGGGCTATGGGCCTGAGGATAGGTCTTGGGAGCCTGCCGAGCATGTTCACGCTCCGCAGCTCATCGCTGCCTTTGAACGCAGCGAGGCCCAGAGAAGGGGGGGCCCTAGGAGGGGGGGTAATGTTAGGGTTCGAGTTCCCGCTCAAGGGGAGTCTCGAACCAGTGCCGCTGCGGTCTCCCATTCATCTCCGGCCGCAGTGGAGGCTGCTCAGCAGAGACGTCGTTCCAGGCGTCTTGCCCACTCCACTACTGGGCAGTGACTTGCTGCTGCCTTTCCTGGATCTGCTATTGTAGCCAGTTCTGGAGCAGACGTCTTTGGGATAAAGTCCTGCATTTTCTCTTCTGAGCGTGCCCAGAGTGAGATCTCTCATTGGAGATCAGGGGTCACATGCTCAGGTACTGCAGCGGCTCCTATTGGCCCGCCAGGAAGGCCCTGTTACTACTAGTCTTCTGAACAGGTTCTCATTGGTCCTTGTTCCTGGAAGGTCCTGTGGCTGTTGCTATAAAAGGGTAGCATGGCTGGGCCGCCATGCGCTAATATCAACCATTGTATGCTATGCACCAGTGTGGTCATGCGTGTGTGTGGTTAGGGACCCGGCTGAAATAAGCCACTAGAATACCGACTTAATCGGTGAGGAGTTTAGTGTGCTAGCTGGTCAGGGTCGGTGTCCTAGATGCCCTAGATTACCGGCATAACCGGTGAGGAGTTTGTTTGCCGTATTCAGGGTCTGGCGTTCAGACGCCATAGATTGCTGGTGACTCCCGCGAGGACATTAGCTCATGACCATGTATTATACTCGCTTAGCAATTAACCGTGTGCCTGAGAGCCTGACAGGACACGGTGTTTGTTCTCAGCGGCTCTGTGACGTAACAGGGTTCGCTCTCGACGCTAGACAGCGCCCTAGCGTTTTACTTTGCGGCTCACTGAAGCTAAGTGAGTTCGCACATATCGCCATATAGCACTGTGGCATCCCGTTAGCGGCTCTGTGAATTAACAGAGTCTGCACTTACTGCCACAACGCGCTACGGCGTTTATTTTAGCGACTCTGCGGGATAACAGAGTTCGCTACTTTCGTCATCTTACTGGCAGCAGGCTTTGCTTGCACGGTGGACCCCGGGCTGTGAACGCACCTCTCCACTTTATATATTTGGTGCGTTCCGCAGACCCTAACAGTTGGTCTTAGGTTATTAGAAATGGGGTCTAACTCTTGGTACCACCCTACTGCTGTTCAAAGAGTGGTGACACGCTTGATAGAGCCCATCTTCTTTGCTTATACTCTTCTAGAGATAGACAGTCAATCTTAAAGAGCAGGATAACCCATTTATGTCACTGGATAATTTCATGAAGAATAGTGTGAACTCACTTTTAAACTAATCAAATGTAAGATGACAAAAGAGTTTCTGAATGTTTTGATAACAGTGATGGCGTAACATCCATTAGTGGCAACCCGCATGGTTCCCCTGCTCTCTCCATGTGGGGATGCCGATGTACTCACTGCTGCAGCAGCACCCTCATGTTCCTCTCCCTCCTTCTCCTCTGCATGCTGCACTGACTTCAGGCAGCGCACCTAGTGCGCGTGCACTGTCGTCTGCTCTTAAAGGAGCTGTTGTGAATGTGTTAGAAATGAATTCTGAGCAGAAGCTCCCTCTGGTGGTTACAAACAGTACTGAACCATTCAAGAGGATTGGCAATCAGGAGTTACAGACTGGTCTTATATAAGGGAGGTTCCCTCCCATCATGGTTGCCAGTGATCAATTGTTCTTGTCTCAACTGTGGTTCCTGGTTCACTTGGAAGCTTGCTGAGTCTTGCCTCTTCTCCTGCTCTCAGATAAGATATTTTCTGTTTTTATTTTTGTGCTTGCTTTTTGCATTGTTCCCTGCACTTCTGTGGAGGTCAGCCAGGTCCCCTCCGGGGGCTTGTGCTCCTCTCAGTTTATCTGAGCCACTGTTATTTGTTCATTTGCTTTTTCCAGTTTTTTAAGTGGCTGCGGCTTAGTTTTGTTACACCGGAGAACTAATTTAGGTGGTAAGAGGTCGTGTGATCTCAGGTGTTTTTTCAATTAGTAGAGTTGGTATTTTTTAGGGTTTTTTGGATTGCAGTAAGTGTCCTTCCTATCCTTTTTCTTTCTAGGCAGATTGGGCCCCAACGTTTGCTCTTACTATTTTCTGTCTGTGTCTGTATTTCCTCTTGTCTAGCCACCATTACATGTTTGGGGGCTTCCTATGTTCTTTGGGGATCTGCTCCGGGGCAGATAGCTTTCCTCTTTCTATCTTTAGGTGTAGTTAACCTCTCAAGCTGTGACGAGGCATCTAGGACCAACGTAGGAACGCTCCACGGCTGCCTTTAGTTGTGGTGGTTAGTCAGGGTACTGCAATCCAGTAGATTCCAACCTCTCTGGTGTATTGCCGTTTTTGCCTGCTCTCCTCAGCTACCAAATCATAACAGTATCACCGGCCAAACTGAAAATTATATGGTACTCAACAGAAGGGAAAAATAGTAAAAGGAAAAAGAAAAAGGGAAGTTGTCAGAATTTTTTTTTTCTCTGTTTGTTGCATTTTTTCCCTCTTTTTCTCTGGGTGCTGAGGAGTATTTTTTTTTCTCTCAATGGAGTTTGCACAGTTGTCTGGCCGTGTGGATCAGCTTGCCACTGAAGTTCGGAATATTGCTACCTATCTTGCAGGGTTGCCGGTTGTGGAACCTAGGATCCCCATGCCAGATTTATTTTTGGGGGATCGAGCTAAACTTCTGAATTTCAAAAATAACTGTAAGTGGTTTTTTGCCTTAAAACGTAAGTCCTCAGGGAACGCAGCACAACAGGTTCAAATCGTCATCTCCCTCCTGCGCGGCGATCCTCAGGATTGGGCTTTTTCCCTGACACCTGGGGACCCTGTTTTGAGTAATGTTGATGCATTTTTTCTGGCTCTGGGGTTATTGTACGATGAACCTAATGTCACTGATCAAGCTGAAAAAAACTTGTTGGCATTAAATCAGGGGCTTGAGGACGCTGAGTTGTACTGTCAGAAATTCCGAAAGTGGGCAGTCCTGACCAAATGGAATGACGATGCTTTGGCAGCCCTTTTTCGGAAGGGTCTGTCAGAGAATGTAAAAGATGTTATGGTGGGTTTCCCTGCTCCCTCTGGTCTCAATGATTATATGTCATTAGCGATTCAAATTGACAGACGTTTGCGTGGAATAGTGTTGCCTTGTGAACCAGCTTCTGAACCCATGCAGTGTGATAGAGTGGCTTCTGGGGCACAGCATCATGAGTTTCGAAAGCGCAATGGGTTATGTTTCTACTGTGGTGACGCCTCTCATGCTATTTCAGTCTGCCCTAAGCGGGGAAGACGTTTTGCATGCTCAGTTGTCTTGGGTAGTGTTCAGACTAAATTTTGTTGACTGTTACCCTGATTTGCTCCCTGTCCACATTTTCTGCTCAGGCTTTTGTTGATTAGGGAGCAGCTATTAACCTGATGGATTTTGATTTTGCTAAACGTTGTGGGTTTCCCTTGATACCCCTACGGAAGTCTATTCCCCTACTGGGGATTGATTCTACCCCTTTGGCTGAGAATAAACCCCAGTTCTCTACTCAGGTGATAATGAGGGTTGAACCTGATCATCAGGAGAGTTGCAAATTTTTGGTGCTGTATAATCTGCATGACATTATTGTACTAGGTTTCCCTTGGTTACAGTCTCATAATCCTGTTTTGGATTGGAAATCTGTGTCTTTAACCAGTTGGGGCTGCCAATGTGTTAATGCCAACACTCCTGTTTTTTCTGCCTCTCCCCAGGCTCAGGATGTTCCTGACTTTTTGACTGATTTTTCTGATGTGTTTAGCGAAAGTAAATCTGCATCCTTGCCCCCCCATAGGAGCTATGACTGCGCTATTGAATTAGTGCCTGGTAGTAAATTCCCTAAAGGTCGCCTTTTTAACTTGTCTGTACCTGAACATGACGCTATGCGGTCTTATATCAATTAGTCATTGGAGAAGGGTCATATCAGACCATCCTCTTCACCCTTGGGTGCCGGTTTTTTTCTTTGTGGCCAAAAAGGATGGTTCATTAAGGCCGTGTATTGATTATCGTCTCTTGAACAATATCACTGTGAAATATCAATATCCATTACCCTTGATTTCTGACCTGTTTTCCAGGGTGAAAAGTGCTACTTGGTTTACCAAGCTTGACCTCAGGGGGGCGTATAACCTTATTCGCATTAAGCACGGGGATGAATGGAAAACGGCGTTTAATACCCCAGAGGGGCATTTTGAGTACCTAGTGATGCCCTTTGGGCTCACTAATGCTCCTTCCGTCTTCCAGTCCTTCATGAATGACATTTTCAGGGATTTTGTGGATAAATTTCTGATTGTTTATTTGGATGATATCTTGATTTTTTCCAATGACTGGGACTCTCATGTGAAACATGTTCGGACTGTGTTCCAGATTTTGAGAGAGAATGCTCTGTATGTGAAGGGATCAAAGTGTCTTTTTGGCGTACAGAGGATCTCATTTCTGGGATTCATTTTGTCCCATCTGTTATTGAAATGGACCCGGTCAATGTTCAGGCCATCTGTGATTGGGTCCAACCTACTTCATTAAAGGCTCTTCAGAGATTCTTGGGTTTTGCCAATTTTTATCGTAAATTTATTGGTAATTTCTCTGTTATTGTTAAACCATTGACTGATTTGACCAAAAAGGGTTCTGATGTGGTGAATTGGCCTCCTGAGGCAGTCTCTGCGTTTCAGGAACTTAAGCAGAGATTCACTTCTGCTCCTGTTCTACGGCAGCCTGATGTTTCTCTGCCATTTCAGGTGGAGGTTGATGCCTCTGAAATTGGGGCAGGTGCCGTTTTGTCCCAAAGAGATCCAGAGACCTCTAAAAGTAACCCTTGTGCCTTTTTCTCTCGAAAATTTTCTCCAACTGAACGTAATTATGACGTGGGTAATCGGGAGTTATTGGCCATGAAGTGGGCTTTTGAAGAGTGGAGACATTGGCTGGAGGGAGCCAAACATCAGGTGGTGGTCCTCACGGACCATAAGAATCTGGTTTATCTGGAATCAGCCAAGCGACTTAATCCTAGACAGGCCAGGTGGGCCTTGTTTTTCACACGTTTTAATTTTGTGGTTTCCTTTCTTCCTGGCACTAAGAATGTTAAGGCGGATGCCCTCTCGAGGAGTTTCCTTGCGGACTCTCCTGAGTTATCTGATCCTGCTGTTATTTGAAAGAGGGTGTAGTTCTTTCCGCCATCTCGCCCAATTTGAGACTGGCTCTGGAAGGGTGTCAGGAGGATAAACCCGAGCGCTGCCCTATTGGGAAATTGTTTGTCCCAGACCGGTGGAAAAAGAGTGTGATGTCTGAGATTCATTGTTCCGCGTTGGCCGGTCATCCCGGAATTTTTGGTACCAGAGACTTGGTTAGTCGGTCCTTTTGGTGGCCTACTTTGTCTCGTGACGTCAGGGAATTTGTGCTCTCGCTCCAAGCCTTGCTCTCGCTCTAGTGGTTTGTTGATGCCATTGCCTGTGCCCAAGAGACCATGGACCCATATCTCCATGGATTTCATTTCCGACCTCCCTGTTTCTCAGAGAATGACCGTTATCTGGGTGATTTGTGATAGGTTTTCCAAAATGATACATCTCGTGCCATTACCTAAGTTGCTTTCCTCCTCCAAATTGGTAACTTTGTTCCTTCAGCACGTGGTTCGGTTACACGGCATTCCTGAGAACATTGTGTCTGACAGAGGAGTCCAGTTTGTTTCCAGATTTTGGAGGACTTTTTGTTCTAAACTTGGTGTTCAATTGTCTTTCTCCTTGGCTTTTCATCCTCAGACCAATGGACAAACTGAGAGAACAAACCAGACATTGGAGACTTACCTGAGATGCTTTGTGTCTGCTGATCAAGATGACTGGGTCTCTTTTTTGCCTTTGGCTGAGTTTGCTCTTAATAATAGGGCTAGCTCTGCCACTTTGATGTCTCCATTTTCTGCAATTTTGGGTTTTACCCTCGATTTTCTTCGGGACAGACAGAGGCTTCTGTCTGTCCAGGTGTTGACTCTGTTGTGGAGCGTATGCAGCAGATTTGGGACCAGGTAGTGGAGAGGTCCCTCTCTCAGGAGAGGGCCCAGCGGTTTGCCAACCGGCATAGGACTGATGGTCCTCGGTTTGAAGTGGGGGACTTGGTCTGGTTGTCCTCAAGAAATATCCCTATGAGAGTTGCATCTCCTAAGTTTAAGCCTAGGTTCATTGGACCTTATAAGATCATGGAGATTCTTAATCCTGTTTCCTTTCGTTTACTTCTTCCAGGGACATTTAAGATCCATAACGTGTTCCACAAGTCCTTATTGAAGAGGTTTGTCGAGCCAGTGGTTCCTATGGCTGCGCCTCCTGACCCTGTTTTGGTTGAGGGCAATCTGGAGTATGTGGTTGAGAAAATATTGGATTCTCGTTTTTCTAGACGGAAACTCCAGTATTTGGTTAAGTGGAGAGGTTATGGTCAGGAGGACAATTCTTGGGTGTTTGCTTCGGACATCCATGCTAGGAGACTGATCCGTGCGTATCAGAGAGCTCATCCTGACCGACCTGGTTGCCCAAATGAGGGTTCGGTGACCCCTCCTCAAGGGGGGGTACTGTTGTGAATGTGTTAGAAATGAATTCTGAGCAGAAGCTCCTTCTGGTGGTTACAAACAGTACTGAACCATTCAATGAGGATTGGCAATCAGGAGTTACAGACTGGTCTTATATAAGGGAGGTTCCCTCCCATCATGGTTGCCGGTGATCAATTGTTCTTGTCTCAACTGTGGTTCCTGGTTCACTTGGGAGCTTGCTGAGTCTTGCCTCTTCTCCTGCTCTCAGATAAGATATTTTCTGTTTTTATTTTTGTGCTTGCTTTTTGCATTGTTCCCTTCTGTGGAGGTCAGCCAGGTCCCCTCTGGGGGCTTGTGCTCCTCTCAGTTTATCTGATCCACTGTTATTTGTTCATTTGCCTTTTCCAGTTTTTTCAGTGGCTGCGGCTTAGTTTTGTTACATCAGAGAACTAATTTAGGTGGTAGAGGTCGTGTGATCTCAGGTGTTTTTGCAATTAGTAGAGTTGGTATTTTTTAGGGTTTTTTGGATTGCAGTAAGTGTCCTTCCTATCCTTTTTCTTTCTAGGCAGATTGTGCCCCAACGTTTGCTCTTACTATTTTCTGTCTGTGTCTGTATTTCCTCTTGTCTAACCGCCATTACATGTTTGGGGGCTTCCTATGTTCTTTGGGGATCTGCTCCGGGGCAGATAGCTTTCCTCTTTCTATCTTTAGGTGTAGTTAACCTCTCAGGCTGTGACGAGGCGTCTAGGACCAACGTAGGAACGCTCCATGGCTGCCTTTAGTTGTGGTGGTTAGTCAGGGTACTGCAATCCAGTAGATTCCAACCTTTCTGGTGTATTGCCGTTTTTGCCTGCTCTCCTCAGCTACCAAATGATAACAGGAGCAGTGCATTCACAACAAGGTTGCCCCCAGCCAGTAGCTTAGAGGCATTGTTAGGCATCGGCGGGATCCAAACCTGGATCTGAGGAGTCTGTGCTCTCCCATCTAGGCCCAGCCGAAGCAGATGCTGCTCAGCTTCGCCGTCAATCCCAATGCCTAGCTAATACCTGAGCGGCACAGGCTGTTACTAGAGTCTTTGTTCATAGTAGCCTTAAACCTAGGTTACAGAACAGGAAAAGGCTGTTATAAGCTTAATTCCAGAAATGCCTGCACTGAGCATGTCCGTGACATGGCGAACCGTGATTGGTGGTTAATGTCAGCTGATCCTCTGACCTGGCATCGCCTGATTGGTCACGAATGACGTCATCGGTGATGCAATTGACGAGATGGCTGGGGTGGAGCTTAGCCCTTAAATAGCTTGTCTGTCCATGGCGTGGCGCGGTCAGATCATACTAAAATAGGCAGTGCTCATGTGTGGACGTACCAGAATCTGGGCTCCACGTGCTCTCTAGCTTTGCCCTCCGGGACCTGCCGATGCCATAGTTCGCTCGGCTAATTAGAACAGGTCCTTCAGGCAGGATTAGCTTATGCCAGGCAGGTAGCCAATGTGGCACAGTCTTGCTACAACAAGAGGGTAGCGGTACACCCTGAGCAGACTGCGGGGCGCGTAACCTGGGCATCGCCTGCCAGCTGAATAGAGAGTGGCTCAGTCCGGTCGCACACCGGCTGGCAGCACGTGGACATCGCCGCCAGCTGATCAGTCAGTTGCTCAGTTCGGTCTCACACCGGCTGACAACACGTATGCCTGGCGGGAGTCGCATGCACTACCTAGTCATCTGGCAAGTGGCTTCTGTGCAGTCAACAGGGCTACATCTACGCCAGCCTACAGCACATCTCCTGTGAATTTAACTGAGATAGTGCATCTCTCCTTGTGTGAAGTAACACAGGCAAGATCTAATTTTATTCTTTAGTTGTCAGTTGTTATCTTCATACCCAAGGGGTGTTCGGCAGCAGTGACTCTAACTGCATCGCGGACCCCGGGTTCAGTTGCAATCCATTATCCAATAAAGTTGTTGCAACCGAGCTCATAACAGGCATCTTGTATAAAAGGCACCCTCCTCAATAGGAAAGTGCCTGAGAAACCTCTATAGTTATTTAGTAGTAGTTTGTGTGTGCAACTGTGTGTTTCCAGGTCCCTTATCCGTAGTCTATTAAAGCATTTCCCTTATCCAGTGTCTTCCCTGTTGTCTTGTTTAGTATGTACATAACCCTGAAGCTGAATTGGTGGTACCTGAACCATTTAACGAGACCTGTGTGTCTGAACGAGAACCTATCCAAGAAGTACACGTTTTCCAGACGTTTTCAGTTTCTGAATCCTGCCTGTCAGTGACTCTGGTCCCGTGTCCCCATCCAGCAAACCCAACCCTTGGGATCGGCAGCTGCGGTACTGGAAACTGCCTAGGATTTGCACCTGGTGGCTGTCTGCAGCTCAAGTCTGACTCCACCATCAGAAGCTCCATTGAACACCAGGTAGTTTCTTAATTACGCTCCTCCTAGGCAAGTTCGGCCCCGTGGCATAGTGGGTCCACGAAACATGTGCGCCACCTGTGGGCATGACAGATGGTAATGGTAATGATAAAACACTTGTAGTCATCTCCTAGTTTCACCCATGGCTTTTTCCTTTTTTTAAATTCAATGATATGTGTCATGGCTTCACAAAGATTATTTTGATAACCTTTTGAATTTACTATGCGCACACTGCCTCGTTTCCACTCCTTTTCTTTCTCTGTTAGAGTCTGTCGACAGTAGCCGACTGGCGGCACTAAATGACAGATCCACTACAGGTTTTCTGATAGCTGGTCATTTATTAGACTGCTTAAACAGGAAGGCCACTCTTCAGATGTGAATTGAATGATCTGTGATAGGTTTGCCATGCATAAGACAATGCGCAGCCAAAAAAGATGATCTTTTGTGCAAACCGTTCGTTGGGTGATCGGAAGCATATTTAGACTGCATGATAATCCTGCAGTGTAAATGCACCTTAAGGTTGACACATTGACATACCTTTTTGTTGTTGTGCTGAATAGACTATATAGTGGCATATGTTGGGGAATTCTCCAGATGAGTGTATATATACCATATTGGTGCTCTTATGAAGCTGAATCTTTGGCTTCACTTCACAGAAGATCAATAACATTTCTTTATATTGCAGTACTGTAGTATTACAGTATTTGAAATAAGCAATCAAATGATTGCAGGTTCAAGTCCCATGGGGGGACTATAAAAAAAGGAAGAATTAAAAAAGTGCATTACAAATATTTAAAAAGTTAAAATATCAACCCTTTTTGCCAATTGAAAAATAAAGAAATAAAAAATGTTTTGAACATATTTGGTATCATCATCTCAATGAATCTCTGATCTATACAATTCAAACATAATACTTTATGAATTACACTGTATGTCAAAAAGAACAAATAGACTTTTCATTTTTTTGGTCACACATTTACCCCCAAAAAGCGAATAAAAGTGCTCAAAACTGCTTCTGTACCCCCAAATAATGTCAATAAAACACCAGTTCAGCGCACAAACAAGCAAGCTCCTACACAGGAAGATTGATGGAAACATAAAACAGTTATTGGCTTCAGAAATTGGTGACGCAAATCAATTTTTGCTAAAGTGAGCTATGTGTCTCTATTCCTGAACACTGTGTGCTCAGCCCTTGTCTTCAGGGAAGATACTGCTGGATATTCAATTTAGTATTAAATGTCTTCATGTCAGATAAATTGCTGACCATACATACATAGACAAGCTGGGACTTCTAAAGGAAGGGAAACTCATTGATGCAAGGTCTCCACTCTGACTATTTAGACCAGTGTTTCTCAAACCCCGTCCTCACGGCCCCTGAACACATATTTTCCTGAGAATCCGTCTCCAGAGCAGTTACATTGTGAGACACATAGTGACTGACTGTCTGCTCTCCTAAACTATATATCTCACAATGGTAGCTCTTTTTCATTTAAAGCATGATGTAGAGGCATACTCTGGGGAAGGTCTCTGTCCTGCCCATAGATCTTAACAGTTCATTTACATATTGAGAAAAAATTGGATTTCTCGTGAATAAGACATCGTATTGAAGATATCAAGGTGTCATTGTTTTACTTTCTATGACCTACTTGCACATAGCGTAGGAGGGTTCATCTTACTGACCGATTCCCTTTAAAGGGGTTCCCTGGGAATAAAAAAATATAAAGAAAGAAAATGTCATTAGAAATAAATTCCTGAATGCATTTAATTGGCGATCACATTCATTTTGACTTTGGAGGTAATCATTATACAGTAAATTAGATGCCATCTTATTACACTGAAAGAAACCGATCCTAGAATGTTAGGACAGGTCACGTGTCTTTGAGCATGTGCAGTTAGAAGCTCCACTGCTGTGACTTGGAGACATGTTGACAGCATGTCTTATCACTTACCTCCAGGTCACCGCAGAAGAGCTTTCTACTGCAATTACTCACATGCACCTGAGCTTTCCTAACATTGTAGGATCGGTTTCTGCCAGAGGCAAAGGGCAGCACAGTGGCTTAGTGGTTTAGCGTTGTTGCTTTGGGGTCCTGGGTTCAAATCCTACCAAGGACAACATCTGAAAGGAGTTTGTATGTTCTCCTTGTGTTTGCGTGGGCTTCTTTGTGATATTCATGATTTTTCCCACACTCCAAAAGACATACTGATAGGGAATTTAGATTGTGAGCCCTAATGGGGACAGCGATGATGATGTCTGTAAAGTGTTGTGGAATTAATTGTGCTACATAGGTGAGTAAAATCAAATTAAAGATATTTAGGAATTTATTCACAATGACATTTTCTTTATTTAATTTTTCTAATCTCGGAAAACCCCTTTAAGTCTTTTTTCATCTGATTATATAAATAAATACTTTTTTGTGCTTCTTATGCTCCTTTTTTTTCTCCAGTTCCACATAAACATGTTAGGTTTATACAGCAGCAAAATAACAAAACATTTGCCGTTTAGATTACTTGTCCTACTGATGAAATTGAACTTTTATTAAAACTATTCAGTAAGCATTAATCAAACATGAATGCATAAATTAATTGCCGGTCTATAAATAAATTAGTTAATTACGGGAAGACAAAAGCTCTGTTTTTCTGTGCAGCATGTTATAAACAGAGACAGTTGCCAGCAGGGCACTGAGAATAATTTGAGACACATAAATGTTGGAAGGGAATGGGATTATGTAAGATTTGCCTTAACTTTACTGTACTGAGTTTTTATTAAATTGACACGGAACAGAACTAGTGCATTCACTGAGCCATAATGAACAAGAGTGTTACGTTCCCCTTGTGGCAGCTTGAAGTGGAGTTTAACATTCTTTAGGTTTCCCTTATGGGTAATGGTGCTGAGCGGGGGGCAAAGCTTGTCCTTTTTATCCTAGGCAACGTGTCCTCAAATCCTCTCCTTCAGCTCATCTTTGCTTTTCTAATCAAGGGAATGGGTTTAAGAGATGGAATTTATATCTCATTATTTCAGTCTAGTGGGACATGGAGGTAGATGCGCATTGTATTTGTTTCTCTTCCATGCATGACATTATCTCATTTTCAACCGTATCAACATTTAAACATTGAGGAACTTTTTTTTGCCTTTTCTAAAACAAACTACAAGATTTATTTTAATGCATTTATATCCCCAATTTGTAATTTAATATTTTATTTGTGGCACACTTAGCAATGCAGCAAAGCTGAGAAAGCTAACCTGGCCCACATCAGGCTCTGCATGTACATTGGCTATTGACAGTGAGCTTCTTACCACAGGAGGGGCAGAGTCGGACTAGCATGCATGTGCTGCTATAGTCCGGACAATGATAATCACCAGGTGATAAAACCTTCAGTATAAGTCTGAAAGTTGACACATAGTCTGAAAGTTGACACATAGTTGAATTCAGTGTTTTAACTCCTACCTCATGCTATCCTCTGATTACAAAGCAAAAACCTGCTGACAGATTCCATGTACAGTACAGACCAAAAGTTTGGACACACCTTCTCATTCAAAGATTTTTCTGTATTTTCATGACTATGAAAATTGTAGAGTCACACTGAAGGCATCAAAACTATGAATTAACACATGTGGAATTATACATTATGCTTTACAAAAAGTGTGAAACAACTGAAAATATGTCTTATATTCTAGGTTCTTCAAAGTAGCCACCTTTTGCTTTGATTACTGCTTTGCACGCAGAAAAGGTGAACGGATGGACTCTACATGCCTAGTTCCCACCGTGAAGCATGGAGGAGGTGGTGTGATGTTGTGGGGGTGCTTTGCTGGTGACACTGTTGGGGATTTATTCAAAATTGAAGCGGTGAGCGGTCCAGCTCACCCCAAACCATCTCGATTGGGTTCAGGTCTGGTGACTGTGGAGGCCAGGTCATCTGGCGTAGCACCCCAACACTCTCCTTCTTGGTCAAATAGCCCTTACACAGCCTGGAGGTGTGTTTGGGATCATTGTCCTGTTGAAAAATAAATGATGGTCCAACTAAACGCAAATCGGATGGAATAGCATGCCGCTGCTCGATGCTGTGGTAGCCATGCTGGTTCAGTATGCCTTCAATTTTGAATAAATCCCCAACAGTGTCACCAGCACAGCACCCCCACACCATCACACCACCTCCTCCATGCTTCACGGTGGGAACCAGACATGTAGAGTCCATCCGTTCACCTTTTCTGCGTGCAAAGCAGTAATCAAAGCAAAAGGTGGCTACTTTGAAGAACCTAGAATGTAAGACATATTTTCAGTTGTTTCACACTTTTTTGTTAAGTGTATAATTCCACATGTGTTAATTCATAGTTTTGATGCCTTCAGTGTGATTCTACAATTTTCATAGTCATGAAAATACAGAAAAATCGTTGACTGAGAAGGTGTGTCCAAACTTTTGGTCTGTACTGTAAATCAGATAGATAGGAACTTAGAGGAAATGTCTTGGAACAAAAAGTGTATTAATAATGTCCTTCCCTTATATTTAGTTATGGTTTCTTCAATTTTCAAGGCTCCTTTTATGTTTCTTGGTGTCTGTCCTCAGACTGCCCCTGGTATGTGCTATGGAGCAATATGAACCAATGGTGGAATGAAGGGGATTTGGATCTCCTCCTTTTTTATTAACTTTTTAAGTGTAACTGAACTGTCATTGTGTGGTATTAGAAATATTATATATTACAGGTACTGCATAGTGTTGCTGATGGGTTGGGACACAGGTCCTAAATATCCCACCAATCGATCAAAACATTGATCTGAAGTGTGCAGTTGTTGCCCAGTGTAAGGACTCAATAGTAAGTCTACACGTTTGTGCATAGCTCTGTGAGTTAAGAGAGGGAATGAACAAATCCATAGACTTACTATTGAACCTGTACAACACTCTGTGCATGCAGCTTATAAAGCTGTGCATTTCAGGGTGGTGTTTTGACCGATATGATAGGGTCTTAGGACCCAGACACCCACCAATTAGCAACATTGTGCA
Source organism: Oophaga sylvatica (assembly GCA_033576555.1). Taxonomy (NCBI): domain Eukaryota; kingdom Metazoa; phylum Chordata; class Amphibia; order Anura; family Dendrobatidae; genus Oophaga; species Oophaga sylvatica. The sequence goes on from JARQOD010000001.1 coordinate 85,561,071, forward strand.
GAGCCTGTAATATATAAATACTTTACTAGAAGGAGAGGTTACACTTTAACACTTGCTTTATTTCTGGCATTTGCGCTTACAGTGGCTTGCAAAAGTATTTACCGCCTTAGCATTTTTCATGTTTTGCTACCTCACAGCCTGGAATTTTTCCAGATTTTTTTAGGGTTTGCATCTGTTCATGTAAAGAAAATGTCTACGACTGTGAACATTTGGTTTTCTTTTATTTGTGAAGCAAACAACAAATAGGGCAAAATAGCTGAAAACAGCATGCATAATTATTCACCCCACTAAATTTGTAGATTCTCCTTTTGAGGTAATAACAGCTGCAAGTTGCTTTGGATAAGTCTCTATGAGCTTTCCACATCTTGCCACTGGGATTTTTGCCCATTACTCAGGGCAAAAATGCTCCATCTCCTTCAAGTTACATGGTTTCCTCTGGTGAACAGCAATCTCCAATTCTGATTACAGATTCTCAATTGCATTGAGGGCTGAACTTTGACTAGGGCACTCCAAAACATTTCCACCTAAACCACTTTAGTGTTGCTTTTGCAGTATGCTTTGGGTTATTGTCTTGTTGGAAAGTGAACCTCCATCCCAGGCTGAAATCACTGACAGACTGAAACAGGTTTTGCTCAAGGATATCTCTGTATTTCACACCATCCATCATCTACTTGAAGAAGACCAATGTCCCTGTCCCTACTGCCAAAAAAGCCTCAAAGCATGATGCAGTCATTCCCATGTTTCACTGTGGGATGATGTTCTAAGGGCAATGATCTTTGTTGGTTTGGCGCCAGAGATAGTGTTTTCCTTGGTGGCCAAAAAGTTCAATTTTGGTCACTCCAGTGGATCATCAGAGTTGGGATATATTTTATAACCCAATCCTGACTTGTGCTTCTCAACAACTATGTCCCTGACTTGTTTGGAGATCTCCTTGGTCTTCATGGTGTTGCTTGGTTAGTGGTGCTTCTTGCTTAATGGTGTTGCAGCCTCTGTGGCCTTTCAGAAAAGGTGTGTATATACTGACAGACTGAACGCATGCAGGTGGTGCACTTGATTTTGTGGACCTACTTTGCCACTGACCTGGGCTTATCTAAGAAGGGCAAAGCTAAGCAGCTAGCAGGTGTTCACTGGCGCTCCTGATGGTAGAGTCAGGCTTGGCTACAGGTAGCTGCCAGGTACCACGCCTAGGCAGTCCCGGGTACTGCAGCTGCTGACACCAGGGTTCAGGTACACATACACGGTTAGGACTAGCGCTCCTTTCAGACTTCTAATTTCTGAATTCCATGTAGAATGGTTCCTGACATGGACTCGAGCTCTATCCAAGATCAATGGAAAGAACTGTTACTGACACAGAGTGTAAGACATGGCTAAATCTGAGACTGTTAGGACAGTCTGGATAAACGTAATACTCAGATAGATACACATTTAGACACACGGGTCTCAAATATTGATTCAGGGACTATCTACACATGGAACGGTGGATGAGGTTCAGGCACTGACCTCATTAGGACCAGGAACTTTGGGTTCAGGACTGGCCACACAAGGACCAGGGACTTTGGATTCGGGATTGGCTGCTGTAGGACCATGGACTTCAGGTTCAGGAATTTGGCCACACCAGGCCCAGGGGACCTCACAACTTCACTAGGAGACCACCTCACTCACTAATGATTCACTGTGTTGCTTTGTACCTCCGTTTTGGGAAGGGTTCATTTTAAACAAAATGCCTCCTAGTTATTGGCTGGGAGCCATCTTGCTGGTGTAATCTAATACTAAATTCTTTCCAGCCATTAGCTGGGGGAACTATGTGCACACACTGCCCCTTTAAGAGCAGTACTACATCAGGTAGGCAGGGAGCATGCCAGGGACCACTCCACATGGCCTTTTAGGTGAGTATGCCGGTGTCCCTGCATGGAGGGGGAAGGGGAACCATGTTGGTCCACCGGCAATAGTGTTACACAGACCATGAGACACTTAGATTGCACATAGATGGACTTCCTTTCTCTAAGTATGTGACTCATTTAGAATAGTGCTGATGCTTCACACACAAATTGGTTTGCAAAAATATTTAAACAGGTTGTAATGTAACAAAATATCTAAAAAGCCAAGGGGGTGAATTCTTTTGCAAGCCGTTGTAGAATTGAGGCTGTATAGTTACTGTACAAGAATCCATATGCGTCTAAGATTCTTGGAGACTTCTTTCCTGGAAATGGAAAGTCTGCTTCTAGTGGGAATAACCAAATCATAATTCTTTTTCTTTCCAACATGACACATTTTGGTCAAGACAGTGTTGCATCCAGTATAACATGATTTTGTTACACAGAATCCAAGATAAAACATGGCCCAGTCTATCCTTGTGATCCTGCAGAAGGTACCAAAGTCAGTTTAAGCGCAGCTACTGAGGAATGAATACTGAAAAGTATCCCCATCCAAATCCATAAAATAATAATCTCTATAATGTCAAACCATTCACTTATTACAGTGAATCTGTCACCAGGATTTCCCAAGTTTAACTAAAGCAACCACTCTTAACTGTTGTATTACCGCAGTCCATCGACTTTTATTTAAGCCCCTAACTACGCCTGCATATGCCAAAAAAAAGTCTTCCAACATACCTTCAGTCTGATGTGAATATTTTTTTCTTTTCTAGGCACCTCCTCAATCCATGTGGTCATCTACAGATCATTGTGAATCTTGTACTCGCGCAGTTGAAACTCAGGCATGCGCAGGTAATTTATGGTCTTCAAACTAAGAGCAGAGCAAAGTCCCATAATGAAAATGTGCCGGAACTGACTTCACTTCTGGGTTATTAGGTGCTGGTGCATTATAGGACTTTGCTCTACCCTTAGTAGGGCGCTTCAACTGCACATGTACAAGATTCACAGTGATTTGTGGATGATGTAGGAGCCGTCATCCTCTTCCCTCAAGCCAGGAGGACGGTCAGTTGCAGAGATTGAGGAGGTTCAAAGAAAAGTAAAAAGATGCCCACTGGATCAGGGGCATTTCAATATTTGCATTTTTTTTACTTCCCTTGTAACTGGGACTGGTATATTAGCTCAAGTTACAGAGGAACTGCAGCATCCTGGCAGCATAGCAGACCTGTCTGGGATTCCTATGACCCATTAGCTCCTGCTTCCTCCCTTTACACAGTAATCACATGACCACTTTGTATGGAAGAGGAATTGCTGTCAGTGCTTCTTATTACTGCAGGCATTGTGTAATCCTGTGTATTCAGCGATAGAGCAGGCAAAGATGGTAATAAACCTTCTGGACTATCTGTATGGGGATACCTGGTTCCACATCTACACAATCACGTTTTAGAACATCACTGTAGAGAAGGAGTCAGACTGCCCAGACATTTAAAGTGAACTAAATGATGCAACTATGAAAGTTTCTATTTTCTATGTATTACTAGTTTTCTACATCTGTACATCTATGACCCACAATAGGTATCAAGAATTGCCTCATGGGGACAACCTATTCTCTAATGACAGCTTCCGGCACTGAACTGTGAGTGTTGCAGGTCATACAGTTTCCTTGCAGTGGCTGAATATATGGAAGACTATGACCAATATGACTCTATTGTACAATAATTTATTTGCCAAACTATAGTCTCAGATAACAAAATCTGGCATCAATAATGTATAATCCAGAAGTGAGAATATACACGTTCTTTGGTTACTGAGAAGAAACTCAGTGAAATAATTGTTTTATAATTAGTCGATGTCTTCTACTAAAAGATAATTACCGTATATGTTTTTACCTTTCTTATCATTTCTAACGTCTTTGTGTTTAGACTTTTAAACCTCCTACTTATTCAGCTATGTATGACTTAACAAAAACATTCAAAATTGTAGGTTTATTCAGATGGTAAATCAACACCATATATTTTCTGTGGAAAAATGCACACATTCAATAAAAGTCAGCCTCGATAGTGTGGGAATAAAAAATTCATTAGGCTCAATCCACCTAAGCAGCAATAATAAACAATCTTATAGCTACTGGAAAGTTTCCAGAATCAAGATGTGATGTGACTCCGTTGGGAGTTATTGTGGGTATTTAGCAACTACGCTACAAACGTAGGAAAGCAGGTGTCGCATCTTTACAAATTTCGTACGAAATACTGCAAGGTGCTTCTTTTTAAATGCCATCCAATTATATTGTGAAGGTTAATGAGATCTTAAACGGTTTTCCAAACAAAGACTATCTACATTGGGTTACACAGGAGCATTTCCGAAGGATGGCTTATGTTATACACTAGGAAACTTTTTATGAATTCTTTTTTCAAGTGATGTATTCTAGAAACCATCTGTCTGCTGATATTTAGTACATACAGCTTGCATAAATTCAATGATATTTGTTCAGTATCATAAAGCAAATCTTTCAGAAAGTGTAATGAAGGTTTTATTTTACAATGCATGTTAATTAGTAGAGATGGGTGAAAGTGTTCAAGTGGAAATTAATTTAAAAATAAAAACATATTCTGCTCTGTGCAAATTCAGCAAAACGGCGGTCAGCTGTAGCCGCCATTTTGTTAAACAGTATACAGATAGCAAAAGGTTAAATAAATAAAAATAACAATACTCACCTGACCTCTAACGTGTCCTGACACTCTCACTGCCTCCAGTGCCCACCGCCTCCCCATCTGGTCTATGGGGCCTATTATTTTCACAGTTGTATGCCAGTGTCTTCACGCTAGAAAAAGATTTCCGGCCACTACCATGCCTCAGAGGTCACGGCACATCATAACATTGTCACGGTACGAGCGCCGTAACCTGAGACCTGCCTGCGGACTGATGTCCTTTTCTAGAGTGAAGACATGAGGTCTTGGAGGCCATAAAATGTTGTAACATCATGATGTGCCCTGACCTCAACTCTGAGGTCTGGTCTCAGCGAGAAGCCCCATCTTACGTATGTAGAAGACTGGACAGACAGGTAGCAAAAGAAGAGTGGTCCAAAATTCCAGTTGAGAGTTGTAAGAAACTTGTTGATAGTTATAAAAAAGCAATTGATTGCAGTTATTTATTCCAAAGGATGTGCAACCAAATATTAAGTTCAGGGTGCAGACAATTTTGTCCCGCCCATTCTAGAGGTTATGTGTAAAATTATGTCCAAGTTGCCTTTTTTCTCTGTTTTTTTATGTTGTTAAAAAGCATAGAAAGGAAATAAATATTTATATAACAAAATGTGTAATTGGAATAATTTTTTAGTAGAAATACTTCATTTTCTGGAACAATTTTAATGGTGCCAACACTTACAGTCATGACTGTATACCTATTCTAATTTATAACAACTATTTTCACAGTTTTTGTTATTTCTCTCTATTACTATGTGACCCCAAATGAAGTGTTTTCTCTACGTTTTACATGTTTTAAATTAACATTGTAAAATGTAATTATAATGATTCACAGATTTGTTCCCATTAGGTTCATTACCTTAGTTACTAATGCCCATATGGGCAGCTGGTGGTGCTTCGATTGGCCGCCTCTCACCTCTCGCCATTAATTAACCAGTTGGAACCATTGTTTGATGTACTGCTCTGTATAAATATATCTATTAGTTTTCCGCTATATATAAGAGGACCTTTAGCCCCAACCCCTTATGTGGCTTGTTAAAGGGACCCCTCTACTTCCACCCTTCCACATTGTTTATAATGGGTATATTTTGTATTGTTTAATGCCCAGATAAACTTGTTAATTCATTTTCTTTTTCTTGTTTAAAATCTATAAACAATTATTGAAGCTTGCAAGATTTTTAAAAAATTATGGTAGCGTTATGTTGTGACTACAGGTAGTAACGGCTAAAGATGGAAGATTTTTGTGGAGCTGAAGAGCAACGTGACATATTTAAACACTACAATAAAAGAACAATAAATCAAATATAAAAGGTATCTACATTTGGTATTTTCCATTTTTAAACAGCTTTTACTTCCTCAATTCATACACTGTCACGTAGGACGAGTATGAGAAAAATATTAACATCAATGTTAAACATTTATAAACATTACTAATAAATTAAAATGTATCAAGCCTCTCCAGTATTATTAAAAGATCAGCCTCACATTTATTATTGCTTCCATTTGTTTCATTTTTTGTGCAATGTCTTTGCTACTTTTCTTTGACATGTTACCAAGGAAACATAATTTTCAGCATTGAAAATCTTAGACATCTTGTGTACTAAATACACTTCTCGCAAGAAAAAAGGGACATTCAGATATAAGACAGTATCTGTATCAAATATAGTAAAACAAACTATGTTTATCAGTGCTTCAGCTCAGAAATGGTTTCCACGGACAGACTACCCACTGGACACTGTTTACCAGGAGCAGAAACTCAGCAGAGTTGGTTTTAATATTTTTATCCCTAAAACAGGATCTGGTGCTCACTGTAGAAGCTCTCAGTTTATCTCTGCAGAGCAAATGATCAGTGGAGTGAGCTGAAAAAATCATGGTCCGAATCATGTAGAATTTATAACTGTGACAGCATAAAAATGAAAAATATAATCAGAATTAGCAAGGTCAGAATCCAATTAGTCAGACTGAAAAGAAGACCAGAGAATGATAACCAGTCCATGGGTCAAATCAGTAAAGGAATCAAGATAATGGCCAGGAAAAAAAAGGTCAAAAACAGCAATCCACAGCATACCTTGCTGGTCAGACAAATATCCTGACTGACCCACAGCTCGACCAATAGTCCTACCTGGGCAGCTGTTACACACATGTCCCTGGTCTGGGCTCTACTCCATCTGCCCTGTCTGTTTAACTTACCGGCACTCCACTTTGGGCCTTGCAAATGTGCTTCCATGTAATGAATTACCTGGGCCTATTTAAGGGCTTCTAAGACACATAGCCGGACCTTGGTATTGAATCGGAGACTGGCTAGACTTGCAGTTTGTGTGTGCAAGTAGACCAGCAGCTACTTATAGTCAATACTGAATTCTGTTGGCTACATGTCCCTGAGAATCTTAGTCTTCTCTGTGTCTGCCTGCAGTTTTCAAGACATCTTTCTGGCTGTGTATGTCTTCCTTGGCTACTGTCTCTCCCATTACTAGAGAGTGTTATCTGCTACCTGACTGTGGTTTCCTGCACTTCACTTGCTTACCTGTGGTTTCCTGACATCCTCCACCTGACTGCAGTTTCCCACACTCCACTTGCTTGCCTGTGGTTTCCTGACCTCCTCTGCATGCCTGCAGTTTCCTCTACTTCACCTGATTGCCTGTGAATTCCTGACATCCCCTATCTGTCTGTGGTTTATAGCATTCCACCTGTCTATGTACGGTTTTCATTTCCCCTACTCACTAACCTGCTGCACTGACCCCGTGGCCCATGTGAGCACCTGAACGTTGGGCTTATAGGATCCACCTCACATAGTAAGCCCCTGTCATGTGTGCATCGCCACGAAGATCGTCGCGGTTGCACATTCTGACTTCTCACAGCTGAGTTGCTGTTTCTTTGTGTTTGGCAGTTAGGGAGTTAATTCTGTCTGTGCTCAGTTCTGGGACTGGGTGCAGTTTCTTCCGGCTGCAATTAATTATTTGTTGATTGGTTTCCTTTAAATCTCTGGTTGTCTGTGTTGGGAGTTGCCAGTGAAATTCTTCATGCAGACCACAGATAGGATTGTATCTGTATAGACTTAAGTTAAAGAGCTCCTTAGTTGTTTTAAGCTCACCTTGCTTAGAGTTTAATATCCCAGATCATTTATGTTCCTTCTGTGTTTGAGTGTGTATGCAAGTCTGTGTTTTCTCCAGTCTGTCTTATATGTCTAATCTGTGTATTTAGCAGAGATCAGCCCATATCCCTTTGGTGGTAATCAGAATCCTTCTTAGGACTGATTACAGGGTTCAGGGACTGATAGGAGACAGGGTTAGGCTGGAGACTTGGACCTCTGAACCATTATCAGTACCTCCAAGGTGAGGGATTAGTTAGGACCCCAGTTTAGGGTCAGGTTAGACCCCCGGTCCTCCTCTTTCCTGTGACAGTGTATCAAGTCCTCAAGATTAACCCTGAGTTCAACGGATATCGTGTCAGGTAAATCTATTCTATATTTACATGCTGATGTTGCTAATCTATATGTTGTATAGAGTGTTGTTCTTTTAAGAATAGTTTACTGACATCGTACACATATCATAAGACCGCGTGACATTTTCACTGGCCCATAAAATTATTCCCAGTTGCCATGGATCCAGTAGCCCAGCTGGCTCTGCAGTTGCAGGGATTTTCCATGGAGCTGACGGACATTAAGTCCAAAGTTTTGTCTCCCTCGGAGCAAACCAGATTTGAACCTAAAGTAGCTCTCCCGGACAGGTTCACTGGTGGGCGAGACAAATTTTTTACCTTCAGGGAAGCATGTAAATTGTATTTTCGGCTTCGGCCTCGATCATCAGGGAGTGAAGAGCAGAGAGTGGGAATTGTTATCTCGCTCCTACAAGGGGACCCTCAATCCTGGGCCTTCTCCCTTCCTCCGGGATCCCCGGCTCTACAGTCAGTAGATCGATTTTTACTGCCCTGGGTTTGGTATATGATGACCCAGATCGGGTCTTTCTTGCTGAGACAAAATTACGTAAGATACAGCAGGGAGATCGTCCGGCGGAGGAATTTGCTTCTGAGTTCCGTAGATGGGCCACAGATACTCAGTGGAATGACCCAGCTCTTAGGAGCCAGTTTTGTCATGGGCTTTCTGACAAATTAAAGGACGTTTTGGCTCAGTATGATTCTCCTCCATCACTGGAGGCTGCTATGGCCCTAGCTATCCGTACTGATAGACGGCTCCGGGAGAGGTGCGAGGTAACTCCGCCCCTGTTGTTACTCCACCTACTACTAAAGTCCCTTATGTTGAGGTTCCCCTTGTCTGTTCGGAGGAGCCTATGCAGTTGGGAGGGACATCATTTCGTAGGAGGGGATTGGCGGTATGCCGCAGGACTAGAAGGTGTTTCTTCTGCGGGAAAGAGGGACATTTTGTTGGGGGATGTCCATCCCGTGCCTTGTTGAGCAAAAAGTCGCCGGAAAACTGTTAATCCCAGGTTGTGTGGTGGACGACAGCCTGGGAGTATGTATTTCGTCCGCTAGTTCTTCTCAGTTCCTTGTACCAGTGGAGGTGGTGGTTGGTACGAGAGTGGAGAGATTTTCTGTTCTTCTTGATAGTGGGTCCGGGCTAATCTGGTTGACGCTCAGTTTGCTCAGGCTCAAGGTATGCATCTGAGTGTATTGGTCAAACCGATCCCTATATTCTCCATTGACGCCAGGCCTCTCGGCCAAGGTAGTTTTGTTCATGAGGTTCATAACATTGACCTTCGGGTAGGGGCAATACATAGGGAACTATTATCTTGTTATGTGTTGGAGGGTCTACCTACTCCTATTGTGTTGGGACTTCCTTGGTTGGTTAAACATAACCCTGTGATTAATTGGCAGTCCAGAGATATAAGCCAATGGGGGGAGTTTTGCAAAAGTAACTGCATGAACACAGTCATCAGTGCGGTCGTGCCTAGTACTTTGCCTCCTTTTTTGGAGGACTTTGGGGATGTGTTCTCTGAGGAGGGGTGTCAGGAGTTGCCTCCTCATCGCGTGTATGACTGCTCTATTAATTTACTTCCTGATGCTAAGTTACCTAAAGCTAGGTTATATAACCTTTCTGGTCCTGAGAGGCAGGCTATGAAAGATTATATTTCGGAAAGTCTGGCCAAAGGGCATATTAGACCTTCATCTTCCCCAGTGGCCGCGGGGTTCTTCTTTGTGAAGAAAAAAGATGGAGGCCTACGCCCTTGCTTGGATTTCCGCGAACTTAATCGGATTACTGTTCGAGATCCGTATCCACTCCCTCTGATTCCTGATCTCTTCAATCAAATTGTTGGCGCCAAATGGTTCTCTAAATTGGATCTCAGGGGGGCGTATAATCTGATTAGGATAAAAGAGGGGGATGAGTGGAAAACGGCGTTTAACACGCCGGAGGGACATTATGAGAACCTTGTCATGCCTTTTGGTCTGACTACTGCACCAGCAGTATTCCAACATTTTGTTAATGACATTTTTCGTCATCTGGTGGGGCTGTTTGTGGTCGTATATTTGGATGACATTTTAATTTACTCACCAGATCTTGTGTCTCACCAGGAGCATGTGAGACAGGTGTTGCAGATCTTGCGAGACAATAAACTATACGCCAAACTGGAAAAGTGTGTATTCGCCGTACAGGAACTTCAGTTTTTGGGTTTCTTGGTGTCAGCCTCCGGTTTCCGTATGGACCCTGAAAAGGTGAGAGCAGTGCTTGAATGGGATCAGCCAGAGGATCTTAAGGCTCTGCAGCGTTTTCTGGGGTTTGCTAACTACTACCGGAAATTTATTTGTAATTTCTCATCTGTTGTCAAACCTCTCACTGACATGACAAGAAAAGGGACGGATTTTTCTAAATGGTCGGACAAAGCTTGCCAAGCTTTTTCCTCTTTGAAAAAATGTTTTGCTTCGGCACCCGTTCTCATCCAACCAGATGCATCACAGCCGTTCGTTGTGGAGGTGGACGCGTCTGACGTAGGGGTGGGTGCAATATTGTCCCAGGGTCCGTCCCCTGGTAAATGGCATCCGTGCGCTTTCTTTTCTAAAAAATTGTCGTCCGCCGAAAGGAATTATGATATCGGCAATAGGGAACTTTTGGCCATTAAGTTGGCTTTTGAAGAATGGCGTCACTTTTTGGAGGGGGCAGTCCACCCGGTCACCGTCATTACTGATCACAAGAACCTGCTGTATTTGGAATCTGCTAAGCGTCTGAATTCCAGACAAGCTCGATGGTCGTTGTTTTTTACCAGGTTTAATTTTGTTGTCACTTATCGCCCTGGATCTAAGAATGTTAAGGCGGATGCCTTGTCTCGCAGTTTCCCAGGGGCCGGGAAAATGGATGACCCGATTCCTATCCTTCAGGAGGGGGTGGTAGTGTCGGCTGTATGTTCTGAGCTTGAGGAGGAGGTGTTAGAGGCTCAGGGGGACGCCCCTGCAGGACCTCCAGGGAGACTGTTTGTCCCAAATCAGTTGAGACAAAAGGTTATTGAGGCACATCATAATTCTGCTTTAGCAGGACATCCAGGGAGTAAGGCTACTTTAGATCTCCTTTCTCGCCGGTTTTGGTGGCCTAACGTTAATAAAGATGTTTTAACTTTTGTTGCGTCCTGTGGGGTTTGTGCTCGCTCTAAGACCCCTCATACCCGTCCGTCTGGGACCCTCTTACCCTTGAAACTTCCGGAGCGTCCATGGACTCATTTGTCTATGGACTTCATTACGGATCTTCCTCCGTCGTCAGGGAAAACTGTCATTCTG
>JARQOD010000001.1:85580331-85692778 GCA_033576555.1 Oophaga sylvatica
TTGAATACTGAAAAAATTGCTAGGTTTTTTTGGAAATTTAAAATATCACGTAATATACCAAAAACCCCTTAAAATTTTGTTTTGGGTGGTAATTGAACCCAAAGAAAAAATTTTTCAACTTTTTTCTTGTGTGTTATTACCACTGAAATGTACCACAAAGCATGTGAAAACCTATGTAGGGACAATTAGTAAATTTTTTTTCACCCCCCCCAAAAAAATTTGGTCACATGCAGCAGAATTTTTTTTTAAAGCAGTGGCTGCAAAAGCCCTAAGCACTGTTTTTGAGACTGTATTCTGCCACTCTCCCTGCTCCTGCCCCCTTTCCCTCCTTGGGACTAAATGAAACAAACAGCAAAGCCCCAAATTTAGCCCTTACCATGCTGTTAGTTTTGAGGGTTCTTTTCATTACCATAACAAGCTAAGGATTCTGATTTTTTCAATTTTGGCAAAACCACCCTTTCTCCTTACAATAAGAATTGTCTCAAACCCCTGGGGCAAGGGCTTTAAATGTGCCATGGGCATCCAGGCTGGACTGGCCCATGGGTTTTTAAAAGGGGAAAATTCCCCTGTGAAAGTTCTGGGCCCCCCAACCCCAATGTAGGGGCGGGTACTTGGCAAAATTTTTTCCCTTGATTAAATCTGAAACAGAAAAAAACAGCATTCATCATTCATTAAAAAAAAAATACCCAGTTTATTAAAATATAGAGATATAAGTAAATTTTGGGTAAACAAGGGTATGAAATATGGGGTATGCAGGTGAAAAGGGGGGCCCCCCAAAGTAAATGTTACTGGTGGGCCCTTAGCCCCCTCGGGGTTGGACATTTGGGGGCATGGGCCTGGGGGTTTTTTTTTTTAAATAACCATTGATGATGTCATAGGGTTTTCACCAGTAACAGTAATGTGGTCCCAAAGATGGCTACAGAATTACGTGACTCACATTCAAATCCCTGCAGGTTTATTGACTGTGAAAACAGGTAAAAAACCCTGTGGGTGGGGAATCGATTTTTAAAATTTTAGAGCACTGCCAAAATGCTCGTTTGGGGCCAAGAAACATCCGAGAAACCAGAAACTCAGTGAAAACCCCCAGTATCACGGGCCCTTTGTTCACCCCATCCTTATGATCAACTCAATTTCTAGTTGAACTTTTTTTAAAATTTGCGGGTTTTTTTTAGTATTACAGTAATATAGAGTGGAAAGCCCACCCACTGTTTGAAAGGAATCAAATTTCTTATTATGACGGGGTCCTTTTGGGGGGCCCCAAAAAAAAAAACCCGGGGGTGGGGGGGCAAAAAAATTTTTTTTTTTAAAAAAATTTTTTTTTTTTTTTTTTTTTTTTTCCCCTTTTTTTTTTTTGGTTTGGGTTGGGGAATTTTTGGGGGTTTTGAAAAATCTTTTCCGGTTTTTGGGGGGTTTTTTGGGGCCCCCCCTTTTTTTTTTTTTTGCCCAAAAAAAAAACCCCCTTTTTGGGGTTTAAACCCAAAAAAAGGGGCGGGGGGTTTTTTTTAAAAAAAAAAAGGGTTTTTCCCCAAAAAAATTTTTTAAAAAAGTTTTTTAAAAAAAACCCCCTTTTTTCCCTTTTTAAAATTGGGGCCCCTATTTTAAAAAAAAAAAAAAAGGTTTTTTTTTTTAAAAAGGAAAGGGTTTGGGGTTAAATTTTTGGGGGGGGGGGGGAAAAACCCCAAAAAAAAAAAAGGGGGGAAAAAGGGGGGAAAAAATTTTTTGGGGGTTTTTTTTTTAAAAAATTTTTTTTTTTTTATTTAAATTTTTAAAAAAAATTTTTTTTTTTTTTTTTGGGGGTTAAAAAAACCCTTTTTAAAAGGGGGGAAAAAAAAAAGGGGTACCGATGATCTATAGACCCAAAAAGTTTTGTTTTATCACTCCACAGAACAGAATTCAAGTTTTTTAATTTATTCTATTGGTTTTAAAAGTAATGGAGCTTACTTTTCTTGTGATCCAGGGTTAGTAAAGATGTATAATACGTCTTGCAGTTCCGTTATGGACTTTCACCGTTTAGTATGTCCTTTGCTGTGCCAGCTGAAACCTCACAGTTTGCTGCCACCAAATCTTGCTGCAGGCCTTTTACTGTCAGCAGCCAATCACTTCCAATTTTGCCGCATCCATGTAATCAATGTTCCTTTAACTTTCAATTTAAGAGATTAGATTTCATAGCTTTCTGTGCTCTCATAGGTTGAGAGTGGTGGTAACAGGAAGACTTCCATAAGTGCTTAAGTAGAGATGAGCGACTTTGCCTCCGAGAGGGTCGAGTCGGGTTTCGGACCACCCGACTTTCCCAAAAGTTGAGTCGAACAAAATCAGCTGACTATCGGCAAAAGTCGAGGGTCCGACTGAAACTCGAACAGACCTCAATGCAAGTCAATGGGGAAGAAAAGTCGGCAGGGAATGGAGGACAGTAAACACACCTACAGTGCCCATTTCAATGCCAACGACATCAATTCTTATTACTTAAGCTTGTCAACCTTAATTTACTTTATAATAATAGTAACGCATTGAAAACTGGGGTTATTTGGCTAAAGTTGTGGGGGGGGGCAGGGCTGGCTCCAGGTTTTCGTGGGCCCCGGGCGACAACAGAGTCTCAGTGAGCCCCTTTAACACATACCACAATTCATGATGCTCAGATACGGCAGAGAAATATATGTATAGTACAATTATGTCCACAAAATCGTGCCAGTATCCATAGTATGCTTGTACATTTAATAGACACTCAAATCCCAGTAAATTTACACTAGGATTAATCAAGCAATTATTTTATCACAAAAAAGTTTTCTTTGAAAAATATTCAACTTTATTAATATAAGAAACATTTAAATTTTTACACATTGAAAAAAGGATGCAAGATAGAAAAAGAGGGACATGCGACTCTCTTCTTATAAAAAACGCTGCATGGTAGGGCATCGATAGGGGAGGAGAGGTCATTTTGAACCATAGTTGACAACTGCTGTCTCCTGTCTGTTGCAATTGATTCAGTATTACCAATCGTGTGAGCGGTACTCGAGAAATCAGTCCACAACATGGTCATGAAACCACTGTCTTCAACGCCACTTCGGCTGTGTGCACCACGAACACCTCTTCCATTTGGCCCAGTACTGCTCGTGGTAGAACCTGCACCGCTGCTGTGTGCTGGGAATGCCTCTAACAAACGGTTTACCAGAGTTGCTTGTTTGTTCACCAATATTAGCTCTAGGTTCTCCTGTGGCATGATGTTCTGTAATTTGCCTTTATAGCGTGGATCGAGGATGCTGGCCTACCAGTCGTCGTCATCCTTCATAATTTTGGCAATGCGGGGGTTCTTTTTTTGGATCCGCAAGACATAGTCACACATGTGGGCCAATGTTCCAGATGTCAATGATGCACTGCCAGTGGTGGGTGGAGGAGCACTTTCTGCCAAATCCACATCCCTCCAGTCATGCACAAACCCTGTACCTGACCTTTGCAAGCCAACATTTTCTCTTGCCCCCTGAGAAGAATCCTCCTCCCCAAAATAATCATCCCCCTCATCCTCCTCTTCTTCCTCCACCTCGTCCAGGACAGTTCCCTGAGCAGACAATATCTGACTGTCATCAAGGCTTCCCCTCCTCCTCCTCTTCCTCCTCCGCTGCAGACGCCTGATCCTTAATTAATGTGCATCAAAGTTTGCATGAGCAGACGCATAAGTGGGATGCTCATGCTTATGATGGCGTCGTCTGCGCTTACCAGCCGTGTCTGCCCTCGATGTCTGCCCTCAAACTGCCTGCCCGTGTATGCTCCCACAAATGCATTACAGCATGCCTCTGTTCGCACAGCCTCTCAACCATGTGCATGGTGGAGTTCCACCTTGTTGCAACGTCTATGATTAGGCGGTGCTTGGGGAGGTGGAGCGATCGCTGCAGCCTCTGCATACGACTGGAGTCTACGGCGAGCGACGGATGTGCGAGCACAGTCTTCGCACCTTATGGAGCAGGGCTGGTAACTCCGGATAATTATTTATGAAGCACTGCACCACAAGGTTCAAGGTGTGAGCCAGGCAAGTTATGTGTCTGAGTTTTGCCAGGGTTATGGCCGCCACAAAATTACTTCCGTTATCACTGACTACCTTGCCTGGCTCAAGATGTAGACTGCCCAGCCATGACTCAGTTTCTAGCTGCAAGTAGTCGGCTAGTACCTCCGCGGTGTGTCTGTTGTCGCCCAAAGACATCATCTTTAAAACAGCCTGCTGACGCTTACCACTAGCTGTTCGATAGTTGTACACCTCGTGTGCAATACTGACAGCAGCGGATGGAGTGCTCGTGCGACGGCGCTGTCGACGAGCTTTCGCTTCTGGAGGAGGAGGAGTGTCAAACGCCTACAGCCAACTGTTGCCTATACCGTGGGCTAGGCAGCACTTTCCCACCGCCGCTGTCCCCTGTGGACCCTGCATCCACCACATTAACCCAGTGAGCAGTGATGGACACGTAATGGCCCTGGCCATGCCTACTGGCCCATGCATCTGTTGTGAGGTGCACCTTTCCACTCATTGATATTTTGAGTGCATGGACAATGCGGTCTTTCACATGCAGGTAAAGAGCAGGGATGGCTTTTCTAGAAAAGAAGTGCCAACTGGGTAGGTCATAGCGTGGGACAGCGTAGCCCATGAGCTCTCGGAAAGCTGCGCTTTCAACCAAACGGAAGGGCATCTTCTCTAATGAGATCAGTTTGGCAATGTAGGCTTTCAAAAGCCAGTGTACGCGGATGAGAGGATGAGTACTTTCTTGTCCTACTCAAAGTGTCTGCTAGTGTGAGCTGCACTTGAAAGCTGCATATGGGGGAACTAGCGGTGGACATGGCAGACTGAGAAGGGGTAGGTGATGGTGATTGTCGTGGCTGTGGTGATGGCCTAGATTCAGTCTTTCATTGGAAAAACATTGTGATTCCCTGACTGCTTTGGCCTTGCGACGACACCTCAACATTTCTGCTGGTGTTGTGTTAACCGGTGGGCTTACAGTGGGGAAGCGATGTAGCATTGCTGGCTACCTTCAGTCAGAGCAGGTGCACATGTGCTACCTGAGGTTTTGTAGTCCGTCCACACTTGCAAGTGCATGGTATTTAAATGTCCAAGCATGCAACTGGTATTCAAATTTCAGAGATTTTTCCCTCGGCTAAAGGTCCTTTCGCACTTCTTACAGATAACCTTTGCCTCATCAATAGGATTTTGATCAAAAAAGTGCCGCACTGCACTCTTCCAACTATGGGAAAAATTTTCAGTGCTTGCACGCTGTGCTAATTTGACCATCTGGCCAAGCTGTCCTGCAACTCTTTTTGTTTTTTTAACATGTTTTTGGACTGCTACGGGGCTGCCAGATAACCGCAGATGCGATGTCGATGCCTGCTGCGGATCCTCCTCATCTTCTGAGCTATTGCCAGCGGCACCCTCTTCCCCCAATGGATGCCAATCCGGGTCAACAATTGGGTCATCCATCATCTCCTCTTCAATTTCATCTGCACCTTCCTCTGTGTCACCGTGTAAGGTGGTAGAGTATGCGGGAAGGGGCACCTGAGTTTCATCAGGGTCAGATTCTGGCTCAGTAGACTGCGAGGGCAATGTAGTGCTCTGGGTGAATGTACCAGCAGAATCATCTAGTAGTGGCTGTGCATCAGCGCACTCCATGTCAGATTCATCTTGGACTGGGGAATTCAGGATTTGACTTGATAACCCAGTCATGGTATGTGAAAAGAGCTCCAGGGAGTAATCTGAAGTGTGGCCTGCTGCATCCTTCACTTTGTTGGTGGTGAAGGACACAAGAAAAGGTGTCGTTTCTGACCAGGAGCCTGCACTGACGACTCTGTGCTTGCATTTTTTTAAACTTCAGAAGAGGAGGCGATAGAGCAGGAGGCTGTTTCGGCAATGTAAGCCAAAACCTGTTCCTGATGCTCCATCTTTAAAAGCGGTTTACCTACTCCCAGAAAAGGGAGCCTTCCAGGCCTTCTGGAGCCAGATGATGACCCAGGCTCAACACCTCCTGCCTTAGGTGCTATTGTGCTTTTGGCACTAGCAGCAGATGCACCACCACCACCATCAGTACCAGCTGCCCCCCCACCCACGTCTGCGGCCTCTTCCACCATAATTCCTCATATTTGGGAAAATGTACCAAAAATACCAGCAGATATATGGTACTGTATCAGAATCGTACAGCTGTATACAGTGTAGGGGAAAATTCAAATCTCCGTATATATTTCCGGAGTCACACACAGACGCTCACTCAGTATGGATTTGTCCAGAATACAAAAAGCAGAAAAAAGGTACTGTATCAGAAGATACCAGGTGTATATAGTATAGGGGAAAATTTAAATCTCTGTATATATTTCCGGAGTCACATACAGACGCTCACTCAGTATGGATTTGACCGTAATACAAAAGGCAGAAAAACGGTGCTGTATCAGAAGATACCAGCTGTATACGGTGAAGGGGAAAATTTAAATCTCCGTATATATTTCCGGAGTCACACACAGACGCTCTCTCAGTATGGATTTGACCGTAATACAAGAAAAAAGGTACTGTATCAGAAGATACCAGGTGTATATAGTTATTTATTCCCATAATCCTAAAGTAATAACGGCAAATGACACTTCAAAACGTCAATTTAAATATAGTCTATAGTGGTAAGTGCCACATAGAAGAAGTGATGAAAAGAAAAGTGATAGCTTAAAATAGATAATTTTTATTAAACATTACTAAAACCAAAAATTTGTGAATACAGACAAAAAGGGAATTTACAAAAAATAGGATGAGACCCAATAGCTGCTATATATCAGTGCATACCAATGAATGAAAACTTGTCACCATATTCAGAAGATTAGCAGCATAATTAACCAGAAAAAGGAAAGAGGTTTTTCCACCTTCTTTACCATACAATAGTGTGCAAAGGCTGCTATAACATTCACCAATAAACAATATCAGTGGGAGTAATAAATACGACTGATAGTGACTCAACCATAGGTAGTTAGTGCAATGCCTGATAGTGTGCAGGAAAAAATAGATGTAATTAGACTGAGGTATAATCGCCACATCTTAAAAGGGAATCATAAAAATATGTAATCCCACTTACATCAAAACGCCTGCACGCTGTATAACAAGAGGGAGGACAGCTTTAGAAATCTCCTAGATGCCCGACGGGCATCGTTTCACCATGTGGCTTCTTCCGGGGCGGAAATGTGATGTAGGTGTAGATAAGGGGGTTTATATCCTAGGCGCTGCTCTGGGATAGGGCTAGAAAGGTCCGGTGATTCAATAATAGCGCACGCAAAAGGTTAACACACCCCTGTCTAAAGGGACTTCCGGGGAAGCGCTCAGGTGAACCGCAGGTGGAACGCACCCGGGTCACCTGATTGAGCGCCACCGGAAGTCGGCGGGGATAATGTACCACGTGCGCGCGCGTCAGAGTCCCGAGACCTAGATGGGAGTGTTTGTGTGGAGGGGGTGTGGCCTAAATCACAGGTAATGTAAGGAGGGTACCAAAGGGAATAACGTGCCTTGGGCGCACACGTCAGAGTCCAAAGACCTTAATGGGACGGTTTATGTGAAGGAGTTGTGGCCAAATTCATAATAGTAGGAAGACACCTTATATCTAGGAATTGGCAACATAACGAATGTCGGCATATAGTAAATTACAGAGAGGAGAAAAATAAATCATGAACAGAATAAATAAGAAGAACATAAAAGGGGACAAGAAGTACAAAATGGTTAATAAATAAGAACCAAAAATAAGAGGGAAATCATATATGAATAAAATGAATATGAAAAAAATCTTGGGCACAGGAAATAATATAATATAATGGAAATAAAGGACTAAAGTGTATGTGGGGGACTAAGTTATATAAGCCTAAAATAAGGGGTGTATTGCAAAAAAAGGGGAGTAAAATGGATGAATGTGAGGGATAAAGTGAAGGGTGCTAATGAGATTAAAAATATATATGATAAAATTCATAAATAAGGGGCAGGGTATGTAATGAAATTAGGGAATCTTAAAGTTTATGCAAACGTGAACAAGGTGCAAATACATTAAATTAAGTGCAAAAAGTCGGCTTCATATTTGTCAAAACATGAATAACAAGTCATATAGAAAAAGGGGATTATAGGTAGACACATATTATTATAATAATAACAAAAAAGAAAGTTCCATAAAAGAAATACAAAAAGTCAATTATTAAGAAAATACATATCCCTCTCTCGTTTTTTGCTTTCCCAGATTTTCCTCCTCATCCAACATGGAGTCGTTTCGTGGAAAAGGCACGGAAAATTTCCATCACAACCACACACAAAAATCCATCATATCGGAAGTCATCCACACGCAAAAAATAGGGGCCACTGCGGAAAGATCACCCATATCAAGGGAAGGACCGAAGTTTAAATACAGGTGTATATAGTGTAGAGGAAAATTTAAATCTCCGTATATATTTCCGGAGTCACACACAGACAGTCAGCATGTATTTGTCCGTGATACCAGCCGGTACACGGTAGTGTGTGAGGAGCGTACAGCTCTATACGGTGTGGGAAAAAATGAACGCTCGGTAACTGTTCAGAAAAAAAGCATAAAAGTATTAGTGCTGTGTAAAAAGCAGTCTGCACAGCAGTGTCCACACAGCAATACAGCTAGCAGGCAGCCTAATAACCAGCACTGCTGCACACAAGAAAATCCTCCCCTGTCACTGCACACTAACTGTACAGCACAATTGCTATCAGCACAAGCACATAAGAACTTCTCTTTCCTGCCCTAATTCTCTCCCTACTGATAAACAGCGTCAGCAACCTCTCCCTACTGTTAAGATCGGCAGAAGTAAAATGGCGGTCGGAGGTCAGGGCTTTTATAGACACTATGAAGCCCCCCAAAGCAAGCCAATCACTGCAATGCCCTTCTCTTAGATGGTGGTGGACGCTGCCCATGTCATCTCGTTGTCCACAGTGTACGTCCTTGCTCATTGGCTGAAAAAAGGCGCCTGCAAGCATTATGGGAAAACCTACTTTGGCGCTCGTTTTGCCGAACGCATGGCCAACTTCACGCTATGGTCGTGTTTCGCTCGGCGAAACCCGACTTTGCCGAAAGTCGGCGACTTATGAATCTGACCGACCTGTTTCCTCAACCCTAGTGCTAAGTATTTAGTGACACTGGGGCTGCAGAAACACATACCGCATATTAGGTAAGACAGTGCTTGGGTTTGAAAAGCAAGATCCAGAACCGTCTTGTCTGCATTGGAATGGTATTAAAACTGGAGATAATCACATATTACATTGAGCACTTGTTATTTGTATTTTCAATGTGGGGAATTAGATTTATGAACAAACAACCAGCCGTGCCATACTGTGTTGTATACGACTGAACCATTTTTATTAGCAATGCTACAGAGCTGCTAGCAGTTTATATAGCAACATACGGAACGAGCACAAACATCAAAGTGGTGCAGTGACGTTGTCGTATCATTGCTAGCTTGCCACATAATGAACCAGGAAAAAGAGCCAGGAGGAATACACATCGACAGTGAAGTTGCAGAAACCATGGTAGGATAGCATTCTTTCTGCTAATTCTACTTATTATTTTTTGTATACAACTGATGGTGAAAATAAAATAAATTTAATAATAATTGGCAGAAGTAATACCCTTTAAAGTCAAAATTGACTCCGTCACAAAGGGGTAAAAGTGATATCAATGAAAATATCAGCTCACTATGCAAAAAGCAAGCTCTTACACAACTTCATCCATGGAAAAATATAAACGTCAAGGGATTCAGAAACCAAATTTTGTTATTACAAATTTTCAATTTTTTTTTACCTTGTTCAGTGTGAATAAAATTAAAACTAATCAATTATATCACCGTAATGGAGAACAATGTTACCAGGTCATTTTTTATCATGCAATGAACACTATAAAGACTCAAATAAAAAAACACTAGCTTTTTATGTTTTTATTCACTATTTCAACCCACTTGGAGTTTTTTTTTCTAATTTTTCAGTACGTTACAAGGTGAATTTGTTCAAAACTACAACTCGCCCTGTGTAAAACAAATTTTCATACGGTTATATTGACAGAAAAGTGAAAAAAGTTATAGCTCTTAGAAGAAAGGGAAGTGAAAACAAAATCGCAAAAAAGAAAAGGGCGTTAAAAGAACACCAATGGAGAAGCAGTTGTTAGAGTGGAGGAGGTGTTCCGGTAGAAGTTTACTAAACATGCACCAAAAGATGAAGACAATCAAATTAAAAAAGAAGCGACAGAGAGATGCAGGAAAAAAAACAATGTCGACAGCTCAGTCCACGTATCGCTTCTGGGCTGCCACTACACTGAGCTGTAGTACGATCACATGCCAGGCGGGCAGTCATTGCTATTACATGTTGCTCAGGTTAGGGCATATTCTGAGATGCTGTGACAGATTGTGGTGCTAACGTACCACTGTGCATTGATAGCCTGTGTGTGATCATTTGCCTGGGGTGCTGGCTTTTTCTCAGGACATTAGGCTAATTGCAAGAAAAGTACAATAAGGGTATGTTTCCACTATCAGGAAACAGTCCGGATTAGCTGCATGTTTGACGCTGTGCGTTGGCGCAGCGTCAAACACGCAGCGTCCAGATGTTACAGCATAGTGGAGGGGATTTCAAGAAATCCCGTCTCCACTATGCGTAAAAAACACGCAGGCGGAAGACCTGCGTAAACGGACATGCGGCGCGTCTTTTAGACCGCAGCATGTCCATTCCCTTGCGGCGACGCTGCGTTGCCGCAAAGGAAATAACACAGGGCTATGTAGCCCTGCGATCATTCCGGATGTGTTCCGGAGGTGTCCTGAACACTTCCGGAATGAGCGCGCGTTCAGAAGGGGGCGGGGCTTTGGGCGGAGCGGAATTTCCGCTCCGTCCAAAGCGCTGTGTTTCCGTACCATGGAAACACAGCCTAACTCAATTAAGTACCTTACAGCAGGCTCTCATGTAGCTTATACTACAAATATAGTGATATAATTAGTTTAGTGTTATCTGAGACAATAAATTCTGCTGACACCTAACCTGGCATTCATTATATGGGTATGTATTCAGAGGCAACATGCATAGAAATTGCATCATTATTACAAAGGAAATGATATATGATGCTAACAAAGAAAAACATTTCCATCGTGTAGTAAAGGTACTGGCCACACTAAACAATCCCGCTAGCGATCACATAACGACGCATACTAATGAGATCGCTAGCGGGATTGTTTCTATATCGCTAAATGCTGCAGCATTTAGCGATATAGTTAACGACGCTATCGCCGTATAGCGATCTTCTTAACGACTTAGCGGTACAAAAGTACCGCTAAACTGCTCAAGAAAAGGTGCCACACAGCGATTAGATACTTACCAGCGGGAGTCGCCAGCGAGAAAATAGGGTCCAAGATTCCAGCGACGAGCGAGATCACAGCAGAAGCTCGTCGCTGGAAGCTGCCGCACTGAACAATATTGCTAACGGGATCGCTAAATAGTGACGTTTTTTAGCGATCCCGTTAGCGATATTGTTTAGTGTGGCATACCCTTTAGTTAGTTCAGGGTCACACTTGCGTATGGCATCCGAGAGCAAAAGCATCGGATGCGATATGCTAATGACCCTCGGCTCCTGCTCTGCTGCATGCGGGAGCTGAGTGTCATGCTACTGTGCTCCGAGCCTCATGCACAGAGCGGATCGGACAAAGCTACGGAGGAGGCAGAGAAACTAATTTCTCTATCTCCTCCATTGCCCAGGTCGGCGTATATCGCACAGCACTCAGATGATATCCGAGTGATGTGCGCTATGTCATCACATCTTGACCTCAGACTGGGTACGAGTGCGTTGACACTCAGTCGAGTGTCGGTGACAATCGCAGCATGCTGCGATTTCACTCGCACGTAGAATACGGCCGAGAAAAAAACGGTGATGGGAGCTGCCCCATAGATTAATACTTGTCCGAGTGCTATGCGATGTTTTATCGCATAGCACTCATCCGTATTCATCACTATTGTGGCTCCGGCCTGAAGCAGAGTTACTACTTTTCTGTCACTAAGAAAGATAGATAACTACTGAGAGCTGATTGGAGGAAGCTGGAGCACTTTGGACTGCCTCGCTCAGCACTACTAGCTGCAAAGCCAAAACAAGGAAATGGGAGGAGTCTGCTTCAACGGGATTTGGTGCATCAGTTCATGTAATGGAGATATTTACTTTTACTTTTATGTTTCTGTGTATTTGTGTGTGTATATATGTACCGCATGAGATGAGCCGATCGATTTACAGGTCTCTGGTTCAGCGTCCAGGTCAGTGGTACCTGGCAACTTGAAGGGAGGCCGCAAATCTCTAACCTTCCGGCGTCACTGGAGTGGCTTTTTATTAGTCAGGGCTAGCGGGATGCCATCTGTGCGTCCTGGTCATCTCTAGCTGGGACCTGTGGATTTAATTTTTGTTCCTTCATTCACAGTCAGAACCACCAGAACTTTCTCCTCTTTATGCAGTTTTGCTATACGGCATCAGTATTTTTTGTGTCTCTTAGGCCATATTCACACATCGCCGGAATATTGTGTTTTTTGTTGTCTGCAAATGTTCTCACTAAACTACTCAAAAACAACCTTCTCCCTCTTATTTGATGCATTTTCGGTGCAGATTTGAAGTCGCATTTTTAATGTGGTTTTTTTTAGTACAGAAGTTTTGATTCTGCACATAAGAAAGTATCTGCAGTTTTTACATTCGTTTTTTAAGGCTCCACATAGAAGACAAGAAAGAAAAAAAACACCAAGACCGCACAGTTCAGCAGCAATACAAGTGAAACTCATATATTATATATAGTCATTACAGAGTGATTTATTTCCAGTGTTTATTTCTGTTAATGTTGATGATTATGGCTTATAGCCAATGAAAACCCAAAAGTCATTATCTCAGTATATAAGAATAATTTAAAAAAAACACCTGCAAAGGCTTTCTAATCATTTAAAAAGGAGCCCTTAGTCTGTTTCAGTAGGCTCCACAATCATGGGGAAGACTGCTGACTTGACAGATGTCCACAAGGAGGGTAAGTCACAAAAGGTCATTGCTAAAGAAGCTGGATGTTCACAGAGTGCTGTACCCAAGCATATTAATGGAAAGTTGAGTGAAAGGAAAAAGTGCTGTAGAAAAAGGTGAACAAGCAACTGGATAACTGCAGCCTTGAAAGGACTGTTAAGAATAGGGCATTCAAAAATTTGGGATAGATTCACAAGGAGTGGACTGCTGCTGGAGTCACAACTTTAAGAGCCACCACACACAGACGTATCCAAGACATGGGCTACAAGTGTCACATTCCTTGTGTCAACCACTCATGACCAGTAGACAACGCCAAAAGCGGCTTACCTGGGTTAAGGAGAAAAAGAACTGGACTGTTGATCAGTGGTCCAAGGTGTTATTTTCATATGAAAGTAAATTTTGCATTTCATTTGGAAATCAAGGTCCCAGAGTCTGGAGGAAGAGTGGAGAGGCCACAATCCATGCTGCTTGAGGTCTAGTGTGAAGTTTCCACAATCAGTGATGGTTTGGGAGCCATGTCATCTGCTGGTGTAGGTCCACTGTATTTTATCAATCTCAAAGTCAGCGCAGCCATTTACCAGGAAATTTTAGAGCACGTCATGCTTCCCTCTGCTGACAAGCTTTTTGGAGATTGAAATTTCATTCTCCAGCAGGACTTGGCACCTGTCCACACTGCGAAAAGTACCAATACCTGGTTTACAAACAACAGTATCACTGTGCTAGATGGGCCACCTTAACCCAATAGAGAATCTATAGGGTATTGTCAAGAGGAAGCTGACAGACCCCAGACCCAAGAATGCAGATGAGCTGAAGGCTGCTATCAAAGCAACTTGGGCTTCCATAACACCTCAGCAGTGCCACAGGCTGATCACCTCCATGCCACGCCGCATTGATGCAGTAATTGATGCAAAAGGAGCCCCGACCAAGTATTTACTGAACATACATTTCAGTAGGCCAACATAATGGATTTTAAAATCATTTTTCAAGATGGTGTTATGAAGTATTCTAATTTACTGAGATGATGACTTTTGGGTTTTCATTGGCTGTAAGCCCTAATCATCAACATTAACAGAAATAAACACTTGAAATAGATCACTCTGTAATGACTCTATATAATATATGGGTTTTACTTTTTGTATTGATGAACTGAAATAAATTAACTTTTTGATGATATTATAATTTTGTGAGAAGCACCTGTATGTGTAGCAGAAATGCACATCTGCTATGAACTTCAGTCACTGGGCGGCGCTCATAGCAGATAAGCAATGAAAAGTACAGGGATCTTTTGTAAACCCCTGGTTTGTCATGCCATCCCGTGCCTCATATGACAAGGGGCGCCAATAGGCAGGGTTAGTGGCTAGTTTCCGGCGCAAGCATGTTAAATGCTGCTTTCAGAGATTGACAGCAGCATTTAACATGTTAACAGCCATGGGTGGTTTGCGATTCCACCAGCGTCTCTTAGGGGCACATGTCAGTTGATCAGATCAGCTGTCATGTGCTGGAAAAGATGTGGGCTAAGTGCTGGAGCTCACATCAAAGGGGATACAAGACATATGACATACCTACACATCATATGTCGTGAAGTGGTTTATGTATTCAGTTTTTCTTTATATTTTTCCCCAGTATCAGCAAAAAAGGGGATGTAAAAATTAAGTAAAACTTGAGCCCCATGTATCTTGAAAAAAAGGCAGAAATTATTTTAATATCTGAACAAGAAAACGTTTTAGTTATTAAAAGCGCATGTACGATAAAACCTTAAAACGCGGTTGGTCAGGAATGGGGGAAAATGGACTGGTCATGAAGTGGTTAAAATTGTCACCAGCATAAATATCAGGAATTCAGATCCATACTGTAGATCCTGCAGTACCTGATGTAAAATGCCATTTTATCTGTACCTGTCTGCTGATTGTGCTTGCAATTTTATTTTTTAAAATGAGCCCTCCAGCTGTGAAAATGATCAGGACAAATCATTGAAAATTTACAACATTTTTGCACAGTACAGAGTTATGCAAAGATGTGACTTTTGGAATTTTCATGGCATTTTTCGTCGGCTCTGCCAAAATTGGTGAAGCTGAGACAGGATTTGCCACAAATGTTACTTTGGTCCCCAGCTCTCAGTGAATCAGACGTCTTTGACTCCAGCACTAACCTCTCAACAACACTAGCAAGAACAATGCCATTCATATTTAATCAGGGGCTTAGTGTCTAGCGAGATAAAGTTCTGTTGAGACTATGCACCCAAAGATGAGGCAGCGATAGAGCCACTGAAGTAGAAGCACACACAAAGCTTTTGTCATTTACTCATCAGTCTCTGATCCTGTGTCTCAACCTCAGCAGCTTCATTCTCAGTTGTTTTGTAAGAGCTATATGCCAATCAGAGGTTCTAGTCAACCAGCCAATCACAAGAGCCAATCTGTAAACAAGTAAATGTGTTTAGTGGCCAATTTCTACCCAAGGCTCTATTTAAATTCCTATTGTCCTGTCACTTCTGACAGCCAATGTATACTCTTTTGGATGTCTTAACTGGATACCTGACCATTCTCCTGACTAACCACTGGAAAAATTTACTGACTTAAGGTACTGCCACACTACTCGATCCCGCTAGCGATCTCGTTAGCGTTGCATACTAATGAGATCGCTAGCGGGATTGTTTCTATATCGCTAAATGCTGCCGCATTTAGCGATATAGTTAACGACGCTATCGCCGTTAGCGATCTTCTTAACGACTTTAGCGGTACAAAAGTACCGCTAAATCGCTAAGAAAAGGTGCCACACAGCGATTAGATACTTACCCAGCGGGAGCGCCAGCGATGAAATAGGGTCCGGAACGATTCCAGCGACGAGCGAGATCACAGCAGGAAGCTCGTCGCTGGAAGCTGCCGCACTGAACAATATCGCTAACGGGATCGCTAAATAGTGACGTTTTTTAGCGATCCCGTTAGCGATATTGTTTAGTGTGGCATACCCTTTAACCCTTCGACTTTCTGACACTATTTTAATGATTTCTTCTCATTGACCTTCTTGAATAATGCAAATGCAGACCAAACTGGCAGCTTCCTGGTAGATTAGAATTCAACTGTCTATTAATCTATGGAGATGGGAGGAGGAGGAAGGTGCACAAAGCTAAAGTAAGGCCCAAACACACACAGGCAGCAAAGTTGCTGTTTAGTAAGAGTTTTATTTTACCCTAGAGCTGGATTCACATCTGCAGTGCTCAGTACTTTTGTATAATAGCCTCAATGGTACTGATGATTGTAGACAAGTGCGAGAGCAAGACATGAGAGCAGGCATCCCATAAACAGTGTTATTTCTCAGGTACACGCATAAGAACTTATTCTGCAACATTCATACAGATACTGTATATGAGATGAATTAATAGTTATAAAGAAATTCCTGTGACCTTACTACAGTATAAGCCTTAAAAACAAGAGTAGAGAAGTTACTGTGATGTAGTATAAGGCTATTAAGTCACATTATGAAGTTTTATTTTACCCTTGAGGTCTGTCCTTGTTAATAATGCTCTCCTTGAGCCTCATGCTCCAGAAGTTGGATTACAGAAGCTGTAACTGTTACTTTTATTAGGCATAAAATGTTCCTGTCTCCCATGGTTTTGTGTTCTATATTCCTTTTTTTGCTTTTGTCGTGGGGTGTATTGAGTCACTTTTATACTCGTAAAATACAACCAGAGGGAGAGATTTCATAGCTACCCTTCATGAATGTTGACAACACACAACTGCATTTTAGCTACAGTATATGCAAAACACAACTATGTCAAGTATAATAATAAAATGTAATCAAAATCATATGTAATTAATTAAATAAGTGTAAAGTTATGGGTAAAACAGTAACTATTTATAGCTGCCTTTATTTCACCTCTTCCAGACACGGCTAATTTCTTTTTTTTGCTTTTTTATTTTTTCCTCCCCTCCTTCAAAGAGCCATATTTTTTTTTTATTTTCACAGATGAAAGGGGCTCGTTTATTGCAGGACGATTTCTACTTTTGAATGACTCGATTCATTTTACCACATAGTGTACTGGAAAATTCCAAGTGTAGTGATATTGCAAAAACTGTAGTCCTGGCAGTTTTTTGGTAATTGTTTTTCCGGTGTACATTTTTTGGTAAAACAGACCTGGCAGTATGAGATTACGGCGATAGCAACGTTTTTTTTTTATTTTAGTGGCAAAAAAATGTGGAAATTTGTAAAACATACGGTATTTTTTTTTATTCTATTGCCATTTTCTAAGACCCATAGCATTTTCATTTTTCAGTGATGGGACCGTGTACTGGCTTATTTTTATTGGGGTGAGATTACATTTTTCTTGATGCCATTTGTGGACAGATATGACATTTTGCTTCTCACAGCATTTTACGTGGCATTGCAGCTACCAAAAAATTTAATTTTGGTCTTTTCATTATTTTCTGTTACATAAGGTATTTTTTTATTTTTAATAGATCAGACTTTAATGTATACAGCGATACCACATATGTGCAGTTTTTTATTTTTTGTTATCTTTATTTTTAATGTGGTGAAAGGGGCGATTTGAACTTTTAGTGTTTTTTATAAATTATTATTATTATTATAGATTTTTATAGCGCTATTTATTCCATGGCGCTTTACATGTGAAAAGGGGCAAATATAGACAAGTACAGTAAACATGAGCAATACAAGGCACACACAAGCACAGAAGGAGAGAGGACCCTGCCGCAAGGGCTCACAGTCTACAGGGATGGGTGAGGATACACTAGGAGAGGGTAGAGCTGGTTCTGCGGTGGTTCAGTAGACTGATGATCACTACAGGTTGTAGGCTTAGGAAATTATTTCCTAAACCTTTTTTTAGTCTGTATTTATTAGTCCCCTTAACTGCCTTGAACCAATGATCATCTGATCACTATTCACTAGTGCCATATATACAGCTATAACACAGTATTGCTACATATAGTAAAACATCATGGTCTCCCTTTGAAGCCTGGCCACAGGATGGATTTCTAAAGAAGCTCCATAATGACAGGCAAGGAGGTCATCAGCAAACCCATGCTGGTTATAACAACCCATTGATGCCCACGTTTGCATCACGGGAGCACCAATGGGCAAATAGAATGACGTACCCACATGCCAGCACACCATTAATACCACTGTCACAGTTTTATAGTGGAATTTTACAATTTAACAGTTGCGGGTAGAGCTCTACTCCACCCACGGCTGTTAGAGGCAGGTACTGGCTGTGTATCACAGCCATTATCTGCTGGATATGGGTCGGTCTCACCCGCAAACCCGCTCCATACACGCACTACCTACTTGTGCCTTACATGTACGGCAGATGTTGGTGATGGGTAAATTATGTCTAAAGTTATGGGTAAAACAGAACCTATTTTAGCTGCCTTTTTTTTAAAACGTAGTGAAAAGTTTTTGTTTTTTAAGGTGGGGAAGGGAGGCCACTTAGCACAGCCCTCCAATCAGCCTAGATGTCCTCCCCCGTGGTCTGACTCTGTACCTTTGGATAAACGGATTTTCCAAGTCTTGAATAAGCACAGTGGCCATGGAAGTTGAGGAATTTTCTGTGTCACTGTCCAAGGTGAACATAAAGTTTATGAAACAAAGATTCTCAACTGTCATTTATATTGATTTATTTTTTAACTTAAATACATTAAGGCTATGTGCACACTTTGCAGTTTTTTCGCGTTTTTTTCGTGTTTTTCCGTGGCAAAAATGCTCAAAAAACACATGAATTAAGCATGCTATTATTTAGAATGAATTCCGAAATTTTTGTGCACATGGTGCATTTTTTTCCGCGCAAAACACGCATCGCGGAAAAAAAAGCAGCATGTTTATTAATTTCGCTGAAAACGAGCGTTTTCCCCACTACATTATTGAGCTAGAATGTTCAGGAAAAATTTGCTGTAAAAATGTGCAAAATCTGCGCAAAAAACGCACCAAAAATGCCCAAATTCTGCGCAGAAAACGTGACAAAAGCTCATGCGTTTTTCCCGCAAAAAAGTCCGGTTTTGCTCAGGAAAATTCTGCACACATTCCTGAACTAAAAAAAATTAAATGATTGATAACAAAGTTGTACCATAACCTATAAAAAATGAAGCTACTAAAATAACCCCATCTCTGCGCTTACTTTTAAACCTTGGCTTTTACACTTTGTCTAAATAAATATGAATATCATATACAAAGACATATTATTTTGCTCCGAAAATGAAATTCACCCAGAAATACTGAAAAAAAAGCAATTTTGCTAATATATTCGTAAGTTGAACTTTCTATGAGCTCCAGTACATAGAAACTTTCTTAAGGTAGAAAAGGAGGGTGTTATCCCGGAACGTCTTCTCAAACTTGACAAATTATTAGTATTAATATAAACAGTGATCTGAAAAATATATACCATAAGGAAGATCAGAAGATTTTTGGACGCATTTGAAGCTTTTAAATTATAAGTCTCAAGTGCAGTTATATTTCTTTGCATTCTCTGTGGGCAGTCTCCATTGTATTTTTCATGCAGCCCTCATGTTAACTCACAGAGTCAATCTTACCTCTTTTAAGAATACTTGGAAGTATTCAGAATGTCAGATTATTGTTTCCACCACTCATCTGCAGCTTGTCCTATTAGTCTCTGTCTACGGTTATTATCATTTTATAAGATGACATCCCAAAATGGCACACAGACAAGAAGAAGAGACTCGCACGGTAGAAATACTTATAATGGAACTCTTTGTAGCAATTGTAGGCTTTACTTAACATTTTCTTCTCTTTGCTGTGTAAGAAGTTATCCAAGCAAAAAGAAGCACTCAGAACAATTGCCCTAAAGCCCCTATAACCAGTGTAATACACCACTGCACACCCTCTTTTATCTAAAATTAGATTTCCTTATGTAATTGCATGCCTCAAGAAATGTCTGCCTGGTATTCACTTAGAATATATTACATGCAGTACAGTACATTGGGATTTTGTAAATATGTTGGCTCCACAAGAAGACCACCTGACAACTTGCATTTGACTAGACTTCAGAAGCTATTTTTTAACTATATACAAAAATATAATGAAGCTAAACCTATAACCACTAAGTCAGTGCTATGTGTGTTAACAGCTTGATCTGATTTAAAGGGGTATTATGAAGTTTTCTCTTGAGCAGCTCAGAGCTATGCCGTTTCCTTACTTCCTGGTTGTTTGGCGGGGTGGGTGCTCTTGAGTTCGGTTTTATTGAGTGTCATGGTATAGGACATGGTTAATGTCCTGTCCATTCTGGGTTAACTTTTGTTGTGACTGTGTGTCTGACCCCCCTGGTTTGCGTGTATACTGCTCTGCTTGTTTGATTCCCGTGTATGACCCGGTCTGTTTGCTCACTCTGCTCTCTGTCTCACGTTTTGCTAATATTGTCTTCTCCGGTTCTGACCTCCTGGCTTGGCTATCGATACTCCGTTACAGTTTTGTCCCTATTGTACTGTCTATTGCCCGCTCTGGTTTACTGATCTATTGCTACGTCCTGACTATCCGTTCTATCTAACCCTTTGGTACTGTCGTTCTATCTTGTGCTCTGATCTCGGCCTGTCCTGGTTTTCGTCCCTGTCTTTGCCCCTTGGTAACTTAATCTCGTCGTTACCCTGCTAGGAGTTTTCCTGCAGTTCCTAGATCTCTGGAGCTTAGGCCACGCCCCCAGCAGTCACATGCTGCAGGTCCTGTTAGTCTTAGCACACATCATTCATTACTGCTGTCCCCTCCTAAGGTATCCTCGAGCACAGTTTGTTTTATTCAGGACACGTGCACTGGCTCAGTGAGCATGTGCAGTGCGGTGTTCTTGACATTATAGCTGACCCTTACAGTCTTTCCCTGGTGGTGGGGTGTTAGCACATTATGGATCCGGTACGGGCCTCACTGAGCAGGTTAATGAGCTCTCCCAGCTTATGCAGAAGCTGTCTATGGAGCAGCAAAATCTGGTTCAGTCGCATCAACAGGTACAGAGAGATGTGGCTGACACTCTAATGGGGTCTGTTCCATCGGGGTTCCAGGAGGGGGGCCCCACTGATGTATCTCTTGCGGACCCCGACCCCCCTGTAAAATTACCCGACAATTTTTCTGGAGATAAAAAATTGTTTAGGGTTTTTAAGGAGGGATGCAAGTTGTTCTTTGAATTGCATCCCCGGACCTCTGGAAATGAAAGGCAGAGGGTGGGGATCGTAATGTCCTTATTAAGGGGGGCTCCGCAAGCATGGGCTTTCTCTCTCTCTTCCTCTGCTCCTGAACGTATGTCTGTGAACCTGTTCTTTGAGGCTCTGGGGCACATTTATGACGAGCCTGATAGAGTGCGTCTGGCTGAGGTATGGTGATGAGTGTGACACAGGGGAGGAACTCTGCTGAATGGTTCTGCTCAGAGTTCAGATGTTGGACCGCGGAAGTATCCTGGAATGATGCCGCCCTGAGGGGGTTGTTCCGCAGGGGCCTATCTGACCATCTGCAGGACGCTCTGGCATTACATCCTCCTCCCGATACTCTGGAGGACGCCATGATGCAGGCAGTCCGTATGGACCGGAGACTCCGTGCTAGGGAATGATGCAACAAGAGACTCCCTTGTACTCCAAATTGTGTTACACCACACCCGCATCTGAGCCCATGGAGATGGAGGCTGTCTCAGGGAAGGAACGAGAGAGAAGACACTGTAAAGACAACCGTCTATGCTTTTACTGTGGAGCCTCTGGACATTGGAAAAGGGACTGTCCTTCCTGCCCTTCTTCTGTAAAAACATCAGGAAAACGATTGAGTCTGGGCGACAATCGTAGAGGTTGCCCAGACTCCCAGGTACATTTTTTTTCGCTTGCTAAAATGGTGCTCCAGGTTGAATTGGAACTTGCTGGCGGTTCTGTTATGACCACCGCCTTTGTTGACTGTGGTTCCTCCATTAATCTGATTGATGCCCAATTTGTGACTCTTAATAAGATAGGGACAGTCAGGTTGAAAGATCCTGTTAAAATTGTGGCGGTTGATTCATCCCCTCTTGCCCGGGATGGAATTTGTTTTATGTCTGAAGTTTTTTCTATGAAAGTGGGTTCCACTCACGTGGAAAAATTAAGTTGCTTTATTCTGAATAATCTGCCTGCAGGACTGGTATTGGGGATGCCCTGGCTGCAACGCCACAATCCTCTCATTGATTGGGCAAAAGGGGAGATCACCCGATGGGGATGTAATAATAATGGTCTGTGTTGTAACTCTGTTTCTCTTGTCAAGCCGATAAAATCTGTATCTGTGTCGTCTGTCTGGAGGGTATTCCGGAGTACCTGAAAGACTTTGAAGACGTATTTTCCGAAAGTGAGGCTGAGGCGCTTCCACCACATAGACCCTATGATTGCGCCATTGATTTGTTACCTGGAGCCAAATTACCCAAGGCTCGTTTGTTTAATTTGTCCGGGCCTGAGCGCCAAGCCATGAAAGAGTACATCAAAGAAAGCCTTCGCAAAGGGCATATTCGGCCCTCGGTGTCACCCGTGGCAGCGGGGTTTTTCTTTGTAAAGAAAAAAGATGGTGGGTTGCGACCGTGTCTCGACTTTCGGGAACTGAACAAAATTACCGTTAAGAACACATACCCTCTCCCGTTGATTCCAGATCTATGCAACCAACTCACGGGGGCCAAATGGTTTTCTAAGCTCGATCTACGAGGGGCTTATAACCTTATAAGGATCCGGGAGGGGGACGAATGGAAAACAGCATTCCTGACAACTGAGGGGCTATTTGAAAACCTGGTTATGCCCTTCGGTCTCACTAATGCCCCTGCTGTTTTTCAGAACTTCATCAATGTTGTTTTTTCTGATTTAATTGGACGTTATGTAGTCATTTACCTGGATGACATTCTGATATACTCAGAAGACAGTCAGTCACACTTACATCATTTACGTGCGGTTCTTATGAGACTCCGGGAGAACCATTTGTATGCTAAGCTGGAGAAGTGTTCATTTTTTATGCAAGAACTGTCTTTTCTGGGTGTAATTGTATCCGGGGAAGGATTCCGCATGGATCCAGGGAAGGTTCAGGCCATTACAGATTGGGTGCAGCCTCATGATCTGAAGGGGTTGCAATGATTTTTGGGCTTCGCTAACTATTATAGGAAGTTCATTAAAGGGTTTTCACAGGTAGTGAAACCTTTGACGGACCTCACTCTTAAGGGGGCAGAGGTAAAAAAAATTGGTCCGTGGCCGCAAAAAATTCCTTCCTTACATTGAAGAAATGCTTTACTTCAGCCCCTGTGTTGGTACAACCCGATTCGTCAAGACCTTTTATCGTGGAGGTCGACGCTTCGGAAGTGGGGGTGGGGGCAGTGTTGTCCCAGGGCCCCTCTACCCTGACTAATCTTAAACCCTGTGCCTTTTTCTCTAAAAAGTTCTCTTTGACAGAGAGAAACTATGATGTCGGCAACAGGGAATTGTTAGCGGTCAAACTGGCCTTCGAAGAATGGAGGCATTTTTTGGAGGGGCCGCTCATCCCATTACGGTCATCACTGATCATAAGAACCTAGCCTATATCGAGTCCGCTAAGAGATTGACCCCCAGACAGGCTCGGTGGGCACTTTTTTTTTTCTCGCTTTCATTTTACCATCACATTCCGACCAGGGTCTAAAAATGTAAAGGCAGATGCCTTATCCCGAAGTTTTGATTCTGTGTCCTCTCCAGAACCTCCTTCCTCCATTCTTCAACTGGGAGTGGTTGTAGCCGAAGTCTCCTCTGAGTTACAGAGAGAGATTCTGGAAGCACAAGCACAAGCTCCCAGGAATAAACCCCCAGGTAAATTGTTTGTACCCGAACAGCTCCGTCTCACACTCCTGCAAGAATTTCATGATTCTGTGTTAAGTGCACACCCTGGTATTGCAGCTACCCGGGGGGCAGTGGCTAGAGATTTTTGGTGGCCCTCTATGGGTACTGATATAAAAAATTTTGTTAATACTTGTGGGGTGTGCGCTCGCTCTAAAAGCTCTCAGGTCCGGCCTGCCGGGGAATTGGTGCCTTTACCAATTCCGGATAAACCATGGACACACCTGTCCATGGACTTTATCACTAATCTTCCCTCATCCAAGGGCAATTCAGTGGTATGGGTAGTGGTTGATAGATTTTCTAAGCAAGCCCACTTTGTGCCGTTACCCGCATTGCCGTCTGCTGAAACCTTGGCCCGCTTGTTTATACAGCACATAGTTCGGTTGCATGGAGTGCCTGTGAATGTGGTGTCGGACAGGGTGTGCAGTTTGTGGCCAGATTTTTGAGAGCGTTCTGTAAGAAGTTGGGGGTCACATTATCATTCTCCTCTGCCTATCACCCGGAATCCAACGGACAGACTGAACGCACCAATCAGTCATTAGAGCAGATTCTGAGATGACTGGCCTCCTCTAGACAGGAAGATTGGTGTGAGGTTTTACCCATGGCAGAATTTGCGTTCAACTGTCTATCAATCAGTCTACCGGAAAGTCTCCCTTTCAGGTCAATTATGGGTTTGTTCCGCAGTTTGGGGAATTTTCCCGTATGGATTCTGGTTGTCCTGGTGCCGAGGGGATGGTTCAACAGTTAAAAAACCTTTGGAGGGAGGTGCAGGGGAACATCTCCAAAGCCCAGAAGAAGTACAAGCATTTTGCGGACAGGAGGAGGGGTTGGGTCCTGCGTTGACAGTGGGGAAAAGGTCTGGCTGTCCACCCGTAACATCAAACTTAAGATACCCTCTATGAAGCTGGGCCCCAAATTTATTGGCCCATACAAGATTGTAGAGGTGATCAATCCAGTGGCGTACAGGCTTCAGTTGCCCACCTCCTTCAAAATATCTAACGTCTTCCACAGGTCCCTATTAAAACCTGTGGGGACGGTTAGAGAAGATCCCTCATCCGTGGTTCCACCAGTGTTGGTAGAGGGTCAACTGGAGTACGAGGTAGGGCGCATCATTGATTCGCGGTGGGTGCGCCGGAGACTTCAGTACCTTATTCATTGGAAGGGATACTCCTTTGAAGATCGGTCATGGGTTCCGGCCAGTTCGGTACATGCCGATCGACTGGTACAGGCTTTTCATGCCAGATATCCTGAGAGGCCTGGGGGTCCAGTGGCCCCCCATTAAGGGGGGGTACTGTCATGGTATAGGACATGGTTAATGTCCTGTCCATTCTGGGTTAACTTTTGTTGTGACTGTGTGTCTGACCCCCCTGGTTTGCGTGTATACTGCTCTGCTTGTTTGATTCCCATGTATGACCCGGTCTATTTGCTCACTCTGCTCTCTGTCTCACGTTTTGCTAATATTGTCTTCTCCGGTTCTGACCTCCTGGCTTGGCTATCGATACTCCGTTACAGTTTTGTCCCTATTGTACTGTCTATTGCCCGCTCTGGTTTACTGATCTATTGCTACGTCCTGACTATCCGTTCTATCTAACCCTTTGGTACTGTCGTTCTATCTTGTGCTCTGATCTCGGCCTGTCCTGGTATTCGTCCCTGTCTTTGCGCCTTGGTAACTTAATCTCGTCGTTACCCTGCTAGGAGTTTTCCTGCAGTTCCTAGATCTCTGGAGCTTAGGCCACGCCCCCAGCAGTCACATGCTGCAGGTCCTGTTAGTCTGTAGCACACATCATTCATTACTGCTGTCCCGCTCCTCAGGTATCCTCGAGCACAGTTTGTTTTATTCAGGACACGTGCACTGGCTCAGTGAGCATGTGCAGTGCGGTGTTCTTGACATTGAGTAGCTTCATCCTGCTACTACAAATGAATGAAGTACTAGAATCTGTGGGGTGGTGTTGAGGGCACTAAGTGCTTCTATCTCCACCCCTAAACTATGTTTTCTTCTAGAAGCAGAGGAGCCGGAGATAAAAGCAGAGTGTCGGCCCTGAGCTCACATATCAAACAGAGTTTATCTCCATGGCCATGGATCTAGGACATCTCCACAGGCGGCAATGCAAGAAATTGTAGTATGTAACTACTGCTCTGCCCCCTGATGATGTCCTTTTCCAGCAGGGGCGATAGACGTTGTAGAGAAGTGAGTGCAGGTCCAGCCTCCTGTGACGTCCTCTTTGAGACTACTCCCAAAGCAAAATATCACAGAAAGTAAAAAAACAGATTTAGGGTTTAGATAGAGAAAAGTGTACAGTATTTTATAATAAAGCTAATTGCAAAAGTGGTTAGTGTGTATAGATAGATATTTAGAAAAGACATTTCAGGTATCGGACCAACCCTTTAACTTCTTTCCATGAATGTAACTACTGTGCACAATTGGCCAGAGTCTGGTGGCTGAGCTCCAAGGAAGCCAGCTGTACACTATTAAAGATAAAAGAAATGACAGTCACAACATGAAAATGAATGCAGATAAAAAAGCAAGTCAACTACAAAGTCTTATGAAACAAAGATTATAAACTGCAATTTATGATGTAGATTTATTTTTTTACCTTAAATAAAGTAAAGACTAAAAAAATTAAATGTTTGGTAACAACTACAAACTTGATTATTTTTTATGTTTTGTAACTTACTAAAGCAATTTAATAACATGGTAATACCCCTTTAACCTCTTTCTGACATACACCAAATATCCTGTGTGTTATGTTTAGGTAGCTGAGGAGAAAAAGCAAAAACAGTAATACACCAGAGAGGCTGGAACCTATTGGATTGCAGTAACCTGAACTAACCACACAACTAGAGGTAGCCGTGGAGCGTTCCTACGTTGATCCTAGACGCCTCGTCACAGCCTGAGAGATAACTACACCTAAAGGCAGAAAGAGGAAAGCTATCTGCCCCGAAGCAGATCCCCAAAGAAAATAGGAAGCCCCAAACATGTAATGGCGGTTAGACAAGAAGAAGCACGGACACAGACAGAAAATAGAATGAGCAAACGCTGGGGCCCAATCTGTCTAGACAGAAAAGTACAGGAAAGGATTCTCACTATAATCCAAAAAAAACCCTAAAAAATACCAACTCTTCTGATTGCAAAAACACCTGAGATCACACGATCTCTACCACCTAAATCAGATCTCTGGTGTAACAAAACTAAGCCGCAGCCACTGAAAAAACAGGAAAAAACAAATGAACAAATAACAGTGGCTTCAGATAAACTGAGAGGAGCACAGGCCCCCAGGAGGGGACCCGGCTGACCTCCACAGAAGTGCAGGAAACTATGCAAAAAGCAAGCACAAAAATAAAAGCAGAAAATATCTTATCTGAAAGCAGAAGATGCAGGCAAGACTCAGCAAACTTCCAAATGAACCAGGAACCACAATTGAGACAAGAACAATTGATCACCGGCGACCATCATGGGAGGGAACCTCCCTTATATCAGTCCAGTCCGTGATCCCAGATTGCCATTCCTCGCTGTGAGGTTCAGTACTGTCTGCAACCACCAGAGGGAGCCTCTGCTCAGAAACCATCTCCAGCACATTCATAACACATATGGCTGCCATCTTTGCTTTCCTATAATGCCCAGCCGGGCTTCACAGAAGACCATAATAGGAAATTATCATTTTGTCCATATACTGCAATACTGTAGTATGGCGGTTTGTTGTACAATCGATCAGGTGAACAAATAAAAAAATAAACATATTTTTGCAATGTCTGTAAGAGTCTGATCTATCTAAATTTGAAATGATTTAGCTCGAATGGTAAAGGCTGTGAAGCAAAAAGAATCGAATCAACACAATTGGCTCATTATCGTCATCATATCTCTCCAAAAAAGGTAATAAAAAGCAAACAAACTCTCATACACTCATGTCAATGAAAAAAATAAAAGAGCTATGGCTTTTGGAAGAAGAAGAAAAAATGAAAATGCTTCAATTAAAATTAACCGTGCCTGATGCAAGACATCTTTGCTAAGCACTGAGCCACCATGCTGCCCAAAGAGGGGAAACTTTCTTTCAAACTCTTAGCAATGACCAGTTTACCTGTACAGTGCACACTATCACTGTATGGAGCGGGCTCAAGAGTTGAATCTGCTGCATGCAGCTCTAGTACCGGCTGTGTTACATAGTCGACATTTCACAGTAACTTGTGCGATGGGAGCTTAATAGCTCCGATTGCAGCAGTTTAGCCTCTTAAATGTTGCTGTCAATTGTAACAATGGCATTTAATAGTTTTCAAGATGGCAGTCATCAATTCCAGGGGCCACCAACAGGCCCGCACAGTGTTATCATGGGGTGCCGATCCATTTCCATAGCAATCAGGGGCATTTTGAAGGTCTCAAAGTCTTCCATGTCCCATCTCTTAGCTAAGTGGTTGGTCTTCATATGAGATAATCTAATAGAATGCAATACTATTATATTGCAGTATATAGCACAAGCGATCAAAAGATTACAGGTTCCAATTCCGTAGGGAGCAAAATAAATAAAATAAAAAAAAACATTAAAAATATTTATAAAAATATATATAAAAGTTTAAATCGGCACCTTTTTTTCGAAAACTTAAACAGCAAAATGTAAAAAATAAAAAAATGATTACTATTTGGTATTACTGCTTTCGTAATTGATTGAACAAATAAAATATAAAGATATGTATCCAGATGGTGGATGTTGACAAATTAAAAACAATTGAAATTCTGAAACTGATGTTTTCAGTTAGCTCCAATTACCCCAATGCACTAAGAAGGGATGAAAATGTTATGTGTACCCTAAAGTATCTATAAATATGTCAGGGCAAAACCTAGCAGCATGGTGGCTCAGTGGTTAGCACTGGAGCCTTACACAACTGGGGTCCTGGGTCAAATCCCACCAAGGACAACATCTAAAAGAAGTTTGTATGTTCTCCATGTGTTTGCGTGGGTTTCCTCTGGGTTCTCTGGTTTCCTCCCACATACTGATAGGGAATTTAGTTGATCTGTCACTCTCAACTCATAGGTAAAATGTGTATTAAATGAAGACATATTTTCCCATTACTGAAATGGTGCTTATAAATTCCATGGAGGGAGGAGCTGGTGGTGGACACAGACATTCTGCTGCAAGTTCTTCTGAAACGGCAGCTTCAGTTCTCCATAGAACTTTATGAGCACCAAGTGTCACCTGGTCTCTCAGTAATGGAAAATCTGAATTTACTGAAGACAGATTTTACAATAATTGAAAATTTTGAGAATGAAGGCTCAATCTTTAAGGAGAAAGTTATTGATTTCTTTAATAAGCTTTATTGCAACATTTATAATTGGAATGTGTACTATTGGTTTATGAAAAAAAATGTTGGTTACACTTTAAGTGAATGTCTCCAAAGAAAGTACAACTTTTAATATAAAAAAGGCCTCATACTATGTCGACCTAAAAATAAAACTACTTAGATTCAATAAATTGGTTCTAATGGTCTTGTCTTCATGGTAAAAATGAGAGAAGAGTATATATACAGACTAATTGTTTTTATGTTACAAAAAATCTATATGACTTCTGTGTGTGTCACAGACTACAAGCAAAAAGCAAAAATTACAACAGAACTTTCCATGATCTGTTCATTGGCACTAGGGGCATATGTCAAAGGATTAGCTGGATGTGAAATTATTTGCCCTTTGAAGTGGCCATAAGAATTATATTTTACTGTCAATGGATCACTAGGTCAGGCAGCTTT
This sequence comes from Oophaga sylvatica, assembly GCA_033576555.1. NCBI lineage: Eukaryota > Metazoa > Chordata > Amphibia > Anura > Dendrobatidae > Oophaga > Oophaga sylvatica. Next base: position 85,609,874 of record JARQOD010000001.1, read on the forward strand.
GTCTGCGAGGGAACATTACTTGGAAATCTGAAGTATCTATGATAAAGAATTCTGTGATATTTGACAAACAGTAAAAATGAAATTTTATTGTTAAAAATAAAGGCAGGATAAACTACTGTGCATAGCTTAAGGAGAACTGGCAAATACGCAACTAACTACTTTAAAGTCTACACACCCTATTTGCATTAATGAGTCAATACATCTTAAAGGGACCTCTTAGCATGTTATTACATAAGAAAGTAGCGATATATGGGTGTATATATAAATAAAGACATTTGACCTCTATAAAAATGATACTTTTTTCTAGTGATCCGATGTGGCAGTCATGAAAAATCTAGAATATTATCTATAGGCTGGATACGTGCTGAAAGCCTGTCCATGTGCACTGACACACCTTCACTGCACTTCCAGTCTGGGTTGAATATTGCTTCTAGGCTAGAAGTCTCATGACTCGCATGTTGGATCTCTACACAAAGGTGTCATTTTTATTGGTTGACAATTGACTATAGAGTTGAATCCCTGCTTCCATATGCCATTGGGTGTTAATGATTTCTCTTTCTAACAAAGAAGCAACTTTACAAGTCGTCATGTTACAAGTAGTCTTGTAACAACTATTGATACTTTTTAAAGCGGTCGTTAAAGGGCTTTATTCCCTTTGAATAAGTGAATAATGCCTCCTAACAGGAGAAAATTATGTGGGTGTCGGTTGCATATGGTGTGCAACTTTTATTTGGCTCACATAAGTATCGTCGACTCCAGTTGTGTGCATACCTAAAAAAGATAGACATCACTGGAACAGAGGCCAAACGGAGTACAAAGTGACACCTTCAGTCTCATTATAGTGAGTGGCTCCATCAGAGGTTTCGTCTGAATCACATTTTGTTGGGTTTTAAAAGGAAACCCTGATGTAAGTGCTCAGCAAAAGATACATGTGTTCCTAGTCTTATACTGAAAGTGATCAAAAATTGTTATGTACTATAAAATGTTGCCAATATAAACTTCAAATTATTCTGCAAAAAACAAGTCCCCACTCAGGACCATCATCTCTCAACTGAAATATAATGGTTTTCCATGTCCCTGATAGGACAAAGGCTCTGGAAAAGCAACATGGCTTAACGCCCACCCAATAAAATCAAGTTAAATCTGTGCTTCCAATTCTCCCTTCCCACCTCCTATCTGAGCCTACATTGTGCTTAAACTGCAGTTAGCTCCTACATGTTTGGCATTTCTGTAGTGGGAAGAGCCCACATAACGATTTATGGGCTGTGTGAATCACAAACTGAGTACAATGTTGCATTAAGCTGGGATATTTGCAATTCAGTAAAAACCGTGGAGTGGACGTTAAAGAGTGAAAATACTTCTGGAGCCAAAATAGTCAATGCAGCCATAGATGAATTAATCGAAAAGTATAATTTCTAAAATGGGGTAAAATTTTCAGGTTTTTTGATGTCTTGGCACCTTACGAGCTCTGTATAGAGTGCCCGCAAACTACTCCAACAAAAACTGCACTCCAAAAGCCAAAGAGCAATTCTTCCTTCTAAGTCCTGCTGTGTGGCCAAATAGTAGAGTCTGGCAACATATGATGTATCACCGTGTTCAAAAGAAATTTCCTATCAAACTGATGGGTTAATTTGGGCGGGGGTATTTTGTGTAGTATAGCTGTCTGGTTTAAGCATAAGTGAGCATATAAAATTTCCAATTTTCTCAAAATTTTCAGTCAGTCCATGGCTTGCAGCAAACAAGAGTTGTATGTTATCGGCAGAAAGATGTTCCTAGGCTTCAGGTTTACCGTGTAGAGAAGATACACTAAGGAGAAATATTTTTATAGTCACAGCAGATGAATGGTTAACCAGCAGGTATAAGCCAGGAAAAACATGTTGATGGTAGAGAAACAAATAGGAGTTTTTGAAGAGATGATGATATAGACACACAAAGCTGAATCACAATAATCAGAATGGAAAATAAATGCAATAAAAAATAAATAAAAAATAATAAATAATAAGAAATAAAAAATAAATAATATGCTATAATTTAGGACACAGCCTCCCCCTGACGAAGGATCTAATTTCCGAAACGTGCGTTGGGGCACGCTTGTTGTGGCACTCCTCTGTCCTCGGCTCTCCAGGTATTAGTAAGCACCTTTTTGATTTGATGTACGGGCTCCTTATTATTATTTTTTTGGGCACCTATATTTGTTTGAATGAGTGTCCCAATCGTGATTTAGTTTTCACTTCACTGAGTGTACACCATTTCGTGCTTGGATTTGTTTGTTAGCATTTTTTCTTTTCTGTGCACATTCTAGCACTATTTCTGTCATATCAATTTGTTCACTATTTTTTGTGCACTTTTTGGCAGCTTATTATCACTTTTGGTAATTTTCATGTATATTATTTTCTATGCACTTTATTTATCTTTATTCAGTGCCTAACAAATTTCCTGAGTATTCATTCTGCCTTGGTTAACTATGTTTCAGTGGAGTGTTTCAATTGTATTAGTTATACATTATAATTAAAATATTTTTATTATTGTATCTGTATTTCATTTCATGTCAATAAAAACCTTTTTTATCTGAGTTTTTGTTTATTTTTAATTTTTATCATAGATATATATTTTTTATATTTTAATAAATATTTTTTATATATATTTTTATTATTATTTTTTGATACATTTGCATCCCTCCATTTGAGCTTCTCACCATTCCTCAGTGTTGTTCTCTCATGAAGAGATGATGAGACTGCTGAGAGAACTGAATGGGAGGCAACAGCCAAAGCACATGGTAACTAAACACAATGCTTACTGAATACTCAGAAACACACAGATGTCTGAGTTGGCCTTAAAAGTCCTAAGGTAATGATGCCACATGAGTTTGCTATGATGACCCCTACAGACACCTTCAACACTGTGGACCACTCCCTCCTGCTACAGATTCTCTCATCTCTGGGCATCACAGGCTTGGCCCTATCCTGGATCTCATCATATCTAACAAACCGAACATTCAGTGTCTCCCTCTCCACACTACTTCCTCACCTTGTTTGTCGGTGTTCCTCAAGGCTCAGTTCTAGGACCCCTACTCTTCTCCATCTAACAATCAAATTCAAATTCAAAGAAGCTTTATTGGCAGGACTAAATACACATTAGTTTTGCCAAAGCAAGTGTACCAAAGGGGGATAGGGATAGGGATGTTGAGTAGGGGCAGATCCAGGGTGGGGGCTATGGAAGTCCATGGCATAGGGAGGGATGATGGGGGCGCAGGTCCAGGGTGGGGGCTATAAAAGTCCATGGCATAGGGAGGGTGATGGGGCAGATCCGGGGTGGGGGCTATAGAAGTCCATGGCATATCATAGTTCTCTTTCTCGCAGTCTATGACATTCGCTCACATACCGCGCTGCTATCTCTGCTGCTCTCTCTTCTTCCCCCAGCAAGATATATGTTTTCTCTTCCTCCTTCATGGTGATGAAATCCGGGAAGAGATGTGAGAGTCTCCTGAAGTGAGTGTCCCTCACTGCTGAGTATTTGGAGCAGTGTAGCAGGAAGTGGGTTTCGTCCTCTATGGCCTCCTGGTCACAGTGTTGGCATAGTCTTTCCTCCCTGGGCTTGTAGCTCTGCCTGTGTCGGCCGGATTCGATGGCCAGACTGTGGGCGCTGAGTCTATACCGGCTCAGGATCTGGCGGTCTCTGGGGTCTGGGAGTTTCTCCAGGTATGGGGCGAGACTGTAGTCTCTCTGTAGACTCCGGTACATGGTCAGTTTCTGGGAGCTGATGATGTCGTTCTTCCAGTCACTGACATACCTCTCCTGGCCTTCGTCTACCATCTTCCTGATTTCGGCTTTTGTCAGGTTGTTGTGATTGGTGTTCTGGTCAGGTTGGGTTTGGGTGAGCTGTTCCGAGGGTCCTAGTTTTTCTGTTTCACCTACGTGTGTCAGGGCTTTATGGTGATGGGAGCTTGGATTGCTCCTACGTAGGTGAGCCCGGAATGACAGTGCCCTCTTTAGAACCGTTAGGTGTAGAGGGAATCTGCCCAGCTCAGCCCGGCAGGCACTGTTGGAGGTGCTCCGATGGACTTGGAGAAGGTGCTTGCAGAATTCCAGGTGGAATATTTCTGTTGGGCTGGAATCCCATCTTGACCAGTCTGGGTAGGTGTGAGGACCCCAGACTTCACTGCCATACAGGAGGATTGGGGCGATGACCGAGTCGAAGATTTTTAACCAGACCCTCACTGGTGGCTTCAGATGGTAAAGTTTCCTTCGGATGCCATAGAAGGTTTTACATGCCTTGTCTTTCAGGGTCTATATGGCTTGTTTGAAGCTTCCTGACCGGTGAATCTCTAGGCCCAGGTAGGTATATTTGTCTGTTCCTGTAAGGGCGCAGTTGTTGAGGACAAATGAAGGGTGCTGGTCTAATTTTCTCTTTCTCCTCTGGAACACCATGATGTTGGTTTTCTTTAGGTTGACCGGTAGTGCCCAGGTGGAGCTGAATTTCTCTAAGATTTTCAGGTTGTCTTGGAGGCCTTTCTCGGTTGGTGACAGAAGCAGCAGGTCATCTGCATACAGCAGGAATTTCACCTGGGTGTCGTGGAGGGTGGGACCTGGTGCTGTGGAAGATTCCAGAGCGGTAGCCAGCTCGTTGATGTAAATGTTGAAGAGCATTGGACTTAGGCTGCAGCCTTGTCTGACTCCACGGCTCTGCTGGAAATAAGCCGTTCTTTTACCGTTCACACTCACACTGCAGAGGTTCTCGGTGTAGGAGCTTTTGATAACATCGTAGGTCTTTCCTCCTATTCCGCTCTCCAGCAGTTTCAGGAATAAGCCCGGGTGCCACACCGAATCAAAGGCCTTTTTAAAGTCCACGAAACAGGCGTATATCTTCCCGTTCTTTGTATTGTGGACGTGTCACTGAATGAGGCTGTGCAGGGTATAGATGTGGTCAGTGGTGCGGTGGTTTGGCATGAACCCTGCTTGGCTCTTGCTGAGGACGTTATGTTCGGTGAGGAAACTGAGGATCCTCTTGTTCAGGATGCTGTTGAACAGTTTCCCCAGGTTGCTGCTGACACATATGCCTCTGTAGTTGGCTGGGTCATACCTGTCCCCATTCTTGTGGATGGGTGTGATGAGGCCTTGGTTCCAGGTACGAGGGAAGTAGCCGGCACTTAGCACAATATTGAAGAGTTTAACCATTGCAGCCTGTATTTCTGGTGGGCTGTACTTCAGCATTTCTGGTAGGATTCCATCCAGGCCACCGGCTTTTCTACATCTTATGGAAGAGATTCTCTCTGCTACTTCCTGTAATGTAATAGGTGTATCCACTGGGTTTTGGAAATTTTTTACTTTTTCCTCCATTGCTTTTAGTTTTGCCATTATGTTTTCCTGTTCTTGGTTTAGTTCTTCCTTTGGGATGTCTTTATAGAGGTCTCTGAAGTACTGGAGCCAGATGTTGCCATTTTGGATATGGATGTTGTTTTTCTTGTCTTTTGTGCCCATGTGGTTTCATAGTTCCCAGAAGGAATTGTCTTGAAGAGCATCTTGGAGTTGGTTAAGCTTTGTAGAGATGTAACTCTGCTTCTTCCTCCTGAGGATGGTTTTGTACTGTCTTTGTATGGTTTCATAGGCTTCCCTCAGACCAGGGTGGTTGGGGTCTCTATGTTTCTTGTTTGAGGCTGTTCTCAGGGTCTTCCGTACGGCTTTACATTCTCTGTCAAACCAACCGTTGGTCTGTTTTTCTTTTGGTCTCTTGTAGTCAACTTTTTTAAGGTCGGACAGTCTGGCCATTGCATAGAATATATTGTTGAGGTCTTTTGTAGCTTGACTCACTCCCTTTGGGTTAGGCTGGTACTCATGGTTGTAGAAGTGGTGGAGCATCCGCTGTATTTCGGGTCTGCTGAGAGCCTCTTTGTACTTTAGTGCCGACGTTGGTGCGTTTGTGGGGTGACTATGAAGGCGCTGATATTTGCCCGGTTCATGTCTGTAATGGCATAATCTACTACACTCCTCCCTACATGGGAGTTTAGTGTATACCTCCCTAAAGAGTCTCCTTTGGTACGTCCATTAAGAATATGAAGTCCTAAACTTCTACATACGTTCAGGAGCTTTTTACCACTTTTGTTGACTGTACTGTCGTAGCTGTTTCTCTCTGTGTGTACTGAGTCTTGGCCGTCATTCTCTGCTCCAAATATGTAGATGTTCCCATCCGTGGTCAGGAAGTCGTTTTCCTCTCCTGTTCTTGCGTTGAGGTCTCCAAAGATGAGAACTTTGCCCAGGGCCTGATAGTGGGCGGCTTCTCTTTGTAAGATCTCGAAGCTCTCTGGATTGAAGTAGGGGGACTCTGGCGGTGGTATATAGGTGGCGCAGAGGTGGACATCAGACTGAGAGGTGCGGATGGAGCTGCTGATCCTGATCCATATGTGGCTGCCTCCTCTCTTCACCGGTTTGATGTATTGGTGGAGCTCGTCTTTATACCAGATCAGTATTCCTCCTGAGCTCCGGCCCTGTTTGATGTTTTTATTTTTCAGGGCAGGGACAGAGATTTCCCTGTATCCGATGGGCGCCAGGGATTCGTTTTCGGCTCTGGTCCATGTTTCCAGGAGGATCTGGATGTCTATATTTTTCAGTCTTTGTATAAAGTCCGGGTCATTTGTTTTACATCCAAAGGTCGAGGTGTTGAGACCCTGAATATTCCAGCTGCTGATTGTAAGTGAAGTCATTTTTTCTATTTATCTTGTGTGTATATACCTTGTAATGAGTATGGCTGTGTAGGACAAACTGGATTTCTGACTGTTTTGTAGGGTGCTTGGTTCCATCCAGTCACATTAGTTTCCTGCATAGTGCGCTGAGCAGGGTCTTTACCTCATCCGTATCTCTGCTCTGCGTGTATCTGTGTGGGGTCGATGGACCCCTCCATGGAGGTCTCCTCCTCTGATGGTCTGATTTTGGGTGAAGAGCTTTGTTTCCAGCTTCTGGAGATAGGATTGGGGTTTTCTGTCTTTTTATTGTTAGGGGTCTTTCGGCGTGATGTTGGTCACTGTTAAATCCAGGCCTGGGTCCTCTGTTTAGTACGATGTCTTTCAGCTCTTTGGCCAGGAGGCTGACCCCTTGTTTGTTGAGGTGCTTATTATCATATAGGTGATGGTGGTTTATGGAAAGGTGTTGTGCCAGGGTCACGTTTGGGACAGTCTTGACCTTTCTGTCAGTTCCATATTGATGCTTTGGGTGGTTTGCCTGGATATGTCCTTTGTTGAGAGCAGAGATGACAGAATGATTTTGCTGTCTGGGAATTTTAGTTTTGCCTTCTTTGCTAGTTGGGCCAGTTGTGCTGCGATCTGCTTGTGCTGGTCTGGCAGATTGTTTGTACCTGTGTGTATAATAATATGGTTTGGGTTGGTAAAACGTGGATTATTGATGACCTCTGTCACCTGTTCAATAGTTGCACAGTGGATTTTTCTGACCCGTTTTCCTGGGAATAGCCATTGTGCATTTAGGTACTTCCCATTTGAGTCCATTATTAGGACGATATCAGGGCTTTGTGGTGTCTGGGATGGGTTAAGTGGCTGATGGTGGGGTCTGTGATGCTGGCTTTGCTGGTGGTTGGTTCGCTTCTCGCTGGCTCACTTTTCTTGGTTTCAGTATTATTCATATTATAGGTTATTGCTGTGTTGTTGTTTGGGGTCTCCACATTCTGGTCAGTGGGGCCATATTGTCTGCTCTCTGGCTAGTTTCCATTGTCCCCTGCTGGGTCAGACATTGAGGACTTTGCTTTTTGAGTTCTGCTATCTCCTTTCTGAGCCTTTCATTGTCATTTTGTAATTTGCACATTTCCTCTCTTATTTTCTGGAGAGCTGAGTTGAACTCGCATTTCAGCTTATTGATCTCATTTGTTGCTTGGTCATTTGCATTTCTATGTGAGTTTCTTTGAAGTTCTTCCTTAATTTGAGCCAAGTCTCCTTCTAATTGAGATAGATAGTCTCTGATGTTCTCAGGGGAGAGGTGTGAAGTGTTGGGGGTAGGGCCCTGGAGGTCTTCTCTGTAGATATGTGAGCATTAGAAATGGCCTCTGGAAGTGTCTTTCTAAGGATTTGAGCCTGTTCACTGATTTCAATAAAAAGTTCATCGAACTGTTGCAGATTGTCCTCAGTTCCTTGCACCATGACGGTGCCAGTATTGTACAGAGTTATAGTGAGTGAGTGTGTGTCATCTTCTGCGTTGTTTTTAATTTTAATTTGCCGGCCAGTATTGGTGTTGCACTGAGATATATGTTTATACTGCTTGCACAGGGTGGTGTGCCAGGCTGAGAGATGGTCTGTGCGGAATACCACGTTGGTTCTCCTTTTTTCTTCATCTTTAGTGTAATTAGAAATAAGGGTTTCTGGATTCTCCCTCATTGCTTTTCCTTTGCTGAATTTACTGCTCTTCTGCCCCTGTGGTGTCACCATATCTGACCCCCTGGTGTGCTGTGTCTCCAGCCATGTGCTTTGCCCATTTACTTCTAAATTTGTGCTTTCCATTTTTGTGGTTATATAGTAATTGTAATCCTTATTCCTTACACCCTCGGCCTGGGACAGCTCATAGAATCCCATGGTTTGCAGTATCATCTCTACGCCGACGACACGCAGATCTACCTATCTGGACCTGACCTCACCTCCTTACTGACCAAAATCCCACAATGTCTGTCTGCTATTTCTGCTTTCTTCTCTGCTCGCTTTCTAAAACTGATCATGGACAAAACAGAATTCATCATCTTTCCCCATCTCACTCTACCCCCCCACCAGACCTGTCCATCAATGCCAAATGCTGCTCACTTTCCCCAGTCCCGCATGCTCGGTGCCTCGGGGTGATCCTCGACTCTGCCCTCTCTTTCAAGCCACATGTCCAAACCCTTGCCTCCTCCTGCCGTCTCAGACTCAAAAATATTTCCCGGATCCGTGCATTCCTCGACCATGAAACTACAAAAACACTAGTGCATGCCCTCATCATCTCCCGCCTCGACTACTGCAACCTCCTACTCTCTGGCCTTCCCTCTAGCACTCTGGCACCACTCCAATCCATCCTGTACTCTGCTGCCTGGCTAATACACCTGTCTCCCCGTTATTCCTCAGCCTCTCCTCTCTGCCAAGCCCTTCATTGGCTTCCTATCGTCCAGAGGCTCCAGTTCAAAACCCTAACCATGACCTACAAAGCCACCCACAATCTGTCTCCTCCATACATCTGTGACTTGGTCTCCCGGTACATACCCACACTCAACCTTCGATCCTCTCAAGATCTTCTCCTCTACTCCCCTCTTATCTGTTCTTCCCACAACCGCATACAAAACTTCTCCCGTGCCTCTCCCATACTCTATATTTGCCCCTTTTCACATGTAAAGCGCCATGGAATAAATGGCGCTATAAAAATGTATAATAATATAATAATAACAATATATACAGTATCACAACCAAGAAGGACCACTATACACAATATGTTGTTGTTAGCCCTCACAACTATCAATACACAGTATTATGAGCTCCATAGCTCCCTATACACAGTAGAATGGCCTTCATACCTCAATATATCTATAATATGATAGCTCCCACAGCTCCTTATATTCAGTATGATTTCCCTGTAGATCAATATAAATAGTATGTTGGCCCCCAGCAGCTCCCCTATATACAGTATGATATCCTCACAACTCTCTATATGGAGTTATGATGGCCCCTACAGCTCCACAATATTCAGTGTTATGTCACCATATCTCCTTATAAACAGTATAATGTCCCCACAGCTCCCTATATTCATTATGAGGTCCCAACACCTCCCCTATTTTCAGTATGAAAGCCCCCATTGCTCCGATATTAAGAGTATAATGGCATCCACAACTACAATATTTACAATATGATGGCTTCCATAGCTCCCATATATTTAGTGTACATATACTGTATATATATAGTATGTTGGCTCCCACAGCTCCCTATATACGGTATGGGGCCCCACAGCTCATTTTATACAGCATGATGGTTACAAAAAATACCCTATATATTGTATTATGGCACCCACAGCTTCCCTATATACAGTATGATGTCTCCCAGCTTCTGATATACATTATGACGGCTTCCACAGCTCTCATATTTACAGTATGTGCTATGTGGCAAGTCACTCTGGAAAAAAAGTAACACACTAGAAACTGCAACTGACCCTGCCATTTCCTGTACAGACTAGAGATCCTGACCTCGTAGTCACTAGTGGTTCCTGTGTGAGCAGAGAAAGCACTAACCACAGACTAGACTATGGCAACTTGGACATATGCTGCCTTAAAGGCTGCATTGAGCACTTCACGTTCCTCCTAAAGAACCAGAGGGCAGAGCTGAGTGCAAATAATTACCTACAGTAGGGAAAGTGTGCTGAAATAGAAAGAGATCCCAAAGTGAGTAAAACAAACCATGAAATACAAAATAAAGGATTAAGTACGTACTATTAGAGAATATGTCGCCTACTTCCTAAAAAGAAACAGAAGATAGGTGCAGGGTAAAGATAAAGAACAGAAACTGCAGAGAGATAAATCCTAGCTGGTCTTTCACTGACTGGCTTAAAGTACAACAATATGACTGGACATCCAACTGAAACTATCACCAGCATATACACAGTATGATGGCCCAGAACATCCCTTTATACAGTATGATACCCCCCACAGCTCCCTATATACAATATTATGGCCTCCACCACTCCCATATTTTCAGTATTATGGCCTCTACAGCTCTCTATTAGAGATGAGCGAACCCAAACAGTAAAGTTCGGCGTCCATACCGAACACTTACTGTTCGGGCACGGACACCGAACACGGACTTCTCCAGGAAGTTAGGCTGCCCGAACTCCGGGTGTTTGTCGCGCTGTCATGTGCTTGGTAGCGTGGCAAACACCGCTTCTGATCAGCAGTGAAATCATCCCCACCGGTCAGAGAGCCACAGTTCCCATGCTGTCAAATGACAGTGTGACCGTTCAGCTGTGATCGAGGTATAAAGTTTACCTTCCATCAATGGTGTCAGCTGATGGGACTACTGTGAGAGCAAGAGCGGCTGGTGGGTGTATTCATTAGCCGGCTCCTGTGCTGTAAATAAATAATTAAAAAAAAACAGCATGGGTTCCCCTGTATTTTTCATAACCAGCCAGGAAAAACTCACAGCTGGGACTGCAACCCTCAGCTATCAGCGTCAGCAAGGCTGGTTATCAAGAATAGAGAGGTCCCCATGCTTTTTTTTAAATTATTTAAATAAATAATTAAAAAACATCATGGGGTCCCCACCATTTTTGGCAACCAGCCTTGCTAAAGCAGACAGTTGGAGGCTGGTATTCTCAGCCTGGTAAGGGGCCATGGATATGGGCCACACCAGCCTATAAATAGCAGACTGCAGGTGCCCAGAAAAGGCACATCTATTAGATGCGCCAATTCTGGCGCTTTGCCCGGCTCTTCCCACTTGCCCTGTAGCAGTGGCAAGTGGCGTTCATATTTGTGGGGTTGATGTCACCTTTGTATTGTCAGGTGACATCAAGCTCATGGCTTAGGAATGGAGAGGCATCTATAAGACTCCTATCCATTACTAATCCTATAGTTGTATGGTAAATAAAGACATAGCCAGAATAAAGTCCTTTTGTCTGTATATATGACCATACCACATATACAGTATAGTATGTAGTTCTAATAATTTTTTGGCATATAAGTCCAACTGGAGGCAGACATCCAGACGCAATCTACTATGTTTGAGTGTCTGCCTCCAGTAAGCGTATACACCCAAAAATGATGTATGGCAGAGAGCATGTTCACTCTGCCGGAACCATTATAGTCTATGGCCACGCTGGCACATCGTCCAAATCCCATTTTGTGGAATGCCCTTACAATAGTTGTACAAAGTTATATAGAAACACATAAGTTATACTCTTGCATTCATATATCTTTCATTTGTTACATTTGCATGTGCATATCAACCGTATCCTTTGAATAACCTTCAAAACTTAATAGTACTCAGCTATTCTTGAAAATAAAGGAAAAATTGACCTACTGTACAGTATGTCCTTTTCATATGCCACTTTACTAAGTTTCAGTGTTTTTAAAAAATTAAAACACCATAAGATTATTTTGCTATGAAAGGAAATCTTGTATTAGTAGGGGCAGTTGTACCATTTATGTAGCATGTCCTTGTTGGTTTTATTAGTAGTCAAGTGCATGAGACCAAAAAATGGTGCATTTAACTATTGGGTACTTTCATTTTTTTCACCATAACCATCTTCAACATAGACATATGAGGGCTTGTTTTTTACTGGAGGAGTTGTAATTTTTAATTAAAATATTCATTATAAACTATAATATACTGAAAAATTGGGAAAATCTCCAATTTGGTAAAATGGTGTAAAAATACAATTCCATCATTAGTTTTTTGGGTTTTGTTTTTATTATTTTTGTTGTCTAATAAAAATGAACTGGAAACATGATTCTTAAGGTTATCATGATAACAGTGATACTGAGAGCATAAGACCATTAGTGTTCCAACATAGTACAATCATAATATCATGGCCTTCACAGCTCCTCCCCACTCCACACACAGTATGATGCTACCACAGTCCCCCCAACAAAGAATGATGCACCCACATTTCCCCTCAACACAGAGTGAAGCCCCACAGTCCCCACACACAGTATAATTCCACACAACTCTTCACACCGAATAATGTCCCCACTGTAAACCCCCCAAATAATATGAAGCACTGCAGTCCAGTAACACATTGAATACAAACACATGAGCCATGCACACAGTGAACAAGTACAACACAGTATTTTTATACATTTGTTTTACTGTGCTTTTCTATGTTTCAGTCTTTTTTTGTGGTGTGAACACTGACCTACCGACATGTTCACTGTGTGCATGGCTCATGTGTTTGTATTCAATTGGTTTCTTGTTTTTGCAAGATTAGGGAGGTTTTTCACCCCTCACTTGTGAGCCATGTACATAAAGGCCATTCTCTGCAGCGTGTCCAGTACCTGTCTGAATCCTGCTCATATAGGTACTATACACATGACCAGGCTTTTAATACATCAGTTAGGGACTGCTCTGATATGGGTTACCTTGACTTTTGGTAGAGCGGCTTAGTATACATTTTTTGCAAAAAACGTATCAACCAAATAGCCTGTTTTTTTATCATCTTTTTACTAGCACTTGCTGTTTACTGTTATTTCTTTATTTTTATACGTTTGTTTTACTGTGCTTTTCTATGTTTCAGTCCCCTAACACAGTAGTATTAGTTCCCTGAAAAACAAGTCTAAAATTTAAAGCAGGATTTTCCTAGAAAAAAAAAGAATATTAACCCCCCACACACAGTTTCCTCACACAGAATGATTCCCCCAAAGTCCCCTCATGTATTATAAAGCTCCCAAAGTCTCACCACATAGATTCCCCACAGCCTCCCCACATGTCAGGGATGGCTCAGAAGTGTGAATATAGTACGTATAACATGATTTTTTTTCTTCTTGTGAATTTCTGTGTATGGATAGCATAACATAGTTGGTATGCATACAAATAAAAACAAAATGAGCAAACACCCTGCAGTAAGTAAATAAATAGCAATATTGAAAAAAAATTGAGTGCTTAGTTAACATTGTTTTGATCAAAAAAATGTAAAAGCCATCCCACTGTCAAGGTGGCCCTACTCGAGATGGTCCTAACCTCTAGAATTAAAACCTTACCATGTATCAAATGACATAAATCTGAATAAGGGCTGAACAGGACAGGAGCCTCGACTATTGGACACCCAGCCACGGTGAGCTGTATAAATGTAATATTCAGCTCAAAGAAAAGTGAGTTCATGCCCTTATTTGCACAAAGTGCAAAAAACAGAAATAAATGAACTGGAGTATAAGTTGGTATGCATGCAATGTGTAGGTGCATGTTCACAATGGCCATTAAACACAAAATCTAGGAAAAAAGAAAATGAGCAAATACCCTGAAGTAAGTAAATAAATAGCAGCAGTGCATGAAACTAACACAGGGAACTTAGTTAATATTGTTTTGATCAAAAAAGCCTAAAAGCCATCCCACCACGTCAAGGTGACCCTACTCGGGCCGGTCCTAACTGCTAGCATTACAAACCTTATAATATGTAAAATGGCGTAGATTGGAATAAGGGCCAAGCATGACCTAAACTCCGACTTTTGGAAACCAATCCATACGACCTTTATATAAACATAAGTTCAGCTCAAAGAAAGAAATATCACCCTCAAATTGAACATATGGGAATAATTATAACTCAGAAAGTGAAAAAGAGCTGTCACTTAAATCTCCATTGAAGTAGGAACTCCTGCCTTGAACATGTAATGACAGCAGTTAACCAGCCAACAAGTCTAGGATTCATATACTAAGAGGCAGAGAAGTACAGAGTTCAAATGAATTATCTCAGACTTTCTGGAGCCAGTGGTCAGTGATGAATATTGGGGTTTGCATCGATCTGATATTTCTGGAGATATATTTTTGGCGTCATAGCAAGGGGACGAACATAATGCATTCACTCACATTACCATAAGGCCGGCCAAACACCTCCAACTGAATATCAGTCAGATATATGATGCTATCCATGCCATGTTTCATCTCAATAGAAAGGTAAAATCATGATAGGAAACATGCAACGAAATCTCCCGCCTGGGACCTCTAGGGGAGAAGATATCATGAAACTTGGGGATTTCATATACTTCTAAAAGACCTACCACATCTCACAACCAGCCCTCAACATTAAAAACTTGTTGCATCATTCCCAAGAAGACTCATGGCTGTACTAGCTCAAAAGGGTGCTTCTTCTCAATACTAAGCAAAGGGTCTGAATACTTATGACCATTGATTTTTCAGTTTTTCTTTTTTAATAAATTTGCAAAAATTTCTACATTTGTTTTTTTTCAGTCAAGATTGGGTGCAGTGTACATTAATGAGAAAAAAATGAACTTTTTTGAATTTACCAAATGGCTGCAATGAAACAAAGAGTGAAAAATTTAAAGGGGTCTGAATACTTTCCGTACCCACTGTATATATATATAATATATATATATATATATATATATATATATATTATACATATATTCCATGCTTTGAATCGGAGGTGTACATACCATACGCTCACTGTTAGTTTCTCAATAATTGGCCTAGCAGTGGAAACACCACCACCACGTCCATCACTCGTTAGTCAATTTGTGTAATTAGAATTTCTCTGCTGACAAATTGGTGCCAGCGGTGGGATCTGTATAATCTCTCCTGTGCATCCCCTGACAGTGAGTCTGCTCACTGCAAACTTCAGTATCTAACAAGAGAGATGACGTTTTCATCAGATCCTGCTCTCTGGCAGTAACCAAGAAGATAAAGCGGTTGCGTTACCCATTTGTGTTCCTTTCTGTGTTTGTTCTTAGAAGAGAAAAAAAAAGTCAAGCATATAAAACTTTTTCTTCCATTCTAAAAACTGGGGAAAGACAGAACGTAAATGGGCCTCAAAATAATCCATGGGTCCTCTCTGCTTACATTGATGACACTAATGCAAATGGATCCTTTGGCACATGAATTTAGTTTACTCCTCTAAAAGGAACAGGGAAACGGAATGTATAAAAATGTTCACTTAGACTTACTTTAATAACATCAGTATTTTCTAAAAATATAATACATGTACTTTGTGAATAATGGGCTCAAATATTGTACGGAAGGGAGTGACTCAGAGCGCTAGCGGTCCACAGGTTAGGGGTGCAAATTATTTTCCTTGCTTTGGGCACTGACAACTCACGTTACGCCACTGATAGAATAATTATTTCACTTTTGAATTGACAGGATAATATGCTATTGAGAACAGATGGTAAGCTATATTTAAATTATATGCTAATTTAATATTTCCAGTGGAAGTACTTTCAGGTGCACCCCATGCTATTTGGTGGATGAGTCATAATTTTGCAGTTTAATTTATTCTATTTTTACTATAAATTGTTTACTATGCTGTAATCTGAACATAATTCCCTGAAATTACCTCTATTTTATTTTCACCAAACTATCATATATACATTATATTTATGATGTAACTGTATTGAGCCATTGGTTGATTTGTCTAAATCCATGTAAAATATTGTAATGTATCGATATTAAAAAGTCAGATTATGTTACTCTTCTCCAGAAATTAGAAATTTCAAGACTCATCCACAAAAGAAACCAAAATGACAGATTGTGGCTTTATAATTCAAAAGATTTAGGTCCGAATGATAGACAAACTGTATTTTTGTTCCAATCACATGGGCATATGAGAGATAACTGTCCATGTCAGGTAAGGCTTCATTCAAAAGTCAATTTACAGATCATGTACAGTACAGACCAAAAGTTTGGACACACATTCTCATTCAAACATTTTTCTGTATTTTCATGACCATGAAAATTGTACATTCACATTGAAGGCATCAAAACTATGAATTAACACATGTGGAATTATGTACTTAAAAAAGTGTGAAACAACTGAAAATATGTCTTATATTCTAGGTTCTTCAAAGTAGCCACCTTTTCCTTTGATTACTGCTTTGCACACTCTTGGCATTCTCTTGATGAGCTTCAAGAGGTAGTCACCGGAAATGGTTTTCACTTCACAGGTGTGCCCTGTCAGGTTTAATAAGTGTGATTTCTTCCATTATAAATGGGGTTGGGACCATCAGTTGTGTTGTGCAGAAATCTGGTGGATACACAGCTGATAGTCCTACTGAATAGACTGTTAGAATTTGTATTATGGCAAGAAAAAATCAGCTAAGTAAAGAAAAACGAGTGGCCATCATTACTTTAAGTGCAGTTGCAAAAACCATCAAGCGCTACAAAGAAACTGGCTCACATTAGGACCGCCCCAGGAAAGGAAGACCAAGAGTCACCTCTGCTTCTGAGGATAAGTTTATCCGAGTCATCAGCCTCAGAAATCACAGGTTTACAGCAGCTCAGATTAGAGACCAGGTCAATGCCACACAGAGTTCTAGCAGCAGACACATCTCTACAACAACTGTTAAGAGGAGACTTTGTGCAGCAGGCCTTCATGGTAAAATAGCTGCTAGGACACCAATGCTAAGGACAGGCAACAAGCAGAAGAGACTTGTTTGGACTAAAGAACACAAGGAATGGACATTAGACAAGTGGAAGTCTGTGCTTTGGTCTGATGAGTCCAAATTTGAGATCTTTGGTTCCAACCACCGTGTCTTTGTGCGACGCAGAAAAGGTGAATGGATGGACTCTACATACCTGGTTCCCAACATGAAGCATGGAGGAGGAGGTGTGATGGTGTGGGGGTGCTTTGCTGGTGACACTGTTAGGGATTTATTCAAAATGTAAGGCATACTGAACCAGCATGGCTACCACAGCATCTTGCAGCTGCATGCTATTCCATCCGGTTTGCGTTTAGTTGGACCATCATTTATTTTTCAACAGGACAATGACCCCAAACACACCTCCAGACTGTGTAAGGGCTATTTGACCAAGAAGGAGAGTGATGGGGTGCTACGCCAGATGACCTGTCCTCCACAGTCACCAGACCTGAAGTAAAAATCATGGAAAACACACAAATGCAAAGAACAGTCTGTTTTTAGCATTGCAATAGGAAACAGAAGCTATTCATTTATTCTTTCTTTTTTTATTTTTTTTTGCATTTGAGAAAATCACTGATAATAATGGACCCACTGACCAAAGACATATAAGAAATAATGGATTTCTGAATGAGGTCTAACTTTCATAATAGTATTAAAAGAGATTGTGTCTTGCACAAATATGTTGGGTGGAAATATATTAAAGGGGTTGTTCAATCCTCGGACAACAAATTCTGAATGCCTATATTTCCTCCAGTAAAATAATACCACTTATACTGACCCATTGTTATGTCACACGATGCCTTCGGCCACTAAGTGCTGGTGTCACTCTCCTCTCCTTAACATAAATGACATTTGGAGGAAGTGAGAGCTGCTGGTGCCCTCTCACTTCCTCCGGATGTCTTGATTTGTCTGAAGGAGAGGAGAGTGAAGTCAGTGATTGTCCACAAAGATAGCATGACATACCAATGTCACGCAATTATTATTATTATACATTTATTATTATTATTATACATTTTTATAGCGCCATTTATTCCATGGCGCTTTACATGTGAAAAGGGGCAAATATAGACAAGTACAATAAATGTGAGCAATACAAGGCACACACAAGTACAGAAGGAGAGAGGACCCTGCCCGCAAGGGCTCACAGTCTACAGGGATGGGTGAGAATACACTAGGAGAGGGTAGAGCTGGTCGTGCGATAGTTCAGTAGACTGAGGATCACTGCAGGTTGTAGGCTTGTCGGAAGAGGTAGGTCTTCAGGTTATTTTTGAAGGTTTCCATGGTAGGCGCGAGTCTGATGTGTTGGGTTAGAGAATTCCAGAATATAGGGGAGGCACGGGAGAAGTCTTGTATGCGGTTGTAGGAAGAAGAGATAAAGGGAGAGTAGAGAAGGAGATCTTGAGAGGATCGAAGGTTGCGTGTGGGTATGTACCGGGAGACCATGTCACAGATGTATGGAGGAGACAGGTTGTGGATGGCTTTGTATGTCATAGTTAGGGCTTTGTATATAATAAAACCCGGCACTCAACTTGGAGAAAGTGTGATTATATTTATTGTTGTCAGTGATGCCAAACGTTTCGGTCCCGAAAGACCTTCATCAGTGACTATACAGAAATAAATGATCAAGTTAAATTGAGAATTGCATGACAAATGCTAAATAAAGTATATACACGTGGTATTTAAATTGATAATGAGAGTATATCAATAAGAGAAGACATAATAATGGTTCAGTCATTTTAGCATAGTATAATGGAAAATATGCACGTACCGTAAATCACAGTTAGTTTGATTATATTTTCAGAGCGATAGTATTTTGCCTACGGTGACCTGAAAATGTTGGTGGTGATACGAGTGAGAGTAGAGATACATTTGGTGGTGATAAAGTGATTTCTGTTATGCTTACCCCGAGTGCAATGGAAAAACGCGGTTGGCCTAAAAAGTGCTGTGGAGTGACATATAGCAGAAATTTATCAAAGAAATGGTTGTTAAGCCCGTGTATCTCATACAATGTATACACATACCATATAGTACAGATGCAGGTGTCTGATAGACGTTCAGACTGATTGCGGAAGTCTGTAGTAGTTAAAGAAATGCATAATTTAGCATATAGTGGATAGCTGCCACGTGGTGTAAGTGTGAGGAACAATACATAAGGGAAAATTACCGATAGTAAGGTCTGATGTACCTAGGCTGAGGTCTATGCTGCCGCCTGAAAAAATGAAATGAGCACATACATGATTGATGTGGCTATAGTGAACGCTGGAAGCTGGAAAGACGGATCAATATATCTTACCCTATGGCCGGAGTATCGCGGTGTCCACCGCTGGATAAATGCAGGCAGGGAGTGATCCATTACCGTTATTTTATAGGTGAGCACATGTGAAATACTTCCTGTATCCGGATCGTGCGTGTAACGGAAGTGACGTGACCGGAAGTGAAATATGCGCTCCAGAAGCGTTCCAGTGATGCATTCAGGAGGTGTGCTTGACAGCCGGCGCATGCTCAGTAGGGAGAATGTGGTAAGATCGCCTAGTACAGTCTTATAAGGTGATAATAGTAGGCAGAGGATAGATTTGTGGTGGTTAAAGTGCCCAAAACATTTTCACTGTGGTCAGTATAGGCGGCTCTGGAGAAAAAGAAACAATATAGTTAGAAGACAGGTGGTTATTTAAATGAAAGACAATATGTCATAATCCCTATTAAGACCCTTTGGGGTTAATGTTTCTAAAGTGTGTATCCAGTATGATTCTCGTTTTTTGAGAAGAGAGATCCGATCGCCACCACGTCTCAATGGGGGTATATGGTCAATCACTTGGAATTTCAGTTGAGAAATAGTGTGTCCCTTTGAATGAAAATGATGTGGAACAGGAAGGAGTAAATTTGCACACCGTATGGTGGATTTGTGTTTTGAGATTCTTTCCCTCACAGGAGGGTAGTTTCTCCGATGTATAATAATCCACATGGACACTTGATTAGGTATATTACAAAGGATGTGTCGCAAGTGAAGAATTGTTTGATGTGAAACGTTTTCCCTGTATGTGGGTGATAGAAACGATCACCCTTGAGGACATTGCTGCACTGGGTGCAGTGTAAACATGGGTATGTCCCCATTTTGGGACGAGTTATAAACCTCTGTCTTTCAACTGGTGATGGACCAATATCTGCACGAATCAGATTGTTTTTGAGATTCGGTGGTCTTTTAAAGCAAGCATGAATGGTTCTTTGAATTCGGGAATATTCGGATGAGCTGTCGATAGAAGATGCCAATGTCGTTTGATCGTTTTATGAAGCAAGAAAGCAAAGGGATGGTATGTGTGGATAAAGGGAATGCGTTTCTTGTTTGTGTTCAAGCGTGTTATAGGTACATAATTCTTGGATTCTTCCAAGATTCTTCCAACAGTGGAAGTGGGTAACCTCTTCTGGAAAATTTCAAAGTCATATCCTGAATGCGGGTGACGCGAAGGGTATTATTTGTCACAATACGTTTGACCCTCTGGTATTGAGAGATCGGGATGGAAATACCTAGAGAAAATTCTAACACCTCTTACACAAACCTCTCCTTCATTTTTGTTGGACACTGGAGATTTTCTCAATGAAATCCAGAAATTGCAGAATATTCCATCAAATACGATACTAGTAACAATGGATGTGAGGGATTTATATACCTCAATCCCTCACATCCATCCACTGTTGGAAGAATCCAAGAATTATGTACCTATAACACGCTTGAACACAAACAAGAAACGCATTCCCTTTATCCACACATACCATCCCTTTGCTTTCTTGCTTCATAAAACGATCAAACGACATTGGCATCTTCTATCGACAGCTCATCCGAATATTCCCGAATTCAAAGAACCATTCATGCCTTGCTTTAAAAGACCACCGAATCTCAAAAACAATCTGATTCGTGCAGATATTGGTCCATCACCAGTTGAAAGACAGAGGTTTATAACTCGTCCCAAAATGGGGACATACCCATGTTTACACTGCGCCCAGTGCAGCAATGTCCTCAAGGGTGATCGTTTCTATCACCCACATACAGGGAAAACGTTTCACATCAAACAATTCTTCACTTGCGACACATCCTTTGTAATATACCTAATCAAGTGTCCATGTGGATTATTATACATCGGAGAAACTACCCTCCCTGTGAGGGAAAGAATCTCAAAACACAAATCCACCATACGGTGTGCAAATTTACTCCTTCCTGTTCCACATCATTTTCATTCAAAGGGACACACTATTTCTCAACTGAAATTCCAAGTGATTGACCATATACCCCCATTGAGACGTGTGGCGATCGGATCTCTCTTCTCAAAAAACGAGAATCATACTGGATACACACTTTAGAAACATTAACCCCAAAGGGTCTTAATAGGGATTATGACATATTGTCTTTCATTTAAATAACCACCTGTCTTCTAACTATATTGTTTCTTTTTCTCCAGAGCCGCCTATACTGACCACAGTGAAAATGTTTTGGGCACTTTAACCACCACAAATCTATCCTCTGCCTACTATTATCACCTTATAAGACTGTACTAGGCGATCTTACCACATTCTCCCTACTGAGCATGCGCCGGCTGTCAAGCACACCTCCTGAATGCATCACTGGAACGCTTCTGGAGGGCATATTTCACTTCCGGTCACGTCACTTCCAGTTACACGCACGATCCGGATACAGGAAGTATTTCACATGTGCTCACCTATAAAATAACGGTAATGGATCACTCCCTGCCTGCATTTATCCAGCGGTGGACACCGCGATACTCCGGCCATAGGGTAAGATATATTGATCCGTCTTTCCAGCTTCCAGCGTTCACTATAGCCACATCAATCATGTATGTGCTCATTTCATTTTTTCAGGCGGCAGCATAGACCTCAGCCTAGGTACATCAGACCTTACTATCGGTAATTTTCCCTTTTGTATTGTTCCTCACACTTACACCACGTGGCAGCTATCCACTATATGCTAAATTATGCATTTCTTTAACTACTACAGACTTCCGCAATCAGTCTGAACGTCTATCAGACACCTGCATCTGTACTATATGGTATGTGTATACATTGTATGAGATACACGGGCTTAACAACCATTTCTTTGATAAATTTCTGCTATATGTCACTCCACAGCACTTTATTAACGAGCGGTGGCAACCGCGTTTTTTCCATTGCACTCGGGGTAAGCATAACAGAAATCACTTTATCACCCATCAAATGTATCTCTACTCTCACTCGCACCACCACCAACATTTTCAGGTCACCGTAGGCAAAATACTATCGCTCTGAAAATATAATCAAACTAAACTGTGATTTACGGTACGTGCATATTTTCCATTATACTATGCTAAAACGACTGAACCATTATTGTGTCTTCTCTTATTGATATACTCTCATTATCAATTTAAATACCACGTGTATATACTTTATTTGGCATTTGTCATGCAATTCTCAATTTAACTTGATCATTTTTCTGTATAGTCACTGATGAAGGTCTTTCGGGACCGAAACGTTTGGCATCACTGACAACAATAAATATAATCACACTTTCTCCAAGTTGAGTGCCGGGTTTTATTATATACTATTTGGATTGGGAACCTACTCTGGCACCTCTTAACATTGCGGTGCACACGCTACATTTATAAATAGTTAGGGCTTTGAACTGGAGCCTCTGGATGATAGGAAGCCAATGAAGGGCTTGGCAGAGAGGAGAGGCTGGGAATAACAGGGAGACAGGTGTATTAGTCGGGCAGCAGAGTGCAGGATGGATTGGAGTGGTTCCGGAGTGCTAGAGGGAAGGTCAGAGAGTAGGAGGTTGCAGTAGTCGAGGCGGGAGATGATGAGGGCATGCACTAGTGTTTTTGTAGTTTCATGGTAAAGGAATGCACGGATCCGGGAAATATTTTTGAGTTTGAGACGGCAGGAGAAGGCAAGGGTTTGGACATGTGGCTTGAAAGAGAGGGCAGAGTCGAGGATCATCCAGAGTCACCGAGCATGCGGGACTGGGGAAAGTGAGCAGCCATTGATGTTGATGGACAGGTCTGGTGGGGGTAGAGTGAGATGGGGGAAAGATGATGAATTCTGTTTTGTCCATGTTCAGTTTTAGAAAGCGAGCAGAGAAGAAAGCAGAAATAGCAGACAGATATTGTGGGATTTTGGTCAGTAAGGAGTTGAGGTCAGGTCCAGATAGGTAGATCTGCGTGTCGTCGGCGTAGAGATGATACTGCAAACCATGGGATTCTATGAGCTGTCCCAGGCTGAGGTTGTAGATGGAGAAGAGTAGGGGTCCTAGAACTGAGCCTTGAGGAACACCGACAGACAGGGGGTGAGAGGTAGTGTGGGAGAGGGAGACACTGAATGTTCGATTTGTTAGATATGATTAGATCCAGGATAGGGCCAAGCCTGTGATGCCCAGAAATGAGCAAATCTGTAGCAGGAGGGAATGGTCCACAGTGTCGAAGGCAGAAGACAGGTCCAGGAGAAGGAGGACAGAGTAGTGTCGCTTGCTCTTGGCGGTTAGTAGGTCGTTGGTGACTTTAGTTAGGGCAGTTTCAGTTGAGTGATGCAGTCGAAAGCTTGATTGTAAGCGGTCAAAGAGGGAGCAGGATGAGAGGTGGGAGGACAGTTCAAGATGGACATGCTGTTCCAGTAGTTTTGAGGCATAAGGGAGAAGAGACATCGGGCGATAGCTAGACACAGAGGATGGGTCAAGGGAGGTCTTTTTGAGAATGGGTGTGATCAAGGCATGTTTGAAGGATGAGGGGAAGAACCTTTTTGTAAGTGAGAGGTTGAAGAGGTGTTTTAGAGTAGGGGTGAAGACTGGGGCGAGGGGGGATGGGAATGTGTCAAGCATATAGGGTGAGGTGTGATCTTGATAGGAGGTGGAAAGCTATCTTCTGTCATGGTGGAGAAGTTGGTTTTGGAGGAAGAGGGCTGAGCAGCTAAGAGGGGCAATGGGGGCTGTGGGCCAAAGTTTTCTCTGATTGTATCGATTTCTGCTTAAAGAAATAGGCAAAGTCTGGGGACGGAAGAGAGAGAATGAAAGTGTTGAAGAGCTGTTTAGGGTTGTGAGACAGAGAGGATAAGAGATGAGAAGTAAGTTTGTTTTTAGGCAGTGAGCGTGGACTTGAAGCTGGTGAGGGACCGCTTGTATGTGGTTTAGTGCTCGGCAGAGCGGGATTTTTTCCATCTCCACTCAGCAACCCTGGAAGCCCGTCTCAGTTCTTTGGTGAGGCTGGTCAGCCAGGGCTGCCTGTTGATTGTACAATTTTTGCTATGTGTGAGGGGGCGGCCGAATCAAGTGCTGCTGTTTATTGTAGTGTTATAAAAGGGGCAGCAGAATCTGTGTCAGAAGTGAAGATAGTTGTAAGAGGGAGGAGGGACTCAGAGAGCAATGGTAAATTGAGTGTTTGAGATTTCTGCGAGGGTGACTGAGTTTGTGGAGTGGGGGTTGTGCACGGGAAAAGGGGAGGGGGAAGAGAACGTCAGTAGGTTGTGGTCAGACGGGGGAAGGGGGAGTTAGTGAGATTAGTAAAAGGAACAGAGGGGGGTGAAGATAAGGTCCAGCGTGTGACATCTTTGTGAGTGGCCATAGAGGACCATTGAGTGAGGCCAAAGGAGGCAGTGAGCGATAAAAGTTTAGAGGCAGCTGGGGTGTAAGCATCAATGGGAATGTTGAAGTCACCCATGATGATAATGGGGATGTCAGCAGAGAGGAAATAAGCAGCCAGTGTGAAGTGATTGAGAAAGATGAGATGGCTATTCTGGGGGGCGGTAGATGACAGCCAGCTGGAGATTGGAAGGGGGAGTAGATGAGGCACCTCAAGGGAATAGTAGCGGATGGGGGTAGTGGAATTGGGTAAAGGAGCAGGTATCAGACAGGAGCAAACCAACTCCTTCACACGTTTGTTTCTGGGCGGGGGGTGTGAGATAGTGGAATCCACTGTATGAGAGTGCAGCTGGTGAGGCTGAGTCAGAGGGATAGCCAGGTTTCGGTGATGCCAAGGAAGGAGAGTTTAATTGGTGATGAACAAGCGTGGATAAATGACAGTTTATTGCAGACGGGGCGTGCGTTCCATTGTACTCCAGGTAGTGGGACCGGGGAGCGGGGGGCTTGGGTGAATGGTATGAGGTTATCATGGCTGGGAAAACATGTAGAGGATTGTGGTAGGGTGGTAGAAGTAAGTGTGGGGATGTGTTGAGGGAGGGCCAGATTGGGGATATGTCACCAAACAGTGAGGAGTAACAGACAGAGCGTTAGAAGGTGGGGAAAAGGATAAGATATGGGTGGGCCGTGTGTTCCTGGAGAAAAAGGGTTGTACGTGGAGGAACAGTTCTGAGGAAAAGGTGAGATGGCTGGGGAGGATGGAGGGGGAAATGATACTTCCTTACTAGGTGGGGGGATTACAGGAATTGGAAGAAAGTAAGTAGTATGGGGGTGAAAGTGAAAAGAAAGGAAACATGGTAGCTAGTATATGTTATGTCAACTTACAAATTCCAGTCTAATTCAGAGGTATAGTAATTAGAAATCTGTAATTTGAAAGATATAAGTTGAAAGATGCAGGTCAGAAAACGTCCTGGTCAGACTCATGTCCAGAATATATGTGCAGATGAAGGAATCAGCTGTGAAGGGGGTTGTGGGCGTGATTACCCCGAAACACATGGTCACAGTTAAGCAGAGGTGATAAAAGAAAGGGGGAGGGGGCTGGCTTCTCAGTTATGCATGGAAGCACAGGGGGAATGGAGACATTGTGGGAAACAGAAATATGGGTAAGTAGTGAAATGCTACAGATTATATGCACTTAGACAGTCACAAGTGGTGGGAAAGCTGGATAGATGAGAATTGCATACCAGAGAGAGATTTATATCACTTCAGACAGTCCACAAGCAGTGGGAAAGCTGGATAGATGAAAATTGGCACACCAGAGAGAGATTATATGCGCTTCAGACAGTCACAAGCAGTGGGAAAGCTGGATAGATGAGAATTGCATACCAGAGTGAGATTAATATGCACTTCAGACAGTCACAAGTGGTGGAAAGCTGGATAGATGAGAATTGCATACCAGAGAGAGATTATATGCACTTCAGAACAGTCACAAGCGGTGGGAAAGCTGGATAGATGAGAATTGCATACCAGAGAAGATTATTGCACTTCAGACAGTGACAAGCGGTGGGAAAGCTGGATAGAGAGAATTGCATACCTGTAGAAGAAGAGGACAAACTCGGTTAAGGTAAGATGATAATGATGATACAGCAGTGATGAATGGCTAAATGCATCTTGGAATTCTAGTCTAATTCAGAGTATAGTAATTAGAAATCTGTAATTTTGAAAGATGTAAGTTGAAAGATGCAGGTCAGACATGTCTGGTCAGACTCATGTCCAAGAACTCCCCTGGAGACCAGAGCAGACACCGATAGAACAGCAACCAACAATGGAGTAAGTATAGGTGTTTATTTTACTGTGGGAACCATACCGATTCAGAAAGGGTTTGTCTGAGTAGTAGGTTTTGGTTCAGTTTTTTTTTTCAACTTAAAACTTGCAATTTTTGCAGCACTCGGTTTATTTTTTAAATATTTGCACTATTTTTCAATTAACTTTTGTACATTTTTAAATGGTTAGCAATGCAAATAAAGTTTAAGCTAAAGCTTACTAATTTCCATCCTTTTCAAAAAATTGCTAAAAAAGTTGAAAAGTAATCCCAGTAAGAAGGTAGGGTAAAAAGCACAAAATCATTTCCAGACAGAAATATTATATTTAAAGAAGTGTCAAATTTATCGTTGACCATACGTTCATCAATCTGGCGCAAAACAGCTATTAACACAGGTACAAGCTGAGCCAACGGCAAAATTCATGTCATAATGAATTTCTCCCATCCCTCTTATGT
Source organism: Oophaga sylvatica (assembly GCA_033576555.1). Taxonomy (NCBI): domain Eukaryota; kingdom Metazoa; phylum Chordata; class Amphibia; order Anura; family Dendrobatidae; genus Oophaga; species Oophaga sylvatica. The sequence continues at coordinate 85,636,840 of JARQOD010000001.1, forward strand.
GTTTCTAATATTTTTCTTAATATTTTTCTTTTTATCTGCCGTGGTCATATTTTCTTAAAGAACAAACAATAGGAAAAATTTATTAAGACAGGCATTTGCCACTAGTCATAAATAAACTGCACTGGAGTAAGATCCCCTAATAAATTTTGCCACATCTAAGAAAATCGTTTGTTATAATTTATGGCAATTTCCAGTGTGAATTATGATTAATTTTATTGGGCAAACGGAGATCATATTCTTTCCGCAAAGTTCCATAATATTTTTGTAAAAAAAATGAATATGAATGTGACAGCTTTCAGGCAATCATTGGTCGTAGCATGACTTGTTGGTAACACTGGTGACAGTGTAAGAAAAAAAAAATGGTAAGCAACCACTTTAACTTTACAGGACAATAAATTAATAAAGTAGAAATATTGAGCATAATATATATTACCTCCTATTGGTATTTTATCTATTGAAGTAGGTTGGAAAAGAAGTTCAGTCTCCAAGTCTCTAAACTAGTGGAATTAGTTTATTGGCTTGATTTTAGGCAGTTTTACATAAAACATTTTGTGCTATTTGTTTGCCCAAAAGCAAAACATTTCCTTTTGGTGCTTCTTGCATAGCCGTTTTTTTTTCAAAATCGCATATGTATCACAATGTATGAGATGAATGTGACTAATCCCTTGAGGCACGACCATAAAGCCAAAGCTTTATAATAAATCATAAAAAATCATAAGCCAAATAACATATGATATCGACTCTATAGTGACTGACATCAGTAATGTGTCAGTTCAGTTATCATTAAGTATGATTGATGTCCAGTGAATGATGCCCTATGAATATACTTACCTTGGTCTATGTGTTTATATTATTATCTGTCATCATGACACATGCTCATAGGGTCACAGAAAGGTTAGCTAACTTGGAGCTGGGCAACCGTTGTGGCGCTTTCCCACGGCTGTGGGGCGTCGGGAAGGCATAGCTTGCCTAGCTAAGCCAATGCTCCCACGCCGCCAGTCCACGACGACGTGAGGCATGGGTCCCAGATGATAAGAGAATGGGACCCACTGGACCACGGAGGGAGACCGGGCCTGCCCGGACTAGGGAAGGGCAAGCGACCGGTCCGTGGCAGCTGAGCATGTGGGCAAGGTGGCGACCTGCAGGACTAGACAACACCGCACAACTTCAGGTAAGAAGAAACAAAGTTTACTTAAAGAAACACAGTACATAAACAGAACATAAGACCGGGCTCCCGATTCCGCAACATCAGAGAAGGGTACACGACTCAGGATCACAGACGAGTGCAGGAGGACATCACGGGTAGATGCAGTCCAGGGTTATCTGCACGGGCATACTTGAGCGGCCTCTCTCTCAGGCCTTAGGCGTAGCACAGGCTCAGCAGGAGACATCAGACACCGACCTCAGACAGACTTCAGACGATGGCGAGGTCATCACGGGTGATGCAGTCCAGGATCATCTGGCACAGGCATACTAGTATGGCCTCACTCTCAGGCCTCGGCGTAGCACAGGCTCAGCAGAGAGAACATCAGACACCGGCCCAGGACGAACGTCAGACGATGGCGGGGTCACACGGGTTGATGAAGTCCAGGGTCATCTGGCACGGGCATACTAGGACGGCCTCTCTCTCAGGCCTCAGGCGTAGCACAGGCTCAGCAAGAGAACATCAACACCGACCCAGGACAGACGTCATCACAGGGTAGACCAAGGAGGAACCGGCAGGACATCGGAACATCAGGAACACGGACTGGATCTCAGGGACACAGGAACACGGACAGGAAATCAGGAACACGGATTGGGTCTCAGGGATGTCAGGAACACGACAGGAACATGGATTGGATACAGGACACAGCTGGGAACACAGGCATCGGACTCCGGACATCTGGCACCGATCAGCAGCTCCGGACATCAGGTAGAGATGGATAGGATCCGGACATCTGGAAGTGGTCATCGGACATCGGATTTCAGGCAGTGGTCATCAGGGAGGACACGGACAGGAATATCAGGAACACGGATTGGATCTCAGGGATCAGGAACACGACTGGAACATCAGGAACACGGATTGGTCTCAGGGAGTCAGGAACACGGACAGAACATGGATTGGATCACAGGAACACGGACTGGAACACAGGAAAACGGACTCCGGACATCTGGCACCGATCAGCAGGCTCCGGACATCTGGCAACAATCGGCAGGACCCGGACATCAGGCAGGGAGGAAAGGATCCGGACATCTGGAAGTGGTCGTCGGACATCGACATGAGGCCATGGTCATCAGGCATAGGATCCAGACATCTGACACCGTCAGCAGCTCCGGACATCTGGCAACAATCGGCAGGACCCGGACATCAGGCAGGGAGGATAGGATCCGACATCTGGAAGTGGTCGTCGGACATCAGGCCAGGTCATCAGGCATAGGATCCGGACATCTGGCAGCGACCTGAAAAGGAACCCCAGCGGTCTGGTGCAAGCCCCGCCAGGCCAACGGGACGGCCGGGGATTGCACAGAAGCTGAGCACAGAGTAACAGAAACTCAGCACACACCGGACTCCTCCTTCCAAGATGAACTCAGGTATATAGCAAGGATTCACAGTCACTGGCACAGGGTTCTGGCACAGCAGGATTTCAGGAACATAACACAGAGACACAGATTCAGACAGTCAGGTACAGATGCGATCCAAGATCAGGGTTCAGGTAATTAGACACAGCAGGAACAGGCCTGGATATACAGCTCCAGGAACGGCGATCTGGGTAATCAGCCCCCAGCATAGGCGGAAACACAAGACACAGTTCAGACATTCAGGTACAGGATGCGATCCAGATCAGGGTTCAGGTAATTAGACACAGCAGAACAGCCTGGATATACAGCCACCAGAACGGCGATCTGGGTAATCACCCCCAGCATAGGCGGAAACACAAGACACAGTTCAGACATTCAGGTACAGGATGCGATCCAGATCAGGGTTCAGGTAATTAGACACAGCAGGAACAGGCCTGGATATACAGCCTCCAGGAACGGCGATCGGGGTAATCGCCCCCAGCATAGGCGGAAACACAAGACACAGTTCAGACATTCAGGTACGGGATGCGATCCAGGATCAGGGTTCAGGTAATTAGACACAGCAGGAACAGGCCTGGATATACAGCCTCCAGAACGGCGATCTGGGTAATCAGCCCCCAGCATAGGCGGAAACACAAGACACAGTTCAGACATACAGGTACCGGGTTAGATCCAGGATCAGGGAACAAGACACAGCAGGAACAGGGAATCAGCTCTCCAGAGCTGATCAAATTCAGAGCAGGAGCTGAACACACAACCACATACGGCTAGGTTCAGGGATTCAATGTGGATTCAATGAGAAGCTCTGGCAACGCCCACTAGGGCTGGGAACTTTATATATGAGCTGCTTCACAGCGATAGGCTGGAGCAGTAATTCTAATAAACACCCAATCCACATAAAAGCAGGACAGGTGTGGGCCGCGCCCCCTATGCAGAGCCAGACAGCTCAACACAGAGGGAACCCAACAACGGCTGCTGCCACACACGTAGTAAGTCATGCACCACTGCAGAGGACTTTGCAAGCTACGGACGGCTTTTACAGCAGGTCAGGGACCGCACATGCGGGCGGTCATGCAAAGCAGCGGAGCCACTCACGCAAGTACGGGTACGCAGCAGAGCCGGGAACTGAGCAGCATCCATACAGGTAACAGACAACAGTATCCCAGCTGGTTAGGGGGAAAGGAGCAAAAGGGTTAATGCAAAAGACATGCAGAGTAACGCTGGAAAACAAAGTACAGAATACCAGCGTTACAGTATCCCCCTCCTCAGACCCCTCTTCTGAAGACCCAAGTAAAAAAAAATTCCCCAGAAAAATTCACTTGGGTTTGGCGGTAAGTCCCATAGTTCACAATATGGCAGCAGAGTTAATAGCTCGAAAAGTCCGAACCGCTGACCAAGCGGGGAATCGAGCCATCTAGTCCACTTACCGTGTGGGGACCAAGTAGTCTAGTTCGCACATCAGGTGGAGCTTGGAGAAAGTCCTGCAGACTGCACATGCTCAGCGGAGTCCATGGCCAGAGCTTCCTGTGGCGCTTCCCACGGCTGTGGGGCGTCGGGACATGGCATAGCTTGCCTAGCTAGCCAATGCTCCCACGCCGCCAGTCCACGACGACGTGAGGCATGGGTCCCAGATGATAAGAGAATGTGGACCCACTGGACCACGGAGGGAGACCCGGGCCTGCCCGGACTAGGGAAGGGCAGCGACCTGAAAAGGAACCCCAGCGGTCTGGTGCAAGCCCCGCCAGGCTCAACGGGAGCTGGCCGGGGATTGCACAGAAGCTGAGCACAGAGTAACAAACTCAGCACACACCGGACTCCTCCTTCCAAGATGAACTCAGGTTATATAGCAAGGATTCACAGTCACTGGCACAGGGTTCTGGACACAGCAGGATTTCAGGAACATAACACAGAGGACACAGTTCAGACAGTCAGGTACAGGATGCGATCCAGGATCAGGGGTTCAGGTAATTAGACACAGCAGGAACAGGCCTGGATATACAGCCTCCAGGAACGGCGATCTGGGTAATCAGCCCCCAGCATAGGCGGAAACACAAGACACAGTTCAGACATTCAGGTACAGGATGCGATCCAGGATCAGGGGTTCAGGTAATTAGACACAGCAGGAACAGGCCTGGATATACAGCCTCCAGGAACAGCGATCTGGGTATCAGCCCCCGCATAGGCGGAAACACAAGACACAGTTCAGACATTCAGGTACAGGATGCGATCCAGGATCAGGGGTTCAGGTAATTAGACACAGCAGGAACAGGCCTGGATATACAGCCTCCAGGAACGGCGATCTGGGTAATCAGCCCCCAGCATAGGCGGAAACACAAGACACAGTTCAGACATACAGGTACCGGGTTAGATCCAGGATCAGGGAACAAGACACAGCAGGAACAGGGAATCAGCTCTCCAGAGCTGATCAAATTCAGAGCAGGAGCTGAACACACAACCACATACGGCTAGGTTCAGGGATTCAATGTGGATTCAATGAGAAGCTCTGGCAACGCCCACTAGGGCTGGGGAACTTTATATATGAGCTGCTTCACAGCGATAGGCTGGAGCAGTAATTCTAGTAAACACCCAATCCACATAAAAGCAGGACAGGTGTGGGCCGCGCCCCCTATGCAGAGCCAGACAGCTCAACACAGAGGGAACCCAACAACGGCTGCTGCCACACACGTATAAGTCATGCACCACTGCAGAGGACTTTGCAAGCTACGGACGGCTTTTACAGCAGGTCAGGGACCGCACATGCGGGCGGTCATGCAAAGCAGCGGAGCCACTCACGCAAGTACGGGTACGCAGCAGAGCCGGGAACTGAGCAGCATCCATACAGGTAACAGACAACAGTATCCCAGCTGGTTAGGGGGAAAGGAGCAAAAGGGTTAATGCAAAAGACATGCAGAGTAACGCTGGAAAACAAAGTACAGAATACCAGCGTTACACACCGCTTGTGGTGTATCTGCAGAGTGCCGACTTCGGCTGGCAGGCAGGGACCAGCACTGGTCACAGACCAATCTGAGGGGTCAAACGTTTTGCTTATATCAAATTATATCAGGCATTGAACTTCAACCCTGTTCCCAGACCTGAAATACCGGTATACACTGCCATTTTTTCCCACGTTCTTAAGGGACTATCTTCATTTGTTGTGCCAGATATAAGGATCACTTACTGTAAGGTCATTACAGGAACCCAGGGTCAGCCTACGTTGAGCGGGTGCGACAATCTCATGTGGGCTATCTTAGGGTGCCAACCTCTGCGGCAAGGCAGGTAACAATATAGGGAGCATAGATAGGGTGAATCTAGTGTGCACTTTTTAATATGTGTGGTGTTCGTCTGTTTCCCGGTTTTATATAATTGCTAATAAAGGTTATATTTTAATATCTTTTTTCTGGGATTTTGCACACATGTTTTTCTATGGTCGGCAGTCCCACAGTGGTAAGAGCTCCATTGACCTGGGTCACTGAGTTCCCAGTGATCAGATCCCCAATGGTCATTCAGTTACCCACTAACCCAGAGGTCTCAAACTGCATTCCTCAGGGGCCGCAAACAGGTCATGTTTTCAGGATTTCCATGTATTATACAGGTGATAATTTAATCACCTGCACAGATAATGATTCCAGCATATAGTGCAATGCTCAGGAAATCTTGAAAACACGCACGGTTTGTGGCCCTCGAGGAATGCAGTTTGAGACCCCTGCACAAACCTATTAATAGAGGATAATTTACAATTTTGGGAAAACCCTTTTAATAAACTAATACATGGATTGGGATTCCATGAAATTTTGATTGATTCTTTGGAATTATATTTTTTGTAAAACCAATCAAATGTACATTGTACTATATTATGGCATAGCGTTATGGTGTGAGATGTTGTATAGATATAAAGTAGTACATTTTATTTCTGAATTTACCAAGCAATAACTTGGTGTCAATAAAGAAATTCCAGCAATATACATTGTAAAAAAGCTTTGAGTGGCATACTTTAAACTGACATTGTGCCCACACTGGCCTATACTGTATGCCAATAATTACGCTGAATGAGTAACGGTTACAAATATAGCATTCACGACTCCCTTTTTAATTAAATCTAATTAGCACAAAAGAGTTCCCCTGCCAGGTTGGCACCAGAACGAGTTGCACTCCAACCTTGTTGATGAATGAATGATGTGGTGCTAGATATAATTTGTTATATTCTATAGCGATAGTGTATGTTATTTTCTAGAGATATCTTATCAGACTGTGGACTATTACAAACGCCAAACCAAGGTGTGCTAAGCTACTTCCGTAATCAATAACTAATTGTGCCATTCTGGTTGCACCCACCAATTGGTTACTAGCCATAGTCCAAGGGTGTCCTGCAATGGCACGTACCCCTTCACCCTTAGAAATTAAATGAGTTGACCAGACGATCATGAATATTTTTGCGGAGATCAAGGAAGAAAATTTTTAACCAAACACTTGATCAGTGATTAACTATCTAATGATTATGGGCAGAATATGAAGACATCTGACTTCTCCCTCTACTCTCTGCATGCAGTATATTTTTCATCAAAAACCAATTCTTAGCTGTCAATCAGATATGCGGTGGGATGTTACAGACAACAGATTTTTTATTATAACTTTCATCACCAAATTTTGAGTTTTAGAATAAAATAAATTTACATTACCTTCTGTTCTGTTACATTAGACTATGTGGTGTCTCCCTCAGGTTTTAGCGGTTGTGAGGAGCCGTGGATAATCCCTACCTCATTAATATTTGATTCATTAGACAGCTTTTAGCCGAACCGACAAGATCCACCAATGTAATTTCATTTTTATTTAGTTAATATGTGTCATAAAATAGATTTTTTCCCTGAAGATGCAATTCCAGCCTAAACTAACAAGTAGGGTAGGTTTTAAGCAAAGTTTGATCCTGAGCAAAAATTAAAACTGGGGCCCCATACGCTCTCACATAGAAACATTTAGGTGGCATTTATACAAGCTGATTTCAGACCGTTAACAAGTGCCCATTGGATTTATTAAAGTTGGTCAGCACTTGTTTTTCCACCTTTTTATACAGGCTGACAAAAAGAGTGATGATGGTAATAGATCACTAATCGATCGTCTTGTCCCCGTACTTATCAGTAGCACATCTCATGATTACATCGGCGATGTGCTGCCAGAAACAATCATTTCTGTTCCAGCATAAACTATCCAATTACCCGATGAACGAGAATCATTTTGCTAGTCCATTTTGTAATTGCAGACAAACTCTCTTCTGCAGTGCCAGTATTTATAAGTGGAAATGCTGCACCCACTGTATGTGACACACACACTTGATATTGACCCCTTAACGACCAGAGGCATTTTTGGTTTTGCATTTTCATTTTTTGCTCCTCTTCTTCCCAGAGCCATAACTTTTTATTTTTTGATCAAAATGGCCATTTGAGGGCTTGTTTTTGCGGGACGAGTTGTACTTTTGAACTACTCCATTGGTTTCATCATGTCTTGTACTCGAAAACAGGGAAAAAATCCCAAGTGCGGTGAAATTGCAAAAAAAGTGCAATCCAACAGTTGTTTTTTTTTTTTTTTTTTTACCATGTTCACTAAATGCTAAAACTAACCAGACATTATGATTCTCCAGGTCATTTCGAGTTCATAGACATCAAACATGTCTAGGTTCTTTTTTAAGTAGAGAAAAAAAAAACAAAGTTTGTTAAAAAAAAATTTGCGCCATTTTCCGATACCCGTTGTGTCTCCATTTTTCATGATCTTGGGTTGGGTGAAGGCTTATTTTTTGCAAGCCGAGCTAACTTTTTTAATGATACCATTTTGGTGCAGATATGATCTTTTGATCGCTCTTTATTGCATTTTAATGCAATGTTGCAGCGACCAAAAAAACTTAATTCTGGCGTTTTTAATTTTTTTCTTGTTATGCCGTTTAGCGATCAGATTAATTTTTTTTTATATTGATAGATCGAGAGATTCTAAACGCGGCGATACCAAATATGTGTATGTTTGATTTTTTTTTATTGTTTTATTTTGAATAGGGCGAAAGGGGGGTGATTTGAACTTTTATTTATTTATTTTTTAATATCTTTAAAAACATTTTTTTTATTTTTGGCATGATTCAATAGTCTCCATGGGAGACTAGAACCTGCCACTACCTGATCAGCTCTGCTACATACAGGCTATGATCAGATCACCTGTATGTAGCAGAATTGCTGACTTGCTATGAGCACCAACCACCAGGCGGCGCTCATAGCAATCCGGCCTTGGCAACCATAGAGGTCTGCAGGAGACCTTTGGTTGTCATGCCGACCCATCGGTGACCTGCGATCACATGATGGGAGTCACTGATGGGCGAATTTCCGGCACGATTGCTGGAATCGCATGTTAAATGCCGCTGTCAGAGTTTGACAATGGCATTTAACGGGTTAATAGCCGCGGGTGGATCGCGATTCCACCCCCTGCTGTTCCGGGGACATGTCAGCTGTTCAAAACAGCTGACATGTGCTGGAAAAGATGTGGGCTTTCCGCCAGAGCCCATATCAAAGGGAGGGAGTCCGACATTCGGGTACTATTGCGCCAGATGCCAGAAAGGGGTTAAACACCAGAATAAAACACATACATCAGTATATAACACATTACTATATAACGCACATCAGTATATAACCCACATATCAGTATATAACACACATCAGTATATAACACACACACATCAGTATACATATACATCAGTATATAACACACGTATCAGGTGCCCTCTTCTGCAGTGGCCCACACATCAGTATATAACACTCATACACATCAGTGTATAACACACACGTATGAAAATGTACCATACAAATACACATCATTATATAAGACATAAACACTTTGTAGAGGACTTACCAGGGTCTCTCATCTCAGATCCTTCATGCTCCTGCAAGCTATAAAACCTTTGGTCACATGACCATGTCACCAAAGGTTCTTTTGCACTTCTAACCTTGGAAACTGCACTTTAAGGCTATGTGCACACGTTGTGCAAATGCTCTGTAGTTTTGCGGAGCGTTTGCACAACTACCCGCCGCGGGTAAAACGCATACGTAATTAGTACACAAGCATTTTGCAAGCGTTTTTAGCTTGCAGAATGCTAGTGTTTCCAAGCAATCTGTAGCTTGGAAAACTGATTGACAGGTTAGTCACACTTGTCACGTATAGTGCTGACAAGTGTGACCAACTGTTAAGTAAATGAGTAATGCAAAAAAATAATTAAAAAAATAAAAAATATTGATATTCTCACCTTCCGGCGGCCTCCGGAGTCTTCCCGCTCCTCAGTGACGCTGCCATCAATAATATTTTTATTTATATAGCACCAACATATTCCACAGCACTTTACAAAATTCTCTATCATTATGTCTTTTGGTGGGAGGAAACCAGAGAACCCAGAGGAAACGCACACAAGCACTTAAAGAACATACAAACTCCTTGTCGATGTTGTCCTTGGTGGGATTTGAACCTATGACCCCAGCGCTGCAAGGCTACAGTGCTAACCACTGAGCCACCGTGCTGCCTGTGGTGAATTGAATCAACCTCTATGGTCTATATGCACACTCACCAAACAAGACTCCATTACTGAACAAAAAAGCATATTTAAGAGCATTTAAAGTTTGCTTGTTAGACAAGCCTATGAAATACTGGGAAAATATAGTCTGGTCAGGTGAGACCAAAATAGAACTCTTTGGAAGCCATAATGCAAACCATGTTAAGAGGCCAAAAGGTCCTACAAATCACCCCAAAAACACCATATCAAAATTGAAGTTTGGAAGTGGGAACATCATAAAGTGGGCCTGCTTTTCAGCATACGACACTGGCAAACTTCATATGATTGATTGAAGGATGAATTGACAAATGTACCGAAACATTCTCCATCAAAACCTGCAGCCATCTTCCAGGATGATGAAGATGAAACTAGGGTGGACATTTCAGCAAGATAATAATCCCAAACACACAGCCAAGGAAATTCAATTGGTTTCAGAAAAAGAAAATAAAGCTGCTAGAATGGCCCAGCCAATCACCTGACCTCAATCCAATAGAAAATGTATGGAAGGATCTGAAGCTCAGAGTTCATATAAGAATCTCACAGAACCTTCAGGATTTGAAGAGTGTTTATGTGGAAGAATGGGCCAAAATCATACGTAAGTAGGGATGGGCGAACCCGAACTGTAACGTTCTGGACCCATACCAAAGACATAGTTTTCGGTCAGAAGGTCCCAAACACAGGTTTCCATGGGAAACCTGTGTTACAGTTCAGGTCCGGGGCCTGTAAAAGCATGAAATTAATAATAAACATTATAATTTTACTTACCTGTCCAGCGACGCATCCTCCCGTCTCACTGTCTCCCGGCCGCATCTGCTTCCAGGGCCGCTCATTAACGCCACCGCACTCACACTGCTGGAAAAAGCCGAAGACTGCCGAGTGCAGTGAATACCGACGGAAGTTAATGAGCGGCCCCAGAAGCAGATGTGGCCAGGAGACAGCGGAATGGGAGGACGCGTCGCTGGACAGGTTAGTAAAATTATAATGTTTATTATTAATGTTATGCTTCGTTTTGCAGCCCCCCCCACCCCATCCCATATCTGTAAAGTCCAAGCTCAGGGTTCGGACATAAGTTCGCGTCATCTCTGGCCCGAGCTCGAACTTTACAAAAAAACTCAGGTGAACTCGCCTATCCGGATCATCGGGGGGTTCGTCCATCACTACACTTAAGCAATTCATGCGACTAGTTAATACATTCAAGAGGTGTCTCTAGAATCATAGAATCATAGAATCATAGAATGGTAGAGTTGGAAGGGACCTCCTGGGCCATCTGGTCCAACCCCCTGCTCAAAGCAGGATTCTCTAAATCATCCCAGACAGATGTCTGTCCAGCCTCTGTTTGAAGACTTCCATTGAAGGAGAACTCACCACCTCTCGTGGCAGCCTGTTCCACTCCTTGATCACCCTAACTGTCAAAAAGTTTTTTCTAATATCTAATCTGTGTCGCCTCCCATTCAGTTTCATCCCATTGCTTCTAGTCTTTCCTTGTGCAAATGAGAATAAAGATGATCCTTCTACAATGTGACAGCCCTTGAGATATTTGTAGACAGCTATTAAGTCTCCTCTCAGTCTTCTTTTTTGAAAGCTAAACATTCCCAAATCCTGCAACCGTTCCTCATAGGACATGGTTTGCAGACCGGTCACCATTCTGGTGGCTCTTCTTTGAACTTGCTCCAGTTTGTTGATGTCTTTTTTAAAATGTGGTGCCCAAAACTGGACACAGTATTCCAGATGAGGTCTGACAAAAGAGGAGTAGAGGGCAATAATGACTTCACGTGATCTAGACTGTATGCTTCTGTTGATACATCCTAGAATTGTATTTGCCTTTTTTGCTGCTGCATCACACTGTTGACTCATGTTCAGTCTGTTATCAATTAGTATACCCAAGTCTTTTTCACATGTGTGTTACTTAGCCCTATTCCTCCCATTTTGTATATGCTTTTTTCATTTTTATTGCCCAGATGTAGTACTTTGCATTTTTCCCTGTTAAAAACCATTCTGTTAGTTGCTGCCCACTGCTCCAGTTTATTTATATCTTTTTGAATCCTCTCTCTCTCTTCTCTAGTATTAGCTACCCCTCCTAGCTTTGTGTCATCAGCAAATTTGATCAGTTTACCCTCAATTCCTTCATCTAAATCATTGATAAAGATGTTGAACAATACAGGGCCCAAAACAGAGCCTTGTGGTACCCCACTTGAGACATTCTTCCAACTGGATGTGCAGCCATTTACGACCACTCTTTGATTCCGATCACTAAGCCAGTTATGAATCCACCTAACAGTTGCCTTGTCCATTCCATACTTAGTCATTTTTCAATAAGGATTGTGTGAGATACTTTGTCAAATGCTTTGCTGATGTCAAGATATACTATATCTACAGCATTTCCCTGATCCACCCAGTCAGTGATTCTGTCATAGAAGGAAATTAAGTTAGTCTGACATGACTTATTAGTTACAAACCCATGCTGACTCTGTTTAATCACTTCATTCTTATGCAGGTACTTACATACATGTTCTTTAATAATTTGTTCAAAGATCTTTCCTGGTATAGAAGTCAGACTCACCGGCCTGTAGTTCCCTGGGTCCACCTTCTTCCCCTTTTTGAAGATAGGAACAACATTTGCTCTTCTCCAGTCTTCTGGGACTTCTCCTGTTCTCCAAGAATTTTCAAAGATTATGGACAGTGGTTCAAGAATTTCTTCTGCTATCTCCTTCAGTATTCTGGGGTGTAATTCATCTGGACCTGGACCTCTAAGCTGTGATCACCAAAATAGGCTTATGTACGATGTTTTAAATAAGTTTCACTAAGCGTGATTAATGGTTTTTCATGTGTGATTTCTCATTATTATACATAACTTAATCTATGGACATCCGATTTATTTACCTGTGTGAATTGGATGGGTTGTTACCGACATCTGGTGAGAATTTGGTATCAATAGCACCTTTAGAAATACAGCTGTGGCAAAAATTAAGAGACCTGCACAGTTTTATAAAAATCAGCTTCTCTACATGTCTGACAGCCATTCCAGTGTCAGTTGAATTCCAACCAGAGTACATCTCATTCTGCTATATGTGCTTCTGATTAGGTGATCACCTGAACCAAATCTTATTTAACAAAGGAAAGTTTAAAAAACACTGCTGTGGTGTTCACAAACCTCTTGCAATAGGACAAGCTGGATGGCAAAACAAGTGCTAGTAATATCCCAAAAGTAATAGGAATGAAAAAACATTTTAACCATGCCAAAGGAGTTGAAAAGAAAAGTCTTGAGTGAGGAAAAGAAGGGCTCAATTCTAGCTTTACTAGCAGAGGGATACAGTGAGCGTCATGTTGCCTCCATCCTTAAAATTTCTAAGACGGCAGTCCATTACAACAAGGTCAAGCAGCAGACATTGGGGACAACAAAGCTACGGACTGGCAGAGGATGAAAATGATTCTCCACTCACTTACAAAAAGAATGGCAAATGGCAGCTGGGGTGAAGTGCACGGCAAGAACAGTTCGTGACAAGCTTTAGAGGCAGGGCTCAAGTCATGTAAAGCTAGAAAAAAGAATTTCATCAATGAGAAGCAAAGGAGAGCCAGGCTGAAGTTTGCCAAAGACCATAAGAATTGGACCATAGAGGACTGGAGTAGGGTAATCTTCTCTGATGAGTCTAATTTTCAGCTTTGCCCAACTCCTGGTCGTCTAATGGTTAGAAGGAGACCTGGAGAGGCATACCAGCCACAGTGTCTTGCACCGACTGTGAAATATGGTGGAGGATCGGTGATGATCTGGGGATGCTTCAGCAAGGCTGGAATTGGGCAGGTTATCCTTTGTGAAGGACGTATGAATCAAGCTGCATACATGGTTATCCTGGAAAAACAGTAGATTCCTTCTGCTCAGGCAATGTTCCCCAACTCTGAGGACTGTTTTCTTCCAGCAGGACAATGCACCATGCCACACAGCTAGGTCAATCAATGTGTGGATGAAGGACTACCACATCAAATCTCTGTCATGGCCAGCCCAATCTCCATACCTGAATTGAAAACCTCTGGAATGTAATCAAGAGGAAGATAGATACAGTAGTCACAAGCCATCAAACAAAGAAGAACTGCTTAAATTTTTGTACCAGGAGTGGCATAAGGTCACCCAAAAGCAGTGTGAAAGACTGGTGGAAAGCATGCCAAGACACATGAAAGCTGTGATTAAAAATCATGGTTATTCCACAAAATATTGATTTCTGAACTCTTCCTGAGTTAAAAGATTAGTATTGTTGTTTCTAAATGATTATGAACTTGTTTTCTTAGCATTATTTGAGGTCTGCAAGCACTGCATTATTTTGCTATTTTGACCATTTCTTATTTTCTGAAAATAAATACAAAATGTATTGCTTTGAAATTCGGAGACATGTTGTCAGTAGTTTATAGAATAAAAGAGCAATTTACATTTTACTCAAAAATATACCTATAAAGAGAAAAATCAAACTGAAAATTTTGCAGTGGTCTCTTAATTTTTGCCAGAGCTGTATATAAATATATTTACTTAGAAAATTGGAGATATATGCAGGAGTTGTAGTGTATGCTATGTGATGTCTACAGCAGCATTTGCAGTCTAATGTATATACCTGTCTCAGTGTCCCTCGTGATGTATATAGTCTTGTTAGAAGCAAAGTTTGGTATCGCTGTAATTATACTGACCTGGAGAATCATACTGTCAGGTCATTTTTACCTCACAATACCCATCATAAAAATAAAACATCAAGGGAATTGTTTTTTTCACCAACTACAATCCATTTTGCAAAGAACAAATCCTCAATTGGCTATGACAACGGAAAAAATGAAAAGCTACTGCACTTGAAGTAAGGAAAGGGAAAAAAGTAAAAGAGCAAAATGAAAAATAACTAGATGTTGAACGGGTTAAAATCTTTATGACTAATTATCTTCAAATCCCACTCTAGGATCATGGATTTGGATTTTTTTTATATATATTTTTGAGGATTACAATAATAGATCAGTGGTGTCCTGACTCTCAGTATCTCTAAGAGTATTGCAGTGCAGAATAAACCTGTAAACTGACTTCATCTGCCTTGTTTTATTGTACGTACCAGTGTAAAAGAGGATTGCATATCATATTGGAAAATATCTAAAGTTTTAAAGCAGTTTATTTTATTCAGCACTGGAAGTGGTGCTACTAATTTAAGTTTGCTGACCCTAGTAATATACTTACCAGCCATCCTCTTATGCTGTTCCCTGTCATCACTCTGGTTCCGCGCTGCCATCTTGTGTCTACAACTTCTGACTGACAGGAAGTCAGAGGTAACAGTCACAAGCTCTCAGTGTAAGTCTATAAGAGTCTCATTCTGGCCTTTTTCTTGCTTTCATAAACTTAAATTGAATTGTGACTTCTGGATTGCTTCAGCAAATACTAGAGTAATCCAGTAGGTTACAACCTAATCCAGAGTGACCTGAGCGAGCAGTGCCAATAACAGATGAAGGTGGCGGCTGGTGAGTATAAGACTAGGCAGAGGCATATCAGCATGGGACGGGGGGCATCTGACTATGAAACAGCCAGCAGGGGGCACCGTCAAGCCACATAATGCAGTGGTCCAAAGTGTCTTCCCCGGCGGCTGCATTCTGCCTCCTCCTAGACTGGGAGTCAGCCTTTATCTGAGCCATCTGTCAAGCTGACAGCTGGCTCAAAGAAGGTGCAGCACGCCAGCTCCCAGTGCACTCACAGACGGATTTCAGACGCGACTACAATTGAAGCTCTGACCGCTGGGTCAGAGCAACGTCAACAGTGAGATCAGATCATGTGTTCACGCTCCTGACATCACTCTCCAGTGCTGCAGAGGCGCACATTGGATTGTAACTACTCCAGAGCTAAAGATACCAAAAGTTCAGTGTAACGTGGGGTATTTAGTGTGTGGGGGAGATTAGGGTGGGGGGATATAGTGATTGGGGGGAGATTTATATATTAATATAGTATATTAATATATGCAGACACAGTATGGGGAGGGAGTGGGGTTATGGGTACAGACACAGTATGGTGAGTAGGGGAGGTGTGCAGACACAGCATGAGGAGTGAGGCAAGTGAGGGTGATGGGATGTGTGCAGACACAGTATGGGGAGTCAGGGGATGTGTGAAGAGGATGAATGGAGATTGAGGGGGTAAATATATGAGTAGTATGGTTAGCAGGGGAATGTGAGAGAAGGCAGTATGAGGAGGGAGATGGAAATGTGTGAGGAGACTATTTACGGTCATAATGTGAGGAGGCATTATAGGGAGAGAAAAATAATTCTCATATTTTTATTTATGTTAGAAACATTAAAGGCTTGTTCAAGTTTGTGATGAGTCTGCAGTCATTCTATGTGACTGCAGACTTCTGAATTCTCACAGTGCGCACTGCATGCTGTCAGGATTCTCTGGTGCTGGTGATTTGCATACATGTGGTCACATGCTGACTAGACATGCGTGTTATCACTTTATGAAGATGAATTGAGTGAGGCTGGACATGTCTAGTCGGAATGTGGCCAGAAGTACACAAATTTCATACGTGTGCTTACATAACTGTCCACTCTTGCCACCGGCAATGAAGAATCCTAAAAGTGTGCAGTGCATGTGCTATGAGAATTCAGAAGCTTGCAGTCACATACAGGTACTGCAGTCTTTCATTTCAAACCTGGACTAGCTCTTTAATTATAAAATGAAGCACTGCAGCATGCCAATCTTAACAGCATGTAATATACTCACTGCAAAGATTCAGCTCTGCAGATGCCAGCAGTCATCACATGGCCACGTAACTCATATGCGATTTTCATACTTATGGTCACATGACAACTAGCTTTTCTTCCTGCTTCTCTCATTTTTTCACTGAACATTGAGAAAATTAGGGAGAGCGGCTCGTCGGCTCGTGACTAAGGCCGGGGTCACACTTGCGAGTGTGATGCGAGAAACTCGTGCGAGTCTCTCGCCTCAATACCCGACACTGCCACCGACACTCGGGATCAAAATGTGCGACTGCATGAATTTCCATGCAGCTGAACGCTCCGGTCCGAGTGCCGACGGCAGTGCCGGTATTGATGCGGGATACTTGCACGAGTTTCTCGCATTGCACTCGCAAGTGTGACTCCGGCCTAATTGTGCAAATTACATATGTGCTTGGGGGCTTGCCCCGGGTGCCAGAAAACCTAGATACGCCTCTGAGACTAGAGGCAAGGAACTTAGATTAGTTGCACCACTCCAGCGCTGCAGTGAAAAAAAAACACACTGATGTTTTGTTTTAAATATCTTGTCTTCAAAGCTCTTGAGCTATTGTGGGCTGTATACATCATTAAAAGATGTAAAAGATTTTCTCTAGCTGGCGGTGATTTTCAGATTAATTATTTTTGTGTATATTTTATTTTTTTTATTTTTTACTTGTATTTTTAACTTTAATATCTAAATCCTAGAACTCTACCCTGCAAGCATTTTTTTATTAGCAAATATTTCAAGAAAATTCCATCGAGAAACTAACCTGAACCTTACAATGTAGATATTATATGTTACTGCCGTTATGTTATTTTTTTTTATACTTTTAGATCAGCGGCCTATTTGTCCCTTTAACTACTCATCAGTTCATTTAATTTTTGATGGCTGCTTTTATGTTATCACAGCTTTAGTACAGCAGTTTTTGTTTGCCCTGGAGAGCTTATGTCAGGGGTCTCATGATGAGCGCTGCTTTGCTGAAACCTCACTACAGCATTATGTAAGGACGGCTAAGATTTCACTGCTGACCTTAGCATCTGTGGGAATTGTATTACTGCTTAGTTCAGAGGAATAGAGCTGTATGTGTGTGTAATACCACTACGTTTATAAAATTACTGGTGATCTGATCCGATGTATTATCTTGTTAGATTGATTGTTCTAGGATAAGAAATAGACTAAAATCTGAAGATATTGCAACCATGAAAAACACAAGACATTCATAAATGAAGATAATTACATACAGAGTAGTGATGAGCGAGCATGCTCGGGTGGTCTCCGAGTATTTTGGAGTGCTCGGAGATTTAGTTTGTGTCGCCGCAGCTGCATGATTTATGGCTACTAGACAGCCTGAATACATGTGGGGATTGCCTGTTTGTTAGTGAATCCCCACAGGTATTCAGACTGTCTAGTAGCTGCAAATCATCCAGCTGCGGCGACACAAGCTTAATCTCCAAGCACTTCCAAATACTCGGAGATCACCCGAGCATGCTCGGGAAAACCCGACTAACGAGCATACTCGCTCATCACTAATACAGAGAGGTTAGTACTTATTTAAAATCGTCATAAAAGGTATGTACATTTTTCTTGATTTCCACTGGCCAACAATGTGTAAGCCTAAATGAAACATAGAAAGGGCCTTGGTCCCAACTTCAGGCAGATTCCCAGTAAGCTGCAGTGCTAAGGCTGCCATCCCCTTGAGTGCGCGTATTCAAAGTTAACTACTGAGTGTCGCCACAGTGCACTGGGTAACAATGGACGATGGCCAGTGCCAACATCAGGATGTCATTTTGTTGGCAGAGTTATCATACTCTGCACTCATATCCTGCTCCTGCCTGTGATGTATGCAGTAGTTGCAGTGTCTCCTATTAGATATATGCAAAACTCTCAGTGTTTCCTACACTGGCATGTAAAAGTTTGTGCACCCTTGCTCAAAATTACTGTTATTGTGAACAGTTAAGCAAGTTGAAGATGAAAGGATCTCTAAAAGGGCTAAAGTTAAAAATGACACATTTAATTTGTATTTTAGCAAAAAAAAGTCATTTTTTAATTTTAAAAATTACAAAATGGAACATGGACCGATGCAAAAGTTTCTACACCCTGCATGGTTAGTACCTAGTAGTACCCCTTTTTGCAAGTAAGACAGCTTGTAAGTGCTTTTTGTAGCCTGCCAAGAGTCTTTTCAAATCTTGTTGGAGGGATTTTCTTCCATTCAGCCTTGGAAAATTCTTCCAGTTCTGTGAGATTCCTGGGTCATCTTGCATGCACTGCTATTTTGAGGTCTAGCCAGAGATGTTCAGACCAGGAGACTGTGAGGGCCATTGTAAAACCTTTATCTTGCGCCTTTTGAGATAGTCCATTCTAGATTTTGATGTGTGTTTAGGATCATTATCCATTTGTCGAAGCCATTCTCTTTTCAATGTCAGCTTTTTACAGATGGTGTTATATTTGCATCAAGAATTTGTGGAAGTTTCAATGAATCCATTTTTCCATCTACCTGTGAAATGTTCCTTCCCTGAGGCATTGGCTGCAGCACAACCCCAAAGCATGATTGATCCACGCCTACGCTTAATGGTTGGCTAGATGTTTTTTTCTGAAATTATGTGCCCTTTTTTCTCCACATATACCTTTGATCATTGAGGCCAAAGAGTTCCATTTTAACCCTATCGGTCCACAGGACTTGTTTCCAAAATACATCAGACTTGTTTAGATGTTCTTTTGCATATTTCTGATGCTGAATTTTATGGTGAAGATGCAGCAGAGGTTTTTTTCTGATGACTCTTCCATGCAGGCCATATTTGTGCAGGTGTCTCCGAGCAGTAAGACAATGTACCACAACTCCAGAGTCTGCCAAATCTTTCTGAAGGTCTTTTGCAGTCAAGCAGGAGGTTCTGATTTGCCTCTCTAAATTTGGTCTTCTAGACATTTTCTTGTCCTCCATTGTTCTTGTTAACTGTCATTTCTTAATTACATTTCAAACTGAGGAAAGGGCAACTTGATAAAGCTTTGCTATCTTATTATAGCCTTTTTTGGTGCTTTGTGGCTGTTGTTTTTGGAGCACACAAATCTCCAAGGGTGTCCAAACTTTGCATCTGCCCATTTTCCACTTTGTGATTTTTAAAATTTAAGAAATGACAAAATAGTTTTTTTCCTAAAATGCAAAGTAAATATGTCATCTTTACCTTTAGTCCTTTAGTTCTTAATTTTAACAATAATTTTGTGCAGGGGTGCCAAAACTTTTGCATGTCACTGTAAGTAATATATTCAGGAGTTGTAGTGTATGCTATGTGATGTATACAGCAGTTGCAGTGTATTCAATGTATTATAGACTGCAGTCGCAGTTTTTTCTATATGATGTATACAGCAGTCACAGTGTATTAATATGTGGTGTATTTACAGCTGTCTCAGTGTCTCCTATATGATGTCTGCAGAATTTTCAGTGCCTACTATATAATGTATACAGCAGAATCTCGATGTATCTTATGTGATGTATGCAGCAGACACAGTGTCTCCTATCTGATGTATACAGCAATCGCAGTGTGACCTATATGATGTATACCATTTTCTTAATGTCTCCTATGTAATGTATACAGCAGTCATAGTGTATCCTATGTGATGTATACAGCAGTCGCAGTATATCCTATATAATATATATATATATATATATATATATATACAGTCGTTTCAGTGCACCTTATATCATGTATATACAGCAATCTCCGTATATCCTATGTGATGTATTGAGCAGTCTCAATGTCTCCTATGTCATGTATATACAGCAATCTCAGTGTCTCCTATGTAATCTTTACAGCACTTGCAGTGTATCCTATGTGATGTATACAGTATTGTCAGTATCTCCTATGAGATGTACACAGCAGTCACAGTTCATCCTATGTGATTTATCAGCAGTAGTCTCAATGCATCTTATATGATGTATACAGCAGTCTCAGTGTATCCTTTATGATGTGCTGTATGTGATGTATTGTAATGTATTGAGTAGTCTCAGTGTATCCTATATGATGTATGTACATCAGTCTCAGTGTCTCCTATGTGATGTATAGACAGCAGTCTCGCTTTCTCCTGTTATATATATATTGCAGACCTCCCACTGCTTGAGTTCTATAAACGATATATGAGCAGTGATTTAATATGCATCTATGTTCTTACTCCTGCAAGCAAAGAATCAACTGTGCTCCAGACTTTCTGACACAAACCTGGAAAAGCAGTTGCAAGTAGCAACATCATCAATATGTAGTATGCAGTTCCAGGCATCACGTTAGACTTGAGTGAATTAAATGTTCGACCAGCCTTATATTTAAGTTGATAATTTTGTGTTGCCCTTGACAGAAAAATGGTTCCCTACCCTGATTTAAATGGAAACTAAAAACACAATAATGGGGTGATCTCATAATGATAGTGAGATAAGGGTAAGCAAAAGAAAGCACTCGTGTAAAGCAGCATTGAACTTTAAATCGAGGTGACAGCAATTCCACTAAGAAAAAATCTGATTTACATTTTTTTAGCCACTCAATGTCATACTTGAGCAGCTGGTTATACTCTGCAGCGCTCATTGGCTGCAGAAGAAGGGGTTCAGCTATCAACCAAAGGAACATGAAAAACAGAAGAGAGCACTAATGGGATGAAGATGTCTGTTCTCTTCAGTAGGTTTACACATTATGAGTGTGAGCAAGTGTTTGGAGTACGTGCAGAAGTGAAGATTGGGAGCCTGAACAGGTGTGTAGATTGTGTGTGAGTGTGTGTTTAGAGTGGGTAAAAGTGGGCAGAGTGTGTGCCACTTGATTGGGTGCAGAGTGTCTGGAATGTGTGCAATGTGTGTGTGACTGGAGTGTACGCACATGTGCATGGAGTGTGCATGAACTGTATGCCGTTGGGCAGAGTTGTGAATACAATTTGTATGCAGACTTGTGGGATATAAGTGAGCTGTGTGTTGGTGGAGAGAAATTGTGAAGAATGTGTATATGTGTGTAGAGTGTTCATAGGAACAGTTAGACTATTTCCACCTTATCTTATGGTTTTGGCTGGTTTGGGTGTCATCGATCTAACATGAATATAGAGGGGATTGTAGAAGGAGAATGAACAATATGACATCAGAATGCCTACCTAGGACATATGGACATGGTTTCTTTCAATTAAACATCACTTTGACCTATTAACACTATGTAACATACTGTACATATACATTATTGCTGCTTGTTAATAAGCACTCCAAAACAAATATATAGTATATGTCATCATGATCCCCCAGGTACTCATGATTATGCTGACAGGCTTAAAGGGGTTGTCCATTACAAGGACAACCCCTTCTAAATCTGAATGTTTGGCCCCAATAAAATAAAACACTTATACTCATCTCCCGTGGCGGCGACATTTCAGTGTTGACAGCACTCGCTCTACCGGAGTTCATGTGAGGTTGTTATGTCACGTGAGCACTGCACCCAATGAGTGTTGGCGTCGTTGTCCCCTCCATCCTTCCTATAGACTTTGAACACCATGTGGTTACTTACACTATACTATTTAACCCTTTCCTAACAAGGCCAATTTTCATTTTTGCAGTTCGTTTTTTCCTCCCCATCTCCCAAGAGTCAACTTTTTTTTATTTTTACATAGATAAAGCATTATGAGGGCTTATTTTTGTGAGATGAGTTGTAGATTTTAATGACATTATTCATTTTTCTATAGCATGTACTAGAAATTGAAAAACAAAATTCCAAGTGTGGTGAAATGGTGAAAAAAAAGTCCAATTACGCCATTGTTTTTGGGGTTTAGTTTTTACTGTGTTCATTGACTAATAAAAATTACTTGGCAAGATGATTTTCCTGTTCATTTCAATTATGGCAATGCCAAAATGATACAGTTTATTTTTTAGTTAAAGGGAACCTGTAAGCAGGATTGTGAACAGTACCCTACAGACAGTATCAGGTTGGCGCCCTTATACTGATTACAATGATACCTTGGTTGATGAAATCCGTCTTGTGGTTGATGTTTAATCTTTATTTTCAGTTTTGAGGTAATGATATGCTCGTGCTCCGGGCGGGTCTTTATGTGGGGCTCTGATTAGGTATTCATGTGTATGGCTTCTGACAGGTCACTGATCCCTCAGTGCCTTGCCCCCTAGTTTACATGGTGAATATCATATATATATATTGAAAAAAAATCCCCTTCTGCAGGCAGGCGCCGGCGTCAGAGTCTGCGCTGCGGCATGATCGCATCTATAATGTGTATTTAATCCTTTTCTTTGATGGTATCCCTAAATTCATCAACAAAAAAAAATCGGTTTGAAAATGGCGCCAGCCGCGCCTGCGCAGTACCAGCTATCGGCGATCCGTTCATCTTGGAGGAGGCGATTTTTTTTCTCTAGCAAGATGGCGCTGACAATAGTTGCTACTGCGCAGGTGCGGCCAGCGCTATTTTCAAACTGATTTTTTTTTTAATGAATTTAGGGAT
This sequence comes from Oophaga sylvatica, assembly GCA_033576555.1. Lineage (NCBI taxonomy): Eukaryota > Metazoa > Chordata > Amphibia > Anura > Dendrobatidae > Oophaga > Oophaga sylvatica. The sequence continues at coordinate 85,660,152 of JARQOD010000001.1, forward strand.
ACCATCAAAGAAAAGAATTAAATACACATTATAGATGCGATCATGCTGCAGCACAAGTGACGGTGACCGAAAAAATTACAATTCTGACATTTCTATTCTCTTTTCAATATTTATCGTAAAGGTTAATTAATTTTATATTTTAATAGATCTGACCTTTACAGACTGGTCTTACAAAATATGTCTAATTTTTATTTCTAAAAATGGAGTGATTTCAATTTTCATGAGTGTTTTTTTAATCTTTCATCTTTTTTTAAATTTTTGTTTATTTTTACTTTATTTGATAGTCTTGTTAGAAGGCATGAACATGTAACAGCTTTATCCCTTGTTCTATAATCTGCAATATCACATTGTATACAATATTTTGTCATACCACAATAATGCCGTATATAGAGAAAATGTTGTTCTCCTATTAAGCCCAGTCCAAGGCTGAATGAAGACCAAGATGGCTGCAGCGGGATCTTTAACTACTCACAGACTAGAACAATAACCAATCGGCACCCCGTAGTTGCATCATGGCAGAGCAACCCATCCATTTAACCTCTTCAAGCTTCAAGACCTTTGACGTACAGTTACGTCAAGGTTGTGTCCCTGCCATTGATGCAGGTACGCGCACCGAGCCTGCATCCTTCCCAGCAAATGATGGCTGATTTAATCAGAGATCATGTGCCTTTAACCTGCTAAATGCTGCTATCAAACTCTGGCAGCAGCAATTACCATGCACCATTGGTTGGCGCATCATTCCCCCCACCCATTGGCACGCCCCTGATGTGATTGCACTGGCACCAATGGGTTGCCGTGACAGCCAGGGGTCTGCTGAAGAATTTCCAAATTTTTTTTCATTACGTAAAAAAAAAGCTATGCACATTTGGTGTCTGTGAACTCATAATCACCTGGAGAATCATTTTGTCAGGTTAGCTTTACCATATAGTGAACACGGTAAATAAAAAAGCAAGAATACAGTTATGAAATTGCTCTTTTTGTGCAATTACAGTGCACTTGGTATTTTTTTCCCACTTTCTAATGCATCACATGATGAAATGAATGATGTCATTCAAAAGTACAACTCATCTCATGAAAAACAAGTCCTCAAACGGCTATGTAGATGGAAAAATAAAAAAGGAATGGCTCTTGGAATAAGGGGTGGAAAAAAACTAAAAAATGAAAAGTCACCTGGCTGTGAAGAGGTTAGATGCTACTGTCAGTGATTGAGAGTGGAATCTAAAAGATTGAACATTAGCGATCAGTGCGCTGAAGCCTCATTGGTCTTCCTGGTCTTTGTTCTCATCTTGGGTCCAGCACATGGTCACAGCATCAAGTGACCTCAGCAGCAAAGTGCGTACTACTGGCATCACCCCTCAGTAATTGGGGGCCATGACACTAGTAGTTAGGACCGTAAACACTGAGGACACTGATTGGATAAAGAGATCACATGACTGCTGCTTGTACTCAGAGATCTGGAACACCACAAGAGCTTCTGCACTGTGAATCAGATGACGACTGTTCTGCTGCAGTTTTTTTTACAGTATTTTTTCTGAGTTTGGTAACCGATTTAACCCAAGCTAAGCACACTGATGTAAAAATAAAATGAAAATGGACTTTAGCTGCAAGAAAACATTATCCATAGTCTACTATTTAATCTTCTACCAGCTTCTCGCTTGGAAACTGCTTCACAGCAGGAACATTCTGTTCTTTCTTTTGAAATTTCAAGGGCACAAGAACAGAAAAGTGGTGAATGTTGTTATGAACTACAATCAGAATTCTGTTTCTCACTGTACCGCAAGTCCTTGTCCCTTGGTCTTTTCACAATTATTTCCTTTTCCAGTTATGTTGTCTTTATTTCCTTAAATTGTCTTTAACCCCTTACCGACATCGGGCGTAATAGTACTTTTATGTCGGTCTCCCTCCCTCTGATGTGGGCTCCGGCGGTGAGCCCACATCTTTCCTGGGACATGTCAGCTGTTTTAAACAGGTGACATGTGCCCGCATTAACCACGGGTGGAATCGTGATCCACCCATGGCTATTAACTAGTTCCCATATGTCAAAGTCAAGGCCCGCGGGCCAGATCCGGCCCGCGAATTGATTATCTATGGCCCCCTGGATGATATTTAATTACTATTAGATCCGGCCCGCAGGCCACAGCCGCCTGCTGGTGTTTTGCACGCACCAACCAGGGCCGGCGTCAGCACCCGGCACACCCGGGCAAGTGCCGGGGCCCTGAGCAGGCGGGGGGGCCCACTCGCAGTCTGGCACCCCCCCCCGCTTGCTCAGGGCCCCGGCATCAGCTGGCACAATACTTACCTCTCCCGTGCCTCCTCTGCCGCAGCTCCGGGCTCCAGGGGGCGCCGGCGCTTCCTCTCACAGCAGGCCGCTGAATGACGTCATCATTCAGCGGCCGGCTGTGGCACAGAGCGCGCGGACGTCGGACAGGTAAGACGTGTGTGTGCAGGGGCGGAACTATCGTGGAAGCAGGGGAAGCAGCGGCCACAGGGCCCGGGCTAGAAGGGGGCCCGTCCCTGCTGCAGCTGCTTCACCTACCACCACGGTAGTTCCGCAAGCTGCCATGAGCGTACCGTACTCTGAGAGAGTTGCCGGCTGCAGTGTAGCAGGGGCGCAGTCACACACACTGACACCACTCACCGCCCCTACCCCCGCACCTGTAGTCAGCAGCAGAGCATCGGATCCCTCCCCTCCAGCAGCGTCACAGCTCTCAGACTGTGGAGAGCCATGGAGGGGCGGGGCTAAATGTCGGGGGTGGAGCCACAGACAAGCAGGGAGAAGGAGGCAAAAAGGAAAGAGAAACAAGAGTGGGAGAGAGAAAAGGTGAAAGAAGACAGAAAACACAAGAGAGGCAAGACACAGGTGAGAAGATGATATAGATAAATATATAGCTATATATACTGTATATATATATATGCTATATATACTGTCAGTCGCCAGCGAGTGCGCGCTTCAGCTGCATGGAGGGAGTTTCACCGCAGGAGCGCGGCCAGGTAAGAAGAACTTGTTTTTTTTTATTGAGAGCGGCGATCCTGGGGGCCCGGGGCAGACTGTGAGACATGGGGGCAGAATGCTGGTATAGGGGGGCAGAATGCTGGACATGGGGGGGCAGAATGCTGGACATGGGGGGGCAGAATGCTGGACATTGGGACAGAATGCTGGACACGGGGGGCAGAATGCTGGACACGGGGGGCAGAATGCTGGACACGGGGGGCAGAATGCTGGCCATGTGGGGGCAGAATGCTGGACATGGGGGGACAGAATGCTGGACACGGGGGGACAGAATGCTGGACATGGGGGAGCAGAATGCTGGACATGGGGGGGCAGAATGCTGGACATGGGGGGACAGAATGCTGGACACGGGGGGCAGAATGCTGGACATGGGGGGGCAGAATGCTGGACACGGGGGGCAGAATGCTGGACATTGGGACAGAATGCTGGACATGGGGGAGCAGAATGCTGGACACGGGGGGACAGAATGCTGGACACGGGGGCAGAATGCTGGACACGGGGGGGCAGAATGCTGGACAAGGGTCAGAATGCAAGACACAGGGGGCAGAATGCTGGACATGGGGGCAGAGTGCTGGACATGGGGCAGAATGCTGGACACGGGGCAGAATGCGAGACACAGGGGGCAGAATGCTGGACATGGGGGCAGAGTGCTGGACACGGGGCAGAATGCTGGACACGGGGCAGAATGCGAGACACAGGGGGCAGAATGGAGATACGGGGCATGACTGGAGACACGGGGGGCAGGATTTGAGACACTGGGGGCAGGATTGGAGACAGATGGGGCAGGATGGATATGATGGAGACAGATGGGGCAGGATGGGGGGATCATATGGGGCAGAAAAAGCGGAGTTGCGCCAATATGTGCACTGATGAGGATGAAATGATATGGATTGGCAAGGCTGCAGTGGTGGGCAGTGCAGGCTGTATGTCTCTGTGTGGGCAGTTTTATTGCTGGTATATTGTTTTTGTAGCGCTGTATATATATTGGTATTTTACTAATAGCAATTTGGAATCCCTAGGAAATAATGATATCAAGAAAGAGAAAAATTGCTTCACTTGTGACAAATATGGAACCGAACATTGACCATCTCATTAGCCAAAAGCAGGCCCATAGTTCCCACTGAAATACCAGTAAGATTGTTGATTTTTAACTTTACTTGTTCTTTATTTTAAGTATTGTATTTGTTCCTGTTTTGTTTTTTTTTTTACTTCAAAATAAGAGTGTAGTATATGGTGTATACAGGGTCATACACATCGTGTGCGGTATATAGAGTGTAGTATATGGTGTATACAGGGTCATACACATCGTGTGCGGTATATAGAGTGTAGTATATGGTGTATACAGGGTCATACACATTGTGTGCAGTATATAGAGTGTAGTGTATGGTGTATACAGGGTCATACACATCGTGTGCGGTATATAGAGTGTAGTATATGGTGTATACAGGGTCATACACATCGTGTGCGGTATATAGAGTGTAGTATATGGTGTATACAGGTTCATACACATCGTGTGCAGTATATAGAGTGTAGTGTATGGTGTATACAGGGTCATACACATCGTGTGCAGTATATAGAGTGTAGTGTATGGTGTATACAGGGTCATACACATCGTGTGCGGTATATAGAGTGTAGTATATGGTGTATACAGGGTCATACACATTGTGTGCGGTATATAGAGTGTAGTATATGGTGTATACAGGGTCATACACATCGTGTGCGGTATATAGAGTGTAGTATATGGTGTATACAGGCTCATACACATCGTGTGCGGTATATAGAGTGTAGTGTATGGTGTATACAGGTCATACACATCGTGTGCGGTATATAGAGGGTATATACACTGCTGTATTATACTTTTCATATACAGGTTATAATGCCTCTTATTCTTTGTATAGAGGTGAGTGTGCCATGTATAATATATGGTATATACAGCGTAGTGTCGCATACACTGCTGTATTATACAATATACAACAGTTCTAATGCTCCATACCTAATATGCAGTATAATGTACAGTGTATATGATGTAACCTGTATTAGATGTGACATTGGCTTGCCCCCCCTAGTTTTGATCCTGGGTACGCCCATGCAAGCTGCCGGTGGTGTGAGTCTGATATGGGGCCCGCCGCCACCTCCAGCGCCGCTATGAGAGGAGGTGGGTCGGGCCCCGAGCAGTCCGGCACTTCCGCGTCATGTGACGTGGGGGCGTGCGCGCGCTCTCACGTCACATGCAAGGCTGGCGTGGTGGACGTCGGAGCGTGGAGGACGGAGCGGCGCGCGGAGCAGAAGATCTGGAGGACGCAGTCACCTGAGGATTGGCAAATTGGTAAGTATGCTTGCTGAGTCTGACTCTCTTTTACAGGGACGCGGCAGCCGCAGCTTCCCGTCCCGGCACTTGAGGAGAGGGGGGAGAGCGGAGGGGGGAGGTGTGAGTGTACCAGGGGCCTCAGGCCCAGGACACAGCGAGCCACATTAGAGGCCCCTGGAAGCAGCAGGCCCCTAATGGGGCCCTAGGAAACAGCAGGCCCCATTAGGGTCCTAGGTCCAAAGGAAGCAGCAGGCCCCATTAGGGGCCTAGGTCCAAAGAAAACTGCAGGCCCCATCAGGGGCCTAGGTCCAAAGAAAACTGCAGGCCCCATCAGGGGCCTAGGGCCCCAGAAAACTGCTGAATAAGGTAATTATGTTGCATTATTCTTGTGAAGAAGAAATTTGTAATCTAGCCCATAAATTGCTTTCAAAATTGATGATTTATTCAGTAGAACAAAAGTACGGTATACAGAACAATCTTAGATTATTCTGTATACTGGACTGTTGTTCTACTGAATAAATCATCTGTTTTGAAAGCAATTTGCAGGCTGGATTACAAGTTTCTTCACACATTTACTCTGGAGAAAGCCTACCTTCATCACTACCTCAGTTGCTTCCTGGGAGTTGGTTCTTTTCTGTTATTTCACTATCATTAGTCCAAAAACCTCTAATTTTGGATAATAAAGGTATCTTTCTTAACACAACTTGGGTAGACCGGGATTGGCAACGCGCGTGCGGGGGGGCCCCATTGTGAAGTTTGCTGTGGGGCCCTGCCGTTCCTAGTTACGCCCCTGTGTGTGTGTATGTCTCTGTGTGTGTCTGTGTGTATGTAGCGCGGTGCTTTTGTGTGTGTGTGTGTATAAGTATGTGAGAGAGTGCTTGTGTGCTGTCTGTGTGTGATAATGGGCAGGCATTGCTGATAATGGGGAGGCATTGATGATGATGATGGGGAGAAGATGATAATGGGCAGGCATTGCTGATAATGGGGAGGCATTGATGATGATGATGGGGAGAAGATGATAATGGGCAGGCATTGCTGATAATGGGGAGGCATTGGTGATGATGGGGAGAAGATGATGATAATGGGCAGGCATTGATGATGGGGAGAAGATGATGATGGGCAGGCATTGATGATGATGGGGAGGAGATGATGATGATGGGCAGGCATTGATGATAATGGGGAGGCCATGATGATGATGGGGAGGCAATGATGATGATAATGGGGAGTCTTTCCACAGCGCCCTTTCCTGAGCTGTAACAGTGCAGAACGCAGTACAGCGCAGAGGAGAGCTCCATATTTTGTATGGAGCATTATATGGGGACCAGTATCCTGTATGGAGCATTATATGGGGACCAGTATCCTGTATGGAGCATTATATTGGGTCCAGTATCCTGTATGGAGCATTATATTGGGTCCAGTATTCTGTATGGAGCATTATATGGGGGGTGACATCCTGCATGGGGTATTATATGGGTGATGAGGGGGAGACTGTGGTGCCCATAATATTGTATGGAGGACTGCACTGTCCGGTCTGTACTGTGCGCTGTGAGGATTTGGCAGTTTTTGAGCTATTGTAGAATTTACAATAGATATCACTCATGTAATGGAAGAAGAGAAGTATTTGGCCTTGTACTGTACCCATATTTCTCTGCTGTATCTGTGCATCATGAATCGTGGTCTGTGTTAAAGGGGCCCACTGAGGCTCTTTCGCCCGGGGCCCATAAAAACCTGGAGCCGGCCCTGGTACCAACACTACATTTCCCACAATGCACCGGTAGCAGGGCCGGCGTCAGTCCGGCCCTCGGCTTGTAGCAAATTTGTTTTTTTGGCCCTCGGTGTGTTTGACTTTGACATCCCTGAACTAGTTAAATGCTGCTGTCAAACGCTAACAGCAGCATTTAACAAGCGCTTCCAGCCATCGAGCCAGAAATACGCTCACCGATGACCTGCGTCACGTGATCTCGGGTCACCAGTGCATCGGCATGACAACCTGAGGTCTCCTGGTAAGTGCCAAGTGAGTAATTCTGCTACATAGAGGGGATCTGCTCATTGCCTCTATGTAGCAGGGCAAGGCGATCGGGTTATGGCAGCTTCTAATCTCCCATGGAGAGTATTGAAGCATGCCAAATGTGAAAAAAAATGTTTTTAAAAATATTAAAAAAATAAAAAAATATACAAGTTTAAATCACCCCTCTTTTCGCCCCATTCAAAATAAAACAATAAAAATAAAATCAAGCATACACATATTAGGTGTCTCTCCGTGTTCAGAATCGTCAGATATATCAATAAAATCACAAAAAACGGAGACGCTACAGGTATCGGAAAATAGCGCAATTTTTTTTAAGCAAATGTTGAAATTTTTTTTCACCACTTAGATAAAATAGAACTTATACATGTTTGGTGTCTATGAACTTGTAATGACCTGGAGAATCATAATGGCAGGTCAGTTTTAGCATTCAGTGAACCTAGCAAAAAAGCCAAATAAAAAACAAGTGAAGGATTGCACTTTTTTTGCAATTTCACCACACTTGGAATTTTTTCCTGTTTTCTAGTGCATTACATGGTAAAAATAATGGTGTCGTTCCAAAGTACAACTCATCCCACAAAAAATAAGCCCTCACATGGCTATATTGACAGAAAAATAAAAAAGTTATGGCTCTGGGAAGGAAGGGAGCGAAAAACGAAAATGCAAAACTGAAAAAAGCTCCAAGGGTTAAGGGGTTAAAGGGACAAGCATTTAGAATATTTGAGATACATTAGGCAGGCAATGACTAATCAGTTCTTGAGGCTGATGTGTTGGAAGCAGAAAAAATGTACAAGCAATTTTGACAATGGCCAAATCGTGATATGTAGACAATATACTTGATCAGAACAGCCCCAAAATTGCTTGTGTTGTGGGTAGGAATGAGCTGATCCGTCGATGTTTGGGTTCATCAGGTTCGAGCAAACTTTAATCCAAAGTTCGGGTTAGGGTACCAAATCTCTACCCAAACTTGAACCCAAACCCAATAGAAGTCAATGGTGACCCAAACTTTGATGCTGTTAAATGGCTGTAAAATGGTCATAGTAAGGGCTAGGGGGAAGCAAAAGCTCTCTCACTCTCAAGCTAAATATTCAGTGGTAATGTACATTAATAAAATACTGCAAGACTATATAAATCCATATCTGCCATAGGTTACCCAATACAATCCAATGGACCTTACAAGGCATTAGTAGAGGCCCACCGCACCCAACGCGCGTTTTGCAGCGAATGCTTCGTCCAGACGAATGGTAATGGTACATTACCATTGAATATTCTGCTTTTTTGTGCTATTCTATGATTGTGTCTGCAACAAGGGAGGCATATTATATATATATATATATATATATATATACAGTATATATATTCATATATATATACTGTATATATATATATATATATATATATATATGTATTTATTTATATATTTATTACATATCTGATTAATCTCCCATTTTAGATACCCATATTTATTATTTATTACTCACTGAGATAAAATAACTTCATTACCTGTGATTTTAGATTTGTATGTACTGTATTTAACAAAAGTGTATCATAATTTTAACAGGCTTGCATTTTCCCCTTATGGTGTTTTAACAAGTACGTTAGACAATTCATACACGTAATGTGCCTGAAAAAACACAGCAAAAAAGTAGCAAAGAGATGCATTTTATATTCAGTGTTTTAACTGCCAAGAGTGAAGGTTTTGGTTGCAGAAAAAATTCTGCAGAAACCCAAGTGTTACATTCAGGGAATTTTTTTTTGTAATTGTTGCTTTTCTTAGACATGTGCAGAAATTCAAGCTAAATGGAAGCCTGTCCCACCCAAAATTCTGTTTCAATATTTTTCACACCTCTGATACACATGAGTCGCCCGCCAGGGCCGTGGGGTACTCGGCACCGAGCCCGTACACTTCTATGGGGGATGTCACGGTAGCTGCAGCTCGGTCCGTGGCCCTGGGACTCACCTCAAAAAGGGATATTTACAGAGGATTAAAAGGTTTGTAGAATGTTCGTGACACCACCTGTGGTGCCTGGTCAGGGTGACCAGTGCTGCTGTCTAGGTCCGCTGAAGGGTTGGTATTGGGCAGCAAGGTGTTAAGCCTTCCACAGGTAAGGCTGGGTCCTTCAGGGTAGATAGAATGTAAGGGTGCAGGACGGAGGAGAATCCGACAGTAGGAGTAATAAGATGGACACACACACAAAAGTCTCTTTCTGTACCTTTACTGAAGATGTTATTGCAGGCACGTCCGGGGCGCTGTAGGGTGAAGGGTGCACCTCCAGTTCTTCCCACTGAGTAGGTGTAGGGCCTCCTTACTCCTAAAATGTGTCTCTGACCTGTGTAAAACTAGGTCTGAGTTTGTTATCAACTTTACGCCCGGTTGACCTTGTGTAGGGCCTTCTCTTGAAAGAACACAGTCTCTAATGGTTGCGCCGACCAGAATCCTGTCTTCCTGACCCAGTTACGTATCAGCACTAAAGGGCTCCTGCGACTTGTAGTCCCGCAGGAACTCCGGTATCTCCTACTGGTCGTGAAGATTCCAGTAAGCTCGGACCCGGTGTCCGGTTGCAATGATGGGGATGAGCTGTTTAGGCTCCTCTGTCCCTCACTTTCTTTCCACTCGCCTTTCGTCCTACTCGGGCCCTCATACGATCACACACTAGCAGTAGGTGGGCTGCTTCTTCTTCTTCACCGCTCTCTAAGCGTCAGCACGCTTTCTCACTGAGCTGCACTCACTTGACTCAGTTCTGACTAGGCTGGAGTGGCTTCCATTCCACTTTTACTAGCCTCCGCTAGGTTGAACTAGAATACAAGCTGCAGATTTCAGACTTCTCAGCTAACAGCTGAACTCTCTCTTTTGAGCTCTGCTCCGTGTGCTAGACTGCACACACTCTGCGCTCTCTGCGCTCACAACACTCTCTAAGCCTAGACCGTCTGCTCTTCACTTCACCCTCTGAGGTGACTAAAACTAGACTCGCTTCAGTGTCTTCACCCTCCTTATATATAGCTAAACAGCTCCCTCTGGTGGCTCTAGGGATGGGTGAAGGTGTGTGAATGTATATAATGGACCTCTAGTGGTGGTTACCTTCAGTGCACCCTTCTGGAGATTAGGATTCCAAGCACAGCTGGGCTCCACACACACATAGTCAAAATTGAACTGTCTGACTTTCATTTGTACTAAATTAGCTGCACGTCTAATCAGAAAACTTGTTTATTCTATTGTGCTCCAGTAACGAAAGTTTTACTTTTATTCAGATTGAATAAAACTAGTTCCTTTGAAAGGCTTGGAAATAAAGCGAGCACCACTGGGTACTGCTATATTCTGTGTTTGACCTTTATTGGATAAGGGCCCCGTCTCACATAGCGAGATCGCCAGCGAGTTCGCTGCTAAACAGCGATCTCAGCAGCGATCTCGCTATGTCTCACACGTACCAGCGATCAGGCCCCTGCTGTGAATCGCTGGTCATGTCAGAAATGCCAGGACTTTTTTTTTGATCGCTGGTCTCCCGCTGGCCAGCACGCATCACTGCGTGTGACAGGCAGGGGACCAGCGATCCGCTGGTAACCAAGGTACACATCGGGTTTCCAGGCGCGGGGCAGTGCCTGGAAACCCGACGTGTACGTTGGATACCAGCGCGCTGCTGCAGGGGAGCTGGTAACCAAGGTACACGTCGGGTTTCCAGGCACAAGCACAAAAGCACAAGCTGGGCACAATTTATGGGGGCGCTACACACTACACTGTATGAGGTGTACAATGTATGAGCACTTAACTGGAAGATTTGCAATTCACCAAAGTAAAGCGTAATGTGGATGTTACAAAATAGTCACTGCAGCTGGATATGAATTCATTGAGAGGTGCAAGATCTACAATGGGGTCACTTTTGTTTTTTCTCTGCCGTTCTGACACATTAGGGGCTCCACAAATGTCATCCTGACACTATTCTGGCAAAATCTGTGCTCCAAAAGCCAAATAGCGCTCTTGCCTTCACAGCACTGAAGTGTGGCCAAATAGTACTTTCCAATGACATATAGGACATGAACAAGTTCAGGAAAAATTGCACAAAAATTGTGGGGTGTTTAACATACCATCACTTTTAGGGAGTTTCCAATACATAGGTCCCTCAAAGGCCATTAAAATCTGAATAGGTAGCTGAAGAAACAGGTTTTGTAAACATTTTAAAAAAGAGTAATTGCTTCTCAAGTTTTAATCCATCTAACATTTTAACAAAATAAAATGCTGTTTGAGAAAAGATGCAGATGATTTTATATAGTGTGACTAATTGGTTTAACCCCTTTACCCCCAAGGGTGGTTTGCACGTTAATGATCGGGCCAATTTTTACAATTCTGACCACTTTCTCTTTATGAGGTTATAACTCTGGGACGCTTCAATGGATCTTCGCGATTCTGACATTGTTTTCTCGTGACATATTGTAATTCACGTTAGTGGTAAAATTTCTTTGATATATCTTGTGTTTATTTTTGAAAAAAAACGCAAATATGGCAAATTTTGAAAATTTTGCAATTTTAATACTTTGAATTTTTATTCCCTTAAAACAGAGAAATATGTCACATAAAATAGTTAATAAATAACATTTCCCACATGTCTACTTTACATCAGCACAATTTTGGAAACAAAAATTTTTTTTGTTAGGAAATTATAAGTGTTAAAAGTTGACCAGTGATTTCTCATTTTTACAACAAAATTTACAAAGCCATTTTTTTTAGGGACCACCTCACATTTGAAGTCACTTTGAGGGGTCTATATGGCAGAAAATACCCAAAAGTGACACCATTCTAAAAACTGCACCCCTCAAGCTACTCAAAACCACATTCAAGAAGTTTATTAACCCTTCAGGTGCTTCACAGGCGCTGAAGCAATCGTGGAAGGAAAAAAATGAACATTTAACTTTTTAGTCTCAAAAATGATCTTTTACAAACTTTTTTTATTTTCACAAGGGTAAAAGGAGAAAATGGACAGATAAAGTTGTTGTGCAATTTCTCCTGAGTACGCCAATACCCCATATGTGGGGGAAAACCACTGTTTGGGCACACGGCAGAGCTCGTAAGGGAAGGAGCGCCGTTTGACTTTTTCAAACCAAAATTGGCTGGAATTGAGATTGGACGCCATGTCACGTTTGGAGAGCCCCTGATGCGCCTAAACAGTGGAAACCCCTGACAAGTGACACCATTTTGGAAACTAGACCCCCTATGGAACTTATCTAAATCTGTTGTGAGCACTTTGAACCCCCAAGTGTTGCACAAAAGTTTATAATGCCCGGGTGTGAAAAAAAAACAATTTTCCACAATAATGATTTTTTAGTCCCAAATTTTGATTGATCCCAAAGAAATTGGACCCCAAAAGTTGTTTTGCAATTTGTCCTGAGTACGCTGATACCCCATATGTGGGGGGGGAACTGTTTGAGCGCACCGCAGGGCTTGGAAAGGAAGTAACATTTTGGAATGCAGACGTTGATGGGTTTCATGTTCTGTTTGCAGTGTGCCAGATGTGCCTAAACAGTGGAAACCCCCACAAGTGACCCCATTTTGGAAACTAGACCCCCTAAGGAACTTTTCTAGATCTGTGGTGAGCACTTTGAACCCCCAAGTGCTTTACACAAGTTTATAATGCCCGGGCATGAAAATAAAAAATCCTATTTTTTTCCCACAAAAATTATCTTTTAGTCACCAAATTTTTATTTTCTCAAGGGTAGCAGGAGAAATTGGACCACAAAAGTTGTTGTCCAATTTGTCCTGAGTACGCTGATACCCCATATGTGGGGGGAACCACTGTTTGGATGCACGGCAGAGCTCGGAATGGAAGGAGCGCCATTTGACTTTTTCCAACCAAAATTGGCTGGAATTGAGATTGGATGCCATGTTGCATTTGGAGAGCCCTGATGTGCCTAAACAGTGGTAACCCCCCACAAGTGACCCCATTTTGGAAAATAGACCCCTAAGGAACTTATCTAGATCTATGGTGAGCAATTTGAACCCCCAAGTGCTTCACACAAGTTTATAACGTAGAGCCATAAAATTAAAAAATTATATTTTTCCGCAAAAATGATCTTTTCACCCCAATTTTTATTTTCCCAAGGGTAACAAGACCCCAAAAGTTATTTTGCAATTTGTCCTGAGTACGCCAATACCCCATATGTGGGGGTAAACCACTGTTTGGGTGCATGGTAGAGATCAGAAGGGAAGGAGCGCCGTTTGACTTTTTCAACGCAGAATTGGCTGGATGCCATGTCGTGTTTGGAGAGCCCTTGATGTGCCTAAACAGTGGAAACCCCCTACAAATGACACCAATTTGGAAACTAGATCCCTCAAGGAACTTATCTAGATGTGTGGTGAGAAACTTGAACCACCAGGTGTTTCACTAAAGTTTATAATGCCCGAGCATGAAAATAAAAAAATCATATTTTTTCCACAAACATGATCTTTTAGTCCCCAACTTTTTATTTTCCCAAGGGTAACAAAAGAAATTGGACCCCAAAAGTTGTTGTCCAATTTGTCCTGAGAACGCTGATACCCCATATGTGGGAGAAAACTACTGTATGGGCACACATCGGGGCTCGGAAGGGAAGTAGTGACGTTTTGGATTGCAGACTGATGGAATGGTCTGCGGGTGTCATGTCGCGTTTGGAGAGTCCCTGATGTGCCTAAACAGTGGAAACCCCCACAATTGACCCCATTTTGGAAAATAGACCCCCCCAAAGAACTTATCTAGATGTGTGGTGAGCACTTTGAACCCGAAGTGCTTCACAGAAGTTTATAACGTACAGCCGTAAAAATAAAAAAGCCTTTTTTTTTACAAAAATGATTTTTTCGTCCCTAATATTTTATTTTCACAAGGGTAACAGGAGAAATTGGACCTCAAAAGTTGTTGTCCAATTTGTCCTGAGTACGCTGATACCCTATATGTGGGAGAAAACTACTGTATGGGCACACGTCGGGGCTCGGAAGGGAAGTAGTGACGTTTTGGATTGCAGACTATGATGGAATGGTCTGTTGGCGTCATGTCGCATTTGGAGAGCCCCTGATGTGTCTAAATAGTGGAAACCCCCCACAAGTGACCCCATTTTGGAAAACTGACCCCCCAAGAAACTTATCTAGATGTGTGGGGAGAACTTTGAACACCCAAGTGCTTCACAGAAGTTTATAACGTACAGCCGTAAAAACAGAAAAATCATTTTTTTTTACAAAAATGATATTTTCGCACCCAATTTTTTATTTTTCCAAGGGTAACAGAAGAAATTGGACCCCAAGAGTTATTGTGCAATTTGTCCTGAGTACGCTGATACCCCATATGTGGGGGTAAACTACTGTTTGGGCGCAAGGCAGAGCTCAAAAGGGAAGGAGCACCATTTTACTTTTTCAACACAGAATTGGCTGGAATTGAGATCAGACGCCATGTCACATTTGGAGAGCCCCTGATGTGCCTAAACAGTGGAAACCCCCCAATTCTAACTCCAACCCTAACCCCAACACACCCCTAACCCTAATCCAAACTCTACCCATAACCCTAACCACAAACCTAACCCTAACACACCCCTAACCCTAATCCCAACCCTAATCCTAACTTTTGCCCCAACACTAACCCTAACTTTAGCCGCAACCCTAACCCTAATGGGAAAATGGAAATAAATACATTTTTATTATTTTATTTTTCCCTAACTAAGGGGGTGATAAAGGGGGGTTTGATTTACTATTTATAGCGGGTTTTTATGTTTGGCAGCTGTCACGCTAAAAGATGCTTTTTATTGCAAAAAATAGTTTTTGCATCACCACATTTTGAGAGCTATAATTTTTGCATATTTTGGTCCACAGAGTCATGTGAGGTCTTATTTTTTGCAGGATGAGTTGACGTTTTTATTTGTACCATTTTTGGGCACGTGACATTTTTTGATCGATTTTTATTTCGATTTTTGGGAGGTTAGAATGAACAAAAATCAGCAATTCAAGAATTTCTTTTGGGGAGTGCGTTTACACCGTTCCGCGTATGGTAAAATTGATGAGGCAGTTTTATTCTTCGGGTCAGTACGATTACAGCGATACCTCATTTATATCATTTTTTTATGTTTTGGCGCTTTTATACAATAAAAACAATTTTATTAAAAAAATAATTATTTTTGCATCGCTTTATTCTGTGAGCTATAATTTTTTTATTTTTCCGCTGATGATGCTGTATGGCAGCTTGTCTTTTGCGGGACAAGATGACGTTTTCAGCTGTACCATGATTATTTATAGCCGTCTTTTTGATCGCGTGTTATTCCACTTTTTGTTCGGCGGTATGATGATAAAGCATTGTTTTTTGCTTTTTTTTTTTTTTTAAGGGGTTCACTAAAGGGGTTAACTAGTGGGATAGTTCTATAGGGCGGGTCATAACGGACGCGGCGATACCAAATATGTGTACTTTTATTGTTTTGGTTTTTTTACATGAAGAAATTAATTTATTGGGGAATATTTTTTTTTCCTTTATTTTGGAATTTTTTTTTTACACATTTATTTTCATTGTTTTAACTTTTTTACTTTGTCCCAGGGTAGGATATCACTGTATAAAGTCAGATCGCTGGTCTGACAGTTTGCACAGCACTCTGTCAGACCAGCGATGTGGCAGGCACTGCTGCAGGCTTTCTCAGTGCCTGCTCTCAACAGGCACTGAGGAAGCCGCCTCCTTGCAGGACCCGGAAGGACCCCGCGGCCATCTTGTATCCGGGGTCCTGCAGGGAGGAGGGCCCCTCAGAACAGCGCGATACATCGCGCTGTTCTGAGGGTCTCACGGAAGCACGCAGGGAACCCCCTCCCTGCGCGATGCTTCCCTGTGCCCCCATAACACCGCGGTGTGCTGTAGGGTTAATGTGCCGGGAGCAGTCCGTGACCGCTCCTGGCACATAGTGCGGGTGTCAGCTGTGATTGCATGTGACGTACTATCCCGTCCATGGTCATACTGGCCCTGGTGACATGGACGGGATAGTACGTCGGATTAACAGAAAGGGGTTAAGGATATAAAAATGGAAAGTTTGAAAGTTGCTAATTTTTCAACATTTTTGCCAATATTTTCACAAATAAATGCAAAACATATCAACCTAAATTTATCTCTAACGTGTGTCATGAAAAAACAGTCTCAGGATACGTTGAAGCATTTCAGAGTTATCACCACATGAAGTGACACTGGTCATAAAGGTCAAAATTGGCTCAGTCACAAAGGGGTTAATAGTATAGTACAGTTACCTAAAAATTTGAAACAGTAACTACAGGATGGATGATAACCTGAAAGGACTCAATCTTTTTGGTACCTCTATTAATGTAAAATTCCAGTGCTCTGCATTTTACAAAATTGCAGACAATCATAGTATTGCTTTGGTCTTTTTATGGTCGTCCAGACTCCTGAGTTCAGCTCCTGTTCATGAATAGCTTGCTGTGAGCTTGAAATGAACAAACTTTCTTTTATTAGTTGAAGCACTGTCTGCATGACTACTTTTACAAGGGCTAAATTAGCACAGAGTTCTGGTTAGTATTCTTGTGACTTTAGGTGAATTACAGTAATTTTGTGTTTCATTTCTTTATACTCATAGAGGGAGGGAAAAATGCACATGGGAAAAATCAAAAGCTTTCATTTTTTTATATTATATGGTAAGAAATGTGAGTAGATTAATATGTTGTGAGTAAAAGTAATCAAAATATTTTGTACTATAAATCAGTTACATGTAACGATCTCATTGAAAAGCGTTACAGATCTCAGTTTGAAAAACATTTTTTTCAAGGCTAACATTTTTCAATGCCATCAGAGTTCAATCCTGAGGCTTAGACACTTCTGTATAATCACATAATGTAGTCCCGTGATACTGATGTATTGCTAAATTATATTGGGGGAAAAAAAGCTTCTTAATACAGCTTCAAATGGAGCACATCACCATTTTTTCTTTCACATTGATCTGGAACTGAACCGACAAAAATGAACTGGAGTATAGGTTGGTATACATGCAAAAATAGGAGCATGTTCACACTGGCCATTAAATAGACAAAACCCAAAACAAAAACAAAATGAACATATTTCCTGCTGTAAGTAAATAAGTGGAAGCAATAGTGCATATAAATAACATAGGGTACTTAGTAAACACCGTTTTTGGTTAAAAAAAAAAGCGTAAAAGCCATCCCACCAGCGTCAAGGTGTACCACAGTCAGGATGGTCCTAACCTTTAGAATTAAAACCTTACCATGTGTCAAAGTGACGTCAATGTGAATAAAGGCCAAGAAGGAGCGGGTCCCGAATGGATACCCAGCAAATGGGAAGCCATACAAACATTATGTCCAGCTCAAAGAAAGGGAGGCCCCAACGTTACCTGTATTTAGTATGCAGAAAACTGAAACGTAACCAAAAAAAATTAACTGGAGTGTAAGTTGGTATGAATGCAAAATAGAAGCATGTTCACACTGACCATTAAACTGAGAAATCCCAAAACAGAAACAAAATGAACATATGCCCTGCGGTAACATAGGGTACTTAGAAAACACTATTGCTTTTATTTATTGATATAAAATCAAGAAATAATTCTTCTAGTAGTGAACATCTTTCATGAAAATTTCCTGGAGTTAATTCCTGTGAGGTCTGCAATGACAATTTTCAGAACCCATTGGCACAGGGATACTTTTCCATGACATATTTTAAATCCTTTCTCAGAGATAGGAATCTTGAAGAACATATCAGACATAAACTGGTGCATCTGACGTAAATAACAAAAATAGGATTATCCGTGCAAGTCTATAAAAAGTTAAGTAAGCAATCTTTCCTTGGCATTTCGAAAACTCACTTTGGTAGCATTACGCTTTCTGTGTATTTAAGATTTCGTAAAGGTTGGCTTATTCCCAATTCCTAACCTAGTACATGGTTAGAATTTATATTCTATCATGTCAGTTAAGAAAAGGCGAAGACAGATTAAAGTTTAATTTCCTTTTCGCCACAAGGGATTGGGCATTTCATGACAAGGTTTCTATCATTCAGTGTAGGCCATGCATTAACAATTCATGCTGTGTTAAATATTGCTTCCCACACTAAACTCATAGGAATAGGAAACATTTTTACCAGTATTGTTATAACGAAGTATTTTATTCAAGAAGGTGAGAACACATGCTTTTTTTGCCGTTATACAGTCTGTTGGCTACCTCCCCGCTACATAACTGAGATTTGCATAAATTGAGGATGTAAAAAAATAATTAAACCTTAAATAACACAACTACAGTACATCCATTCCCTGTTGCAGAATTAAGGCTTGTGAGCGTTGTCCCTGAAGGATCGTCCAATGTTTAATTACTGTGGATTGTATGTCAAACCAGGATATTATAGTTATTGTATATTATTATGACCTGGCATCTATCAAAGTCTTCTTTTTACATCTTCAGCTCTGCTCTAGTTTGGAGATTCTGGCACTTCTGGGTCATACCCATTCCAGTTACTAGTTGACCCGCACCCTTGGCATTATCTGGGTAAATCAATTAGGGTTTATGTTTCTACATTTCAAGTTTTGAAATTTTCCATTTGGATGTTATCAGCATTTTTCAATGCATACAGTAACATGCAAACCTCAGCCCACTCTTCTCATTGTTATCATTGCTTATCTTCTATAGCTAATTATTCATTCAATACCCAAGGAAACTACAACACATTATTGCTTTTTTGATAAATGCTTATATTTAAAATCCTCTAGGTGAATATGTAAATGACTGGATCGCTATATTGTATATTACCTTGGTCTGCAAATCACTGTTTTTCTAAATTGCTGATTGTGGATACAAGCATTGTGAATACATTTTTGAAAAAGCAATAACGTGGTGCAGTTTCCATGCGATTTGAATGGATATATGATAATATAGGGGAATGGAAGACCGTATGCTTAAAGGGGTGGTCCGAAGTGGAAAGTAATTTTCCTCTTAAATCCGTATCTGTTTAGTGCTTTAATCTAAACTATTTTCTAATATACTTGCATAAAAAAATCCTATCCTTCCATAACTACACTATCTTCTTTTCTTTTTTTATTTTTCACTTACTTTTTAATGACACTTTGTTTGAGAATCACAGTGTATGCTGGGATACTCAAACGAAGCGTCATCAGGGGGAGAGGCTGTGGTCACTGTCGAAGCCTCTGCCTCCATCTTCAAACGAAGCATTATCAACAGGGCTTGTTACAGGGGCTGGGATATCAAAACATATAATAAATATTATTATATGCGTAATATATACACATATATAGATATATATATATGCAGATATACAGTGGGGAAAAAAAGTATTTAGTCAGCCACCAATTGTGCAAGTTCTCCCACTTAAAAAGATGAGAGTGGCCTGTAATTGACATCATAGGTAGAACCCAACTCAAAATGAGAAAACAAATACAGAAAATCACCTTGTCTGATTTGGCAAGATTTTTTTTTTGCAAATTATGGTGGAAAATAAGTATTTGGTCATTAACAAAAGGTCATCTCAATATTTTGTATTATATCCTTTGTTGACAATGACAGAGGTCAAACGTTTTCTGTAAATCTTGTAAGTTCACTGTATCTATATCTGTGTATTTACATATCTACATACAGTGGAGAAAATACACTACCAATTTTCCAAGTTTTCCCACCTAAAAAGAATGGAGAGGTCTGTAATTTTTATGGTAGGTACACTTCAGCTGTAAGAGAGAGAATCTGAAAAAAAATCCAGAAAATAATAATAATAATAATAATCTTTATTTTTATATAGCGCTAACATATTCCGCAGCGCTTTACAGTTTGCACACATTATCGTCGCTGTCCCTGAAGGGGCTCACAATCTAGATTCCCTATCTGTATGTTTTTGGAATGTGGGAGGAAACCAGAGAACCCGGAGGAAACCCACACAAACATGGGGAGAACATACAAACAAAATCACATTATATGATTTTTTCATAATTAATTTGCATTTTATTGCATGAAATTAGTACTTGATCCAATAGAAAAACAGAACTTAATATCATATATACTCGAGTATAAGCTGAGATTTTCAGCCCATTTTTTAGGGCTGAAAGTGCCCCTCTCGGGTTATACTTGAGTCATATACCAGGGGTCGGCATATACTCACCCCGTCCTGGCACGGTCTCTGCAGCCTCCCTGCTTCTCCCTTGGTCTCTGGCGCCTGTGTTCAGCTGTCACGTGGTACCGCTCATTAAAGTCATGAATATGCACATATTCATGACTTTAATGAGCGGTACCACGTGACCGCTGAAAGAAGGAAAAGCTGTGGCGTGGGAGACAATGGGAGAAGCATGGACTGCAGAGACGCACCAGGAGAGGTCAGTATGATAGGGAGGACGTGGAGCCATGCTATATTCACCTGTCCACGTTCCACCGCTGCGCACCGCTCTGTCCTTTGCGTCCTTTGGCTGTGACGTTCAGGTCATAGGGTGCGATGACGTGGTTAGTGCGTGCCCTCTGCCTGAACATTCACAGCCAGAGGACCCGGAAGACACAGCGGCGCATGGCGGTGAAACAGGGACGGGTGACTATCGCAGGTGCAGGGGACCTGAGCACCTGGCCCCCAGCGACGAGAGGTGAGTATGTCTTTTTTTTTTTATTCGCAGCAGCAGCATTTGGGGCATATTTTATGGGCATCTTATGGTGCCATAACCTTTATGGAGCAGCTTATGGGGCCCATTCTATGGGGCATCTTATGGGGCCATAACCTTTATGGAGCAGCATATGGGACCCATTCTATGGAGCATCTTATGGGGCCATAACCTTTATGGAGCAGCATATGGGGCCCATTCTATGGAGCATCTTATGGGGCCATAACCTTTATGGAGCAGCATATGGGGCCCATTCTATGGAGCATCTTATGGGGCCATAACCTTTATGGAGCAGCATATGGGGCCCATTCTATGGAGCATCTTATGGGGCCATTATTAACCTTTATGCAGTATTATATGGGGCGTATTTTGTATGGAGCATATTATGGGGCCATCATGAATTGTATGGAGCATTATATGGGGCTCCTGATTAAATATGGATATTCAAAAACATTTAACCTACTGATGTCTCAATTAATTTTGCTTTTATTGGCATCTATTTTTATTTTTGAAATTTACCAGTATCTGCTGCATTTTCCACCCTAGGCTTATACTCGAGTCAATAAGTTTTCCCAATTTTTTGTGGCAAAATTAGGGGGTCGGCTTATACTCGAGTATATACGGTATTTGATACAGAAACCTTTGCTTGAAATTACAGAGGTCAGATGTTTCCTGTAGTTCTTGACCAAGTTTGCACAAACTGCAGAAGGGATTTTGGCCCACTCTTCCATACATACTCTTCCAAATCTTTCAGGTTTCGGGGCTGATGCTGGGCAACATTGAGTTTCAGCTCACTCCAAAGATTTTTTATTGGGTTGAGGTCTGGGGACTGGCTAGGCCACTCCAGGACCTTGAAATTCTTCTTACGGAGCCACTCCTTAGTTACCCTCATGGTATTGTGGCAAGACGACTCGCTCGGCTCTCCTGAAGGTAGACTCAGGACACACGTTCTCTGGGTTTTCTTTCTGCTGGTTTATTATCAGCCATAAACTCATGCAGGTTTCGCAGGAAAAGTAAACATGACCCCTCTGGGTTAAACGGCAAAACATAAAAAAAAAAAACAATAACTCAGTCCATAGATGAGTGGGTTCCGCCCGCTCTCGGTAGCATAAACTGCACTGCTAAAGTCCTTGTGGAAAGCTTGGCAGCTTCCACTATACTGTCTGGAGACCTTCCTCTCCAGACCACACCAGAGAAAAAAAAACAGGACTGAGCTTTTATACATTGCTCAGCCACACCCTGAGGGGAGGTAGGGGAATGCCTCCCGCCCTCTTTGACATTCCCATAAAACCGCACCTCCTTTAACAGAGTAAACCTACCAACATATAACATGCTGGCAGATAAATAAAGTAGGTTTTAGTTCACACAGGAGAGCATCTTGTGTGACACATACCTCCCCTCACATATAAAACCAGTGACACTGTCACAGTATGTTTTGGGTCACTGTCATGCTGGAAAACCCAGCCACAGCCCATCTTCAATGTTCTTACTAAAGGAAGGAGGTTGTTGGCCAAAATCTTGCAATACATGACCCCATATTTCCTCCCTTCAGTACAGTGCAGTTGTCCTGTCCCCTTTGCAGAAAAGCACCCCCAAAGTATTGAAGTTGCTTCATGGTTGGTATGGAGTTCTTTTCGTTTTACGCATCCATCTTCTTCCTCCAAGCACGGCGAGTGGAGTTGATGCATAAAAACTCTATTTTGGTCTCATCTGACCACATGCCGTGCCTCCTCCGGATCACCCAGATGGTCATTGGTGAACTTCAAAATGGCCTGGACATGTGCTGGTGTGAGCAGGGGGACCTTGTGTGCCCTGTAGGATTTTAATCCATGGCGGCGTAGTGTGTTACTAACGGTAATGTTTGATAATGTTGTCCCAGCTCTCTTCAGGTCAATAACCAGGTCCTCTTGTGTAGTCCTGGGTTGGTTTCTGACTTTTTTCAGAATCATCCTTCACCCACGAGGCAAGATCTTACAAGGAGCTGCAGACCGAGGAAGATTAACAGTCATCTTGTGTTTCTTCCATTTTCTAATAATTGAGCCAACAGTTGTTGCCTTCTCACCAAGCTGCTTGCCTATTGTCCTACAGCCCATCCCTGCCTTGTGCAGATATACAATTTTGATTAATTTTGTGGACAGGTGTCTTTTATACAGGTAACAAGTTCAAACAGGTGCAATTAATACAGTTAATGAGTGCAGAGTAAGAGGACTTCTTAAAGAAAAACTAAAAGGTCTGTGAGCCAGAATTCTTGCTGGTTTGTAGGTGATCAAAAACTTATTTCATGCAATAAAATGCTATTTAATTATTTAGTCATACAATGTGATTTTCTGTTTTTTAATTTTAGATTGTGTCTCACAGCTGAAGTATACTTACTATAAAATTTACAGACCTCTCCATTCTTTGTAGGTGTGAAAACTTGCAAAATCGACAGTGTGTCAAATACTTATTTTCATCACTGTAATACTGTAAATTATTTTGATTATAAATGAATGCAGTCAGTGATAAACTGATAATAAAGGATTTCTAGGTAAATGAGAGCCATTAAGGTTCTATTTACATGAGCAGATAAGCTGCCAATAGAAAGTCACTCAGTTTTCAATGCTTAGGCCGGGGTCACACTAGTGATGAATATGGACGAGTGCTATGCAATAAAACATCACTTAGCACTCAGACCAGTATTCATCTATGGGGCAGCTCCCATCAGCATTTTTCTTTTGGCTGTTTTCAACGTGCGAGTGAAATCGCAGCATGCTGCAATTGTCACTGTCACTTGACCGAGTCTCGGCTCACTCGCACCCATATAAGTCTATGGGTGCGAGTGAGACAACGCACATCAATCGGATATCATCCGAGTGCTGTGCAATATACGCTGACCCAGCAATGGAGGAGATGCAGAAATTCATTTCTCCGCCTCCTCCACATCTGTGCTCCGATCCGCTCTGTGCGAGAGGCTCAGCGCACAGTCGCATGACACTCGGCTCTCGCTTGCAGCAGAGCAGGAGCCAGGGGTCATTAGCATATCGCATCAAACTTATAAGGATGTTCAATACTTTGACACTAGGTCTCAATTTAACACATGGATTTATGACTCACTACATGGACACAATTCATACCTCCACCAGAAGGACTCCAGATAACTAAGAACATCATTCCCACTGTCTCTCCATTTGTAAGAAAATGCTAATTTGATTTCCTTGGCTTATCTTTAGGAGGCATCAAACCTCCCATCTCATGAACAAATATCCTACTGTACTATCCCTTAAATGTTGTGCATTTTTCTTATTAATCTATTTGTAATCTTGCCTGAAAAAAGAGCCCCTGTGCTCTTAAAGCTTGCAAACATTATTTTCTGGTTAGCCAATAAAGGTATCACTCCGAGAATACTTTTGTCATCATTGGGCAGAAAAGTATTCACATCGATTCCACTTCCTTATAACTTTAAGACAATATCTGCTCCCCAGCGCCATGCTCAGATGATATTTGTACTTTCCTTGTCTGAGCGTAAGGAAGGGGAGCTAGAAAAACTAGGAGTGAACAAAATAAGTTAATGGATTAAATAAAAAACATTCATAACATTTCAAAGGATGACCAATTATTAAAGAGAGCCTGTCAGCACGATTTTGTAATGTAAAATAAAGACATGGCTGTAATACAGATTGATACCTTTGGTTAAAAAATCTGCTTTGTGGTTCTTCTTTAATCACCATTTGAAGTTATCTGCTAATTAAATGTCAGGGCACAGGGGCCGAACTGTGCACTGGGTCTTTTTCTCCCTGTCTGTGATTCCCCGGCCCCTCCATCTGCCACTGGCCTTTGAATAGCAGGACAATGCTGAGATTTCAAACAGAGGAGGCAGATTATTCACAGACTGGAGGTAAGTGCAGGGGGCCGAGGAATCACAGACTGTGAGAAGAAGACTCAGTGCACAGTCCGGCCCTGTGTACTAAAATCTAATTAGCAGAAAATTTCGAATGGTGATTAAAGAACCACAAAGCGGCTTTTTTTCAGCAAATGTATCAATGAAATCGGTATTACAGCATCATTACAGATTCTCTTTAAATGGAAAAAAAAGTTATTGTTAAAATTGTTAAAGTATGATTGTGAGATGGTTCGTAAAATTGTTCATTCCTCTTTACTTCTACAATTATACCCAGTTTACATTATGGGGTGTGCTGCCGACCAATGATAATTATAGCGATAATTATTATTATAATTTAATACCTGTTTAAAAGATGTGATCAAATGAAAAACAAGATTTTGCCAAGTGATCGTCACACAGTGAAAATACATTCATGGAGCTGTTCATTCGGGCTATCAACACTTGTGCACAGACCTTTTAGTCATTTATGTTAAAGGTTTAGCCAAAAACAATTGATCAACATATCAGTCTTATATGAAAGCCACTCCACAATGGGAGAATATTGTAAACATAATATATCAAAGTATGATGAAGACTGGAAGGACTATTGCAGACCAAACTGCATATTCAATAAGAATAACATAGAAAGCACAGGCAGTCATAAGGTCAATATTAGGAAAATAGAAATAATCTTTATTGAATCGCAAGGAGTAAAAGCACAGCGGATAAAACATTAAAATGTGCCACACAGAAACATATACCAAAATAAGGCCGTACATGTGGACATAAATACATGCCATATAACAAAATCACAGCACCAGTGCAAAACAATATATCAGGCTATAGGTATAGCCATACTCTTCATATAAATATATTCCCACACAACGGTAGCAAGAGTAAGTAGAGATGGCATACATACCAGAAAGGAATAAGGTTGACCACACAATTCAATGAGGTTGTGTGTGTATACATATTTTTTGTGTTGTTTTTTGTGTGAATATTGTTTATAAATGCGGAGCTGTTTTTATGCATATTTATCTCTGCTGTATATTCTTTTGATTGGCCACAATGCTCTATCTATATATACTTACCTATGTTATTGTTGACCGTTTGGTTCACATATATATATGCCATTACCAGTTTTGGTGCTAGTTTATATACGGTGTGTGGTCTGCTTTATACCATGATGGCCGCTGTTGAAACTCGGCGCATATCCTTATATCATGATGGCCACTGTATGCATTCGGCGCATGTTTGTTCCAGGCACTTCCGGTTTTCGTTATCGTGGGGCTGGAGGCGTCTGTTTCCATGGGGCCCCATGTGTCTCAGCGTCTTCCGGTTTGACGATGGTGGATCCAATTGCCATGGCAATCTATGCGTCCGCCTTACATCCCGCGCATATCTGTTTCAGATGCTTTCGGTTTCAATTTTCACCGTGCTGGAGGCGTCTGGTTCCATGGGGCCCCATGTGTCTCAGCGCCTGTCAGCCGGATGAGAGGGATTCCGATTGCCATGGCAACTATATAATTAAAGCGGCATGTGCGTCAAGGTCTCTTTTGGCCCATATTGTGAACGCCTTTTTTTCCATGGTAACGGCGTAATCATTGCACATCAATTTCTGGCCTGGTCTATATATAAACTTGGTCACTTCAGCTGCAACCTCACCCCCTGAGGAAGGAACAATCCGAAAAGCGCATTGGGGCGGCAGGGGCAGTTTGTGTGGTCAACCTTATTCCTTTCTGGGGTGTATGCCATCTCTACTTACTCTTGCTACCATTGTGTGGGAATATATTTATGATATGAAGAGTATGGCTATACCTATAGCCTGATACTGATTTATTGTTTAGCACTGGTGCTGTGATTTTGTTATATGGCATATATTTATGTCCACATGTACTGCCCTTTGCCTTATTTTGGTATATGTTTCTGTGTGGCACATTTTAATGTTTTATCCGCTGTGCTTTTACTCCTTGTGATTCAAATAAGATTATTTATATTTTCCTAATATTGGCCTTATGACTGCCTGTGCTTTCTATGTTATATTTATGTTAAAGGGGTTGTCCAGTCTTTTGCTAAAAGTATGAAGTCACTCTCTGAATCCACATTGTGTGCACAATGCCCACTATCAGGATTCTCCTGTATCTGCGGCGAGACGGGGCAGTGACATGATCACAGGTATGCAATTTGCATACTTCTGCCATATTCCAAATAGATATGCGTGGCCTCACTCAATTCACTTATATTGAGCAATTGCAAATCACGTACTTACAGTCATGTGATTACAGAGAATCCTGATAGTGTGAGTTGCACGCGCTGTGATGATTCAGATTCCTGCAGACACATAGAGACTTGCAGACTTTTAGCAAATGACTGGATAACGCCTTTAAGGCTACATTCACACACCCGTGTGTCACAGTTCAAGAATAAATCTCCCGACCCGAACTTGACATCCTCATATATGCCTATGAGGCTGTTAAATTGGGGTTCAGGTCAGGAGACCCTAGACAGTCCATACATCACAGTCCTTGACACACGAATGTGTGAATGTAACCTAAAGCTCGTCTAAATTAACTTGACAAACTTTGCTTGTTTGTTGCTGTTCACAGTCATTTAATCTCTAATGTAATGGAAATCAGTGATTAATGCACTTCCTGATGAGCTTGTTAGATTTTAATGATTGTGTCCTAATACAGAAATGTGAATATGAACAAGCAGATCTTCATATGAAAACCAAAACAGACACAAATTGAGGGGCAGTATCACAATGTGTGCCAATTAGTGCCTACCACATGTGCCCCAAATAAAATTAGGATAAGTGTACTCCAATAGGATTAAAACGAAAAAGAGGAAAAAAAGGAGTAAAATCACTAAGTTGTCTAAAAAACAATTGTTTATTGGAAAGTAGATATTTATTACATAAAAATCACATAGTAGTGAAAAATGACCCTAGTATAAAGAACACGTGGGAACAGAACTATTATATACAGCGACATAGGGGTACAATAAATCCAATAGTTTGTAGAAACTGACGTCACTCGACATGCGCACTGGGAAAAGTAGAAGCCGAGACAACTGCACTCCAAATGGGGAACTCAAGGGGAATGCGTCACACGCGGGCACAAATAAACAAGCTGCAAAAAGCATAAATAATTGGCCTATATCGGTATGTATTGCAACCGACAAAAGACGCAGAGGACCGAAACCCAACTCAATATGTGAACGCAAATACTGTGTCTCGGCTTCTACTTTTCCCAGTGCGCATGTCGAGTGACGTCAGATGGGGTATTCCCTAGGACATGCGCACTGGGTGAATGCTGAGGGGCGGCACATCCTGTTGGGATGACGTCAAGGCGCATGCGCAGATGGAACACGCCATGTATGGAGCACAATATAAAAAGCCGGTTCTGTGGTATTTTCTCACTCCCCTTTTTGATAAAGCACACGCGAAACGCGCGTCAGAGGTGAGGGTCACACGTGGGTCTAGCTACAGCGGCAACTACGCTACACTGGGTAAGCAACTTTTGCTCATATTGAAAACCTTGGAAGCTTTATGGCAGATTAGTTAGATTTTGGCACATTATACATTACGTATTTTTACTTATGCCCATTTATATAATGCTACTCGGTTTCTACAAACTATTGGATTTATTGTACCCCTATGTCGCTGTATATAATAGTTCTGTTCCCACGTGTTCTTTATACTAGGGTCATTTTTCACTACTATGTGATTTTTATGTAATAAATATCTACTTTCCAATAAACAATTGTTTTTTAGACAACTTAGTGATTTTACTCCTTTTTTTCCTCTTTTTCGTTTAGATCTTCATATGAGTTTCCTACATGTAAGGAAATAAGATAACAGCTATATTTCTGATTCCAAAATACTACAGTGAGTAATGGAGCCAAACTAGAGTCACTTAAAGGGACTCTGTTAGCACAGAATAACTGTTCAAGCTAAGTCCTGCCGCTCCATGCTTCACAGTGGGGCCAATCATTTAAGTACACCTTCACACCTGCTTGTTTTCCTTAAGTCTCAATCCCCCTCTTCCTTGATTGACAGCTCTGTCATCATAGGGCAAGAGAAGGGTGGAGATAGATGGAAACCAAGCAGGTGGAAAGGTGTACCTAACACCTAGTGTTCGGGCATGGACTCCGAACGTGGACTTTTCCAGGAAGTCCATGTTACTGTTTGGGTTCGGCACCTGAACATTGGGTGCTTCCCTCACTGTCATCTACATGACATTGCGAGAAACACAAGCTGCTCTGATGTCAGCTGTTTAATGGCCGCTGACATCAAGCCCACAGGTTAGTAATGGAGAGGCATCTATAAGACACCCCATTGCTAAATCCATAGTTTGGTTATAAAAAAAGACACAGCCAGAATGAAATATTTTATTTGAAAGAAAGACACATGGTATGTGAAAGAGGGAGCGAAAAAAGTTGGATTTTAGAGAATTAACAAATAACTCAGCTTTCCGAGTCTTGCTCACAGACAATGAACAGATCGTTGATGTGTCTCCTATAAATCAGAATGTGGTTACTTTATAGGTGTTTGTTTAGAACTTATATATAGAACTTGTCACACTGTACCATGTACAAATTAGCATATACTGGGGCCAATCAGGACCACATCACTCAGCTCTTAAAGGAGTTGTACCACAAAAAAGTACATTTTAATCAACATATCTTGTAATAATGATAAGTTCCAAAATTAAATGTGTTAAAAAAAATGTTCCTGCTCTGAGATAATCTTATAAATGTGCCCCTGCTGTGTAATGACTGTGTTTGACCTTGTAGAATCATGGTCCTGGCCAGGGAAGGAAACAAAAGAATATAGGGGATCACAGCTGACTGTTTCTGTGAGGTAAAACATTACCCTGCCTGAGATAACACAATTCCTGTATTTTTTGTCCCAAAGAGCAACTGGCAGACCAGAATTTTACAAGCCTATAACATAGTTTTGTGTATGGTTGGTCAACCCCAGACGAGTATCCCCCACTAGTCTACCTTTATCCCCACCTTGCAATCTGTTTATCGCTGTATATCTTTTAATCTTTTGCAGCAATGAAATCAAATGTATTATTGTTTTTGCCTAGCCAAAGGGATATACAGTCATGGACAAAAGTTTTGAGAATGACAAAAATATTAATTTTTACAAAGTCTACTGCTTCACTTTTTCTAATGGCAATTTGCATATACCCAGAATGATATAAAGAGTGATCAGCTTAACAGCAATTACTTGCAAAGTCAATATTTGGCTAGAAAATGAACTTTATCCCCTAAAACACATTTCAACATCATTGCAGCCCTGCCTTAAAAGGACCAGCTAACCTCTTTTCAGTGATTGCTCCATTAACACAGGTGTGGGTGTTGATGAGGACATGGCTGGAGATCAATCTGTCATGATTAAGTAAGAATGACACCACTGGACACTTTAAAAGGAGGCTGGTGCTTGGCATCATTGTTTCTCTTCTGTTAACCATGGTTATCTCTAAAGAAACACGTGCAGTCATCATTGCAATGCACAAAAATGGCCTAACAGGGAAGAGTATCGCAGCTAGAAAGATTGCACCTCAGTCAACAATCTATCGCATCATCAAGAACTTCAAGGAGAGAGTTTCCATTGTTGCCAAAAAGGCTCCAGGGCGCCCAAGAAAGACCAGCAAGCGCTAGGACCGTCTCTTAAAAGTGTTTCAGCTGCGGGATCGGGCTACCAGCAGTGCAGAGCTTGCTCAGGAATGGCAGCAGGCAGGTGTGAGTGCATCTGCACGCACTGTGAGGCGGAGACTCTTGAAGCAAGGCCTGGTCTCAAGGAGGGCAGCAAAGAAGCCACTTCTCTCCAGAAAAAACATCATGGACAGACTGATATTCTGCAAAAGGTACAGGCAGTGGACTGCTGAGGACTGGGGTAAAGGTATTTTCTCTGATGAATCCCCTTTTCGATTGTTTGGGACATCAGGAAAACGCCTCATTCGGAGAAGACAAGGTGAGCACTACCACCAGTCTTGTCTCATGCCAACTGTTAAGCATCCTGAAACCATTCATGTGTGGGGTTGCTTCTCAGCCAAGGGAATCGGCTCTCTCACAGTCTTGCCTAAAAACACAGCCATGAATAAAGAATGGTACCAGAATGTCCTCCAAGAGCAACTTCTCCCAACCCTCCAAGAGCAGTTTGGCGATCAACAATGCCTTTTCCAGCATGATGGAGCACCTTGCCATAAAGCAAAGGTGATAACTAAATGGCTCAGGGAACAAAACATACAGATTTTGGGTCCATGGCCTGGAAACTCCCCAGATCTTAATCCCATTGAGAACTTGTGGTCAATCATCAAGAGACGGGTGGACAAACAAAAACCTAAAAATTCTGACAAAATGAAAGCATTGATTGTGCAAGAATGGACTGCTATCAGTCAGGATTTGGTCCAGAAGTTTGGCCATGACTGTATAGTTTTACATGGGAGCTGTAGACACCTAAATGTTGGACATTTTAAGGGATTTTCTCATCATCATTAAAGGGAATCTGTCAGCAGGTTTTGCTATGTAATCTGAGGATTGCATGAGGTAGGGGTCAAAACACTGAACTCAATGATGTGTCACATGCCAAGCTATATGGTGTTCTGTTAACTTATAAAGAAAGATTAATCGCCTCTTAGCACATGAGCAATCATCAGACTCTGCCCCCTTCTGTGATAAGCAGCTCACTGTTCATAGGCATTGTATATGAAGACCCTAATGTGGGCGTGGTTAGCTTTCTCAGCTCTGCTGCATTGCTAAATCTAAAAACTCTGATGCCAGATTCCCTTTAATAGGTAAAATTGCAAAATGCTTGTAAAACAAGCAACTTTGCAACTTACCGCTTACTTTACAGACATGGAAAAGAAAAATATGATAATAAACTGGCATGGCTTCCTCTGATGCAGAGTGTTTTATTGTCCCCAACAACAAGCCTCTGGAATGGAGGACATATGTTTTGAAACATCCATGTTCTATCAGTGAAAAAGTTATCTGCTATGCATTCTTTGTTTACTACAGTAAATTCTACTCTTCAACTATTCGGTAATCATAGGAAGAGAACACCGACTGCTCAATTCAGCTTTTAACTGCTGTTATGTTGCCAATTGTTCACTAAGTACCGAGCACTGCTGTCATATGAAAAGGAAGAAAATAATACAGAAACAGGGTATATCGCTTAAAGGTACAAACGACAGTGTGTTTGTTTTTCAAAAGAATCCAAGAATAGCAAGAAAATTACGCTACTATTTGCCACCACACACTATAAGCATAGTGTCTACTGTCTAGCAATAAAAGTATAATAATTTATATGGCAAGGTTTCAACTGAAATAAAAAGAAGTAAACAATAAAAATAGTTTTCATTCTGGAATTATACACATTTGGAAAGACATTTTACTACGATCAGATTTGAAATAAACAGCAAAATGGATAAAATTTAGACTAGGAGAGTATTTTTTTTTAATTAATTGTTGATTTACGGTATTTAAATTGAGTTTACGAAATTCAAGATGCAGGATATCAGGCTCAATAGACATGGCTTAAAGATTTGTTGATGCCTTAAGGCTCATTCATAGATGAAAATAATCTTCCTGTAACGAGAGATGCTCAATGATAGAGCAAGTTGGTCGAGGATCATTTGATTTCATAAGCAGCGTTTGTGTGCAAAGGACTTTGTGTAGTTGTTCCTTCCCATACACTCTTGTTGGTCTGTCAGCCACTCATTGGTCTATCATAGGCCTTTGCTTTGGCTTAAGTGAAAATCTCTCCAAATTTTACTTTTGTGTAATTTAACCCCTCTCTGACATTAGACGTACTATCCCGTCCATAAAA
>JARQOD010000001.1:85692878-85925579 GCA_033576555.1 Oophaga sylvatica
GGGACTTGCAGCTTTTGGGGGTAACATGGGTCTCTGGCAAAAAAAGGGAGGGTTTTCCATGGCGATCTGTGGGAACCCGAACCAGTGTGTGTGGCTGGAGGAAAAGGCTCAACACGGTGAAGATGTAGGGCTGCTGTGGTTTGGGCCCCACATTCCAGTGGTCTTTGGAACTAAAAACCCGTGCTTTGACCCCACATTTTTCCCCCTTTTGTGGTATTAAGGTTCTGACATTTTTCCTTTTTTTACTTTTTGATTCCAGCTTGCATTTGCATAGCAAATATCATCTGCAAGTGTGTCAAAAAAGGACACGCGTGCAGCCTGGGAGCGCCCTTTTGGTGTTGGAGGAACTGCTAAAACGGTGCCAAAGGAGGCTACAGGCCCGAGTCTGCAGCTCCCCCCCCTACTTTTTGGGGACTTGGGGGGAATCTCTTTCGGCTGCTACCCCCCTTCCTGTTCCTCAGCCTTTTTGGGTCTTGGACCTCATCATCTCCCCCTCTTCCAAACCCCTGTGTGTTGGGGGGGTCTGGCCGCCCATGTCAAAGAAAATGGCACCTGAGTCTTCATCAAGATGGTTTGCGGTGTGTGACTCGGCCGGCTCCCCGCCTTTAATTCAGAGAGACCAGTTTGCGCATCACTGCTACTGCCTCTTCTTCAATTCGATGTGCTTGGTGGGCCCTTTGAACCACAGATTCTGAAAGAAGCGGGATCGCGGGCCCCCTTTTCAGAACTCTGACCCCCTGGGAATTTGGGGGGGCGGTGAAGGACGATGGTTGTTCAACAGTGCTGTGGTCCTGAGGGAGGGGGGAAGGAATTTTAAAAGTGATGCATTGGTCCACCAACCAAAAAAGGCTTAAATTTTTTTCTTCCCGCAGGGAGGGTACGCTGGCCCTACAAATGCGAAAAAGGAACGCTCAGGGGAAAAACTGGTGGATGTTTTTTCACTGGGTGCGGCACCCACAGATCCCCCGTCCTCCCCCTGCTGAAACTCCACGGCCACGACACGTGCCTTACTCCTGTTCTTTATCTTGGGGATTGATAAAAAAGTCGAAAGTTTAAGGCCAAGTGTGGTTATTCCTCAAAATGCAGTGAACATGCAGACAATGTTCACTATCTGTGAAAGGCTCCTTCTGTACTTCTATATGTTTGCAAAACCCAAGTATTGTATCGGTGGAAGGGTCAACAAAAAATTAGATTTTAAATGGAATGGAGGAACAATTTTGGGTAAAAAAAAAAGGATGAGGCACTGACCCGTCGCAGAGTAAGAGCAGGCTTGAACATGTAACTGGAGGTGATGGCCTCAAAAAAAAAAAAAACACAGATGAAGGAACATGAAAAAACTGTTCCTTGGGGGAAAAGGGTATCTTTGTTATTTATAGTGTTTAACCAAGTTTGTATATGGAGAAAACGCTCACACTATAGATTTTTTTTTTCAAATATAAGGAGCGCCCAAAATTTGGGAGAAATAAAAAAGGGGGGGCCTGAGACACGCTCAGCAGAGTAAAGCGCAGTGCTTAAAAAAGTAATGGGGCGGATATGCATAAAAAAAAAAAACACAGACTGAAGGAACACTGAAACCAACTTTAAATTGGGGGAAAAAGGGTATCTTTGTTACTTTATGTGTTTGAACCCCTGTTTGTATCGGAGGGGGAAGCGCGTACCAATAGTTTGTTTTTTTTAAAAAAAAATGGAGAGCCAATTGGAGGAAATGAAAAGGATGAGGACGAAACACGCTCAGCAGAGTAAAGCAGCAGTGCTTGAACAAGTAACGGAGGTGTATGCATCAAAAAAATAAAAACACAGACTGAAAAAACACAAAAAACACAACTGTTCAAATTTGGGGAAAAAGGCTACCCCCTTTGTTACTTCAGGGGTTTCCCCCCCCCCAATGTTTGTATCGGAGGAAAAGCGGTCACACTAATAGTTTTTTTTTTAAAATTTTAAAAGGGGACAGCCCAAATTTTGGAGGAAAAAAAAAGGTGGGCACTGAGAACGCTCAGCAGAGTACAAGCGCAGTTTTTGAAACGTAATGGGGTGTTGCACTCAAAAAAATAAAAAACACAGAGAAGTGAACACTGAAAACAAACTGTTCACAATCGGGAAAGGCTACCCCTTTTTGTTTTATTCTATGTGTTTGCAACCAATGTATTGTATACGGATGGAAGCGCGTCACACTAATAGATTAGTTTTTTTTCAAATATAATGGAGCAGCACCAATTGGAGAGAAATGAAAAGGATGAGGCACTGAGACACGCTCACAGAGTACAAGCAGCAGTGCTTGAACAAGTAACTGGAGCGTGATATGCACTCAAAAAATAAAAAACACAGACTGAAGTGAACACTGAAACACAACTGTTCACAATCTGGGAAAGGCTACTCCTTTGTCTGCTTCTATAGTGTTTGCAACCAATGTATTGTATACGGATGGAAGCGCGGTCACACTAATAGATTAGTTTTTTTTCAAATATAATGGAGCAGCACCAATTGGAGAGAAATGAAAAGGATGAGGCACTGAGACACGCTCAGCAGAGTACAAGCAGCAGTGCTTGAACAAGTAACTGGGCGTGATATGCACTCAAAAATAAAAAACACAGACTGAAGTGAACACTGAAACAAAACTGTTCACAATCTGGGAAAGGCTACTCCTTTGTCTACTTCTATAGTGTTTGCAACCAATGTATTGTATACGGATGGAAGTGCGTCACACTAATAGATTAGTTTTTTTTTCAAATATAATGGAGCAGCACCAATTGGAGAGAAATGAAAAGGATGAGGCACTGAGACACGCTCAGCAGAGTACAAGCAGCAGTGCTTGAACAAGTAACTGGAGCGTGATGTGCACTCAAAAAATAAAAAACACAGACTGAAGTGAACACTGAAACACAACTGTTCACAATCTGGGAAAGGCTACTCCTTTGTCTACTTCTATAGTGTTTGCAACCAAGGTATTGGATACGGATGGAAGCGCGTCACACTAATAGTTAAATTGCATGGAGCAGCAAGAATTACACTGAAGAAAAAAAAAAGAGTCTGTGAGTGACACGTGCAGATGCCTACAGACAGCGTTGCATGCAGAGCAAACTGCAGCGTCACCTGCACTCTCACACACACCTTGCACAGAGTGTTAAAACAACACTGGCAAAAGGAAGCTTTACACAGCGGTTGGTAAACTAGCCTGCCTAAAGCCCAAGTACACAAAATCGCAATATCTAACTGTCCCTCAGAGTCAGCAGAGCAGCGTTCTGTCCCTAACTGAGTTCACAGCACAGTGACGCTAAAATGGCGGCGGCACCTTTTATACTGCATTCTGACATCATTTCAGCAGCCAATCACAGCCATGCCATTAGTTAAGATGACCGCAGCATTACAGGATGTGCCCACACTTCATAAGATTCCTCATTGGCTGACTAAATTCACATTGCCTCTCAAAGAATTATGGGAACTTCCGATTCCGGTATACGATATAGGAAAAATATCGGAACTAAGTATCGGAATTCCGATACAGCGAATATCGGCCGATACACGATACTTGCGGTATCGGAATGCTCAAACACTAGTCTGAATACATTCCGAATCCACTGTATTTGTAATGTATTTGTAATGCAGCTGTGTACAAGTTACTCGTACTTCACGCTAAGGCCTACGTCAGCACCCAGCGCACCCGGGAAAGTGCCGGGGTCCTGAGCAGGCGGGGAGGCCCATTCATAGTCGGGGACACCGGAATGCTATGGGGGCCCGGTGCCTGTGCCATTAAAGGGGGCCTGTGCCTCGAGCAGAGCAGCGGCCAGTGAGGGAGGTGAGTATTTGATTTTTTTGTTTTATGTTTGGTGCAATATATGGAGCCATCATACACTGGAGTATCAATATGGGGCCCATCATACAATGGAGCATCATATATGCGGCCCATCATACACTGGGCATCATATATGGAGCATTACATTGGGCCTCTCTACACTGGAGCATCATATATGGGGCCCATTATATATGGAGCATTACATGGGGCTCATAATATACAGGAGCATCATATATAGGTCCATGATATATGAAGCATTATATGGGACCATCATGCACTGAAGCATCATATATGGGGCCCATCATATACTGGAGCATCATATGGGGCCCATTATATTTGGAACATCATATGGGGCCCATTATATATGGAACATATGGAACCCATTATATATGGAGCATTATATGGGGCCCATTATATATGGAGCATTATTTGGGGCTCATTATTCTGTATGGAGCTGTATGTGGTGCCCATAATACTGTATGAAGCAATATATGAAGCTCATTATACTGTATGGAGCAATATTATGGGGCTCATTATTCTGCAAGGAGCACTATAGGATGCCCATAATACTGTATGGAGCAATATATGGAGCTCATTTTCTGTTTACGGAGCACTATGTGGTGCCTATAATACTGTATGGATGACTATTACTGTTTGTCTTTTGAGCTATTTTAGAATTTACAATAGATATCACTCATGAATGTATGAAGAAAGTGAAATATTTGGCATTGTACTATACCTATATTTCTCTGTCATATCTGTGCATCATGAATTGTGGCATGTGTTAAAGGGCCCATTGAGACTATTTCGCCCGGGGCCCATGAAAACCTGGAGCTGACTCTATTCACACTCCAGCACGCAACATAAAATCTGACTCCTTGCTGGGTTCATGGACTTTTGCTGTGATGGCAATACTCCCTTGTAGATGCTATGGTGCCATTGTTTTCCGTCGGCCTGGACCAGGTGTTGCAAAGGTCAATGAGAGAAGCCATAGTTCATATATGAATGTATTTTTACTGACAAATAACTTCTGAGGGACTATATACAGCAGATAGTAGACTTTCATTTTCATGGACGTCTCTGTTATGACATGGTACATTATCACACACCTCTTTCTATCTTCACTGGAGTCACTCTTGCTTTCTTCTGCCTCAGCACAGTCCAGCACACTATCAGGAGAGATTCCTCGAGCTCAATAATGGCACTACAGTCCAGCAAGATACTTCCGCGTCTTTCTCCCCTTAAGGGAGTTTTCTATGTCAATATGCCGCTACTTAGCTTTTCGCTTGATTGACACCTCTGGACCATCACATGGGGCATTTACTCTTCGTTGTCCTTCCTTCTCCATTCTCTTATGTGACTGACTGACAACTTTTTGCCGTCCAGCTAGGTTTTTTTGCCCCAGGCCCCGATACTTCTTCCTTCTCTCTTTGCTATTTCTCTCGCGAGTCTGGACGGTGACTCACTTCTCTACAGGAACTTATAATCCACTTGTTATCTCTCTCCTGCCACAGGACACCCACTGCATGCAGTTCTGCTTCTCAGACCTAAGGTCTTCTACTGCTGCAAGCTCATCCATGTCTCACATTCTATTAGGAGGATCCCCACTGTCTTCCCCACATAACCTTTTTCTGGGTTAGTCGCTATCATTGTCTTCCCTGCTAACTACCTGTTGCTGGGCAGATCTCACTTCTATCACTAACAATGCAGATTATAAACATACAAATATCATAATGTATTATATCACATCATCCATCTTCAAGTGGGAATGTGGGCAACACCTCCACTTCCTTACATATTAACACATTGGGTCAGAAAGTAGTATATTTCTGTATATCAGATATTTAAAAGAAAAGATTTTTGTGTGCTAATAAATTATTTTCCAAAAGCCTACATGGCTCTTTGTGTATACCCTATTGGCTGAGGCTATGTATATACAATTTACTGAGTGTTAGCAAATTGCGCCACCATCTAGACACGAACTTGCACTATTCAATAAGTGATTTAGTATTGTCCAGCATACACTTAAAGGGGTTTGTCAGGTCTAAACTGATACGTTTGCAGTCATTCTGTTCGGGATTTGTTGGTTTCTGAGCCGGGTCCGGCAGGTATATAGCTTTATACATACTCCTGGCCAGAACCCAACTAGTGGTTGTGGCCTTGCTCCATACATTTGTATGGAGCGAAGCCGCGCCTCATCTAGTGATATGAATGTCCATTGAGCGTGGTTATCTTCTTAATAAATTGCAATAATCATATTATATAAAACTGTGTACTTACAATTGCTCATTTTGCCTTTCTCCACAGTAAATTCTTCTCTTTTCTCTGCTCTATGTAAAAAACAAGAAGTCTTTTTCCTTGCAAAAATCATTCCCCTCTTCCTGCCAGGGACTTTTGTATTGACTCATGAGTCATGCAGGGAAAACTGACTTCCTGTTTCTACATAGAGTTTAAAAGGATTTAGCTAGTCAGTTTTTAATCTTGTGATGTCATAGACCTAATGGAAAAGAGAAGAATTAGCTGGGTTGAAAGGCAAAATGAGCAACTGTAGGTACACAGTGCTATATAATGTGATGATTGCAATATATTAAGAGGATAAAAACTTTGATGTAAGTGCTTCATTAAATTAATTGGAATTTGATCGCAGTAGTGAGAATGGCCTCTGTGTAGTGTACATAGATGTGCCATACACTGCACCGTCGCCGACTGCAGGACCTGCTGACGGCTAATCAGTTTTGGGTCACAGGTGTCAGATCCTTAGCAATCTGATATTTGATGAGCTATTCTAAGTACAAGTCATCAATAGACAAGTCCGTAACAACCTTTTAAGAGGTCTGTCAAACGTCCATTACTATGGAGGCATTTAGTATGGACTTTATTAAAGCATATAGATTGTGACTGGCAAGTGTGTGTTAAAATCTTGCATTGCTCCATGTACAGATCCACTGTTACAGTTACACTTTGATGCTTTAAAGCCATCTACATCTAACGTATGACGTGATTCTTCGGAAATTAGTTATCAAGTAAGACAAAGCATCTTCCCTGCGCTTACATTAGGCCTTGTGGATTACGTTGCCATATGTTGTCATTATTCTAGCATGTCCACAGGGACCGGGAACGATCTAATGCCAGGCTGCGCATTGTGGATGAACCTATGCAGACTTTTCAAACATTATCTTTTCATGACGTTGCTCGCTATATTTTAGTCTGTGGAGGAGAATATCTAGTAATGATCTCAGCCTGTGCATCATTCAGTTTCCCAGACACGTAATGCAACCTTTAAGATAACTATCTTTCTTTTCAACTCAACATTCATGACAGATTGTGCCAATAAAAAGAGGAGGCACTGCAGGTAGAATATATGAGGCATTCAACAATTTAACTGGGAGCACATGAAATATACACCTTTGATTATTGTGTAGCTTTTCCACAAAGGCTTTTTCGGAGAAAAAAATAAATGAATCATTTGACAGTGACGTTAGGTATAATTTATGTTTTGTGATGTTTTCTTGTTGGGTAAAGCAAGGTTTATTTAGGACCTGGTTTATTCTTTTTCTGTATACTGGTTTCTTGGATAATAATATTCTTATTAGCTCATGTGGCTAGGAAAATCTGAATTACTTGAAATAAGGCTAATTTTTGCTCTTTACATAAATAGTCACCACAACAGCTCTATAAATACAATAGTGTGTAATTTCATGCACGAAAGGTCCCTCAAATATTACCTTAATTCATTCTTGACTCCCAATGAAAGTTGTAAAATCACCTGAGACCTCCCAGAAAGCAAGGGCTCCTGGAAGGTTTCCTCTGTAAAATGCTGGGAAGTCCCATTATAAATTCAAAGCATTCAGATTCACATTTATGGGGTGAGAAATTGTGCTTGAAAAGGCCTGACTTTGATGAAAAAGAAGTGGTTATTCAAAAATAATGTCAGAATCTCTCCTTAAAGTTGGCAAATATGTGCCACCTAAAAAGAAATACCAAGACTTTCCTTTGATGCCTTATCAATTGGGTAGGTGATGATTGGTTGGTGTCAACCTACAAGTACCTCCACTGATCACTAGACTGAAGGGACCAGCAGTGCTTCATATAAGTGTGACTGGTTTAGTATGGTATCTAAGCCAAGCTCAGCACATTGAATAGATTGATCTGAATTACCAAGTTGGGGAGATCATAGGGGTTGGACACAAACCCATTATCACCTACGCTTGTGATAAGGCCACTGCTGTGAGTGAACAGTAAGCCATCTAATACAAATAGAATAGAAGAACCTGGAGAACATTTTTTAGGTCTAACTCCTTGTACGTTACAAATATCATACAGTTTCAGTTTTAAGGTTGAAAGAAGACACGGAAAAAGAAAAATCCAGCTAACTTACCATACATGAAGAGGATCACAACTGATCTCAACGCATAGCATTTGTATTTGTGTTTTGTCACATATCGCTGGACTAAGCCTTTTCTACCTTTATTGGGATCGCAGCAGCTGGAGTTCTTCGCTGCTTTTTGAAAGAAGATGCAAATCCTTTCACTTCAATAGCGTGCTATATAGACTATTTAGACCAATAAATGTTTTAAAAGAGGCAAATTTTGGAAAAATGTATTTTGGCATGTGACATATTGTAAGAGACAATTATATCTATTACAACTCAAAATATTATTGCAGCGGATATAGTGAATACATGTGAATTTCCCCCGATACACAGCTGTACTGAATCTTATTTAAGTCCTTATTCCATTTCTACAATACTATGCTGCTTAGCAGTAAAGATACTGTATAAAACTGGATATGGAGAGAAAACCTCATAGGAAGTTTAAAGTACCAGTTAATCCTCTAATCTAACTCAGATGATTAGTTTCACATTACCTGAATTTCCCAAAAGTATTTCTGGACTTTTAAAGTTTTTAGATATAAACGTTAAGCCACCATTATCCTTGGGGGTGACATTAACAAATCTATGTTTGTGAGATGAAGGAAAGGGAAGAACTGGTAATAATCTTATTTATGAACCATAACTTACATCGACTCAACATTTTGCTC
The DNA here is from genome assembly GCA_033576555.1 of Oophaga sylvatica. Taxonomy (NCBI): domain Eukaryota; kingdom Metazoa; phylum Chordata; class Amphibia; order Anura; family Dendrobatidae; genus Oophaga; species Oophaga sylvatica. Next base: position 85,701,709 of record JARQOD010000001.1, read on the forward strand.
ACCCTAATGTGAAGCGTTAGAATTGCTTTCTATTGTTAGGTTTCTCCATTGTGGCATGGTAATATTTTAGATGGTCCATAATGGGTTTCTTGTTATATTAAACTATAAATTGCAAGTATCATAGATCTAGTTAGGTCTAATATTGGAGTTATTAGTTAAAAAGGTTCTCCATTTGAAAGTATATGGGAATGTTAGCTTGCAAAAAAGAAGGCTAAGAGGAGACTTAATAGCTGTATACAAATATATGAAGGGCTGTCACAATGTAGAGGATCATCCTTATTCTCATTTTCACATGGAAACCACGAGAAGCAATGGGATGAAACTGAAAGGGAGAAGATACAGATTAGATATTAGAAAAACTTTTTTTTACAGGTAGGGTGATCAAAGAGTGTAACAGGCTGCCACGAGAGGTGATGAGTTCTCTTTTAATTGAAGTCTTCAAACAGAGGCTGGACAGACATCTATTTGAGATGGTTTAGTGAATCCTACATTAAGCAGCGGGTTGGACACGATGACCCAGGAGGTCCCTTCCAACTCTACCATTTTATGATTCTATGATTTCAGCTGAATAAAAGAATAAATTGTAGAAAGGGGTAATCCAGGGCTTTTACATTGGTGGCTCATCCTTAGGATAAGTCATCAATGTCTGATATGTGGGGATGCGACACCCGGCACTCCGGGCAATCAGCTGTTCCCAGTGTTGGCAGTGGCCGTAACTTCTCAGTTACGGAGCTACACAGCACTGCTCAAACAACTGTACAGTGGTCAAGACCGGGTACTGCACATCCGCCCTCTATTCAAATCATTTGGGAGAATGTGCTGTACATGGCCACGGAGATTATTTAGTCGACGGAGCAGCTCCCCACCTTCAAAACTGCACAATATTGTGCAAGCTCTTTACTCTGCATTGACATTTTAGAGCGTCAGTGCAGAATAAAGTGTGGTCCTCTAGACTTCTCTATTCTATTGTCAGCTCAAATGTAATTAACCCCTTTCTGACATTGGACATACTATCCTGTCCATGTAACTGGGCCCCCATGACCATGGATGGGATAGTACGTCATTGCGATCAGCCTCGCTCACGAGGGGAGCGCCGCTGATTGCGGCCGGGTGTCAGCTGATTCTCACAGCTGACACCAGGCACTAAGTGCCGGGAGTGGTCACGGACCGCCCCCGGTGCTTTATCCCCCAGAACACTGTGATCAAACACAGTGGCGTTGCTAGGGCTGGTGTCCCAGTGCGGTATAAAATGGTGTCACCCCCAGCCCTGAGTCACTGAGCACAATCCTGCTGACAGGTATCAGTGTAATCAGTATAACGGCACCGACCTGACACTGCCTGTAGTCACTGAGAACAATCCTGCTGACAGGTATCAGTTTAAGGCCGGGATCACAACATGCGACGAAGTCGTCCGACACTCGCATGTGAAATCCTAGCTCTGGCGCCGGCACTCGGGAGAGGAGCGAGCGGCTGCATGTTTTCTATGCAGCGCCCCACTCCACTCCGAGTGCCGGCGCCAGAGCTGGGATTTCACATGCGAGTGTCGGACGACTTCGTCGCATGTGTGATCCCGGCCTAATCAGTATAACGGCGCTGACCTGACACTGCTGTAGTCACTGAGCACAATCCTGCTGACAGGTATCAGTGTGATCAGTATAACGGCGCTGACCTGACACTGTCTGTAGTCACTGAGCACAATCCTGCTGACAAGTATCAGTGTAATCAGTATAAACGGCACTGACCTGACACTGTCTGTAGTCACTGAGCACAATCCTGCTGACAGGTATCAGTGTAATCAGTATAGCGGCGCCGACCTGACATTGTCTGTAGTTATGAGCACAATCCTGATCACAGGAGCACTTTAACAGAGCGCATAGGCCTCTATTGTGTGAATTCAAGCAGCAGAGCTGTCAGTCAAGCAGGGGAGGCAGGGAAGGGGAATAGAGCTGGAGTGACAGAGGCTTCAGATCTACCATAGCTCTTCAGCCTTATTTGCATATTATTTCACACTGATTTCTCAGTAACAGAGGAGTAATATTAAAAAGCGGCCAGAAGCGACCTGCAAAGGAAAACCCCTGCGACAGATCCCCCTCAGGGAGGTGGGGATATGAGATCACAGCCAGTAGATCCCTGCACATAGAGGGGGAGATCTGAGATCACAGCCAGTAGATCCCTGACATAGAGGGGAGATCTGAGATCGCAGCAGTAGATCCCTGCACCTTAGGGGGGGGGAAGTGATCTGAGATCACAGCCAGTGGATCCCTGCACCTCAGTGGGGGAGAGATCTGAGATCACAGCCAGTAGATCCTGCACATAGAGGGGGAGATTGGATCACAGCCAGTAGATCCCTGCACCTTATGGGGGGAGAGTGATCTGAGATCACAGCCAGTGGATCCCTGCACCTGAGGGGGATCGGGCCCTCGAGCCCCCACAATCCCTGCACCCCATACTCACACAGTACCTGAACAGTAGAGGATGATCAGCAGACATCGCCCCCCGCTGGGCCCCTCACCTGTCCCGTCACCCCAGCAGCCCCCGTGCAGGCCATGTCAGCCCGCCCCCTCACCTCCAGACAGTGGCCCTTTCTCCTCGCGCCACAGTCACGACCGACGCCTAACCTGATCCCTCGCAGCTCGTGCTGCCTCCGCGATCTGTCGTGATACGCCCGGGGCTCCTGGATCCTCCGCCGTGTGTGCTGCCGCTTGAACTGTCTGACTGCGCAGTATCCTTAAACTGATTGGGTGAGACAGCGACAGCGGCAGCTGCTGTTCGATTGGACAGTTCGAACGCGTGGGCGGAGCCTTGGAGAAGGTGTTGCTGTGCCGCTCTCGGCGGGAGCTCAGTCCTGTCAGGGCTGCGGAGAGGCCGGGTGACTGTTGCTGCGGCCGGGACCGCTTCTCCTCAGGCAGCTTCTCACCACAGGCAGCTTCTCACGCTGCGCGATCAGCTGAGACCGGCTGGTGGTGTCACCCAAGCAGTGGTGTCACCCGGTGCGGCCGCACCCCCACACCGGGTCGCTACGCCACTGATCAAACAAGATCGCAGCGTTCCAGTGGCATAGAGAAGCATCGTGCAGGAGGGGGCTCCACGCAGGGACCTCAGACCCTCAGAACAACGCGATGTGATTGCATTGTTCTGAGGTTCTCCTGCCTGCAGACCCCAGATCCAAGATGTCCGCGGGGTCCTTCCGGGTCCTGCAGGGAGCCTCCTGCACTGCTGTCAGATCGCTGATCTGATACAGTGCTGTGCAAAGTGTCAGATCAGCGATCTGACTTTATATAGTGATGTCCCCCCCTGGGACAATGTAAAAAAGTATAAAAAAAAATTTACTGTGTAAAAATAATTTTTTAAAAATTCCTTAACGAAAATAAATAAATATTTTTCTAAAAATACATTTCTTTTTGTAATTTAAAAAAAAAACAATAAAAGTGACATAATTAGTATCGCCGCGTCTGTAACGACACGCTCTATAAAACTGCCCCACTAGTTAGCCTGTTATGTTTCGGTAGCTGAGGAGAAATTGCAAACATAGCCAAAGTAGTAATACACCAGAGAGGCTGGAAACTATTGGATTGCGTACCTAAACAAAACCGCCACACTAGAAGTAGCCGTGGAGCGTACCTACGGTGATCTAGACGCCTCGTCACAGCCTGAGAGATAACTACACCTAAAGGCAGAAAGATGAAAGCTATCTGCCCCGTAGCAGAACCCCCAAAGAAATAGGAAGCCCCTAAACATGTAATGGCGGTTAGACAAGAAGAAAATACGGACACAGACAGAAAATAGAATGAGCAAACGCTGGGGCCCAATCTGTCTCGATAGAAAAGTATAGGAAAGAATTCTGACTGCAACCAAAAAAACCCTGACAAAATACCAACACTTCTGATTAACAAAAACCTGAGATCACCGATTTCTACCCCCTAAATCAGATCTCTGGTGTAACACACAGCAATTCAGCAAACAAAAGTGACAAAGTAACAGAGCAAAAGTGCAAATACAAAATGAGCATAATTGCAGTGCCAGACCCCAAAAGGGGACCAGGCTGAAGTCCACTGCAAGCAGCAACCAGCAAGGAAAATCCAACCAGAGGAAAACAAAAACAGCAAATCACTTATCTGAATGAGAGCAGGAATGCAAGCTGAGCTCCAAGCAAGACAGGAAGAACAATTGATTACCGGCAAGGCTGAAGGGAGTTCAGGTCACTTATATCAGACCATTCAGAGCCAGTGAAGGCCATTCAGCAATTAGTTCATTACCTCAGCAACACTGGAGGGAGCTCCAGCTCGAAGTCCCTCCAGAGTATTCACAACAGTATCCCCCTTGAGGAGGGGTCACCGAACCTCACCTGCGCAACCAGGCCGATCAGGATGAGCTCGATGATAGGCACAGATCAGTCTCCAGTGTAAGGTTCTGTGTACATGTTCCCGAAACTCAGTTTGTTCGTCAGCCATTTTACTTTCTGTCTTGCTGCAGCTATCTTGCCCTCAGTCAAATGGAGTTTCAGCTTGCATGTTCCCGCCCTGATTCTCTCCTTTTGCTTCTTAAGCAGCCACAGCTGAGCAATCAGTGCTTCAGAATCTAGCTGCAGTGAACCTGTGACCTGACTCCTAAAGCCTTGGACCTTGTACTCCAGCTATTCCTACTGAGGAACCTGAAGCACTTGTGGACTCTGGAAACCTGCTCTTTGAAAGACCCACGTTTGCATGGACTTACGGTAACAGAGAAGAAGATCCTGAACCTGTTGTGGAGAGTGATTGCTGAGCTTAGATTACTCTGGCTGCTGTGTCTCTGCTTCTGTGTCTGCAAACTGTGTGACTTTTTTTGCCAACTTGTATGAAGTAATACAAGACTTTCTATATCAAACCTGTGTCTCATGTATTTTCATCGCACCCAAGCACAAGACGCTATATGAAACTGTACTACATACATTACAAGATTCTGAACCAAAACGTTAGTGTCTGCTGGGTCTGGAAAGCCTGTGTCTGCTGTAACTGTGGATATCGGATGTCCGGTTGTACTTTCTGTGATGACAGTGGTTGTGACTTCTCACAACCATTCCAGGTGAGCAATTCCCTTAAGTGTTTTTTTTTCTGCAGTGTTACCACAGGTAAACACTATTGTTTTTTTTTTTCTTTTCTCTTTTTTGTCTGCTGTAACTGTGGATATCAGATGTCCGGGTGAACTTTCTGTGATGATAGTGGTTGTGACTTCTCACAACCATTCCAGGTGAGCAGTTCCCTTAATTTTTTTTTCTCTCTGCAGTGTTACCACAGGTAAACACTATTGTTTTTTTTTTTTTTCTCCTCTCCTCTTCTTCCAGTACTCCTGTCTTAAAAGATCTTGAAAATGGAGGCCCGCATAAAGGAACTTTGCGGAGTGACTGATAATATCCTTGCAGATTTGCAGAATATAAAGACCCGTTTTTCAAGCCTACAGGACCTCACTAATCACAATTTGCAAGTGTTTGGACAGACTGCCCAGGATTTGCGAGCCAGGATTGAGGTTCTAGAAGAGCGAGTCCAGGCTCCTGCCGTAGCCCCGAGTTCTGGGATTCCCAAGTTGCCCCCTTTTCGTTTTGGCGGTGAACGTGAGAAATTCAGGGGATTTATTAATCAATGCAATCTTTTTTTTTCTGCACATGCTTCACAATTTCCCACTGAACGATCTAAGGTGCTTACTATAATTATGTTGCTTACCAACAAGGCTTTGATGTGGGCAAACCCTCTGATTGAGACTGAGGATGATTGTTTGAATCACCTTGATGCTTTTATTTCAGCCATGGGGCAGGTGTTTGATGACCCCAATCGAGGTGCAACAGCTGAAGCAGCCATGTTAGCTTTGCGCCAAGGTAAGCACTCGGTAGCTGAATATGCCTTGGATTTCAGGAGATGGGCCCTTGATACCACCTGGGACAGTTCCGCCCAAAAATCTATTTTTCGAAAAGGGTTATCTCCACTGATTAAGGATGAACTTGCTCGTGCCGACCCTCCCACTGCGTTAGGTGACTTTATTAACTACTGCATCCGTATTGATACTCGTCTGACTGAACGCAGGCAAGAGAGATGGTTCGAAAGCAATCGCACTAACCTTTTCCTACCTTCCTCTCCAGCTAAGGAACCTTTGAGTAGGATTACACGGGAACCTGAACCTGAACCCATGCAGGTAGACTCTTTACAACGACGGGTTAGTGATGCACGCAAGGAACATCGTTTTAAGGAGAATCTATGTTTCTATTGTGGTAAGTCAGGGCACTTCATTATAAACTGCCCCAGCCGTTCTCGTAAGACTACTGCAGCACTCATTCATTGTGAGTGTTGCGAGAGGGGATCTGTCAGGTCCGAGCCTCAGGCTCCAGAGAGATCTGCAGCAACAGATCTTGATTTCTCGGACTTAAACTCCGTTACCTCTGAGGACGTTGACTGTGTAAACGCTGCCATTTTTCAAGTTTCCTCAGCGGTGTCCCAGCTGAGTTGTAAGAAAAACAATTCTCATTGCTTTCTTCCATCAAACTCTGGGTTGACTCAGCTTGGGTGTCTAGCTCTGCTATGATCGACTCAGGGGCAAGTGGAAATTTTATGGATGTCTCCTTTGCTCTGAAACAGGGGATACGTTCAGTGAAGAAGGCTACTCCAGTACAGATGGAAACTGTGGATGGCTCCCTGCTGACCTCTGGACCAGTGGATCAGGAAACAGAGCCTTTGAGGGTTCTTATGGGTAAAGATCATCAAGAGAAACTGTCCTTTATGCTTATCTCTTCTCCCCACTTTCCCATTATTCTAGGGCTACCATGGCTGCAGGCTCAGAATCCTACCATTAACTGGGAGACCAAGGAATTACACTTTCCAGAGAAACAGATGAGTCCAAAAGTTTCAGCTTGCTCTGTTCCTAAAGGAACCATGTCAGTCCCTGAACTACCAGCTGTATACCAGGACTATGTGGATTTATGTGACAAGAAGAACGCTGACCAGCTTCCTCCTCACCGTCCATATGATTGTCCAATTGAATTATTGCCTGGAGCAGAGATACCTTTTGGTAAGATCTACCCCCTGGCGGGGCCCGAGCTAAAGGCTTTAAAGGATTACATAGACGAAAATCTAGCCAAGGGCTTCATACGCCCCTCTTCATCTCCTGCAGGTGCACCCATCTTCTTTGTAAAGAAGAAAGATGGATCTCTGAGACCATGCGTAGACTATAGGGAACTCAATAAGGTTACTATTAGAAACCGTTATCCATTGCCTTTAATCCCTGAGTTATTGGAGAGAGTGCGACATGCCAAAATTTTCTCTAAACTAGATCTTCGTGGGGCCTATAACTTAGTCCGTATTAGACCTGGGGATGAATGGAAGACTGCATTCAGGTCACGCTATGGACACTTTGAATATCTAGTTATGCCTTTTGGTCTGAGTACCGCCCAGCCACTTTCCAACACTTGGTGAATGACATCTTCAGGGATCTCCTAGATACATTCGTGGTAATTTATTTGGATGATATTCTAATTTTTTCTAACTCCACAGAGGAACATCATGGACATGTGAGAATGGTCTTGGAACGTCTAAGACAAAATCATCTTTACATCAAACTTGAAAAGTGTGAATTCCATAGGACCGAAATTCAATTTCTGGGTATGTACTGTCTACACAAGGAATTAGTATGGATGGAAGCAAAACCCAAGCCATCAAGGATTGGCCAAGTCCTAGAAATGTGAAGGAGGTACAGCGCTTCATCGGGTTTGCCAACTTCTATAGACGTTTCATTAGAAATTTCTCTGAGGTAGTGTCACCTATCACCCAACTTACCCGGAAAGAGTCTAGGTTCTCCTGGACTCCCCAAGCCCAGGAAGCATTTTCCCATCTAAAAGATAAATTTACCACTGCACCTATCCTAGTACATCCCAACCCCGAGCTTGCCTTCATAATAGAGGTGGATTCTTCAGACTGTGCCGTTGGAGCTATACTCTCTCAGAGAACAGGTGAGAAGAATGTCTTGCATCCCTGTGCCTTCTTTTCCCAGCAGTTGTCTTCGGCTGAGAGGAACTACGATGTGGGCAATAGAGAGTTGTTGGCCATTATTGCCGCCTTCAAAGAATGGAGACACCTTCTTCAGGGAGCTGCACAGCAAATAGTCGTCCTGACAGACCATCGTAACCTTGAGTTTATCAGGTCGGCTAAGTGCCTGACTCCTCGCCAGGCTCGCTGGAATCTTTTCTTAAACCAATTTAATTTTATCATTTCTTATAGACCAGGATCGCGCAATGGAAAGGCTGATGCACTCTCTAGGATTTACTCAGCAGAGACACGTCCAATTACTCCTCCTAAGACTATTCTTCCTGACTCTAGATTCCTAGGAGTAATTCATAATCAAGACCTACTTAAGGACATCAAGGAAGCATACCATGCGGATTCCTTTTTGGCACAACCCCCAAGGGACGTAAGTCTTGTCTTTAAGAATGGTGTGTGGATTCAGGGACAACGCCTGTATATTCCTGAAACAGTCAGATTGAGAGTATTGCAACTCATTCACGATTCCAAGATAGCTGGGCATAGAGGAATTCTAAAGACACAGGAATTTCTCTCTCGTTTCTTTTGGTGGCCCACTTGCAGGAAGGATGTTTTAAACTATGTCACTTCATGTGAAGTCTGTGCAAGATGCAAAACACCTCGCTCCTCACCAACTGGTCTGTTACAGCCTCTTCCCACCCCGTCCCGCCCGTGGGGATCCATTTCTATGGACTTCATTGTGGAGTTACCAACCTCTCAAGGGAAGAACACCATTCTAGTGGTGGTTGACCGTCTAACAAAGGCAGCTCATTTTATCCCTTGTGTCGGCTTACCCACTGCAAAACAGACATCAGATTTGATGATTAAAGATGTGTTTCGCTTACATGGAGTACCGGATGAGGTTATTTCGGATCGAGGGTGCAATTCACTTCTAGGTTTTGGCAAAATTTCTGTGCAGCATTGGACATTAAAGTAAACCTTTCTTCTGCTTTTCATCCCCAGACTAATGGACAGACCGAACGAACCAATCAAACCCTGGAGCAGTATCTCCACTGCTTTATCTGCCACCTACAGGATGATTGGGTGGATCTACTTCCATTAGCTGAGTTCTCGTATAACAACTCTCAGAGTGCCTCCACTAAGCAGTCTCCTTTTTACTCTAATCTAGGTTATCATCCTAACATTCTACCACGATTTCCCATAGAAACGCCTTTACCAGCAGTGGCTGAAAGAATCACGTCTTTACAGAAGAATATGGATCTTCTAAAGGAGAATCTGGAATCGGCTCAGGAAAGGTACAAGAAAGCAGCAGATAAATTTCGTAAACCTGCACCAGCTTTCAAGGTAGGAGACTTGGTCTGGCTGTCAACCAGAAATCTTAAGTTAAGGATTCCATCGTCTAAGTTGGGACATAAGTACATTGGACCCTATAAAATCAGTAAAATTATAAGTGCCGTTGCTTGTCGTCTTCAACTGCCCAGAACTATGAGAATTCACCCTGTCTTTCATGTATCCCTACTAAAGGCTGCGACACCCAATACGTTTCCTGGACATTCTTCTCCTTGCCCTGACCCAGTGCTAGTCGATGGTCAGGAAGAATTTGTGGTGGAAAGGATTTTAGATTCCAGGTTGTATAGAAATCAGTTACAATATCTGATTAAATGGCAGGGCTACCCAGTGGAGGACAACTCATGGGAACCAGTCAATAACGTTAATGCTCCTCGCTTGCTCCGTCAGTTTCATCAGAGGTACCCACACAAGCCTGGCCTGAGGTCATCCGGAGGTTGTCCCTAAGGGGGGAGTAATGTAAGGTTCTGTGTACATGTTCCTGAAACTCAGTTTGTTCGTCAGCCATTTTACTTTCTGTCTTGCTGCAGCTATCTTGCCCTCAGTCAAAATGGAGTTTCCAGCTTGCATGTTCCCGCCCTGATTCTCTCCTTTTGCTTCTTAAGCAGCCACAGCTGAGCAATCAGTGCTTCAGAATCTAGCCTGCAGTGAACCTGTGACCTGACTCCTAAAGCCTTGGACCTTGTACTCCAGCTATTCCTACTGAGGAACTCTGAAGCACTTGTGGACTCTGGAAACCTGCTCTTTGAAAGACCCACGTTTGCATGGACTTACGGTAACAGAGAAGAAGATCCTGAACCTGTTGTGGAGAGTGATTGCTGAGCTTAGATTACTCTGGCCTGCTGTGTCTCCTGCTTCTGTGTCTGCAAACTGTGTGACTATTTTTGCCAACTTGTATGAAGTAATACAAGACTTTCTATATCAAACCTGTGTCTCATGTATTTTCATCGCACCCAAGCACAAGACGCTATATGAACTGTACTACATACATTACACCCAGCATGGATGTCCGAAGCAAACACCCAAGAATTGTCCTCCTGACCATAACCTCTCCACTTAACCAAATACTGGAGTTTCCGTCTAGCAAAACGAGAATCCAATATTTTCTCAACCACATACTCCAAATTGCCCTCAACCAAAACAGGGTCGGGAGGCGCAGCCATAGGAACCACTGGCTCGACCAACCTCTTCAATAAGGACTTGTGGAACACGTTATGGATCTTAAATGTCCCTGGAAGAAGCAAACGGAAGGAAACAGCAAATCACTTATCTGAATGAGAGCAGGAATGCAAGCTGAGCTCCAAGCAAGACCAGCAAGGCTGAAGGGAGTTCAGGTCACTTATATCAGACCATTCAGAGCCAGCTGAAGGCCATTCAGCAACTAGTTCATTACCCTCAGCAACCACCGGAGGGAGCTCCAGCTCAGAAGTCGCCTCCAGAGTATTCACAACATTAACCCCTTCAGTGAACACCGTAAAAAAAAAAAAAAAAAAACTAGGCAAAAAAACAATGCTTTATCATCATACCGCCGAACAAAAAATGGAATAACACACGATCAAAAAGACGGATATAAATAAACATAGAACCAATAAAAATGTCATCCTGTCCCGCAAAAAGCGAGCCAAAATACAGCATCATCAGCGAAAAAATAAAAAAGTTATAGCTCTCAGAATAAAGCGATGCAAAAATAATTATTTTTTATATAAAATAGTTTTTATTGTATAAAAGCACCAAAACATAAAAAATTAAATAAATGAGGTATCGCAGTAATCGTACTAACATGAAAATAAAACTGCTTTATCAATTTTACCACACGCGGAACGGTATAAATGCGCCACCCAAAAAAAATTTATGAATTGCTAGTTTTGTTCATTCTGCCTCCCAAAAATCGTAATAAAAAGTGATCAAATAATGTCATGTGCCCGAAAATGGTACCAATAAAAACATCAGCTCGTCCCGCAAAAAACAGGACATCACATGACTCCATGGGCCAAAAATATGGAAAAATTATAGCTCTCAAAATCTGGTGATGCAAAAACTATTTTTGGCAATAAAAAGCGTCTTTTAGCATGTGACAGCTGCCAAACATAAAAACCCGCTATAAAACCTGCTATAAATAGTAAATCAAAATCCCCCCTTTATCACCCCCTTAGGGAAAAATAATAAAATATTTATTTCCATTTTCCCATTAGGGTTAGAGTTACAGTTGGGGCTAAAATTAGGGTTAGGGTTGGTGCTAATTTTAGGGTTAGGGTTGGGGCTGAAGTTAGGGTTAGGCTTGGGGCTAAAGTTAGGGTTGGGGCTAAAGTTTGGGTTAGGGCTAGGGTTAGGGCTAAAGTTAGGGTTAGGATTGGGGCTAAAGTTAGGGTTAGGGTTCTGGCTAAAGTTAGGGATAGGGTTTGGATTAGGGTTAGGGCTAGGACTAGGGTTAGGTGTGTGTTGGGTTTAGGGTTGGAGTTAGAATTGGGGTGTTTCCACTGTTTAGGCACATCAGGGGCTCTCCAAACGCGACATGGCGTCCGATCTCAATTTTAGTTTGAAAAAGTCAAACGGGCTCCATCCCTTCCGAGCTCTGCCATGCGCCCAAACAGTTTTTCCCCCCACATACAGTACAGACCAAAAGTTTGGACACACCTTCTCATTCAATGATTTTTCTATATTTTCATGACTATGAAAATTGTAGAATCACACTGAAGGCATCAAAACTATGAATTAACACATGTGGAATTATACATTACACTTTACAAAACAGTGTGAAACAACTGAAAATATGTCTTATATTCTAGGTTCTTCAAAGTAGCCACCTTTTGCTTTGATTACTGCTTTGCACGCATAAAAGGTGAACGGATGGAATCTACATGCCTGGTTCCCACCGTGAAGCATGGAGGAGGTGGTGTGATGGTGTGGGGGTGCTTTGCTGGTGACACTGTTGGGGATTTATTCAAAATTGAAGGCATACTGAACCAGCATGGCTACCACAGCATCTTGCAGCAGCATGCTATTCCATCCAGTTTGCGTTTAGTTGGACCATCATTTATTTTTCAACAGGACAATGACCCCAAACACACCTCCAGGCTGTGTAAGTGCTATTTGACCAAGAAGGAGAGTGTTGGGATGCTACGCCAGATGGCCTGGCCTCCACAGTCACCAGACCTGAACCCAATCGAGATGGTTTAGGGTGAGCTGGACCGCTCACCGCTTCAATTTTGAATAAATCCCCAACAGTGTCACTAGAAAAGCACCCCCACACCATCACAACACCTCCTCCATGCTTCACGGTGGGAACCAGGCATGTAGAGTCCATCCGTTCACCTTTTCTGCGTGCAAAGCAGTAATCAAAGCAAAAGGTGGCTACTTTGAAGAACCTAGAATATAAGACATATTTTCAGTTGTTTCACACTTTTTTGTAAAGTGTAATTTATAATTCCACATGTGTTAATTCATAGTTTTTATGCCTTCAGTGTGATTCTACAATGTTCATAGTCATGAAAATACAGAAAAATCATTGAATGAGAAGGTGTGTCCAAACTTTTGGTCTGTACTGTATCAACGTACTCAGGACAAATTGCACAAGTTTTGGGTTCCAATTTCTACTGTTACCCATTGTAAAATAAAAAGATTGGATCTGAAGTACATTTTTTATGAAAAAAAGTTAAATGTTCATTTTTTTAAACATTCCAAAAATTCTTGTGGCGCACCTGCAGGGTTAATAAACTTCTTGAATGTGGTTTTGAGCACCTTGAGTGGTGCAGTTTTTAGAATGGTGTCATTTTTGGGTATTTTCTATCATATAGACCAATCAAAGTGACTTCAAATGTGATGTGGTCGTTAAAACAAAATGGTGTTGAAAAAATGAGAAATCGCTGTTTAATTTTAACCCTTATAACTTCCTAACAATAAAAAATGTTGGTGCCAAAATTGCGCTGATGTAAAGTAGACATGTGGGAAATGTTACTTATTAAGTATTTTGTGTGACATATCTCTGTGATTTAACCCCTTCACCCCCAAGGGTGGTTTGCACGTTAATGACCGGGCCAATTTTTACAATTCTGACCACTGTCTCTTTATGAGGTTATAACTCTGGAACGCTTCAACGAATCTTCGCGATTCTGAGATTGTTTTCTCGTGACATATTGTACTTCACGTTAGAAGTAAAATTTCTTCGATATAACTTGCGTTTATTTTTGAAAAAAACGCAAATATGGCGAAAATTTTTAAAATTTGCAATTTTCAAACTTTGAATTTTTATTCCCTTAAAACAGAGAAATATGTCGCACAAAATAGTTAATAAATAACATTTCCCACATGTCTACTTTACATCAGCACAATTTTGGAACCAAAATTTTTTTTTGTTAGGAAGTTATAAGGGTTAAAAGTTGACCAGCGATTTCTCATTTTTACAACAAAATTTACAAAGCCATTTTTTTAGGGACCACCTCTCATTTGAAGTCACTTTGAGGGGTCTATATGGCAGAAAATACCCAAAAGTGACACCATTCTAAAAACTGCACCCCTCAAGGTACTCAAAACCACATTCAAGAAGATTATTAACCCTTCAGGTGCTTCACAGGAACTAAAGCAACGTGGAAGGAAAAATGAATATTTAACTTTTTAGCCACAAAAATGATCTTTTACAAACTTTTTTTTTATTTTCACAAGAGTAAAAGGAGAAAATGGCAGATAAGGTTGTTATGCAATTTCTCATGAGTACGCCAATACCCAATATGTGGGGGAAAACCACTGTTTGGGCACACGGCAGAGCTCGTAAGGGAAGGAGCGCCGTTTGACTTTTTCAAACTAAAATTGGCTGGAATTGAGATTGGACGCCATGTCGTGTTTGGAGAGCCCCTGATGCGCCTAAACAGTGGAAACCCCCACAAGTGACACCATTTTGGAAACTAGACCCCCTAAGGTACTTATCTAGATCTGTTGTGAGCACTTTGAACTCCCAAGTGTTTCACAAAAGCTTATAATGCCTGGGTGTGAAAAAAAAAAAAAAACAATTTTCCACAAAAATGATTTTTTAGTCCCAAATTTTTGAATTTTCCCAAGGAAATTGGACCCCAAAAGTTGTTGTCCAATTTGTCCTGAGTACGCTGATACCCCATATGTGGGGGGGGGACAACTGTTTGGGTGCACGGCAGGGCTTGGAAAGGAAGTAGTAACGTTTTGGAATGCAGACGTTGATGGGGGTCATGTTCCGTTTGCAGTGCCCCAGATGAGCCTAAACAGTGGAAACCCCCCACAAGTGACCCCATTTTGGAAACTATACCCCCTAAGGAACTTATCTAGATCTTTGGTGAGCACTTTGAACCCCCAAGTGCTTCACACAAGTTTATAATGCCCGGGCATGAAAATAAAAAATCCTATTTTTTTCCCACAAAAATTATATTTTAGTCACTAATTTTTTATTTTCCAAGGGTAACAGGAGAAATTGGACCACATAAGTTGTTGTCCAATTTGTCCTGAGTACGCTGATACCCCATATGTGGGTGGGAACCACTGTTTGGGCGCACGGCAGAGCTCGGAATGGAAGGAGCACCATTTGACTTTTTCCAACCAAAATTGGCTGGAATTGAGATTGGATGCCATGTTGCATTTGGAGAGCCCCTGATGTGCCTAAACAGTGGAAACCCCCCACAAATGACCCCGTTTTGGAAACTAGACCCCTAAGGAACTTTTCTAGATCTTTGGTGAGCAATTTGAACCCCCAAGTGCTTCACACAAGTTTATAACGTAGAGCCGTAAAATTTAAAAATCATATTTTTTCCACAAAAATGATCTTTTCACCCCAATTTTTATTTTTCCAAGGGTAACAAGACTCCAAAAGTTATTGTGCAATTTGTCCTGAGTGCGCTGATACCTCATATGTGGGGGTAAACCACTGTTTGGGTGCATGGCAGAGTTTGGAAGGGAAGGAGCGCCGTCTGACTTTTTCAACGCAGAATTGGCTGGACGCCATGTCGTGTTTGGAGAGCTCCTGATCTGCCTAAACAGTGGAAACCCCCATAAATGATGCCATTTTGGAAACTAGACCCCTCAAGGAACTTATCTAGATGTGTGGTGAGAACTTTTAACCCCCAGGTGTTTCACTAAAGTTTATAACGTACAGCCGTAAAATAAAAAATCTTTTTTTTTTTTTACAAAAATGATTTTTTCGTCCCCAATATTTTATTTTCACAAGGGTAACAGAAGAAATTGGAACCCAAAAGTTGTTGTCCAATTTGTCCTGAGTACGCTGATACCCAATATGTGGGAGAAAACTACTGTATGGGCGCACGTCAGGGCTCGGAAGGGAAGTAGTGACGTTTTGGATTGCAGACTTTGATGGAATGGTCTGGGGGCGTCATGTCACATTTGGAGAGCCCTGATGCACCTATACAGTGGAAACCCCCCACAAGTGACCCCATTTTGGCAAATAGACCCCACAAGGAACTTATCTAGATGTGTGGTGAGCACTTTGAACCCCGAAGTGCTTCACAGAAGTTTATAACGTACAGCCGTAAAAATAAAAAATCTTTTTTTTTTTTACAAAAATGATTTTTTCGCCCCCAATATTTTATTTTCACAAGGGTAACAGAAGAAATTGGAACCCAAAAGTTGTTGTCCAATTTGTCCTGAGTACGCTGATACCCAATATGTGGGAGAAAACTACTGTATGGGCGCACGTCAGGGCTCGGAAGGGAAGTAGTGACGTTTTGGATTGCAGACTTTGATGGAATGGTCTGGGGGCGTCATGTCGCATTTGGAGAGCCCCTGATGCGCCTAAACAGTGGAAACCCCCCACAAGTGACCCCATTTTGGAAAATAGACCCCACAAGGAACTTGTCTAGATGTGTGGTGAGCACTTTGAACCCGAAGTGCTTCACAGAAGTTTATAACGCACAGCCGTAAAAATAAAAAATCCTTTTTTTTTTTGCAAAAATTATTTTTTTGCCCCAATATTTTATTTTTACAGGGTAACAGGAGAAATTGGACCCCAAAAGTTGTTGTCCAATTTGTCCTGAGTACGCTGATATCCAATATGTGGGAGAAAACTACTGTATGGGTACACGTCGGGGCTCGGAAGGGAAGTAGTGACGTTTTGGATTGCAGACTTTGATGGAATAGTCTGGGGGCGTTATGTCGCATTTGGAGAGCCCCTGATGCGCCTAAACAGTGGAAATCCCCAACAAGTGACCCCATTTTGGAAAATAGACCCCACAAGGAACTTATCTAGATGTGTGGTGAGCGCTATGAAGCCCCAAGTGCTTCACAGAAGTTTATAATGTACAGCCGTAAAAACAAAAAAATATTTTTTTTTGTACAAAAATGATATTTTCGCCCCCAGTTTTTTATTTTCCCAAGGGTAGCAGAAGAAATAGGACAAATTGCACAATAACTCTTGGGGTCCAGAGTACGCTGATACCCCATATGTGGGGATAAACTACTGTTTGGACGCATGGCAGAGCTGAGAAGTGAAGGAGCACCGTTTGACTTTTTCAACGCAGAATTGGCTGGAATTGAGATCAGACGCCATGTCACATTTGGAGAGCCCCTGATGTGCCTAAACAGCGGAAACCCCCAATTCTAACTCCAACCCTAACCCCAACACACCCCTAACCCTAGTCCCAACCCTAACCACAAACCTAACCCTAACACACCCCTAATCCCAACCCTAACCCTAATCCTAACTTTAGCGCCAACCCTAACCCTAACTTTAGCCGCAACCCTAACCCTAACCCTAATGGGAAAATGGAAATAAATACTTTTTTTTAATTTTATTATTTTTCCCTTACTAAGGGGGTGATAAAGGGGGGTTTGATTTACTATTTATAGCGGGTTTTTATGATTGGCAGCTGTCACGCTAAAAGACGCTTTTTATTGCAAAAATAGTTTTTGCATCATCACATTTTGAGAGCTATAATTTTTGCATATTTTGGCCCACAGAGTCATGTGAGGTCTTATTTTTTGCGGGACGAGTTGACGTTTTTATTGGTACCATTTTTGAGCACGTGACGTTTTTTGATCGCTTTTTATTTCGATTTTTGGGAGGTTAGAATGAACAAAAATCAGCAATTCATGAATTTCTTTTGGGGGAGGCGTTTATACCGTTCCGCATGTGGTAAAATTGATAAAGCAGTTTTATTCTTCGGGTCAGTACGATTATGGCGATACCTCATTTATATCATTTTTTCATGTTTTGGCGCTTTTATAGAATAAAAACAATTTTATATAAAAAATAATTATTTTTGCATCGCTTTATTCTGCGAGCTATAACTTTTTTATTTTTTTGCTGATGATGCTTTATGACGTCTCGTTTTTTGCGGGACAAGATGACGTTTTCAGCGGTACCATGTTTTTTTATATCGGTCTTTTTGATCGCGCGTTATTCCACTTTTTATTCGGCGGTATGATGATAAAGCATTGATTTTTTTCCTTCGTTTTTTTTTTTTTTTTTTAAGGGGTTCACTAAAGGGGTTAACTAGTTGGACAATTTTATAGGGGGGGTCGTTACGGATGCGGCGATACCAAATATGTGTACTTTTATTGTTTTGTTTTTTTTATTTACAGGAAGAAGTGAATTTATTGGGGAATATTTTTTTTTTTTTTTATCTATTTTGGATTTTTTTTTTTACACATGTTTATTTTTACTTTTTTAACTTTTTTACTTTGTCCCAGGGTGGGACATCACAGTATTTTATCAGATCGCTGGTGTGACAGTGTGCACAGCACTCTGTCACACCAGCGATCGCACAGGCATAGATGCAGGCTTTTCAGTGCCTGCTCTCGGCAGGCACTGAGGTAGCCGCCTCCCTCCAGGACCCCGGCGCCATCTTGGATCCGGGTCCTGGAGGGAGGAAGCCCTCAGAACAGCGCGATCACATCCCCTGTGCCCCAGTACACCGCGATCATGTTTGATCGCGGTGTGCAAGGGGTTAATGTGCCGGGAGCGGTCCGTGACCGCTCCTGACACACAGTCATGGGTGTCAGCTGTGATAATCAGCTGACACCCGGCTGACACCCGGCGGCGATTAGCTGCGCTCCCCTCAGGAGCGCAGCTGATCGCCTATGACGTACTATCCCGTCCCCGGTCATACGGGCCCAGGTACCATGGACGGGATAGTACGTCCGATGGCAGTAAGGGGTTAAGGGCATGAAAATTCAAATTTGGAAAATTGTGAAATTTTCAAAATTTTTGCCAAATTTCCATTTTTTTCACAAATAAACGCAAGTTATATCAAAGAAATTTTTACCACTAACGTGAAGTACAATATGTCACGAGAAAACAATCTCAGAATCACTGGTATCCATGGAAGCGTTCCAGAGTTATTACCTCATAAAGGGACAGTAGTCAGAATTGTAAAAATTGGCCCGGTCATTAACATGCAAACCACCCTTGGAGGTAAAGGGGTTAAAGTAAATTTGTCAACAGATTTCACAATATACCTGCATACATTTATATATAGATCTGTGACCTGAATTTATACTTACTTTACTGTAGCTTCACTCATGAAATGCTCTTTTTAATATTTAGCAGGAAATCTTCAAAAATAATTATACACACTTTCTGATTTTCAAAGTAAGCACAACAGTGTCATCAGGTCTGAGTTCTAATTAATGATGCATGAAGTTGTTGTTGTAAAATCTGGTGACGGATCTTTCCTTATGATGCCTTTGATGGCTGTCTATTACCTGCTTACTATTTTTGCCCTCTTGCCCAGGGAAGGGGCAAATGATGATGGAGAGAAGTCTTTGATTGTCATATAGAGACCTTTTAATGTCAATACATCAAAAGAATAAGACTTGATTATAGTTTTTCATTGCATTAATGTGGTTTATTGTACTTTCAGAAATAAATGTAAGCATGTAAAAGTAAATCTTGAAACAAGTATAAACAGAAAACTATTTGAATTTGTTGTAAGGTACGATCAAGATAAAAATCAAGAGCCAAAAAATCTGTGAGCAAAAAAAAGCTTGTAAAGTTGTAACTGTAAAATATTTGTTGAAAAGTAGCCGGCATCAAATTGATAAGAACATTCCCTGCATTGTGATTTTACAGGAAACATAATCCGACACAATAAATAAAAAGATGTTATTATTATTTTACCGCCACCATTTACAGTTCTACAGTGGAACTAGATTAGATGTAATGCTCCGTCAAAATAAACTGTGAATGACAAGTGAGAAATTGGTGGCACAGATGAGCTGAGTGATTGCACTAAAATTCCTTCATCGCACAACAATGGCAGATTTTCTGTAGTTCACCAAGGCACCCAATGGTTGTCAGAAAAAAAATAATCTTGCCTTCACTTATATATTTAGCGCAACCATTTATATTGCTGGTAGTGAAACTATAAATGAGGTTGGAAGAACCAAGGTCATATTAAGATCAATGGAGCTTTTTCTGCAGAAAGTGTTCTCTCCAGGCAAGCCAGTATTGTCAATCACCAGTCACGTAGGCAGGGCATGCAAAAGTAGTAGGCAGAATAGTGCACTGATATTCTACGCACCAAAGCACCGTAATCAGCATATTTGGTTAATCTTTAGTTTCTCTAGAATGGAAGTGGTGATTAGAACATTAAAGGTGCAATTATTATAGGGGATACATCCCCTACGAGTCTATGTGTTTAGTTTGGGTTGACAGCTTGGGTAGACATACTCCCTTTAACGCCGATGTCACACTTGCGAGTGTGATGCGAGAAACTCACGCGAGTCTCTCGCATCAACACCCGGCACTGCCACCGGCACTCGGGACCGGAGTTTGCAGCTGCATAGAAATACATGTAGCTGCACACTCCGGTCTGAGTGCCGGCGGCAGTGCCGGGTGTTGATGCGAGAGACTCCGAACACCTGAGATGTTGGTAACTGATGGGTTGCAGATTCCTAAACTAACGACTAGTGTTGAGCGATAGTGCTGATATCTAAAAATATCGTATCGAAATTGTATCGCCGATAGCACTAAATATCGTCGATATCCGATTTCGATACCGGAAGTCCAATGTAAGTCTATGGGAACAAATATCGCAACTAAAAAAAACCTTTATTTCCTTGTAAACACTAAATATACACACATAGAATACATTATATATATATATATATACATGTCATTGTGACATATATATTATACATATATTTATAGTTTATACACTTCTACATAGTAAAATAGACTCTGATTCAATTGCCGGGTAAAGCCGTGACATACCCCATAGAAGTCGACAGGCTCGGTGCCGAGTACCCCAAAAACCTCTGGCTCTGTGCGACTCAACTTGGGCGTCACGAACAGGATTCTGTAGCTCGCTATAAGCGAGTCCTGTGTGCCTGAATTGAACTGGTTTTGTGCTTGAGAATTGCTAAAATCATCAGAGAATGTATTTGCCATTTTTCCGCCATATCTGCGTCACGACGAGGCACTGGTGAAGAAGAAGGGCGTGCTCTTCATGGGTGTACACACTCACTCAGTGACACGAAAACTATGGCTCTAAATGGTACTGCAATGTAAGATCGTGCCCCACAGCTCTTCAGTTCCGCCTCCTCATCCTCCTCAGTGTGCGGAAACTAACACGAAGGTCCTGCCTCACTACAAAAGAGGGGCCCTCTCCAGATGCTAATGACACATGTGACTTGGCAGAGATGGCTAATGGACATGAGCAGAAGTGTGAAGGGATGGAGCAGTCAGAGCTCTCCCCCCACGGAAGCGACCCGATCGCCACGGAACCACCGTTGGGCACCCGGCCTGGAAACCCTCCTACGCTGCAAGAAGCGGAGGATACCCTAAGAGGCCTGGCCTGGCACCGGGAGGAGGTCGCCAGGATGGAAGCCAGCTGGCGTGTCCTAAAACTAAACTTGGAGCGGCGCCAATCCCTCTTACCTGAAGTGTCTGTACCGGAAGGTGAGGCACCCGTTCTAGTAGAGGAGTCCGTGCGGGCATCCCAGCCCTTGCAATGTGATCCGGTTGACGTTGTCGCAGTGGAGGCACCCGTTCCTGCAAAAACCTCTGCACCGGCAGCACCCCAGATCCCGCTGTCTGCCCCCGTCGCTGACACAGAAGAAGCGACACCCGTCCTCATGGAGGAGGCCGCGCAGGCACCAGAGGTCTCCAGTCTGTACCGGAGCCCCGACTGTCATCTGTTCCAGAGCCGGCTGCTTCCTCCGCAGGTGAGCGCCGCCAGGACTGGGGGGCGCCAGGAGAGCTGCCGCAAACCGGACACTGTAAGCTGCAGTTTGATGGTGGAGACATGGAGCTGCTGGTGGAGGAGAATTTCAACCGGCGTCAGGAGGAAGAGTGGAGACGTTGGGAGAAGGAAGCAGAGCGACAAAGGGAGCAGCGAGAATCCCAAAAACTTCGCCAACGTCAGCTGGAGAAGGACCGGGCAGATAAGGACCGGATGAGAAAAGATAAAAGTACGGTGAGGGAGCCGCGGCGTAAGGGTGCAGTACGGAGCTTTAAATTGAAAGGTGGTTGGGGCTTCATCCAGGAGCCTGGACTTTATTTAGAAGTTTTTGTGAACCGGCGGGACGTGGAGGCACACCTCCCAGAAGGACACCCGGGGAGGGACCTGTTGCCAGGAGACTTGGTGACTTACACCCGACACTGGGGTTACAATGGATGGTACGCCCTAAATGTTACCAGGTGCGACCCCTACTCCCCAGAGTGTCAGGAACCTGTGAGACCCTCGGAGCCTTCAGCCTCCCACATCCAGGCCTCTGCAAAAGTGCCCACCCCACGCCGTAAATCTCCCCAGCCTCCCTCAGTGGTCTCCTCAGCAGCCCCAGCTATGGACATGATAAATATAGCTGGCCCGTACCCGGCGCCTGTTAGGCCCCCTGGGGTTCGTTCAGTCTGGGACATAGGGTTCCAGACCCGGAGGGAGATGAAAGAGGTGGCCACACAGACCCAGAAGCGGGTCACGACTTGACTGTACAGGCCACACGACGTCATCAGGTCCTGGTGGTCCTTGGTGCCTCGGATGTTTGGCAAGCATCAGAAGAGTACCAGGTGGTACCTGGAACACCCCTGCCAAAGAATTATAAATAACCCGGACAGGGTCACTGTATGTAAATAGTTAAATTGTTTATGTACCCGGACGGGTGAATGTTCATAAAAAAGTTTTTTAATTTAATAAAAAAAACAAAACACAGTTTTCATTACTTTTATTACAGTCTCATCCTGCGACGCCATCGATCTCCTGTAAAAAAATGAAAAAAAAAAAAAAAGTATACCACCTGACCGACGCAGTCCATAGTAACGAGTGTCCCACGACGATCCAGCTCTGCTACATCAGAATGACAGGCAGAGCCTGTCATCCCGGCGCAGCACAGCTGATTACCTGCTTCCCCGGCGGTGACGTCATCGGACTGACTGCTTTACGGCCGGGATTACCCAGCAGTCACTGCAGTTATCGGAGAAACTGCATGTGACCGCCGGGGAAAGATGATGGCGGCCATGAAGCAGTCCAGCCCGTGACCGCCGGAGATCTTCTGCCAGGTAAGTGCCGCTGACTCCTGACAGACCCGACCGACGGACACTCACAGTGACAGTGACAAATCCGATTCCGGTATTCAATAAGACGAAAATATCGAAACGAATTATCGAAAGGCCGATAGAGCTAATATCGGCTGATAGCCGATATTTACATTATCGTATCGCTCAACACTACTAACGAACAACTAGAGGTAGCCGTGGAGCGTTCCTACGTTGATCCTAGACGCCTCGTCACAGCCTGAGAGATAACTACACCTAAAGGCAGAAAGATGAAAGCTATCTGCCCCGGAGCAGATCCCCAAAGAAAATAGGAAGCCCCCAAACATATAATGGCGGTTAGACAAGATGAAAATACAAACATAGGCAGAAAATAGACTGAGCAAACGCTGGGGCCACAAGCTGACTAAATAGGATAGGACAGGAGAGATTACTTTCTGCAACCCAGAAAACCCTACAAAAATCCAACAATTCTGATTACAAAAATACTGAGATCACACGATCTCGCCACCCACTAAATCAGTTCTCAGTGTGAACAAAAACCAAGCCGCAGCCGCTGAAAAAACAGGAAAAAGCAAATGAGCCAATAACAGTGGCTGCAATAAACTGTGAGGAGCTCAGGCCCCAGGAGGGGACCTGGCTGACCTCCACAAACGTGCAGAAAACAATGCAAAAAGCAAGCACAAAAAGAAAAGCAAAAAATATCATATCTGAAAGCAGGAGATGCAGGCAAGACTCCAGCAAACTTCCAAATGAACCAGGAACCACAATTGAGACAAGAACAATTGATCACCGGCAACCATCATGGGATGGAACCTCCCTTATATCAGACCAGTCCGTGATCCCTGATTGCCACTCCTCGCTGAAAGGTTCAGTACTGTCTGTAACCACCAGAGGGAGCCTCTGCTCAGAAACCATCTCTAGCACATTCATAACAGGTTTAGTTGCCAACTTTTTAGAAAGAATCTGTAGCCCAGCAGTTGCTTTTAAGCATTGTAATTGGAATTTTAGTGGTTCTTACATACAAATTTTTGAAATTTGTACACCTCGTCAGAGGTTCGATACTGTTTGTACAGTGTTATGGTATTTGCTGATAACCATGAATGGAGACGAGGTCTATTTCCATAATTGAATTACCAACTGTTGTGTCTAGCATTTGATTTGTTAGCCAATAATCACTGCATTGTATGTAATGGTTGCAAGCATCATACATGCTATATGCTTGACTGAAGAAGGAGCAGGAACTGCTCTGAAACGCGTAGCAAATAACATTTTTAAAACCTACTTTTCTCGGTCTCTACTGGACGTTCGTGGGCATCGCTGTAAGATCACCTCAACAAAATACCTCACTCTTCAACATGTTCTGGATCTTGTGGGGAATCCAGCGGTTGTCGCAGCAGCCCTATTGATTCACATGTTTACCACAGGGTTGTGCCTGGATTGCACACTCACTCCGACGTGTATTTCGCTGTTGCTTCTTCCTGAGGCAGACAGCGTGCAGGTACCATCCACGTATCAGCTGTGATTTCTATCCACAGGTAATATGTATTTTTTCTAGCTGGCGGAGTGCTGACAACTTATCTAATTTTTTTTCACTGAGTGTGCAAGCCTCTATTTGATGTTGCATCAGAATACAGGTGCTTCTCCCAAAATTAGAATATCATCAAAAAGGTAATTTATTTCAGTTCTGCAATACAAAAAGTGAAATTCATATATTATATAGAGTCATTACAAACAGAGTGATCTATTTCAAGTGTTTATTTCTGTTAATGCTGATGATTATGGCTTACAGCCAATGAAAACCCAAAAGTAATTATCTCAGTATATTAGAATAATTAACAAAAACACCTGCAAAGGATTCCTAAGCATTTAAAAAAGGTCCCTTAGTCTGTTTCAGTAGGCTCCACAATCATGGGGAAGACTTCTGACTTGATAGATATCCAGAAGGCAGTCATTGACACACTCCACAAGGAAAGTAAATTTTGCATTTCATTTGGAAATCAAGGCCCCAGTGTCTGGAGGAAGAGGCACACAATCCAAGCTGCTTGTCATCTAGTGTGAACTTTCCACAATCAGTGATGGTTTGGGGAGCCATGTCATCTGCCGGTGTTGGTTTTATCAAGACCAAAGTCAGCGCAGCCATCTACCAGGAAATTGTAGAGCACTTCATTCTTCCCTCTGCCAGCAAGCTTTTTGGAGATGGAAATTTAATTCTCCAGCAGGACTCTGCACCTGTCCACACTGCCAAAAGTACCAATACCTGATATAAAAACAACAGTATCACTGTGCTTGATTTGCCAGCAAACTCGCCTGACCTTAAACCCATAGATAATCTATGTAGTATTGTCAAGAGTAAGATGAGAGACACCAGATGCAACAATGCAGACGAGCTGAAGGCTGCTATCAAAGCAACCTGGGCTTCCATAACACCTCAGCAGTGCCACAGGCTGATCGCCTCCATGTCATGCTTCATTGATGCAGTAATTGATGCAAAAGGAACCCCGACCAAGTATTGAGTGCATTTACTGAACATACATTTCAGTAGGCCAACATTTCAGAGTTTAAAATAATTTTTCAATCTGGTGTTATAAAGTATTCTAATTTACTGAGATAATGACTTTTGGGTTTTAATTGCCTGTAAGCCATAATCATCAACATTAACAGAAATAAACACTTGAAATAGATCATTGTTTGTAATGACTCTACATAATATGAGTTTCACTTTTTGTATTGAAGAACTGAGATAAATTAGCTTTTTGATATTCTAATTTTGTGAGAAGCTCCTGTAATACTCAGATATAAACAGCGTATGAAGGGGAATTTTCCACCAATAACCATTTGCTGTTACATACTGTACACTTTATCTATCTGTTGTATTTATATCCTGAGCAACACTAGTAATCGGCAGGCGTGGGCAATTTTTTATTTTGAATGCCAATGGTTTCACAGGCTATCAGGGACACAATAGGGTCTATCTGAATAAATTAACATTCACCTCAATATTTTGAGGGATTTAGTGTATTGTTCTACTGTGGCTCCTATGTTATTCAATTTCAAAGGTGACTGTGCATACCCTATTAAATGGTTTCTTATGTAGATATCATAATACTGCATTGAAACTGTTCCCATGCTTTTCTGATTCCTCATATACATCACTGATTTAGTATTTATTTTTTTGGTTACTTCACTCTTTGAGTAATGATCATTGAATTGCAATATTAATGATGCAATATGTGTTCATGCAGCTGTTCTCCCTCTGTTTGGCTTGAGGCACCTTTTTAATTTGATGTCTGGTTTTACTTTGTTATAATAGTTGATTTGAATATATACAGTTTCTGTACAACACTTCTTGATCCAAATGTGACTGATATGTTGTGTGATCTCTATGGTTTTCCACACTTATTTCTTAGTTGCATATAAATCTTAAGTGTGTAGTTGGTGATCCCATTACTAGAGATGAGCGAATTTGTTCGGATTTTGGCCCCGAATCTGATTTTGAGATATTTGTGCCATATTCGAACACTATTTGGGCCGAATATATGTCTTATGATCGGTTCCAAACATATTCGGTAATTTCTACTCCCATTGACTCTAATGGCGTTCGGCTGTGTTTGATGAATATTGCAAAAACAATATTTGAATCCGATCTTATTCGGAGCCGAATCTGAACAAATTTGCTCATCTCTACTAGTGTTGAGCGATACTGCTCGATATCTAAAAATATCGGATCGGAATGGTATCGCCGATATCACTAAATATCGTCGATATCCGATTCCGATACCGGAAGTCCAATGTAAGTTTATGGGAACCAAATATCGACATTAAAAAAAACCATTCTTGCCTTGTTGGTTAATTGTACATGAAGGAAAACAACAAAGACTAATGTAGAATGTATTGGGGGAGGTTGAGGAGACAATAAAGGCATACATGTTTAACCCAATGCATTGGAATAGCATTAATATATATTTTTTTTGGAAATACGTTTGGATTGACTAACAAATTGACAATGTTGTTAACCTTTTTTCTATTTTGGCAAATATGTATGTTTCACAACTTCCATGCTCTTCACCTTTTTAACTTTTGCCAGTGCCACACTTTCTCCTTCATAATCTTCAGCAGCATCATCTTTCTCATCAAATTATTCTTCATCTTCACCTTCTTAATCTTCTTCTTAAACTTCTTGCTATTCATGTTTTTGTTTACATTACTCATATTGTTATTATTAAACTAATTAATCTTCTTCATATTCAAATTCTTCATCTTCTTCCTCTTCATCTTCTTCATCATATTCTTATTTGTGACAGAGATTCCTGTACTTGTAATCTGTAAAAGTATGAATTGTTCATCCTTCCGTTCTTGCTGTCACAAAAGATTTAAATTAACAGTATTTGTCCGTGTTCAGTTTAGCCTGCAGCAGCAGGCATTTTCCAGGGGCACCACGAGGAGGAACGGACTCACCCCCATACACTGCTTAGTCTTCTTCTGCTTAGAATTTAGAGCATATATTTTGCTCTTCATTTTGGTCTTATACTTCATGTTTTTCTGCTTTTTGATCTTTTGCTTATTGTTCTTCTGTCTCTTGTTCTGTATCTTGTAGTTTGTCTTAACCTTCTTTGTCCTGTTGGTGATCTTCTTCTGGGTAATCTTTTATTTTTTCTTTGTGATGGTGTTCAGGCTGGTTGGCTTCATGCTCGTCGTCCTTGTTGTCGTCATCTTCTTCTGGGTGGTCTTTAAGGTCGTCTAATTTCCGAGAAACAGCTGACGTTACTGGAACCCTGACGGGTATCAGATGGAGCAAGAGACAATGGAAGTAACGAGGACCAGCTGACTGTGCTGGAACCCGGACGGGTAGCAGAAGGAAAAGAGGCAATGTCACAACCGAGTACCAGCTGACGTTACTGTGACACGGTTACTAAGCAGGAGGTACCTGTGCTCCAAAGCACTACCAAGGACCAGCAGACGTTGCTGGAACTCGGATACGGAGATGGAGGCACCTAGGCAAAAGCACTGGGGAGAACCACTTGACGGTACTGGACCCCGGACGGGTAGCAGAAGGAAAAGAGGCAATGTCACAACCGAGTACCAGCTGACGTTACTGTGACACGGTTACTAAGCAGGAGGTACCTGTGCTCCAAAGCACTACCAAGGACCAGCAGACGTTGCTGGAACTCGGATACGGAGATGGAGGCACCTAGGCCAAAGGCACTGGGGAGAACCACTTGACGGAACTGGACCCCGGACGGGTGAAGAACGCACCCATGAAAATGTAAGTTGACAGGACGCAAGCCGTCCGCAGTTACCGAATCACACAGTCCTACAGTGGGTGCTTATCCTATTGTCACAATGGAAACCGCCTTTATTTACATATCCCACAGCACACATAGGAATCACCTAAACTGCAGGCACCATAGAGTCGGCTAACCCGAATGCAACACGACAGCACAACTTATTGGAGGATAATTGACGTTCACACTGCCAGGAAACAGCTGTCGTGCTGTAACCAGGCTGGCCAGGAGTCAGTACCCCTGCCAATTACTTACGAGCAACAAATGGCGGTGTTGTAGCCCAGGGAGTAGAGTTCAGGTGGTAGAAAGATGAACATAACAGGAGACATGGAAAACGTTGCCAACCAGTTATTTAATCTGAAAACGGACAGGCAAATGTAGGTGAGATCCATGCCTTGTTCATTTTCAGAAAAGTAAGCCGGTCTACATTCTCTGAGGATAGTCGCATGCGACGGTCTGTTACTACACCACCTGCAGCACTAAAGACACGCTCAGATAATACACTGGCAGCAGGGCAAGCCAGCACCTCCAATGCATACTGGCTAAGCTCTGGCCATGTATCCAACTTAGAGACCCAAAATTTGAAAGGAGAAGAGGCATCTGGGAGTACACTTAGAGGGAAAGCCAAGTAGTCTGTCACCATCTTACGGAAACGTTTCTTCCTGGTGACTGGAGCCGTCTGGATGGTGTAGACCTTGCTGGCGCTGTCACAAAACTTTGCCACATTTGTAACATACAGTTCTTGCCCTGTGCAAAGGCGCTGCTTCTGCTCCCTCTTGTTGTAGAGGTGTCTACACTGCCTCGACGCACAGAGCTGCTTTGTAAAGCAGTAGCAGCAGCAGCAGCTCTCTCGGCTGGAATGTACAACAGTATGGATTGCACCAGTGTGTCTTGGTACTCCTGCATTTTACGGTCCCGGTTCACCGGTGTGATGAGGGTTTGTAAGTTGTCCCGGTAGCGAGGGTCTAGGAGGGTGTACACCCAATAATCTGACGTGCTGAGAATGTGGGCGATGTGGCGGTCGTTTCTCAGGCACTGAAGCATGAAATCAACCATGTGCGCAGACTCCCAACTGGCCAACAAAGGCTGTCCTCTGGAAGAGGCATCATCTCTGTCTCCTCTGCATCACCCCACCCTCGCTCTACATACTGACTACAGCGTTGTGTACCTCCCTCTGTAGGGATTTCTTCCTCCTCCATTGACTCCTCCTCCTCCTCATCCTCCTCACAAAGTGAGCCCTGCCCAGCCCTTTGTGAGGAACCACGTTGCGCTGACTGTCCTGAAGGTAATTGAATTTGTGACTCCTCATCCTCCACCTCTTCCAAAACCTCTTCCTTTAGTGCTTTCAGTGATTTCTGAAGCAGGTAGATAAGGGGGACAGTCATGCTGACTAGTGCATCATCTGCACTCGCCATCCGCGTTGAGACATCAAACGCACGCAAAACGTCGCAGATGTCCTTCATAGAGGCCCACTCAGTAGTGTGAAGTGTGAACGGCGCAAATTGCGAGTTGATTGCGCCTGTTGCAGCTGATACTCCATTACTGCTGGCTGCTGCTCACACAACCGCTCCAACATATGTAACGTGGAATTCCACCTGGTGGGTATGTCACATATGATGCGATGTTCAGGAAGGCGAAATCTGACTTGCAGAGCTGCAATGCGCGATCTGGCCATGCTGGAATGTCGCAAGTGAGCGCACTCTAGGCGGACCTTGTGCAGCAGTGCATCAAGATCCGGATAGTCCCTCAAAAAACTCTGCACGACCAAGTTGAGCACATGTGCCAGACATGGTATGTGAGTGAGGTTGCCAAGGCCAGAGCTGCCACCAGATTTCGGCCATTGTCACACACTACCAAGCCTGGCTGGAGATTAGCTGACAAAAACCACACGTCGCTCTCCTGCTTGATGGCATCCCAGAGCTCCTGCGCTGTGTGGCTTCGATTCCCCATGGGAATTAATTTCAGGACGGCCTGTTGACGTTTGGCCACGGCTGTGCTCATATCGGTCGCAACAGGTAAGCGTTCACGGGTCCATGTGGAGGTATACCGTGACGGCTCGTGCAGCGATGATTCTGAGGAACTGGAGTAGGAGGAGGAATCAATGTGCACAGACTGGATTCCTGCAATCCTTGGAGTTGGCAGAACACGTACAGCGCCACTGGCAAGATCTGTACCC
Organism: Oophaga sylvatica; assembly: GCA_033576555.1. Classification (NCBI taxonomy): domain Eukaryota; kingdom Metazoa; phylum Chordata; class Amphibia; order Anura; family Dendrobatidae; genus Oophaga; species Oophaga sylvatica. The sequence continues at coordinate 85,731,976 of JARQOD010000001.1, forward strand.
GGCTCCAGAACATTGACCCAATGGGCAGTGAGGGAAAGGTATCGTCCCTGGCCATGGGTACTGGTCCACGCATCGGTGGTCAGGTGGACCCTGCTACTGACGGCGTTTAGTAGCGCATGTTTAATGTTTCCCTCGACATGTTTTTGCAGAGCAGGGACAGCCTGCCTGCTGAAATAAAATCAGCTTGGCACATTAAATTGTGGGACTGCCAATGCCATAAAGTTCCTGACACTGTCAGTCTCCACCAGCCTGAATGACAGCATTTCAAGGGACAGGAGTTTTGCAAGGCCAGCATTCAGAGCCTGTGCTCGTGGATGGTTTGCCGAGTATGGCCGTCTTTTATCCCATGCCTGTGTTACCGATGGCTGTTTTTTGTTCTGGGAGTGTGATGATGACTGTGAACTTGCTGCAGTGGTGGAATAACAGTTTGTCTATGGACAACAGTGACCGAGGTTCTTCCATGGAGATCCTGTGAGGAAGCCGAACCAGGTGTGTGAGAGCTGGAGGTAGAGGCTCGAACATGACCTAAAGATGTAGGTGCTGCTGTAGGTTGGCCTACATCTCCAGTGTGTCTTTGTAACTCAGCTACGTGCTTTGTCCGTACATGTTTCCACATATTTGTGGTATTCAGGTTCCTGATATTTTTACCTCTTTTAACTTTTTGCTTACACAGCTTGCATTGAACATAGCAAATATCAGATACAAGTCTGTCAAAAAAGGACCACGCAGTGCAAGTCATGGGAGCGCCAATTTTGACATTTTTAAGAGAACTGCTCCCAACAGGTGCCAAACTGGAGGCTACAGGCAAGCGAGTCTGCAGCCTACCTCTCCCTCCTCTTTGTACCGTTGGGACAATCTCTTCCTCAGAGCTGCTCCCACCACCTTCCTGTTGCTCACGCCATGTTGGGTCTCGGACTTCATCATCTCCACTACCCTCTTCCAACACCTGCTGCTGTTGGATGGTCTGGGCAGCACCATGCTCCACAAAACCTGGCACCTGAGTCTCATCATCATCATAAGATGCGTTCTGCGGTGTGCTGTCCATCGGCACTGGCTCACCCGCCTCTTCAGATTGAGAGAGACACAGCTGTTGCGCATCACTGCATACTCCCTCTTCTTCAAATTGCAGAATGCTGCTTGCCTGTGCCCGTGTTTGCGAGCCAACAGATTCTGAGAACAGAAGCAGAGACTCAGCTGGCTCCTGTACAGAACTCTCTGACTGCCTGGGCAATTTGACAGGCGGTGAACAGACAGATGGTTGCTCAACAGTGTTGTGTTCCTGAGAGGAGGTGGAAGGAATTGAAGTTGATGCATTGGCTGCCATCCAACCAACAACGGCTTCAATTTGTTCTTCCCGCAGCAGGGGGGCACGCCGAGCTCCTACCAAAGTGCGCATAAAGGAACGCTCACGGGGAAAACTGGTGGATGCTGTGTCACTGAGGGCGGCAGCAGCCACAGAATCCCCACGTCCTCTCCCTGCTGAAACTCCACGGCCACGACCACGTGCCTTACTCACTGACTTGTTCATCTTGGTAGATTGAGAAAGAAAGTCAGAAAAGTTATAAGGCCTAAGTGTGGTTATTACGCAGAGACTGAAGTGAACACTGAAACACAACTGTTCACAATCTATGAAAGGCTACTCCTTTGTCTACTTCTATAGTGTTTGCAACCAATGTATTGGATACGGATGGAAGCGCGTCACACTAATAGATTATATTTTAAATGGAATGGAGCAGAACCAATTGGAGATAAATGAAAAGGATGAGCCACTGAGACACGCTCAGCAGAGTACAAGCAGCAGTGCTTGAACAAGTAACTGGAGCGTGATGTGCACTCAAAAAATAAAAAACACAGACTGAAGTGAACACTGAAACACACTGTTCACAATCTGTGAAAGGCTACTCTTTGTCTACTTCTATAGTGTTTGCAACCAATGTATTGGATACGGATGGAAGCGCGTCACACTAATAGTTAAATTGCATGGAGCTGCAAGAATTACACTGAGAAGGATAATAAAAAAAAGAGTCTGTGAGTGACATGTGCAGATGCCTACAGACAGCGTTGCATGCAGAGCAAACTGCAGCGTCACCTGCACTCACACACACCTTGCAGAGCTGTTAAAACAACACTGCAGGCAAAAGGAAGCTTTACACAGCGGTTGGTGCTAGCCTGCCTACAGCACAGTACACTAAATCGCAATCTCTAACTGTCCCTCAGAGTCAGCACAGCAGCGTTCTGTCCCTTACTGAATTCACAGCACAGTGACGCTAAAATGGCGGCGGCGCCTTTTATAGTGCATTCTGACATCATTTCAGCATCCAATCACAGCCATGCCATTAGTTAACATGACCGCAGCAGTACAGGATGTGCCAACACTTCTTAGGATTCCTCATTGGCTGACTAAAATCACATTGCCTCGCAAAGAATTATGGGAACTTCCGATTCCGGTATTGATAAGACGAAAATATCGAAACGAAGTATCGAAAGGCCGATAGAGCTAATATCGGCCGATACCCGATATTTGCAGTATCGTATCGCTCAACACTAATCTCTACCCATTATCTTTTGTTGTGCCCTCAGTTCCTCTTACTTAAATGCTTGTTGTACCAGGCGCAGAGCATGATCTAACACGTTTGTGTCAGTGCAGCACTGACAGTTTATATAGTATTGCAATGCTTGTGCGTTGCAATGCTTTATAACTGCGATCAGACTACAAAAGTGTAAGTCTCATAGGTTTCACTAAGTAAAAAAGTAAAAAAGGGAAAATAATAAAAAACTACAAAATAATAATAATAATTAAATAAAAATTATACCTGTAAATAAGTATTTTAATGATGGGAAAAAAGTACACATACTGTATATACTCGTGTATAAGCCGACCCCCTAATTTTGCAACAAAAAACTAGGAAAACTTATTGACTCGCGTATAAGCCTAGGGTGGGAAATGCAGCAGCTACTGGTACATTTTTAAAAATAAAAATAGATACCAATAAAAGTAAAATTAATTGAGACATCAGTAGGTTAAATGTTTTTGAATATCCATATTGAATCAGGAGCCCCCTATAATGCTCCATACAGTTCATGATGGCCCCATAAGATGCTCCATACAAAATACGCCCCATATAATGCTGCACAAAGGTTAATAATGGCCCCATAAGATGCTCCATAGAATAATATGCCCCATATGCTGCTCCATAAAGGTTATGGCCCCATAAAATGCTGCATAGAATAATATGCCCCATAAGATGCTCCATAGATTATGCCCAATAAGATGCTCCATAGATTATGCCCCATAAAATGCTCCATAGATTATGCCCATAAGATGCTCCATAGAATAGGCTCCATATGCTGCTGCTGCAAATAAAAAAAAAATGACATACTCACCTCTCATCGCTGGGGGCCAGGTGCCAATGTCCTGAGCAGGCGGGGACACCAGCGTGCTATGGGGGACAAGTGCCGGTGTCAGGGCCCTGGCACCTGAGATATTCACCTGTCCCCGGTCCACCGCTGTGCGACGTTCCGTCTTCCGGGTCCTCTGTCAGTGAGTGCTCAGGCAGAGGGCGCAGTGCGCTCTAACTATGTCATCACGCCCTCTGACCTGAACGTCACAGCCAGAGGACACAGAGGATAGAGCGGCGTGCAGCAGTGGGCCAGGGACAGGTGAATATCGCATATACCTACCCTCTCCTGGAGCGTCTCTGCAGCCCCCCTGCTTCTCCCTCGGTCTCCGGCAGCTATTCTTTCCTTCAGCGGTCACGTGGTACAGCTCATTAAAGTCATGAATATGCGCATATTCTTGACTTTAAAGAGCAGTACCACGTGACCGCTGAAGGAACGAGCCTGAGATCGTGGGAGAAGCAGGGGGCTGCAGAGACGCGCCAGAGAGGGTGAGCATGATCTGACACCCCCGCTCCCCGCCGACCCCCTGGCGTATATGACTCGCGTATAAGCCGAGAGGTGGACTTTCAGCCTTAAAAAATGGTCTGAAAATCTCGGCTTATACGCTAGTATATATGGTATTTGTCATTGCCACATCCAGATCGATCTGACCTACAAAACTGTCACATTAGTTAACGTCTTCTGTAAGCACAGTAAACAAAAAAAAAATTAGGCAAAAAAATATGCTTTTTCATCATTCCTTCGAACAAAAAGTGGAATGAACCGCAATCAAAAAGATGAATCTAAATAAAAATAGTATTGCTAAAAATGACATCTTCAAAAAAAAAAAAAATTCCTAAATTGCTGGTTTTTGTTCATTCTGCCTCCTAAAAATCGGAGTAGAAAGAGATAAAAAAAAGTAATGTCTCCAAAAATGATATCAATAAAAACATCATCTTGTCCCACAAAAATCAAGCCCTCATATGACTTTGTTCGCAGAAATATGGAAAAATTATAACTCTCAAAAAATGGCCATGCCAAAACTATTTTTTGTAAAAAAAAAGTGTCTTTTATTGTGTGACAGCAGCCAAGCATAAAAAAGTTATAAATCTGGTATTGTTGCAATTGCACTGACCCGAAGAATAAAGAATCATTTATTCCATACATAGAATTGGAATGGTATAAATATAAATAAAACCAATTTTTGACCTACTGTTGATTTATTAATTCTGCTTCCCAAAGATTGCAGTAAGGCTCGACTCACATTTATCCTGCGCTCCGCACTGAGGTTTTCGTGAGAATCTCTGAAATATATAATTGAGATGGAACCCCCAATGGAAGATTCACTATAATGAGGCAGATGGAGCTACTTTGGATGTTATCTGACCTATAATCCAGCGGTGTCCGTCTTTTTAGGCTTTCATAAAAGTGCTGTCGGCCACAATTTTGTACACCTCTGAAAAGAATGACAATGATGAACAGAGGCCAGACAGAGTCTAAAGGAAGGTCCTATATAGAGAAAGATATACCAGGAATGACACAATCAATGTTTTTAATAAATGAATATTAAATATATACACATACATCCAATAAAAATATTCATAAAAAAATATATATATGTAAAAAGATTAAAATATCATCACAAAGTCTTTTATTTATCCACTCCCTGATGAAGCAACTGCGAAACGTGCGTTGGAGTGGTGTGTGCTGGGGCAATAATGTGTCAACACTGGTTGGTATTTTCTCTTTCCCCTTTTGTTTTATTTGGTTGCACTACTCTTGTGGTATATGGATTGCTGTGTTATTTTGTGATTTATTATAATCACATTGAGAGTTTTTGTGCAATTATTTATGTAGTTGCTCTTATAATTAGGCACTTTATTCATCTTATTGTTTGCACCTATTTTTATCTTTTATCACTTGGTTTATATTATTGATATTAATGGTGTTTTTCACTTTATATTTCTGCACATATATACACCATATTTTTTTTTAAAAAAAAAATTTAGTTTTTTCACCAATAATTCTTATATTTGTTTTGCACTTGTCACTTCAGATTTTGGGGAAAAATTGATTTAATTATTTTAATTAATTTATTACTTGTGCCAATCAGTTTGACACATGAAGCCCTGCACACACTATTAATTGTCTTGATTAATTGTGTAATGTTTTTTTATTGGTCTTTAATAAATATACCTTTTAAATCAATTTTTGGTAGAGTCTACAGTAAGTCTGCTGCCTCATTATAGTGAATGGATCCCTCGACGGTTTCATCTCAATCACGTCATTCGGAGATTTAGATGGAAATATTGAAGTGCTCAGCATAGAGCGCCAGATAAATATGACCCCAAACGTTATGTAAAATGAGCTTCAACTCAATCCACAAAAAAAAGGAAGTCCCCACTCAGGCCTGTCATTTGTTAATGAAAATTAAGGGGGCTTCCAAGTTACTGGTAGTACAAAGGCTCTGGAAAAGCGCTATGGCTCCTCACCCCCCCAAAATAAATTCATCGAATTCTGCACTCCCAAATCTAAATTCCCCCTCACTTCTGAGCCCCACAGTGTGCCTAAGCCACGTTTAGCATCTACATATTTGGCATTTCTGCAGCAATAAGAGCCCGCGTAATTTATGGATGCTTGTCTCCATAAACACGAGCTGGGCATCACTACAATGTACAGGCACTAAAATAGTAGTTTTGTTATTTTCACTCAGCTACATCCACTGCTTCTTGTTTCTGCAAAGGACCCATGGAGTCAAGTCATCACTACACATGTACATAAATTCCCAAAGGAGTATAATTTCTAAAATGGGGTCACTTGAGTGGATATGCTGCTCTTCTAGCACTTAGGGGGTCTGCACATGAAGTCTGCAAACTGTTTAAGGAAAATCTGTGCTCCAGGAGGCAAACAGAGCTCCATCCCTCCTGAGACTCACCATATGGCTTAGTAGAACTGTACAGCCACATGTGGGGTATTTCCATGTTCAGCAGAAATTGTGGGACAAATTTTGGTGCTATTTTTCCCATTTCCCCTTGTGAAAATCGAAAATCTGTGGCTAAAACAAAATGTTTGTGGCAAAAATGTAAGTATTTTTTGTTCACTGCCCAATGGTATAGAAGTCTGTGACACACCACTGTCAATATAATCACTGAACCCTTATATGAATTCATTGAGAGGTGTAGTTTGTAAAATGGAGTCACTTACGGGGTTTTTTTTGAGTTCTGATACCTCTGGTGCTCTCCGATTGAGACATGGCACCTGCAAACCATAACAGGCTATGTGCACACGTTCAGGAATTTTCGCGTTTTTTAAGCATTTTTGCGGTGGTTTTCCGCTGCAAAAACGCTTAAAAAAAGCGTGCATTAAGCATCCTATTAGTTGAATGCATTCCGCAATTTTTGTGCACATGCTGCATTTTTTTCGCGGAAAAAACGCAGCATGTTCATTCTTTTTCCGGAATCGCGGTGATTCCGCCACCATAGGAATTCATGGAACCGCTTACTTTCTGCATGTGGCTATGCCCACCATGTGCAAAGGGAGAGGTTCATGTGCGGATGGTACCCAGGGTCTGCAGGGTCTCCTCCAAGCCTGGGTACCATATCCATGTAAAAACAATAATTAAAATAAAAAATAGAGATATTCTCACCTTCCGGCGGCCCCCGCAGCTTTTCTGCCTCTCAGCGACGCTCCCGGCAACTCCCATTCCCAGGGATGCCTTGCGACAATGACCCCAGATGACGTAGCGGTCTCGCGTGATGCTACGTCATCTGGGGTCATTGTCGCCAGGCATCACTGGGAACGGGAGTTGCCGGGAGCATCGCGAAGACCAGGAAGGCTGCGAGGGACGCCGGAAGGTGAGAATATCACGATTTTTTATTTTTTTTTATTTTTAACATTAGATCGTTTTACTATTGATGCGGCATAGGAAGCATCAATAGTAAAAAGTTGGTCACACATGTCAAATACGTTGTTTGACTCGTGTGACCAACCTGTCAATCAGTTTTCCAAGCGATGCTACAGATCGCTTGGAAAACGCTAGCATTCTGCAAGCTAATTACGCTTGCAAAATGCTAGTGTTTGGCGGGAATACGCATACCTATAAAATGCGTATTTCCCGTGGCAGGGAGGTGCGGGATTGCCGTGGAAATTTCCGTGGCAATTCTGATACGTGTGCACATAGCCTAAAATCTGCACTAAATTATGGTGCTCTTTCCCTTCTGAGTTTTGCACTGTGCCTCAAAAGTAGTTCCCGATAACATGAAGGTTATTGGCGTACTCAGGAGAAATTGCACAACAAATTGAGATGTCCATTTTTTTCCTATTAGCCTTTATAAAAATAAAAAAATTGGGACTAAACAACATTTTAGTGGTAAAAATGTAATTATTCATTCTTCACTGCCCAATGGTATAAATTTCTGTGAGGCACACGTGGTGTCAACATGCTCACTGCACTCCTAGCTGAATGCATTGAGAGGTGTAGTTTGTAAAATGACATCACTTATTGGAGGTTTCTGCTGTTTTGGCACCTCAGGGGCTCCACCGATGTGACATGGCACAGTCAAACCATTCCAGCAAAATTTGAACTCCAATACGACATTTTTTCCTTCCTGAGCTTTGTTCTTCAAAAGTAGTTTTCGACCACATATGGGGTATCGTTGTACTCAGGAGAAATTGCATAACAAATTGTATGATACATTTTGCTCCTGTTACCCTTGTGAAATGAAAAATTTGGGGCAAAACCAATATTTTTGTGGGAAAAAAATATTTTTTCATTTTCACAGTTCATTGTTATAAACTTCTGTGAAGTACCTGGGGGTTCAAAGATCTCACCACATGTCTAAATAAATTCCTTGAGGGGTCTAATTTCCAAAATGGCATAATTTGAGGTATGCTTCTACTGTTTAGGCACAACAGGGACTCAACATGACGTCTGCTAATTATTCCAGCCATTTTTCATTAAAAAATTCAAATAGCGCTCCTTCTGTTCCGAGCCCTGCTGTGCACCAAAACAGCAGTTTTTTTCCCACATATGGGTAGCGACATACTCAGGAGAAAATGCACAATAAATTTTATGGTGCAATTTTTCCTGTTACCCTTGTGAAAATAAAAAAATGGGGCTACAAGAAAAATATTTATGAGAAAAATTTGATTTTTTTTATTTTCATGGCTTTACGTTATCAACTTCTGTGAAGCACCTGGGTGTAGAAGGTGCTCACCTTGCATCTAGATACATTCCTTGAGGGGTCTAGTTTTCACAACGGGGTCACTGGTGGGGAGTTTTCTCTGTTTAGGCACATCACACTTTTTTGTGAAAAAAGTAAAATGTTCATTTTTTCCATCCACATTGCATTAATTCTTGTGAATCACCTGAAGGGTTAACACACTTCTTGAATGTAATTTTGAGGACTTTGAGGGGTGCAGTGATTTTGTCCCTAAAAAAAAATTCTAAATTTTGTTGGAAAAATGAGAAATTGCTGATCAACTTTTAACCCTTCTAACTTCCTAACAAAAAAATAATGTTTCAAAAATTTCTGATATTTTCACAAATATTCGCAGGTCATATTACATAGTTACATAGGTTGAAAAGAGACCTAGGTTTATCCAGTTAAACCTTTCTCCACCAAATCATCAAGCCCTTTTTTAAAAGTTCTTATAATGTCTGCCATGACTACCTCTTGTGGTCGGCACTCCACAGTCTGACTGCTCTAACTGTAAAGAACCCTTTCCTATTTAGCTTCTAGAATTGCCTTTATTCCGCCTGTAATGAGTGTCCCCTGGTCCTTAGTATGGTTGTTGGAAGGAATAAGTCATGTGCCAGTCTTTTGTACTGACCACACATATATTTATACATGTAAATGAGATCTCCTCTTTGATCTTATTTACATGTATATGAGATAACTTCTGAATATCCTTTTTAAAATGTGGAGCCCAAAACTGGATCCCATATTCTAGATGTAGCCTTACCAGTGATTTATAAAGGGGTAACAATACGTTGGGATTGCAGGATTTTATCTCTTTTTATACACCCTAAAATCTTGTTTTCTTTTGCAGCTGCTGCTTGTCATTGAGCACTGCTGCTCAGCTTACTTGTAACCAGAATACCCAAGTTGTTCTCCTTTTCTGTAGTCCCGAATTCACTCCCATTTAATGTATAGGCAGCAATAGGATTACTCCATCCTGGGTGCATTACTCTTCATTTCTCTACATTAAACTTCATTTGCCAAGTGTTTGCCCATTCAGACATCTTATCCGTTTTGCATTATAGTAACGTCAATCTCCATATTGTGAAGGTATTTACCCATAGAAGTATTGCAGCATACTATGGAACAGAGGATAAGTAGAAATTTATAATAATAATAATTCCACTTTAAATGACATTAAGCTATATGCTTTCATTATCAGCACTGTACGTTAGAATTTTTTTTTTAAATCTGCGGTATAACATAGAAAAAGCACTGTTTTTTTTTAAAAGGGTTGTCAACTACTAGGACAGCCCTTTCTTAAACCAAATGTTTGACCCCAATAAAATAATGAAGCCTATACTCACCTCCCGTGCCAGCGCCGTTACAGTGGTGTCGGCACTCGCAGTCCCGGGGTTGTGATGCGGTGGAATGACACATGATGCCCAGAGTCCAATCAGCGCTGGTATCACTGTCGCCGCCTTTGAACAAACTGAACATGAAGAGGAAGTCCGGGCTACAGCTGATCCCTGGCTTCCTCTGTATGTTCAGTTTGTCCAAAGGCAGAGACAGTGAAGTCAGCGCTGATTGGGTACCAGCGTCACGTGTCACAACACTGCCTCAGAGCCCCTGGGAGAGCGAGTGCCAACACCACGTGAACAGTGCCAGCATGGGAGGGAGTATAGGCTTTATTATTTTATCGGGGCTAAACATTTAGCTTAGGATGGGGTTGTCCTAGTAGTGGACAACCCCTTTAAACCCTTTCTGACATTGGACATACTTTCCCGTCCATGTGCCCTGGACCTTAATGCCCATGGACAGGATAGTATGTCATGGGCGATCAGCCGCCCTCACGGGGGAAGCACAGCTGATCGCCGCCGGGTGTCAGCTGATTCTCACAGCTGACACCCGGCACTAAGTGCCAGGAGCGGTCACTGACCGCTCCCGGAACTTTAAGCCCCAGCACACTGCAATCAAACATGATCGCAGTGTTCCTGGAGCAGGCATAGGGGCTGTCAGCTCTGACGCGGGGTCCTGATCGCTCCCATGGTAACTCGATGTCGTCATGATGACATCCGGGTTACCAGAGCTCAGAGACTTCCTGTCATGCGCAGTGCATGTCAGGAAGTGTCTGAGTTCAGTGTGCACAGAATGCAGCGCTGACAGCTTATATGGCATGCAGAGCCGCCATATAGCATCATCAGTGAAAAAATAAAAAAGTTATAGCTCTCAGAATAAAGTGATGCAAAAATAATTATTTTTTATATAAAATAGTTTTTATTGTATAAAAGCGCCAAAACATAAAAAAATGATATTAATAAGGTATCGCTGTAATCGTACTAACCAAAGAATAAAACCGCTTTAACAATTTTACCACACGCGGAACGATATAAACACCCCCCCAAAAGAAATTCATGAATTGCTGGTTTCTGTTCATTCTGCTCCCAAAAATCGTAATAAAAAGAGATCAAAAAATGTCATGTGCCCGAAAATGGTACCAATAAAAACGACAACTCGTCCCGCAAAAAACAAGACCTCACATGACTCTGTGGGCCAAAACATGAAAAAATTATAGCTCTCAAAATGTGGTGATGCAAAACTATTTTTTGCAATAAAAAGCTTCTTTCAGCGTTTGATGGCTGCCAAACATAAAAACCCGCTATAAATAGTAAATCACCCCCTTAGTTAGGGAAAAATAATAAAATTAAAAAATTTATTTATTTACATTTTCCCATTAGGGTTAGGGTTAGGGTTGAGGCTAAAGTTAGGGTTAGGGTTGGGGTTAAAGTTAGGGTTAGGGTTGGGGCTAAAGTTAGGGTTAGGGTTAGGTTTGGGGCTAGAGTTGGGGTTAGGGTTTGGATCAGGGTTAGGGTCTGGATTAGGGTTAGGGTTGAGATTAGGGTTAGAGTTGGGATTAGGGTTAGGGTTGGGATTAGGGTTAGGGTTGGGATTAGGGTTAGGGGTGTGTTAAGGTTAAGTTTGTGGTTAGGGTTATGGTTAGAGCTGGGATTAGAGTAAGGGGTGTGTTGGGGTTAGGGTTGGAGTTAGAATTGGGGGGTTTCCACTGTTTAGGCACATCAGGGGCTCTCCAAACACGACATGGCGTCCAATCTCAATTCCAGCCAATTCTGCATTGAAAAAGTCAAACAGCGCTCCTTCCCTTCTGAGCTATGCTGTGTGCCCAAACAGTGGTTTACCCCACATATAGGTTATCAGCGTACTCAGGACAAATTGCACAACAACTTTTGGGGTCCAATTTCTCCTGTTACCCTTGGGAAAATAAAAAATTGGATGTGTAAAGATCATTTTTGTGAAAAAAAATGATTTTTTACTTTTGCGACTCTACGTTATAAACTTTTGTGAAGCACTTGAGGGTTCAAAGTTCTCAACACACATCTAGATAAGATCCTTATGGGGTCTAGTTTCCAAAATGATGTTACTTTTGGGGGGTTTCCACTGTTTAGGCACATCAGGGGCTCTCCAAACGAGACATGCCATCTGATCTCAATTCCAGCTAATTTTGCATTGAAACATCAAACGGTGCTCCTTCCCTTCCGAGCTCTGCCATGTGCCCAAACAGTGGTTCACCCCCACATATAGGGTATCTGCGTACTCAGGACAAATTGTACAACAACTTTTGGGGTCCAATTTCTCCTGTTACTCTTGGTAAAATAAAAAATTGGATCTGAAGTAAATTTTTTGTGAAAAAAAGGTAAATGTTCATTTTTTTTAAAGATTCTAAAAATTTCTGTGAAGCACCTGAAAGGTTAATAAACTTCTTGAATGCGGTTTTGAGCACCTTGAGGGGTGCAGATTTTAGAATGGTGTTTCTTTTGGGTATTTTCTATCATATAGACCCCTCAAAGTGACTTTAAATGTGATGTGGACCCTAAAAAAAAATGGTGTTGTAAAAATGAGAAATCACTAGTCAACTTTTAACCTTTATAACTTCCTAACAAAAAAATGTTGGTTCCAAAATTGTGCTGATGTAAAGTAGACATGTGGGAAATGTTACTTATTAAGTATTTTATGTGACATATCTCTGTGATTTAAAGGCATGAAAATTCAAAGTTGGAAAATTGTGAAATTTTCAAAATTTTCGCCAAATTTCCGTTTTTTTCACAAATAAATGCAAGTCATATCAAAGAAATTTTACCACTATCATGAAGTATAATATGTCACAAGAAAACAGTGTCAGAGTCACTGGAATCCATGGAAGCGTTCCAGAGTTATTACCTCATAAAAGGACAGTGGTCAGAATTGTAAAAATTGGCCTGGTCATTAACGTGCAAACCACCCTTGGCTGGAATCATATCAGACAATCCAAAAAATAAATGGTAAATTCTAGCTCTAAAAGGGTTAAAACTATCAAATTTTATTTTGTCTAATTAAAAAAACACATTTGGAAATATGTTACAAGTCATAAAAAAGAATGTGTAGCTAAAGCTAAATGTGGTTTCTGATTACACTTGAAACCCAATATTTTTTTCTGACTCTCAACACATTTCAACATTTTTTTATATGGACTAATAAAAATTTGAGAGATATACAGGGAACCCTTAAGCAAGTGTTTACATATGGAAATAGTGGTATGGATGTATAGAAGCTTGTCACCCAATGTAAATGATACCTTTTTTGTAGAGATCTGGTGTGCCAGCACTGAGATATCTATTCTAGAAGTCATATGCAAATTAGGTGGATGAGCAGTGGGGGGGTGTCAAGTCCCTGAACTGGTTCTCTGAAGTGCACTGTCACACCCACAATGCACTTTAGCCTAATCTGCATGTGGCTTCTACACTAGAGTTATCCAATCTATACCAGAAAAGATATCATTGTTATTGGGGGTCAATCACCTACGCACCCATATAGCTGCTTCTATATGCAAAAATGTGCTGACATGTTACTTTTAACTCTTTCGGTGCTGGATTTTACCATTTATGTACTGGGTTGTCTTTCAACACTCTTTGGTTGGCGAGATACCATGCACTACACAGAAGATGGATTCCTGGTGCGCCTAACAGTCACTGCTGGTTCGGAGAGCTGATTCCCTCCCTTTTTCTTTTTATTTTATATAGCAAAATTATAATAGGCAAATCCACATGTTGTGGTGCAGAAACATTTTTTCTAGACACTTTGTCAGGGTCTCTCAACAGACGCATCAATAGTTTCTCATTATATAATGCCCTCTGGTTTTCAATGGCATCAGAGCACAATAGAATGTGCCCAAGCGCTTCATTTATCATGGCATGATATGAAATATTACTGTAAGTTTTCAAATCGATACATTTATCTACAAAAACCCTGTCAGGCCCGGAATTATATTTTTTCTCTATCAGGAAAAACATATATATGTTTTGTATAATTTCAGAATAGGATTAATATAATGTTTGTTTTGTCAAAAAAAAAAATAAAAGCAAGAAAATTGTTATTGAACTCACACTCCACAGTTGGCACATTTTCTATCCTGGTGACAAACGCATGCTAGGAAGAATAGCTAATGGTTCTGAACATCTCCTGCATCCTTTATCAGTGACAAAGGCATGCCACAAAGAATAAGTAATGGTACCGAACATCTTGTGCTTCCTTTATTTAGCTGCAGGTCACACCAGCTTGTACACAACAACAGAGGCGAAGCCTATTCAGCACTAAATAATGTGCACCACAGTGCATTAGATATGTCCTTCCAGAAAGCGCATTGCCAGCAGCACCATGTCCTTAGCACTGCATTACAAAGCAGCAACTTATACAGTGAGTACTGTAAATGACTAAATAAACATTCATGTCTAAGATATAATGCATCGCCACATCACAAATCAGGACACCGAGAAGGTTAATGAATTCAGAATAATGCCTTATACAATGGAGTATGCAGAGTTTGAATTTTAATGAATTTGCTGACTAGCGCCACATAACAAATGTTATTTGTCCATGGAATGTTCCTGAATAAATATCAAAAATATCAAAATCCTATGATGATTATAGCTGCTATAGCACATAAAGCACATAAATCATGACTCGTAAATCAGAGTGAAGAGCGCAAACAATTAGTCCAAGAAAACCCAGCGGTTTTTGCCTCGGCTGAATTTGCACAATTTTGAGCTTATCCATTTTAAAATAATGAAGCAAGCAGTATTTTCTATATATTAACCCTATAGTGCATTGCAAGGTAGCTATACCTCAAGGATTGTCTTGTTTAAAGGGAATCCTAAATTGGCGGGATATTTAAATGAAGGTAGTCAGGTCAGATGGGCGGTGTTTTGGGTACTTGCCTTAACGTTGTTCGCCGCTGTCTCCATTATTTCTGGGAATTGTAGTCGTTGCCCTCCATATAATGCGCCTGCGCATTGCAATCTGCGGGCAAAGCATACTGCGCGTGCGCAATTCAAGATTGCAATGCGCAGGCGCGTTATATGGAGGGCAACGACTACAATTCCCAGAAATAATGGAGACAGCGGCGAACAACATGTTAAGGCAAGTACCCAAAACACCGCCCATCTGACCTGACTGCCATCATTTAAATATCCCGCCAATTTAGGGTGACAGATTCCCTTTAAAGGTTTTATGGTTTAGAGTAACGTCAGGAAGACTGCGCAGGCACTGATGTGGGAAGGACAGGTTGGAGGTTGCGTCTGAGAATCTATAGGTGTCCACAATCCCTGCCTCTCAACTACTCAAATGCCAAACTGGCAAATTGTTATAATTTTTCAGTTGAAATATATAATACATCTGTAGCTCCTTTGTCTGAATATTGCAGATTTACCCTAGTTATGACATCCCTGCATTATTTTTATACTTCTCAGAGCATCCAACTAATATCTCTAGTTCAGGAGGATGCACACACCGAATAGGTCAGTCTCACCCAATTCTTGGTTGTCATCTTTGTGAGGGAGGAACTGTCGAAGGTCAGTGCACACCCACATGCTGAAGGAGGGACTGGTGCACTTCACAAAATAGATGGCATTATGAGAAAGAAGGTTATGTGGCAATACTGAAGCAACAGCTCAAGACATCAGCCAAGAAGTTAAAGCTTGGTATTTTAAATGGACAATGACCTGAAGCATACTGCCAAAATGGTAACAAAGTGGCTTAAGGATACCGAAGTCAATGTTTTAGAGTGGCCATCACAAAGCCATGATCTCAATCCTATTGAAAATTTAGGGGCAAAGCTGAAAAGGCAGGTGCATGCAAGGCGACCTACAAACCTGGATCAGTTACACCAGTTTTGTCAGGAGGAATGGGTCCAAATTCCGACCAACTATTGTGAGAAGCTTGTGGAAAGATATCCCAAACATTTGTCCCAAGTCATTCAGTTTAAGGGCAATGGTACCAAATACTAATGAAATGTATGTAAACTTTTGACGTTGCAGTAAGTAATAATAATGTCTTAAAGCATTCTCTCGCTCACATTATTCTGGCATTTGGCAACTATTAATAATTATGGTAATCCTAATTGACCTAAAATGGGAAAGGTTTATTCTGATTTCATGTCAGATATTGAGAAAAACATGCATATGTGTCTTTTCATATAGTGTATGTAAACTTCTGGTTCAACTGTATATGCTGTAATGCTACCTGATCTCATCCCCATTCTTCCCCTTACCTGTGATATTGGACTGAAGGACATTGTTAAATCTAATAATAGGTTACATGCCTCTGTATGAAGAGACTCAGAGACAGAGAGACTGAGAGAGACAGCCAGAGATACTGCCAAGACATATACATCCAAAGGACCAGAGACAGGACAGCAGTCAATATCATGGCACCATCACGAGAGACACGGATCTATCATTCTACAGGAAACTACCTAGGGGTTTTCGGCCCCAGTTGGAAGCATACAGATCTGCTCCATTGACCATCGCTAAAACATGACTACGTTTGTAGAAAGCCAGTATTGGAACCCGCAGATTGCGTGGCTCCATGGAGATGTTCGGAGAAGCCAGGTTGTGACTCAGGTCAACTGGTCTTGTACCTGAATGGACGGTCATCTCCCTACACTTGTCGTTACCTCCTCTCTGTGTGTGTGCCACAGGTGGGATAGGCGACACTGGGAGCTCTGAAGTAACAGCTGCCATTATCCCGGCGAGTCAGCGGAAGGGTTAGGCTCTGTAATGTGCAGCATTTTGGGGTATTTTGCTGGGACTGTTCTACGTGTTATCTGCATGCTTTGTGGTTCAATAAAGCATTGCCACACTGTTTTAACCTCACCCTGTGTTGTTTGGGTAGCGTTACATCCACGTTAAAAGGAGAGCAGGCATTGGGTGGAACAATCCCTGGCCCATGCGTTTCTGGCTAGCGGACCTGAGCGCCCGCCGATCCCCTGTGTCTCCACACCACCCCTTTAAAGAAGCCTCCCAATAACTTTTTCCCCTTAAACCAGTGTGTGTGTGCATGTGGTGTACTGTCACTGTATTAATAAACACCTACTGTCATCTTCCCCAATGTCTGGCTCTGTTCCACTCCTCTTCTTACTGACTTCACCTCTCTGCAGACTCTCTGCATTGCGCTGCCTGACCCGGAAGTGACTTTTACTTTGTAAGTCAATGGAGGGTAAGAACAAGGCTTTATAGACTTACATTGTAAAAGAGACTTCCAGCTCACAGAGTGACCAGCGTGGTGCAGAGAGTCTGAATTACATAACTCAGAAAGAGGACATTCTTATACATAAAGGATATCTGCATGAGCACACACACAATCCACACATTACAACACATGATCTGCATACACACTATACACAGATGACATATACTCACTCTATCCTTCGTCATAGAGGATGGGAAAAGGGTGGATCCTCTAGTTAGGAAGCAGCAGCAGAGAGAGTCTCTTGTGAGCTCTGCACACCTCCCCCGTCCTGACTACTGAGCTGCTAGGAGCATTACTGGAGGGAATGGGCTCCTGTGTGTAAATAGCAGCCATGCAGGGAAAAGTGCTAGAAGGTTTCTCCCCTTATATCAGACCAGTCAGCAATCCCAGATTGCCATTCCTCGCTGAAAGGTTCAGTAATGTCTGTAACCACCAGAGGGAGTCTTCTCAGAAACCATCTCTAGCACATTCATAACATTTGACGTTATTCTTGGCTCTGACTCTAATTATTCCTCATGCTCTGAAATGAGTGGGAATCACCCCAGGAATATAGCAGTTGCCAGTGTGAAGAATACAGCTGTCGCTGGTAAGTCCACCTCTAGGCCAACCCTTTACACAACTAATCTAAGGCCTCAGCAACCACAGGCCATACATGCACAAAATACTATGACACCATGACCATACCAAATATTACTTCACCTAATAGTATCACAAACGAGGAAGAAATACTGCCAGACCATCACCAGACCACATATTGCCACCATGTAGTGTCCGAATAATACCACATACAAGGAACAAATACCACCACACCATGACCAACAGAGCACATATTGCCACCACATAGTGACTGAACACTACAATATAAAAACCACAACACTAATAGCACTAATATTACCATCAGTGCCATTATATGCGGGAGCTCTGTATATATAGTGTGCAGGTAATACAGGGATCACCAGTGAGAATATACACAGGAGCTCTGTATACGGTGTCAGTGTACAGGTAATACAGGGATCACCGGTGACAATCTACACAGGAGCTCTGAATATAGTTGTCAAGGGATGATACTGGGGAGACCTTGCAGATCCCATCGCTGCCACCAATTGTCAAAGATCACGGCCAGGAGAGTCACGCTGAACCACCCCTCTGTTATCTTTTTGTCACAAACAGTTCTCTGCTACCCCATACCATCCGGACAATTACATGATTGACTGATTAATGGAAAAGGTTGCTGGCTATTTTCACTAATAGGCTGGTTATTGCGAAACTAACAGTGAGCGTATAGTATATACACCTCCAATTCCAATGCGTGGAATATATGTATATACTCCCAGTATGGTCACTGCTGATTCCACATTAACCCAAGAACTAATTGCTGCCACCAGTCGATTATACAGGCTGATGGACGCCTGATATCTGGTGCTGTATGTCTTTGGGATGCAGTGTACAGAACAAATGCAACAGAACTATTAAATTTTATATTTAATCCAGAGCGATAGACAAAAG
Organism: Oophaga sylvatica; assembly: GCA_033576555.1. Lineage (NCBI taxonomy): Eukaryota > Metazoa > Chordata > Amphibia > Anura > Dendrobatidae > Oophaga > Oophaga sylvatica. The sequence goes on from JARQOD010000001.1 coordinate 85,750,620, forward strand.
CTTTTACAAAGGGGACAAAACAATACAGCATATACAATTACATAAAATAAACAGGATTAAAAAAGGAACTTACTACGCTGATCACAGAGATGATTCGTCTTAGTGAAACTTTGATTGGAAATGTCCAGTGTACGAGATCATGCATAAACTGATATATATCTCTCTACATAAACACAAATCATAATTTGCCTTGCTCTTTTATCAGCATCTAAGTTACACCCACACACACCCCCTTTGATGACCTCACGTGGGCCGGGTTGTGGGATGTTCTCAGCCCTTCATGATTTTATGAAATTCTCAACATTAACAATATCTTCCCTCCTGACGATCGCAGAAGTTCGAGATGGCCACCATATTTCTTATCAGGATTTTACCTTTACCCAGAGACCAAACATGACATGGCTGTTGTCAGTGATCTTGATCTGGCCACTATTGATTTGAGGCTTATAGGGAGATGTCACAATTATGAGAAAATATGCATATTCTTCCTTAATTAGTCCTGAAGTTGAAAATGTATACGTCTCATCAATATTGGATCTATACAAACCCCAATATTCATAACTTTCCATCAGAGACACAAAGTCTGGGGGAAGTTCATTCATCATAGCCCATCCTAGAAAGAGCACAGTAGGTATCCTGCCTTAATTGTTCGTTCACACCAGGGAGTCTTGGCTTCGATGGGAACTTGAATGGTTAACTATTTATATCTTAATTCGTTTCCTCCCCCTGGTTATAGGTAATTTACCCACTTACCTATGTCCATCGTGCAATTCTACATTAATGAGGTTTAGAAGGTAAGCTCTTTTTCCTATTGCAATTCTGTGTGAGAGGGGAAGAGGGAGGAAGAGGGGGAATACCCCCTCACTAGAGTGGCTTTAGGAATCTTAATATTTTCTATGACAATAGTGTATAGTGTACAGGTAATAAAGTGAGTGACATTATAGACAGGAGCTCTGTTTATAGTGTCGGTGTACAAGTAACACAGGGCTCACCAGTGACATTTTACACAGGAGCTCTGTATATAGTGTCAGTGTACAGATAATACAGTGATCAGCAGTGACATTATCCACATGAGCTCTGTATATAGTATATAGTGTAAAGTATGCGTGTACAGGTAACACGCTGACTCACTAGTGACGTCTCTAATTGAAGTCCTTCATCTTCACTTTTCTTCTTCATCTGATGCAGACCGCATCACTTCTTGCAGCCAGAACTCGTTTATACGATACGATACGATACACACTTTATTGATCCCGGGGGGAAATTACAGTATTACAGCAGCAATACAAACAGCAGTACATAAAATATTAGGACACAAATCTTGCACAGTGTACCAACATTACATAATAAATAAAAGTGTGTAGTTCATGTATATATAAGATAGTGTTAATTGACATTAGTACACCAACCATCAGTCATTATTTTTCTGCCACCCTTAGGAAATTATTATACATCCCCATAGCAGTAGGTACAAACGATTTCCTGAATTTCTCCTTCTTGCACCTTAGTAGGATTAGACGGCTGCTGAATGTGCTCTTCTGATTCAAGAACAGCTCGTATAGTGGGTGTGTGTTATTGTTCATTATTGCCCTATACTTCTTCTGAATTCTATCCTCCAATACCTCCTCAAAAGAGTCAAGATGGAGGCCAACAGCTGCACTTGCCTTCTTGATAAGTTTGTTGAGCTTATTAGCGTCAGCTACTCGCACACTACTGCCCCAGCAAATGATAGCAAAAAAGATGGCGCTTGCTACAACGGACTGGTAGAACATCTCCAGCATTTTACTGCACACATTGAACGACCTGAGCTTCCGCAGAAAGTACAGTCTGCTCATTCCCTTCTTGTAAACCTTTTCTGTATGACACCTCCAATCGAGTTTACTGTCAAGGTGAACCCCCAAATATTTGTAGCTCTCAACAATCTCAACCTCCTGGCCAGCAATGGTGATTGGTATGTAATCTTCCTTTTTCCTTCTATAACTCACCACCATCTCCTTGGTTTTCTTTACATTTAGTTCTAGACAGTTAGTCTGACACCAATCCACAAAGTCAGAAACCACCCTTCTATATTCCTCCTCACCCCGGCCCCCCACAATGCCCCCTACAATCACGGAGTCATCTGAGAATTTTTGAGGTGACAAAAATCAGATTTATACTGAAAGTCAGCTGTATACAATGAGTAGAGGAAGGGTGACAGCACTGTACCCTGAGGGGCTCCCACACTGCTCCGTACACTGCCAGATACCACCTCCCCCATCCTTACAAACTGCGGCCTGTCTGTCAGGTAGTCACTTATCCAGTTCACCATCCCCTCATCTACCGCCATAGCAGTCAACTTATTACGTAGTAAGAGCGGCTGTAGGGTATTGAAAGCACTAGAGAAGTCAAAGAACATAGCGCGCACTGCAGTTCCATCATTGTCCAAGAACGAATGCATTGTATGTAGCAGAGACGCTACAGCATCATCCACCCCCAATCTCTGCTGGTACGCAAACTGCAGGGGGTCAGTGTAGGCCCTCACCCTCGGCACAAGTAGGCGAGTATTATTCTCTCCAAGGACTTCATAGCATGCGATGTTAAGGCCACTGGACGATAGTCTTGTAGGGAAGTTGGAAAAGTGGTCTTAGGAACCGGCACCAGGCAGGTGGTCTTCCACAGTTCTGGTACCCCCTGTGATTGAAGGCTCCAGTTAAACAGGTGCTGGAAGACAGTACACAGTTGGTTGCACATGCTCTGAGGACACGTGGGCTGAGGCCATCAGGCCCAGCTGCTTTGCCAATAACAAGTCTGCTAAACTGTCTTCTCACGTCGCTTTGGGAGACAGTTAAGGCAGGCAGCTTATCCCCCAATGTCAATGCTGCAGATCTTTTCCCAGATCCATCCCCCATTTCTGATGACACTGTGCTTGTGTTGGTGAATCTGTTGAAAAACTCATTCATTTCATTAGCCCAGGGCAGATCCACTTCCCCATGCTCCGACTTTGCCTTAAACCCAGTTAGCTGTTTCATGCCCGACCACACCTCCATGGAATTGTTCTGTGACAATTTATTTTCTAATTTAATTCGGAACGCCTCACGGGCATTCTTAATTTTCCCCTTTAAGTCCCTTTGTATCAATTTCAGTTTCTTAGTATCCTTCATTTTAAATGCCAGTTTTTTCTTGTTTAGTAAGTGTTTCAATTCTTTTGTAATCCAAGGCTTGTTATTTGCATAACATCGAATCTTTTTAGCTGGTACAACAGTGTCAGTACAAAAATTTATATAATCCGTTACTCGCCCGACAATATCATTTACATTATCATGCTCTCCCCTGTCGCAAATCACTTCCCAGTCTGTGAGGTCAAAACAGTCTCGTAGAGCCTCTTCTGCCTCTGGATTCCACTTCCTAATGCAGAAATATGCAGAATAAGTTTATGCAGAAAATAAGTCTTTTATAGCTGATTGCTTCTACAGCACATTCTCCACTTTTTCCCCTAATTTCTACACTTCACCAAATTAAGAAAACAAACGATATAGTGCTGCCCTCCACAGTAACAGGACCACCCCATTGAAACAGTATCCTCAAAAGATATGTTACAGCAGTAATAATGTCCCCTAATTGGCCCTTACAGTAATTATATCCCACTAATGATGCATGTTCCTTATTCTGTCCCTCATGCAGTAATCATGCCCTCTATCCTGAAATAATGTCCCCCATCTTGGTCCCTTCCTGTAATAATGTCTGAATCCTGGTCCCTACCTGTAATAATGTCCCTATCCTGGTCCCTTCATGTAATAATGTCCTCATCCTGGTCTTCATGTTTCCCACCCTGGTCCCCAAATGTCCATCATCTTGCTCCTCATGTGCTTCATCCTAGTCCCCATGTCTCTTATCCTGGTCCCCATATGTCTCTCATCCTGGTCCCCATATGTTCTTTATCTTGTTCCCCATATGTGTGCCATCATGGTCCCCATGTCCCCATCCTGGTCCCCATATGTGCTCCATCATGGTCCCCATGTCTCCCATCTTGATCCCCATATGTGCTCCATCATGGTCCCCAACCTGGTCCCCATGTATCCCATCCTGGTCCCCATGTATCCTATCCTGGTCCCAATATGTCTCTCATCCTGGTCTTCATATGTGCTCCATCCTGGTCCCATATCTGCTCCATCCTGGTCCCCATATGTCTCCCAATCTGATCCTGGTATACAGATGTTTCCCATTCTGGTCTCCCATACATCTTCCATCCTGCTTCCCATGTCTCCCATCATGATTCACCAATATTCCCAATCCTGGTTCACATGTATCTCCTATCCTGATCCACATATATCTCTCATCCTGGTCTACATGTATCTCCCATTCAGGTTCTCATGTGTCTCTCATTCAGTTCCTCATGTGTACACAGTATTGCCGCACTTGTAGTTAAAACTAAAAAATGTTTCTCCTCACCTGTCTGCTGTCAGTGGCGTCATCTTCCAGCTTCCAAATGCAGCATGGACGCGCTGGCACATGACAGTGACGTCATACGCCAGTAACGTGAACGCCAATGTCAGCTTCTGGCCTCTGATTGGCTGGTGGATATTAACTATTGCAGTGCAGGAAGTTGGTGGCTTTCTGTACCACAATATATTTCAACTGAATGTGAGTTAAAAGAGGTGGCACACATAACAGGATTGGGTCACTGGTTCTTGCCGGTTTGAGGAAACGTCTGTAATTTAAACAATCGGTTCACCCGAACCAGACAGAACCAAATCACAAGCCTGGTTACGTCCTTTTCTGACAGCCTATAACGTCATAGGCTGCAGCCAATAGAAAAGGACATACAATAATACATTCAATTTATCATAAATGACAAGCAGTCCTGGCATGTATTGCCAATATACTGCAGCCAGACAAGAGGGAGTACAGTGCAGGAAAAAAGGGGTAAGTCAAGAAAGAGACAGCAAGTGTCTTCTATACATCCCCCTCACCTGTCTCTCTTGTGTTTCATGCCTCTTTCTAGTCTTCTGTCTCTATATCTGGTGACCCCTGCCTCTCTGTCTCTTGTCACTTCTTCCATCTTTTCTACCTCCTGCTCTTTTCTTTCTTTCCCTGTGTCTCCTTCTTCCTGGTTATCTGTGGCTCCACCGCCTCTGTTTAACCTCGTCCCTCCATGTCACTCCTCAGTATGATAGCTGTGACGCTGCTGAAGGAGAGGGATCAGCTACTCGGCTCCTGGCTCCTCTGCTGACTGAAGACTGGGGTGAGTGATTATATCCTATGCCAGGACTGCTCCTGACCAGCCTGCACTGCAACGCTGAGTGCTATCTCTTAGGGGTCTGCACAGTGCTTCTGCTGCAGTGGGATTGTGCCGCCCAGAGAGACACCTCGGAGCGCAGATGCCGAATTTAGAACTGGATCGGGACGCTTCTTTTTACTGGTTCTGAGAACTGGATATGCTTTTAACAACAATCCCACCCTGCTCACAAATGAAGTTTTTTTTTTAGAAAAAAAATCTAAGCTGAGATTTGGGGCACTGCACTCATAATCCAGGGCCCAGAACGGCTATGATTTTAGCAACAATCCCACCTCTGTTCATAAATAAAGTTTTTGTTTTAAGAAACAAAAATTCTAAACTGAGATTCGGGTCAGTGCACTCATAATCTAAGGCCCAGAAACTAAGTGCCTAACAATGCCCCTGACAGACCCTGCCCCTGGGGCCCAGTGAGCAGAAGTGGGGGGCCAGCGTGTCTCACACAGTCCAGGCCCCCCTTTTTGCTTCTGCAAACCAGGCCCCATACACCAGTGAGGGTAGTGGTGCCCTGATGTTGGCCCTGGCTCCAGGCCACACCATCACACAGGCACATCATCAAAGCAGCAATGGCCTCCACATAGCAACAACACAAGTGAATATTGAATAGATCTAAAAAAAACCTCACCTTTCGCATGTTCTCAAACTGTGAGCTGATAGCAAAAGATAGGCCGAACCTTTCTGGCAGCCTCCTGCTAATTTAAAAACACCTGGGTCAAATGGGTGGAGCGCTAATCCAAGTAATATGCCATAACTGTAGAAAAAAATACGTGGAACACACACCCTAAAAACATACAGTGGGTTCAGAAAGTATTCAGACCCCTTTAAAGGTTTCACTTTGTTTCATTGCAGCCATTTGGTAAATGCAAAAAAGTTGATTTTTTTTCTCATTAATGTACACTCTGCACCCCATCTTTAATGAAAAAAACAGAAATGTAGAAATTTCTGCAAATTTATTAAAAAAGGAAAACTGAAATATCACATGGTCATAAGTATTCAGACCCTTTGCTCAGTATTGAGTAAAAGCACCATTTTGAGCTAGTACAGCCATGAGTCTTCTTGGGAATGATGCAACAAGTTTTTTCACACCTGTATTTGGGGATCCTCTGACATTCTGCCTTGCAGATCCTCTCCAGTTCCATCAGGTTGGATGGTGAACGTTGGTGAACAGCCATTTTCAGGTTTCTCTAGAGAAGCTCAATTGGGTTTAGGTCATGTCTTTGGCTGGGCCAGTCAAGAATGATCACAGAGTTGTTCTGAAGCCACTCCTTTGTTATTTTAGCTGTGTGCTTTGGGTCATTGCCTTGTTGGAAGGTGAACCTTCGGCCAATTCTGAGGTCCAGAGCACTCTGGAAGAGGTTTTCATACAAGATATCTCTGTACTTGGCCGCATTCATGTTTACTTCATATGCAACCAGTCGTCCTGTCCCTGCAGCTGAAAAACACCCCTATAGCATGATGCTGCCACCACCATGTTTCACTGTTGGGATTGTATTGGGCAGGTGATGAGCAGTACCTGGTTTTCTCCACACATACCACTTAGAATTATCCCCAAAAAGTTCTAACTTCGTCTCATCAGACAAGAGAATCTTATTTCTCATAGTCTGGGAGTCCTTCATGTTTTTTTTTTTAGCAAACTCTATGCAGGCTTTCATATGTCTTGCACTGAGTAGAGGCTTCTGTTGGGCCACTCTGCCATAGACTAACGACTGTTGGAGGTCTGCAGTGATAGTTGACTTTGTGGAACTTTCTCCCATCTCTCTACTGAATCTGTGGAGCTAAGCCTCAGTGATCTTGGGGTTCTTCTTTACCTCTCTCACCAAGGCTCTTCTCCCATGATTGCTCAGATTGGCTGGACGGCCAGGTCTAGGAAGTCTTCTGGTGGTCCCAAACTTCTTCCATTTAAGGATTATGGAGGCCACTGTGCTCTTAGGAACCCTGAGTACTGCAGAAATTCTTTTGTAACCTTGGCCAAATCTGTGCCTTGCCATAATTCTGTCTCTGAGCTTCTTAGCCAGTTCCTTTGACCTCATGATTCTCATTTGGTCTGACATGCACTGTGAGCTGTGAGGTCTTATATAGCCAAGTGTGTTCCTTTTTCAAATCAATCTGTTTGAGCAATGGACTGAATACTTATGACCATGTGATATTTCACTTTTTCTTTTTCAATAAATTTGCAAAAATGTCTACATTTCTGGTTTTTATCAGTCAAGATGGGCTGCAGAGTGTACATTAATGAGAAAAAAATGAACTTTTTGCATTTACCAAATGGCCACAATGAAACAAAGAGTGAAAAATTTAAAGGGGTCTGAATACTTTCCGAACCCACTGTATATGGATGCTGCTGTGGTAGTGTGCCTGTGCGGTAGTGTGGCCTTGAGCCATGGGGGCTTTTGATAGCAGCATAGGGGTTGTGGACCACCAGGTCTTTCCCCATCCTGGTGAGCTGTCGCTTTTCTCAGTGGTCGGCATATCACACCACACCTTTTAGTTTAGGAACCCACTTGATACAGTCTGATCAGAATGTTAAACTAAGAACCTCATGTTCAGTTTGGTAAATTTTTGGATGTATCTTTTTTTCCACAGTTATGGCTGATGGATATTTGTGCATTAGGTGGAGACCATTCATTAATTAACTAGCATGCTATATTTTTGGAGCAAGTTCACTGGAGGTGAAATGTATGGTTGGCCATGGCTTATTTAAGCAATAATCGCTAATCATCAGAAGTTAGAAGTTGTCTTCACGACCCAGCCCTTTAATTAAATAATTAACGGCGAGGAACTCTCAGTTCTGACCCAGTTAGACAGCTGAATCAATTTTGAATACATTGAGTTAACTATGTAGGAAAATGAAGGCACATCTACTAGAAAAAAGCGATCATCAAATATGAAACATTTCAAACATGTAAAACCCTGCTATTCAGCGTTTGCTCTGCTATTTGATTCTACAAGTGCTTTTATAGAAAAATACATCCCTTTTAAATGTAAAGTTCCTGAAAGATATATTTGAAATTTCTTGAAACAGATCACCAAGGCACACTATGACTTTTATATTTTTATAGTAATGTCATAAAAATGTTTTCTTCAGAAATAAAATTATAAGGGTTTCAGCTTCAAGTCTACATTTATTAAACTCTAGGATATTGTATGAATCATGCCGACCAATGCAGTTCAATTCATTGTTTTTATACAAGATTTTATACACGATTTGTACATCTGTCTTGAAAGATATTACTGAATATATATATAATTGAATTATTGCTAAATATTACACATAAATGGTATTCATATATAATGAAATAACAACTACATTAAGGTAAACTTAAAGTTGCACTCCAGTAATTTTTTGGGGACTTATTTTGCTAACTCACTAGTAGTTGATACAATAATTACTTACATTGAAATAAACCTGCCCTGACTCGAATGGAATGTTTATATTTTCTGTGAGTGCTGACTGCAGTGTGTATCTCTAGTGTATACTATAGGATGTTGCTTCACATTGTTCTACCCTGCCCCCTCCTATTGAGAGCTGACAAATAGGAACCTATCTCAAGCAGGAGACAAGGGAGACTTTGTTAGTGATCCCTCTCTTGCTGCACTTATATAAGACTCAGACAAAGTCAGTTCAGTTTCATGAGGCTACACCACCTTTGCTAAGCTGGTGTATTTTGTGAAATGATGTCAACATCAGCGGTGCACATAGAAATCATTGGGTCCCATGGCAGAAATTTAAATTGAGTGCACCCTCCCATCAGAAGAAAGGAAAAATGTGGTGGAGTAGGTGTGTCATGACACGTGAGATAGTCACAGAAGGGCGTATCTACCAACTTTTAAAGCCAGAGAGTGGCGTATTGTGACACACTGTCAATGTGCATTGAAAGGTAAAGAACATTGTAACCAGCGAGAGCATACTGAGCATGTGTCAGAATTGACAACCGGAGCATGCTCGGTAGAAAGATAGACTGACCCAGCCCCTTAAATGGACATCACTGATAATGTTCCATTTCAGGGTGGGGATAGCAGCTGTGGGGAGTGACTGCAATGCACGCCGCTGATGACGTCCCATTTCAGGGCAGAAAAAAGAATCGGGTGAGTGACAGTAGCCCTGCCCCACTGATGATGTTCTGTTTCAGAATATGCAGTGCATGCTAGAAGACTCAGATGAAATGTCATCTTAAGCGAGAGAAAAAACAGACAAAGTTAAAGGGGAACAATAGAAAATGTTGCACTTCTATCAGAGTAATTGAATGAAGCAAGCTTGTAGAGATAAGCAGATTACAAGTGCTGTAATGTCTTTTTTTTATGCACTACTGACCCTGTCATGACACTCTTGAATGCCTAAAAAGCTTTTAGTTGCTTTGACTTCTTTCTTATCTGAAGAGTATATGCATTTTAGCATTAAGGTTTAGCAGGTGTGTGTGCATGAGTCTGTACTACAGCATGTGAGCACTCATGGTATCGAGTCACAGGGACTCATTGTGCCACTGTATTGTGCTCAACATGCAGAATGCCGTACAGCAACATATTATTATTATTATTTATTATTATAGCGCCATTTAATCCATGGCGCTTTACATATTGAGTCCTTAGTGCCCAATGATAGAGATATTTTTCATTATAAGCATTGTTTCCAAGTCAGGATCCCTGTGTAATATCACATGTAATGCACAATTTGTTTTTTACTTCTATTCAGATTCTTGAAAAAAAAAACTAATTGATATCAGAGGTATAAACAAGTATGGTAGGGGCCCTTTTATTCCTAATACATTTCAAAGACAAAACTGGGATAGTCCCAAAAACCAGTCTGCAAAAGAGAAATGATTAGTAAATCTAAACTATTCCTGGTCTTTTTGGGGTTGTTTTTGGGATAGTCCTTGAGGCAGGGCTTAAACGTTCCAAAATTTGACTTTAAAGTGTTGGTAAGCATGCTATGGGTACTGGAAGTAGTACAGACCTAGAATGTGATCATTTGCAGGAGGCATCAGTTATAGTAATAGTCCACCCGTATACAGAATCCTCAGAGAAGTAGACAAAGATATGCAAATAATAAATGGCAGTATCCATGGCCTAGAAAATATTATGTCTCAGATAGAATCATCCCATTAATTAGTCCCAATTCAAACATTTTACCAGCAGCATCCAGAGTAAGTGTGTAGGTTGAATAATATTTCTATAGCAATGTGAAGACTTACCATCGGAGATCTTTCTATGAAATCTTTTCAAGTGTTTGGCCAGCGAGCACGTGTATCCAGCGGTGTCTGTATTTTATGACATTCATTTAAAATGAGTTGTAAAATAATAATTATTTCAGCAGGGTGCATGTTCTGAAATTTGGCCAGGGAAACAACGATAATAAGGAATAAACACAAATATTCTTTGGCAAAAACACACAAACATATTAGTTAAGGATTTGAGCTGCATACACATGGAGAGAATCCAATGCAGCGAGTGATGGGAATACATGCAAAGTACATTATGCTCCATGTTGTTTTAATGCTGGATTTGTAAAGATTAAGTACTCAAACTTCCATTCTTTGTAACAACAGTTCTTCAAGAATTGGCTAATCGCAGGTGTCCTATTGTTAGGAACCTAAGCAATAAGCCATAAATTATATGTCTAGATTCCCAATAGGAAGTTTTCCCTTTCTCTGCAGCGCCACCTCTGGGGAAATTAAGTTACACATGAACTAAGGCCTCCAAAGAGAGATTTAACCGTAGTAGCTAAGATACTGAAGTTTTTATCAAAAGGATATTAGTTTTATTTTATGAATTTGCTGCAATCTTCTTGTGAAGAAAATATTGATGACTTCTACATAGGACAAACCATTAATGTGTAATCATGGTGATCTAAGGAAGAAAGGGTGCAGGAGCGGCAGTACCAGGAACAAACACATACACAGCAGAAAATGAACTAATTCTGATCTTTGGTGGTCCATGGAGGATCTCCCCACCAATGACATACTGATGGCCCATCCTTGTCATCAGAAACAATACTAGAATCAATTTACCAAATAAAATAATTGTTATTGTAGTAAAAGTCTTATAACATTTGTCCAAAAAAGTTGTTTTAATTGTTAGAAAAATTAATACGGTAAATCTTAAATAAGTTAAGGAAACAGAAATAATGATAACACAAAATTAATGAAAAAAATTATAATAAAAAATATAAACTATTACATTTAGGCCATTAGGTCAGGTCATCATATATTTATTTAATCCTTCTCATGATTATAGTATGACTTTAGTGCAAGCACGTTTACAATCATATTTTTACTTATTGCCCGACAGCCCTATTTTTACTACAATGTAACCTTGGACTCACAAGTGATTGGGCTAGGACTTGTTTTTCTTATATGTGTATTTTTGATGTTTGTCTTTTGGGACAAACAAAATGAAAAAACAGGACAAAAATAATATTTTATACAAAAAAATTCATAAGCTAAATCTGATTTAAATGTGTTTTATAATAAAACCTGGAAGCAAGCCTTTAAGGAACCTGTCACTAGTTTTTTTCCATATGAGGTAAGGCCAGTACCTGTAAGCCTGCATGTGCAGCATGCTAATACACTGTGTATATGCCCCTAATCTAGCCTACAAGAAAAGAAAAATACATTTTATTATGCTCACCTACTGGGCAGGCGGGTCCAATGGGTGTCACTGGTATTAATCAGTAGCCTCCTTCCTTCTTGCGATCGCCATCCTCCTTCCCTATTTCGTGAGTATGACGCATCTTACGTCATCCACACAGTGTCCAGCATCGCGCTCCTGCACAGGCGTACTTCTCTCTGCCCAGTCGAGGGTGCTCTTTGGCCTTTTCATGTTCATGCACACTGCACTGCTGTGCTCTGCCTTAGAAAGGGCAGAGAGAAGTACGCCTATAAAGGAGACCGTTGCTGGACAATGGGTGAGTGACGTAGGACACGTCTTCCACACAAAGCAAGAAGGAGGACGGCGATTGCAAGAAGAGAAGAGGCACCGGATCAAGACCAGCAATGCCTATCGGACCTGACCGAATACTGAATGCTGTATGTGAGAGCTTACAAGTACTGGCCTTAGCTCATATGGGAAAAACCTGGTGACAGGTTCCCTTTAAATGGATAAATAGGCTTTAGTTTATATAGTCGTGCCTTGCTTAGCAATTGAGAAAAAAAGAAAGGCAGAATTGTCGGATAACATGTTTCCTCAGTGAGTTACTGCTCTCTCTTGGCATGTTGTCAGCAGGCAGCCATATCCAGGGGAGACTAGAGAAATGAGATCACAGAATTTCATTGATATTTTTATGGAAAAAAAATCAGTTAGCGCAAAAGACTTAATTTTAGGAAATAAATTAGATGAAATATTGGAATTTAATTTGCCAGTTTAATTTAAATTTGCAATATGCTCATCAAGTAAGAACATTTAGTTACCTAACATGTTGTATTGCCTGGTGAGAAATCATTTTTCTGCTTGTCATAGAAATTAAGGCACAATTTATGTCTACAGTTGAAAATTCTGGGTAATGCAATTGTGTTGCAGGTATTCTTCTCAATTGACAAGAAGTTCCTATATTAATAGAGGTGGTGTTAAGGGTGTAAAAGCTGTATAAGCTCCATTTCCTCCTGTTACCATCTGCGCATGTGCCTCCCCCCAGCGGCCATTTTCCCGGAGTCCACCGCACAGGAGGAAACCATAGAACTGCCAGGGGCTCTGCCCTTTCACAAAATGTAGGCAGAGCCCCCCGCAGCACCGCCACCGGGACACAGCGCAGCAGTGACACCGGACACCCGCAGCGGTGCATCGATAAAGGTATATCTGCATTATAAGATGCACCCCCATTTTCCCCCATATTTGGAGGAAGAAATGTGCGTCTTATAATCCGAAAAATACGACACTTTTTTTCAATGGTTCAATATGCATTATTTTATTTATTTAGATCTTGTGAGTAATGTTGTACACTTGAGGAACCACAATTTGCTATTTAAAAGTGCTGTTTGAGGAAACTAAAGAGTTACAAAGTAGGTAATAGCTTTCTGATCAATAGGTGCAGAAGTTCAGTACCAGGCACAGTTACATGCATGGGAAAACACATGTGCTACTAATAAGAGATTAGCGAATACATTTGAGTGGAATTGAATTCTACATGAATTTTCATCAAAAGGACAGCCAACATTTTTCTGAACCATAAAATTCTGAACCAAAAAATAATTCTCCCTGACAGAAGTTATGTCGCTTATCCATGTTATGTAAATAAAAGCTTATAACATGGCATTAAATTCATACATTGGTTGTATTAATTATTCTTTTGAAAGCTGAAACCCTCCGAAATGTGGTTTAGGTTAAAAAAATAAATTGGCATCAATGCAGAAATATTGATCATTTCATGGACACAGAATGATCAGATTATGGCAAGACAAAAGTTTTGTCGCCTGGTCATATAATGCACCCAATCCTAGTTTACATCCTCACCAGTGCTCAGTAAATGATCGGTTAATTAGTAGGTGTGTATAAAAAGAAACCCAGCAACCCAGACCTTCACTTGAACTGCAACTTGAGCTCTGTCAACATGCCAAAAATCCATCCTGTGACCAAAGCCTGGATTATCAAGAGGCTGAAGACCAGATCCACTGCAGAGGTGGCTGGCACCTTTAATGTGTCTCAGCGTCAAGTATAAAGAATTAAGAAAAGATTTGAAGAGACTGGAGGTGTGTTTGACAAGCCCAGGTCCAGCAGACCCCGCAAGACAACTGCTCAGGAGGAACGTTTGTTGATTAGAAAATCCAAAGCAAGCCCCTCTTCCACTGCAGCAGAGCTCCAACAGGCCTGGTCACCTCAAGTCCCCGTGTCAACTAGAACAGTTTGTAGGATTCTGTCTCGAAATGGCCTCCATGGTCGAATCAGTGCCCAGAAGCCAGCACTAAACAAAAGGCAAATAAAAAACCATGTGGCATTTGCAAAGTCCTACAGCCTGCTAAACAGATGGATGCTGGAAAAGTGGCAGAAGGTGGATTTCTCTGATGAATCTTCAGTAGAATTACACCACAGCCGCCGCAAATACTGCAGGAGACCTACTGGAGCCCGTATGCTTCCAAAATAAACCCAGAAAAAAAGTTAAACTTGGTGGTGGAAAGATCATGCTCTGGGGTTACATTCAGTATGGGGGTGTGCAAAACATTTGCAAGGTGGAAGGCAATATAAATAGCCTAAAATATCAAGAAGTATTAGCTACCTCTTATATTCCAAATCATAAAAGGGGTCAAATTCTGCAGCAGGATGGTGCTCCATCTCATCCATCCATCTCTACAACAAAGTTCCTCCAGGCAAAAAAGATCAAGGTGCTCAAGGATTGGTCAGCACAGTCACCAGACATGAACATCATTGAGCATGTTTGGGGTAGGATGAAAGAGGAGGCTTGGAAGACAAAACCAAAGAATCTAGATGAACTCTGAGAGGCATGTAAGACTGCATACTTTGCTGTTCCTGATGACTTCATTAATAAATTGTATGAATCATTGTTGAACCGAATGGATGCAGTACTTCAAGCTCATGGAAGTCACACAAAATATTAAATATGACTCTAATAGCACCACAACTTCATTCACCAATGTTATGCAATATATATTTGTATTTTAAGTTAATTATTTGTTTGAATATCACATTACTTTCTGTGGGCGACAAAACTTTTGTCTTGCCATAATCTGACCATTCTGTGTCCATTAAATGATCAATATTTCTCTATTGATACCAATTTATTTTCTTAACCTAAACCACATTTCGGAGGGTTTCAGCTTTCAAAAGAATAATTTATACAACCAATGGATGAATTTAACATAATTTTATAAGCTTTTATTTACATAACATGGATAAGGGACATAACTTCTGTCAGGGAGTGTATACTCACCTCCCCAGCTCCTCCTCTTTCACCGCCACTTGTCAGTTCCTCATCGCATCTTTGAATTGATCTTGGCAGTGGTGAAATCCTTAGGCCTCTGTGCACGGGTCCACAATGGTTATGTCCCACGCCGAGACATATGATGCGACTGTGTTTGTGGGCTCATGGACAGAACCCTCTTGGACCTAGCAAATTCAGAAGCCTCAGACTAGCAACCGAGGGCAAGAATTTCACCCCTGCCAATGTCGATCTGAAGATGCTGGCAGTGAATAGCAGAGGGGCTGAAGAGGTTAGTAGCAAGTTGAGTGTAACAATTTTTATATTTTTTACATATGATATTTATAATGCTATGGGGACTGGAGAGACTCAGATCGTAATAAGTGACATTCAATTCACACAGAAAAACTTCTCCACAAATCAAATTTCCCAGGAACAAAAAATATGCACGAACAGACGATTTCAAATTTTTGCCTGATCCGCTAATCTTTACTAGTAATTTTCTCTGTGGGACTGTTGCAAAAAGCTGAATGCAGCGCTCTGCTTTTTCCGCCAGTAAAAATGACAATAATTGGAGCAGTCTCATTCATGCAGGGCATATCAGGGCCTTGTTCAATTAGTGGGGGTCTCATCCATGTGAGTTTTAATGTGCAAATACCTATTTTGTGGATGGGTAATAACTTTCAATGTTGAGAATAATCCATAACTACTATTTCTGCATTGCAAGCAGTTAATGCAATACATTTTTTTCTTGGAGTGCTCCTTTTATTATCCTGCTTTAGGGCTTGTTCAGACGAGCATATAACAGACCACACACAGAGAGCATAAAGACACATTATAGCCAATTTGCCAGTGCACATGGTTGATTTTCCACATGAACAGATGGTCTGCAAGGATAAAAAATCACAGCAAGCACTATTCTAGCCCAATTTACAGACCAGACTAATATATGCAATGCAAAGTCAGCTCCAGCACACATCCGCAATGCGGATGAGCACAAAGAACTGCACACTGAGTCAGTCATGTCTGCAATTCTTTGGTCCGACTGTTCCATTTTTCTATATAGACTTCTGAACCCAACCTTACAACTGATCAAAGAGGGCAATCATTTCTAGCAGAAAATCAACAGTGGATCTTTTTTAATATTAGCAACACTTATAGAGTGTGATCATGGTGTGTATAATTATCTTACACTGGAGGCAGATATAACCAAACTAAGCTCTATGAGAACACTTGGGTGTAAGTTCCCTAGTTCTATT
This sequence comes from Oophaga sylvatica, assembly GCA_033576555.1. Classification (NCBI taxonomy): domain Eukaryota; kingdom Metazoa; phylum Chordata; class Amphibia; order Anura; family Dendrobatidae; genus Oophaga; species Oophaga sylvatica. The sequence goes on from JARQOD010000001.1 coordinate 85,767,013, forward strand.
GCATTATTTACATTGTGTAATTTCGTTTTGTATACACAGAACTCAGGAACTCCTCCTTGAGTCTCTTTACAAATGTTTGCAGCAAAATAATATGTTTTCATTCTTGTTCAACTGTCTCTCACCCTATAATTGTAATCCACGCGTATAAATATGTAGGCAATAGACTGATAACTTTTATCTTGCCTTGATAAAGATTACAACTACACCTCTCTTATGACCAGTAAGTGAAACCAAGGCTTGTCACATTAAATAAACCAGTACAATATATTAGAAGATGTCAGGACAGCACTGCTCTAAATAAATGAGTTAACGTGACAAATAGAGCAAAAAAGGAGAAGAGAGCTTCTGCAAAAGCATTTTACAGCACAGATACTTTTATTGATTTCTCTTAGTCGGTTCTATATGGGATTGACAACGCTTGATTTTAGTAGGTCATTCATTTTTCTGCTGTTGTAACTGTATGTAAGAGCCAAAATTGTCAGCCAGCTGCATTACGTGAAATGGTTGAGTTATCTTTAAGTCAGAAACAGCATGGCAGCTGAAAATCAGAGTTCTCTAACCTTATCTGAAAGCCAATTCAGTGGAAGGGAACACCCTCTCCCGGGAAGAGGTCTAATTTATTCTTCATGCTTGCTGATTTTTGGACTTTATATCAGTACACTGCACACACATCGTCCTGGTTACATGTTAAATGCTTGCTGTCTATTAAATATAAGCAGGTACATGAACTTCTAGCAAATGCCAAGTAATAATGTTAAATAGTAAAAGCCTAAACTATTAGTAGCAAGTGGGCGATACATTGATCTCTTTATAGGTATAGGTGGTCAATAGGCCTATTTTTTATTATTATTATTATTATTATTCAATCATTATTTTTATGATAAAGATACCCATTATATATTTGATTTTTTAATTTTAATTATGATATATATTTAGGGTAATTACAATTATTTCAATAATTCACTGATCATCGAGGCAAAAATATCACATGTGCAGCTTATGCACCTGCACAGAGATCCAATAGGTAAGAATGCTCACTTCTTCATATATAAGAAGTCTGAATTTTCTAAATGTTTATTAGGTTGCATGTAAGAGAATGAGTGACCAAATTTCACCGATTTCACCTGCAAATTACGATGTAATTTTTTGGCGCTCAAAGACAAAAATATCTGGAGGGGCTATAAAATCTTAAAGGGAACCTGTCACCTCGTTTTGCCACAATAAGATGCGGCCACCGCCTTTCGGGGCTTATCTACAGCATTCTGTAATGCTATAGATAAGCCACCGGTCCAACCTGAAAGATAAGAAAAAGAGGTTTTATTATACTCACCCAGGGGGGCGGTCCGATGCGGTCCGCTCTGATGGGTGTCGCAGGTCTGGGTCCGGTGCCTCCCATCTTCATGTGATGCCGGCCTCCTGCTTGCTTCGTGTCACGCTCTGATCTGTCCTGTTGAGGGCAGAGCAAAGTACTGCAGTGCGCAGGCACCGGGAAAGGTCAGAGAGGCCCAGCACCTGCGCACTGCAGTACTTTGCTCAGCCCTCAACAGGACAGATCAGTACGCCTGCGCAGGAGCGCGACATGAAGCAAGCAGGATGACGACATCGCATGAAGATGTGAGGCGCCGGACCCGGACCTGCGACACCCATTGGACCGGACCACATCGGACCGCCCCCACAGGTGAGTATAATAAAACACCTTTTTCTTATCTTTCAGGTTGGACCGAGGGCTTATCTACAGCATTAAAAAATGCTGTAGATAAGCCCCGAAAGGCGGTAGCCACATCTTACAGCTGCAAAACGAGGTGACTTGTTCCCTTTAAATATGTTAAAAAAAGAATGAGATAGTTTAATAAATTTTAATGGAGAGATGGATTTAGATTTTTTTTTCTATTTTTACATTTTCTTTGTGCACGGAGCTGCAACTTCCCTCTGCAAAAATAGCTGATCACCAGGGGTTACATAAGTTCTGCGTTGCTCAGCTAATTGCTTAATTGCCTGCTTAATTTTGAAATGGAGTTGTCATGATAAAGCAACCTTTATAATGTGCCATCAATAATAGTTTAAATGGTCTCTGTCATTTCAACAAGCTTTGCATAAATCAATTGTACAAGCAATTTTGAAAACACTCTGTATATATCATATCAGAGAAATGTTCTTGTTTCTCCACTTATGATACATGTCTTCCCCTCCCCCATGTGTCCTGCATTCAACATCCACCATCCAACATTTACTCAAATCCTTTTTGGTAAAAGAAAGACAGACAAGCAGCGCAGTGAGGTGTCATAATACTACTAGGTATTAAAGCCTATGGAGGAGAGTCGAGGAGTGAGGAGCAGGGTGGCAAAACAAGCAGACACAGAAACAGGCAAATCATGCTGCAGTTAGTGAGTTATTTAGCTAATCCAGGAGCTGGAATTACAGTCACACAGCTCAGTACTGCTGTATGAATTCCTCCTGATGGATGTATATTATCTTCTATGCTGCTGTAAGTTCTGAATAAGTCGTAAACCCCGGTAAGAAAAGCAGGAATCCCTCTGCTTCTTGGTACTGTACATGGGAGACATCACATCATCTACAGTCATGGCCAAAAGTTTTGAGAATGACACAAATATTATATTTTCACATGATCTGCTGCCCTCTGGTTTTTATGTGTGTTTGACAGATGTTTTTATCACAGAAATATAATAATTGCAAACATATGAGTAACAAAAGCTTATATTGACAGTTAGAATGAGTTAATGCAGCAAGTCAATATTTGCAGTGTTGACCCTTCTTCTTCAGGACCTCTGCAATTCTCCCTGGCATGCTCTCAATCAACTTCTGGACCAAATCCTGACTGATAGCAGTCCATTTTTGCACAATCAATGCTTTCATTTTGTCAGAATTTTTAGGTTTTTGTTTGTCCACCCGTCTCTTGATGATTGACCACAAGTTCTCAATGGGATTAAGATCTGGGGAGTTTCCAGGCCATGGACCCAAAATCTCTATGTTTTGTTCCCTGAGCCATTTAGTTATCACCTTTGCTTTATGGCAAGGTGCTCCATCATGCTGGAAAAGGCATTGTTGATCGCCAAACTGCTCTTGGAGGGTTGGGAGAAGTTGCTCTTGGAGGACATTCTGGTATCATTCTTTATTCATGGCTGTGTTTTTAGGCAAGACTGTGAGAGAGCCGATTCCCTTGGCTGAGAAGCAACCCCACACATGAATGGTTTCAGGATGCTTAACAGTTGGCATGAGACAAGACTGGTGGTAGCGCTCACCTTGTCTTCTCTGAATGAGGCGTTTTCCTGATGTCCCAAACAATCGAAAAGGGGATTCATCAGAGAAAATAACTTTACCCCAGTCCTCAGCAGTCCACTGCCTGTACCTTTTGCAGAATATCAGTCTGTCCATGATGTTTTTTCTGGAGAGAAGTGGCTTCTTTGCTGCCCTCCTTGAGACCAGGCCTTGCTCCAAGAGTCTCCGCCTCACAGTGCGTGCAGATGCACTCACACCTGCCTGCTGCCATTCCTGAGCAAGCTCTGCACTGCTGGTAGCCCAATCCCGCAGCTGAAACACTTTTAAGAGACGGTCCTGGCGCTTGCTGGTCTTTCTTGGGTGCCCTGGAGCCTTTTTGGCAACAATGGAACCTCTCTCCTTGAAGTTCTTGATGATGCGATAGATTGTTGACTCAGGTGCAATCTTTCTAGCTGCGATACTCTTCCCTGTTAGGCCATTTTTGTGCATTGCAATGATGACTGCACATGTTTCTTTAGAGATAACCATGGTTAACAGAAGAGAAACAATGATGCCAAGCACCAGCCTCCTTTTAAAGTGTCCAGTGGTGTCATTCTTACTTAATCATGACAGATTGATCTCCAGCCATGTCCTCATCAACACCCACACCTGTGTTAATGGAGCAATCACTGAAAAGAGGTTAGCTGGTCCTTTTAAGGCAGGGCTGCAATGATGATGAAATGTGATTTGGGGGATAAAGTTCATTTTCTAGCCAAATATTGACTTTGCAAGTAATTGCTGTTAAGCTGATCACTCTTTATAACATTCTGGAGTATATGCAAATTGCCATTAGAAAAAGTGAAGCAGTAGACTTTGTAAAAATTAATATTTGTGTCATTCTCAAAACTTTTGGCCATGACTGTAGTCTTCTCCCACTAGCTCAGGGAGAACTTAAAATTAGATATATTGCCTGCAATGGGGAAAACTGGTGAAAAAAAATATGGGAAACAAGACATAATGCCTACAATAATGTCATACCTTATATGGCTGCTTATTCTGATGATGTACTTGAAATGACAGGAATATTTTAAAAGTAGAGAAATATGTAATATATGGATGGAGATATTAATTACAATAGCGCACATTGTTAAAACAGATTACCCTTTAGGTATATGCTTGTTTTTTCTAGAAGATAAACAGTACAGCAGTTGATCTGCAATGCAAAAATTAACAATGCACACCAAAATATCATTATATATAATTAGTATTATCACATTAAGAAAAGTCTATCCAGCTCAATAACAGTAATGTAACATGTAGCAAACTATGCTATTTATCAAGGCCACATTACAGACATTTCATATCCTGCACCATCCCAATTGCCCCTGGGCAAACAAAATTTCTTTTCGTTTTTAGACTGCAACATAAAATAAAATTAAGAAATTTTGCACAAAACTATAATGCAGGACAGGAAATTTCTACATGTATTTAGCTTTTTATTAAATAATTCATCTCTAAAATCAATGATCTAGACTTAAAACACTTCTCTTGGTAACTGGCATATTCCCATCAATTAGTCTCAGTGATGCATACGGAGGCTTGTATTAATCTGTCAGAGGAAATGAAACATTAGCATATTAAGGACATGGAAGAGCGGAATCGTTTACCATAGCCCTGTGCAATGCTTCCTCTGAGTCAACACAGAATATAGGTTTTATCATTCAAAAGTCCACTGGACCTATAATTAGAGATTGCCCAGATTGGCATCGTTTGGTATTTAGCAAGTTTTGCTACATTTCCCAAGATGCGACATACTGGGGAGTTGATTAACATGTGAGTATTTTTTTTTCTACTTAAAGGGAATCTGTCACCAGTTTTTTGGCCTATCAACTAAAAATATCATCTAATAGAGTGGGAGCTATACATTTCGCAACTACTTGTGAAACCCCCTGGCTCCCCATGAATCCCCCATTAAAACCTTTTATATTTCTCCCGCGCTGTATATAAATATCCTCGGTCTGGTCCAATGGGCGTTGGTTCTGGTCCCTCTCTCTACCCCTCCTCGGCATGCTGTAGGTATTCCGTTCTGTGAATAGCGTTCACGTACAGGTCCCACACGTGCGCATTCAGATTGCCTTCCGCGCATGCACAGTATGCTTTGCCAAACCGCGGGCAAAGCCGAAATGCATTAGTGCGCATGCGCTGGAAGTACTTTGTCCTGGAAGTATTTTGCTGTGTTCCAGGACATAGTTCACCGGCGCATGCACACTAATGCTTTTCGGCTTTGCCCGCAGTTGGATAAAGCATACTGTGCACACGCGGAAGGCAATTTGAATGCGCACGTGCGGGACCTGTGCGCGAACAACGCTATTCACAGAACAGAATGCGTGCAGCATTCCGATTTGGGGTGGAGAGAGGGACCAGAACCAACGCCCATCGGACCGGACCGAGGATATTTATATACAACGCGGGATCAATATAAAAGGTTTTTATGGGGATTCATGGGGAGTCATGGGATTTCACAAGTGGTTGGGGAATGTAAAGCTCACACTCTATTAGATGATATTTTTAGTTGATAGGCCAAAAAACTGGTGACAGATTCCCTTTAAGTCTAAAAAATATAGAACATATTATATAACTAAATACATTTAAGTAAATCAAATCAATACCAAGAAAATCCAATATCACTAAATATCATTGGGCCCATCTGTACATAACATGCACACATTCAAACTGGGTTGTGTTATATTGGACCTTCACAAAATAAATATCCAAGACCCTGGAGGATACATATATAATTAATCCAGGAGAGGACATGGACAGAGGATAACTCCTGTGCAAGATTAGTAGATGAACCCGTTGTAGGCCAGTAATGGGTCTTTGACAGAAGCGGTTTGCTGCTTTGGAGGTGGAAGTGGGCTGCTTACCCCTAGGCTCCTGTGTGGCTGTACGCATGCCCATGAATTAATCATTAGAGGTAGAAGAAAGGGTTGTATACAAGGCCGCAGTCTCTAGGACCATTTTCAGAACAAACCTTTTCTATAAGCCATCTTACCTATTTTCCTCTTCTAAATGTATGCATTGTCCCATTTTGAGGGGGTATAGATTGGTAGACATAGATAGATAGATAGATAGATAGATAGATAGATAGATAGATAGATAGATAGATAGAATGCAGCACCAGCTACAGAGTTAGGCCTCCTTCACATATGTGAAAAAGCGATACTGTCCTACTACTGCCCTCAGTGTTTTCCATCAGTCTGTCACCCATACGCTTGTATTGGCTCTTGTCATCCATGCTGCCAGAAAAAAACTTATATGCACTGCAGCATTGTTATAGTGGGTTTGTGTGGTATCTGTGAAAAAAAAACGGATGTCACACATGCTGCAAACACGGACATGTGAAGGAAGCCTTAAGGATAGGTGCCAGCCCACTGATTGTTACTCAAAAAAACAGATAAATAAAAATAAAGAAAGTAGGCAGCACTCAAAAATGGGAAACTATAAAAAATCCAGTAATACTTTTAATAAGCCACATGTGCAACAAGCAACGTTTCGTCATCACAGAAAGGCTTGAGAAAGGCTCTGTGGAGCCAAAACGTTGCCTGCCTGTTGCACATATGGCTTATTTAACGGTTCACTGGACTTTTGATAGTTTCCCATTTTTTAGTGCCACCTGCTTTCTTTAATTTTAGTTTGATAGACTATGAGTAGCCTGGTAGTTTATTACACTGAAAAAGTATTCATAAGGTCTTACCCAAAATGTTGTGGCACGAGCTCAGGGCCGGCGTCAGCACCCGGCATACCCGGGCAAGTGCCGGGGCCCTGAGCAGGCGGGGGCCCACTCGCCGTCGGGCACCCCGGCGCCTGTTAGCCCGAGAGCGGTACCAGCGCCGCCACTAGGCCCCCCCCGCTTGCTCAGGGCCCCAGTGCAGCCGGCACAATACTTACCTCTCCCCGTGCCTCTGCTGCTCCGGGCTCCAGGGGGCGCCTGCGCTTCCTCTCACAGCAGCGCCGCTGAATGAAGTCATCATTCAGCTGCCGGCTGTGGCAGAGAGAGCGCGGACGCCGGACAGGAGAGATGTGTGTGTGTGCGTGCGTGCGCGCGCTGCGGTGCTGTCTGTGTGTGGTGCTGTATGTGTGATGGTGGTGGGGGGAGACAGTGATGGTGGTGAGGAGCCGGGGCCCGGAGGCAATGATGATGGGGACGCGATGATGATGGGGAGGCGATGATGATGGGGAGGCGATGATGATGGGGAGGCAATGATGATGGGGAGGCAATGATGATGATGATGGGGAGGCAATGATGATGTTGGGGAGTCTTTCCACAGCGCAATTTCCTGAGCCGTAACAGCGCAGAACGCAGCACAGTGCAGAGGAGAGCTCCATATTTTGTATGGAGCATTATATGGGGACCAGTATCCTGTATGGAGCATTATTTGGGGTCCAATATTCTTTATGGAGCATTATATTTGGCCCATAATACTGTATGGAGGACTATGTGGTGCCCATAATATTGTATGGAGGACTGTACTGTCCAGTCTGTACTGTGCGCTGTGAGGATTTGTCGGTTTTTGAGCTATTGTAGAATTTACAATAGATATCACTCATGTAATGGAAGAAGTGAAGTATTTGACATTGTACTATACCTATATTTCTCTGCCGTATCGGAGCATCATGAATTGTGGTATGTGTTAAAGGGGCCCACTGAGACTCTTTTGCCCGGGGCCCATAAAAACCTGGAGCTGGCCCTGCACAAGCTGTTATGTCCAGGGCGCTGTTTTATGCTGCTCTTATGTAAACCTGTCACTAGTTTTGGGGTGACATAAAACACTAGCGTATCATTATGCAACCGAGGGATAGCTTTCTTAGCATGCCTATGTCAAAACATTCAGACGTAAAAGATCTTATAACTTACTAGAGATGACCCCAGGGGCACCAGGCAAATGCACAGAGAAGAGAGGTGCACTTTGCTTTGATCTGCAGAATGCACACGTGCCCAAAGTCAGGTTCCCTTCATCGCAGTTAGCAAGAAACAATGAGAAATTAGTTTGAGCAGTTGAAACTTATATAGGGTATGCAAAGTTATACTTTCCGTATCAATTCATTACCAAAATCTCTGCTTGAAATTTATAGGAACCTGCATTATTACTTCCAGAGGCTATATATCTGTCCTGGTTATTTGATGAGTGGCAGGACAGACCTCTTTGTTGCAGGACAGACCTCTCTTCAGTTGCGTAACGTGAAGCTCATGAGCCCCAAGAGAAAGCACCCAACGTAATAATTTTCATATGGGCCAAAGCAACCTGCCTTTCATCACTGTAAATTGCAAATCCTACAAGTATGTAACTATCCCATGACCTTCACTGATTTTTGCCCCTTCATTGAACAATAAAGGTTCCCATTAAAAGACAGCAAATAGAGATCTTGAGAACAGTGAGGGATTGATGCACGAGGAATAATGGTGAACGGTATAATATTACAATCTACAACTAATTACATTGATTTGCCACAACTGTAAGGCACTTTTAATAATACTGGATCTTACATCATTTACCCCTCATATATAGATTTTTTTATGATAATGTTTTCCTTTTTTTGTTCTGTTCTCTATGAACATATTTCCCTGGTATGTTTTATACCCAATGTGACAAAAGGGTGTCAAATCCTCAATGAAACAATCTATATTCCGTCCTGTCAAGGATTCACACAGAGTCGCTGGATTGGGGTTTGATTTTCTGGTTTACTAACAAAACTTCTGGCAGGACATCACATTTAATGACACCCTGAGCGTTCCTCTATGTTTTGGCAGCAGACTGGAAAACATATTATAGGTGCAGAATCTGCTGTGCGCCCGGAGAATTCACTTCTGACACATGAAAGGCGAGATTCCTGTCCTACAGTCATTAACAATATAGGCATCCGCTAACATGAAATGAAAGCTTATTATACAATTACATCTGCATTCCACAATATAATGGGTATTGAAATACTTTTGTTTGGCTTGTATTGGTTCTTACATAGATTACAGAAACAGTACAAGGCAAAGAACAAAATTTTCAAATCTTTTATTTCTAAATTTACATAGAAAGTAGGTGTAGTTGTTCTCTATACATCTGAATATGTAATACCTCCGCAGTCTAAGAGGAGATATTTAAAATTCAATGAGAAGTAATGCAGGAAATAAGTAATATTGTATAGTATCATACAGGCTTGGACTGGCCTCAGGAGAACAGGAGAATCCTCTGGTGGGCCCCTGTGCAACAGTGAGCCACTATCCTCTTATACGAGCAGTATTTGACTCTATATACTTGAATCACTATGTGCAAAGTCGTCATCTTATTAATTTAACAACCTAGCCAGTTCATCATTATACAGTCATGACTAGTGTTGAGCGATACTGCTCGATATCTAAAAATATCGTATCGAAATGGTATCGCTGATATCACTAAATATCGTCGATATCCGATTCCGATACCGGAAGTCCAATGTAAGTCTATGGGAACAAAAAATCGCAACTAAAAAAAACCTTAATTTCCTTGTAAACACTAAATATACACACATAGAATACATATATATAATATACATGTCATTGTGACATATATATATACATATATGTATAGTTTATACACTTCTACATAGTAAAATATCCTCTGATTCAATTGCCGGGTAAAGCCGGCTTCAGTGAAAAGACAGAAGCACCCGACATGAAATGACACTTGGTGTACATAGGGTTAACCATGTCTTTTCATGTCGTTTGCAATCTGATTTGCACAAACAATTACATCAGTCTATGTGTGCAAAATTTCACACCTGTAGGGGTTAATTAAAGGTGTAAATTCGTTGTAAAAAAAACAGACTTTTTTGCTACGAATTTACACCTTTAATTAACCCCTACAGGTGTGAAATTTTGCACACATAGACTGATGTAATTGTTTGTGCAAATCAGATAGCAAAGGACATGAAAAGACATGATTAACCCTATGTACACCAAGTGTCATTTCATGTCGGGTTCTGCATTTTCACAAAAGCCGGCAATTGAATTAGCGGCTATTATACTATGTAGAAGTGTATGAACTATAAATATAAATATATATATATGTGTCACAAATTCAATGACATGTATATATATATATATATATGAGGTGTAAAATTGTTTAAAAAAAATGCGTGGGCTCCCGCCCTATTTTCGCAACCAGACAGACAAAGCCAGCGAATGGGGCAGATAATAATAGCCCAGAGAGGGACCATTATTTTTGGCCCCCCCTGGCTACTAACATCTGCCCCCAGACACCCCAGAAAAGACAAATCTATAATTAGATTCGCCCTTTCTGGCACTTTGCCCGTCTATTCCCATTGCCCTGTAGCGGTGGCGAATGGGTTAATAAGGGGTTAAAATGACCTTGCAATTGAAAGGTCACTTTAAGCCAGGTTAATAATTGAGAGCTGTCAATTAGACAACTATCAATTATTAATCCTATTGTATGAAAGAAAAATCAAACACACACACTTTAATAAAAAAGAAGTTTAATGAAATAATCACACAGTTTTTGACCATATTTTATTTACCTGCTAAAACCATTTCCTGTAATAAAAATAAAATAATAAAGCAAAATTATTCTTACCTATCCCATGCACAGTCAGGTCCCACGGTGTAATCCTTCAGAAAGGGTTAATGTTTACTGCAGGGACCGCAGCTAATGCTGCAGCCTCACAGTAAACCCCCAAATGAATGAGCTCCTCTCCTGGCTGACAGGAGAGGAAGTGGAAAGCTTAATTGATTGCTTTCCACTTTCACTTCAGGTCAGCCAGGGACACCATCAGTGACGTCAGAGGGAACTGATTAACAAAAATAGGGGTTCCCTTCGAAAAAAAAATGGCGTGGGGTCCCCCCTATTTTTGTTAACCAGCCAGATGAAGCAGACCGCTGAGGCCTGGATTTTCAGGCTGTTAAGGAGCCAAGATCCATGGACCTTGCCAGCCTGATAATACCAGGCCACAGCAGTCTGCATATCTTGGCTGATTAACAAAAATAGGGGATCCCCTCGAAAAAAATTGGCGTGGGGTCCCCCCTATTTTTGTTAACCAGCCAGATGAAGCAGACCGCTGAGGCCTGGTTTTTCAGGCCTGTAAGGATCCAATATCCATGGACCTTGCAAGCCTGATAATACCAGGCCACAGCAGTCTGCTTAGCTTGGCTGGTTAACAAAAATAGGGGATCCCCTCGAAAAAAAAACGGCGTAGGGGTCCCCCTATTTTTGTTAACCAGCCAAGTAAAATGCAGACTGCTGCGGCCTGGTATTAAAAGACTGTCAAGGCCCATGGATTTTGGCCCTCAACAGCCTGATAATACCAGGCTACAGCAGCCCCACATTTGGCGCATCAAAAGATGTGCCAATTGTGGCACTTTACCCGGCTCTTCCCACTGCCCTGTAGCGGTGGCAAGTGGGGTAATAAGGGGTTAATGTCACCGTTGATTGCACGGTGACAATAAGCCCGGTTAATAATGGAGAGGTGTCAATAAGACACCGATCCATTATTAATCCCAAAGTTATTAAATGCATAAAAAAAAAGACAAAGCAAGAAAAAAGTATTTTAATGAAATAAAAGAGACAAAACAGTTTTCATTTCTTTTATTGTACTCTCATTCCTGCGACGCCATCGATCTCCTGTAAAAAAAGAAGAAAAAAAACCAACAGTATACCACCTGTCCGACGCAGTCCATAACGACAGTCCCACGACGATCCAGCTCTGCTACATCGCAATGACAGGCAGAGCCTGTCATCGCGACGCAGCACAGCTGATTACCTGCTTCCCCGGCGGTGACGTCATCGGACTGACTGCTTTACGGCCGGGATTACCGAGCAGTCACTGCAGTTATCGCGAGAAACTGCATGTGACCGCCGGGGAGAAGAGGATGGCGGCCATGAAGCAGTCCAGGCCGTGACCGCCGGAGATCTTCTGCCAGGTAAGTGCCGCTGACTCCTGACAGACCCGACCGACGGACACTGACAGTGACAGACCCGACCGACGGACACTGACAATGACAGTGACAATCCCGATTCCGGTATTCGATATGACGAAAATATCGGTATTCGGAATCGAAAGGCCGATACAGCTAATATCGGCCGATATCCGATATTTGCAGTATCGTATCGCTCAACACTAGTCATGACCGAAAGTGTTGGCACCCTTAAAATCGTTGCAGAAAATTAAGTATTTCTCCCAGAAAATGATTGCAATTACACGTTTTTATTGTTCACATTTATTTCCTGTGTGTGTATTGGAACAAGCCAAAAAAACCCAGAGGAACAAATAGGCAAACTGGACATAATTTTGCACAAAATTCCAAAAATGGGCTGCCACCCTCAACTCAATATTTTTTTGCACACCTGTTGGAATAATCCCTTTGCAATCAATCGCTTCCTATAACCATTAACACGCTTATTACACCTCTCAACTGGAATTTTGGATCACTCTTCTTTTGCAAACTGCTCCTGGTCACTCACATTTGAAGGGTATCTTCTCCCAACAGCCATTTTAAGATGTCTCTACAGGTGTTCAATGGGATTTAAATCCGAGCACATTGCTGGCCACTTCAGATTTCTGCATTGCTTTGTTTCCATCCATTTTTAGGTGTTTCTTGAAGTATATTTGAGGACATTGTCCTGCTGGAAGACTCATCGCCTAAGACACAAGCCCAGCTTTCTGACACTGGGCACTATATTGCGACATAAAATCCCTTGGTAATCTTCAGATTTTATATTGTCTTATACAGTTATTCAGAGTTATTTATAGAATAATACCTTTCACACAATCAAGGCACCCAGTGCCAGAGGTATCAATACAACCCCAAAATATCTTTGAACCATCATCATATTTGACTGTAGGTACTGTGTTCTTTTCTTTGTAGGTCTTATTCCATTTTTGACAAACAGTAGGGTGATGTTCTTTACCAAAAAAAGCTCTATCTTGGTCTCATCTGTCCACAAGATGCTTTCCCAAAAGGATTTTGACTTACTCACTTAAATTTTGGCCAACTGCAGTCTAGCTTTGGTATTCTCCTGAGTGTCCTGCCATAGCGTTTCATTTCATTCAAACATCAACATAGTTTGTTCTGACACTGATGCACTCTAAGACTGCAAGACAGCTTGAATTTCTCTGGAACTTGACTGAGGCTGTTTATCCACCATTTGGTCTATATTGCAACCTTTTATTAATTTTTTTCTGTCGTCCATGTCCAGGGAGATTAGCTACAGTGCCATGGGATGTAAACTTCCTGATTATGTTGTGCACTGTGTAAAAAGGAACATCAAGATCTATGGAGATCGACTAATAACCTTGAGTTTTTTGATATTTTCAACAATTTTCTTCTTGTCTTTCTGTTCTCTATGCTAACTTCGGCACACACAGACACACAATGCGAAGACTGAGTCAATTTCTCACCTTTTTACCTAGTTTCATGGGGGATTTTCATATTGCCCACACCTGTTGCTCGCCACAGGTGAGTTTGAACAAGTATCACATGCTTGAAACAAAGTTATTTACCCACAATTTTGAAAAGGTGCCAACAATTTTGTCCGCCCATTTTTGGAGTTTTGTATGAAATTATGTCCAATTTGCCATTTTTCTCAATTTTTTGCATTGTTCCAATACACACAAAGGAAATAAACATGTGTATAATAAAATGTGTGTAATTGCAATAATTTTCTGTGAGAAATAATTTGTGATTGAAGATAATATCACATTTGCATGTAGTTGAAAAGTGGGACCCTGGAGTTGGTTACTGGTGGTCCATACATGATACATTACAGTGACGAAAAAAAACAGCAATACTGTGCAGATAGGGGGGCAGCTTATAAATATTGAGGGCTCTACTACATGCACACATAATATGGTGTCTCCAGCGCTGAAGTGATGGGATCAGGTTCCCTCCTGTCAGTGCATTATGCTGCCCTCAGGATTATGGATACTTAGTATAAAATACAGTTATCTTATGTATGTGAGTTCATTCTAAGGTTGATATTCTAATTTGCAGAGATAAAAGGAGGTTAGTAATTTGTGTAATAGTAAAATAAAGTCCAGTTTACTCATCACCAGGTGCAAGTATCACACGGTCTGTGTGGAATGACAGAAAAATGAAGAAATATCCAGCTTCCACGATAAAATAATAATGGATAGCTTTATTTTATAATCTGCAAAAAATATGAACAAGCCGTAGAGTATAAATAAGGGTATGTTCCCATGGTCAGTAATCGGCAGCGCTTTGGATGCAGCACATGTCCGCTGCGTCCGCTGCGCTGCTGGCTTTTGAACGCAGGTGATTCCGCATGTGTTCATTGAACGTGTGGATTCACCGCATCCAATACATTGTACTGGGACATTTATCTTGCTGAGACTTCCATCCCATTTCCATTTGAATCATTGAATAGTAGAGTTAGAAGGGACCTCCTGTGTCATCTGGTCCAACCCCCTGCTCAAAGCAGGATTCTCTAAATCATCCCAGACAGATGTCTGTCCAGCCTCTGTTTGAAGACTTCCATTAAGATATCTCCATAAGATAACTTGACATGCTGCAGTCTGGAATGAAGCGCCACATGTCCGTCTCCGCGGGTGAGCTGCGGGCGTCTGTGGGCACATTTTGGACATGGGATTTCTTGAAATTCCATCTACTATGCTGTAACATCTGGACGCTGTGGGTTGGTGCGCAGCATCCAACCCGCAGCGTTTATTAACTGTGGGAACATACCCTAATGCTCCGAGTTTCAGATCAATTATGATCCTTCGTGGCATGAAACATACACAAACAATGACAATTAAATATACATCAACTCTCATGTTCATTGAATGTCAAAACCAAATGGATGAATTCAGGAGCGAATACATTGGTATTTTGTCGGTTTTAAATGGAATCTGTCATTAGGAGTAACCCTCCTAAGCCGTCTCTATTGGCATGTGGTTCACAAAAAATTTAATAAAATTATGTCTTTACATCTGCAATCCAATGTCTTATTACTGAGAAATCCATATTTTTGTTCATATGTAAATTAGTTGGCTTTTGTCAGTATTTCTCTATGGAACAGGAAGAACCCATTAAAGGGATATTGCCATCTCGTATATTCATTTCAGATTTTGAGATGTAGTAGATCTTAGTCCCACTAGTGAGACCTGCATCTATCATGCATTTATAGCATATTCTGTAGCTATACCATAATAAATATGTTGACGACCATAATAAATATGTTGGGTGGGACAATTTGTTTCAATGGTGTAATTTATACAAGATGGTACAAGTTGTATTGAATGAAGGTTGGTAAGTAATGAAGGGCTTCTCTTGACTATGAAATGTTTGTTAATGTTTGGGTCACCAAAGCTGTTCTAATAGTCACTGTACTTTTTATAAAGGTCTATGTTAAGTATATATAATATATATAATATATTACATGCTGGGCCTGGTCACATGACCTCCTCCTCTTCTATAGGTCAGCTTTGGTTGTACATATCATAGCTGGGCCATGGCCGCAAGGGATTTTGGGTATTCTGCATCCCTTAGCTCACCAGATGGCACCTAGAAGAGTGTGGTTCCTACCACAGAGTGCCCTAGACAGTATGAGGATAGTAGCGCTGCTAGTTTTGATTGGATTGATACTAACATAATCCAATCATCTAAAGAACGAGCGCTTTTGACAAATCAAGGCTAATCAGTGGCATGTTGATGATCAGGAAAGTATATTGCCGAGTATAAATGATCCTGGACAGGGATACAACCTACTTTCTTTATGATGAACCAAATGAAATTATAAAACTTTTCATCAAGGAGTCATAGTCCAAGTAAATTTAGGCCAACAACAATCTATCTTAAGGGGAGTCCCATGCAATCTGGAGCAATTTCAATAAAGGAAAAGATAATGAAAGGGACCTTCTGCTACCATTGAGCTGGACATCATCAGCAGGGAGACCAGACTGTCCGCAAATCTAATTGTTCCGAGCAATGCAGCAAACCCTAGTTTAAGCAGAAGGAAATGACTGCCTGTATCGACAAATAAACAGTCAAGCAACAGAAGGCATTTATTTATCATGTGGCTCCAAGTGCACAAATGGTATGTTCTGCTAGACCCAAAGGAAGGTATGAGGCAGAGAGGACAGAGAAATGCAAGATGACCATCTGTGCCTCCAGTGTTACAGATTGCCATCCACAGCTTGCAGAGCACTTCTGTCTCCCTCAACCTGGTAGTGCAAAATGTCATCATACATCACCACACATGACAGAAACCACTCGAGCACAATGCAAACATTTCTGAGCCACGTCTATTTGTTTTCTATGTACGTTGTTTATTCTGTAATTACATCCTCTAATTTTTAACAATGAATATATAAAGCTGTTGATTGTATATATTAGTATTATTTTATGAAAGCCTATAACTTTTTTTTTCTTTTCTTTTATAGACGGTTATACAACAGACGACATAGAGTTCTACTGGAATGGAGGAGATAAAGCAATCACAGGGGTGGAAAAGATCGAGCTGCCTCAATTTTCAATTGTTGATTATAAGATGGTGTCAAAGAAAGTTGTCTTCTCCACTGGTAAGAATTCACCACGTTGGAAGTAATACTGGGGTAGGCCGAGACCCATCTAGGTGTAACCATAGTGGCAGCAGCTGGAGGTTGAGGAAACCAACATTAAATGTGTTTCTATAGAGTAAGACTACACAGTACCTACCATAGTACCTATAATGCGGGTCCTTCGTCTCGCAGAAGACCTGCTATATGGCACTACCGTACATCCTTCGCTGCTTTTGGGGGGGATGTGATAATTCTGGTTGCACTCTTGATGTTTTGTTATTATTTTCAGGTTCATATCCAAGATTGTCATTGAGTTTTCGTCTTAAAAGAAACATTGGCTACTTCATTCTGCAGACATACATGCCTTCCACACTGATTACTATTCTGTCCTGGGTATCTTTCTGGATCAACTATGATGCATCAGCTGCAAGAGTTGCTTTAGGTAATTCTCTATGCATTAAAAATGAAGCACAGATTGTGATATATAAAAACTAATATGTATGCACACATATTGAGGATAACATAATTTAGCATAGATATACACCATGCGGAGGAGTCTCATTTCTTTAGGCACAATACAACATTAATATGGTAAAGACGACAGGTGTGAAGTGAAATTGTCATTTTACATGGTATATTCGCTTACAGTCTTGAATATTATCTTACAAAGAAAATGTTTAGTTTCTTACTTAACAAGGCACCATACACATTAGATTAATAACAGCCAAAACTGAGTGTGACAAGACCTGAAGACTATCTAATGCTTACAGTGATGTTCCAACTTTGCCCAAAGTTGTTGGGGAAAAGAAGGGTTGGGTTGTTGAATTCGAACATGCCAAATCCTCATGTTCTTAGCGTAGATAAGCAGTCACTAGAAGTGACTTACAAGCATGCACATGTATGGGAAATTGGAAGGAATAGCCTTCGGCTAGAAAGCGTGCCATATATCATTAGCCAATAACAGGCTAAAATCTCATCCTGTAACATCACCAAAGCTTTTGCCAAACTTTGGTTTGTAAAAGGGATTCATGATCTAACTGGAAAGAGTCTCATTGCATAATTGGTTTGTTGTATTTGCTACGATAAAAAAAATAATTCCTGGATAAGGCCACTGCATCACTACTGCTCAGACACAGCTTGTGTGCATTTATTAATCCAGTGCATAGATTAGGCTTGTAGGGCTCTGAGCAAATAAAGCCATTTTTAGTTGGCAAAAGTGGAATTCGGCAGGACTGGCACCACAAATTAAGAAATCCATTCTTATTAATATGTTTAGTGTAAATCCATTAAAAAAAGTGTTACAGTCATATTCATCCAAAGCATTTTGAGTCCCTTGGAACTTTAGGCCACATTCACACATTTGTTCAGTATTTACAGTTTTTACAACAGTATTTGTAAGCCAAAACCAGGAGTGGTTGAAAAATACAGAAGTGGTGACATGTTACTACAGGGTAGGCCATTTATATGGATACACCTAAATAAAATGGGAATGGTTGCTGATATCAACTTCCTGTTTGTAGGACATTAGTATATGGGAGGGGGGAAAACTTTTCAAGATGGGTGGTGACCATGGTGGCCATTTTGAAGTTAGCCATTTTGGATCCAATTTTATTTTTTTCAATGGGAAGAGGGACATGTGACACATCAAACTTATTGAGAATTTCACAAGAAAAACAATGGTGTGCTTGGTTTTAACGTAAATTTAGTCTTTCATGAGTTATTTACAAGTTTATGACCACTTATAAAATGTGTTCAAAGTGCTGCCCATTGTGTTGGATTGTCAATGCAACCCTCTTCTCCCACTCTTGACACACTGAAAGCAACACCACAGAAGAAATGCTAGCACAGGCTTCCAGTATCCGTTGTTTCAGATGCTGCACATCTCATATCTTCACAGCATAGACAATTGCCTTCAGATGACCCCAAAGATAAAAGACTAATGGGGTCAGATCGGTTTGTGCAATTCGTCTATTATCTTTTCTGAAAATGTATAAATAATCTACGGCCCTCTCCTATAATGTCATTACTGACTTGGCTGTGCAAGGACCTAATTAATGCCTTGTAGTCACTGTATTCATACATGTATGGAGAAGGAACAACAGAGAAATCTCACAAAAAAGGAGTTATAAGAAAAATAAAACGTTTGCGGAAAATTTTATTAAATTGTTTAATAAAACAAATATGTTAGGAGAGTTCACATGTTCACTTGAAACATTTTGCAAAGTACCAATTTAGCACTAGTATGTATATGAATTTACATATGCATGTTAACTAGCTAATAGTTATGATGGAAAACATATTATAGATTTTGCATATTTAAGGAAATACAATCAGGAGGACATGGAGGGATAACTGGCTTTAAACTAGAACTTCACCTAGAAAAATATATGAATTTATTACACATTGTAAAAACTTGTCTTCCAGGAATAACCACTGTGCTGACAATGACAACCATCAGCACCCATCTCAGAGAGACCCTACCAAAGATCCCTTACGTCAAAGCTATTGACATCTATTTGATGGGATGTTTTGTATTTGTATTTTTGGCATTGCTGGAATACGCTTTTGTGAACTACATCTTCTTTGGAAAAGGCCCACAACTCCAGAAGAAAGCAGCAGAGAAGGCGGAAAAAGCGACTAATGAAAAAAACAAGCTGGAAATGAACAAAGTTCAGGTGATAAGAAACTTTAAATTAAATTTTTACGGTTCATGGCTCTCAATAAATGATGACGAAAGCATATGTGTACATACATAGATACTTAAAAATATGAACTTTTATAACTGCTATAATCTCTATATATGTAAATATGTTCTTAAATAAATGATAATGCACTACTACTATAGGTTTTATTATCGAAAATGCTTCAAAATATTAGGCTAACCAATACCTATATTCAGCGAACAGAAATAACTGGAGGGGTAAATTAGAGAATACTACCTAAGAGAAAGAAAAAAGGATTTCTACTTTTACTCCTAGAGAAGGAATTACAAATGACAAGGTGCAGCTTAAAATTAAATGGTTATTCCCAAAACCAGTAATAGATTTATAAAAATTGTTAATAAAGTGTGCCAACTTAAGTATTTTACAAAATTTTATAGTTGAGTAGTACTGACCGCCTAGTGATGAATCCCCCCAGGCTATATTTACCATCTGTTGCCATCAGAACCGTCCTTCTGTAGGTTTCAATGTGTGAGATCTATCTTGCACAGCGCAGGTATCCTGTCTTCTTTAGCTGAGCACGCTCTCACTCTGATGTGAGCTCACAGTTGTGTTCCCTTTCAGTTATTCATGGAACTACGTATACGAGGTTCATTCAAATGATTTTTGAGCCGGCAAAAACCTCAGTTTAATTGTGCTGTGGTGAGCCGCCTGCACTTAGCCAAGAAAACCATGCATGCGCAGTGTTAGACAGTGTTTTTCGAGGACGCTACTGTCATGACTATGTTGTACCTGCAGCACTGACATCAACTGTGTTGTGAAAAATAAAAGGGAACAGCATCCAGTCCAGGTGAAAAAATAAAAGTCGATCTTTATTTTGCCATATTGCAACGTTTCGACCATTAATGTCTTTTTCAAGCATACCTTAATGGTCGAAACGTTGCAATATGGCAAAATAAAGATCGACTTTTATTTTTTTCACCTTGACTGGATGCTGTTGCCTTTTATTTTTGGTATGTATTTTCTAATTGGGTTCATTGGACTCTGAACGTGCATCCCTATCTTCAAAGTGCTGTCAGCTGCTGCTTTGTATTTATCAACTGTGTTGCATTCACACTCGACAGCAGTGCTAGTGGTAGTGACTATGCTCCCAAAAATCTAAAATATATGACTATATAGGTATAGTTGAAACCAGAAGTATACATACACTATATATTTGTGTCTACAACTCACAGAAGTTGCTCAGGTAGTGCAGTTCATCCAGGATGGCACATCAATGCGAGCTGTGTCAAGAAGGGTAGCTGTGCCTGTCAGCACAGTGTCCAGAGCATGGATCAGATACCAGGAGACAGGCCAATACAGGATCGCTATCTTCCTTTGTGCAAGGAGTAACATGAGGAGCAGTGCCAGAGCCATGCAAAATGACCTCCAGGAGGTCACTAACATCAATATGTCTGCTCAAACTGTCAGAAACAGACTCCATGAGGTTGGTATATGTTCCGACATCCACAAGTGGGTGTTGTGCTTACAGCACAAAATTGTGCGGGGCGATTGGCATTTGCCAGAGAACACCAAGACTGGCAGATTCGATATTGGTATCCTGTGATCTTCATGGATGAGACCAGGTTCACACTGAGCACATGTGACAGACGTGACAGAGTCTGGAGATGTTCTGCCTGCAACATCCTCCACCATGAGCGGTTTGGCAGTGGGGCAGTAATGGTGTGGGGAGGCATTTAATTAGATGGCCGCACAGCCCTCCATGTACTAGCCAGAGGTACCCTGATTGCCATTAGGTACCAAGATGAGATCCTCAGACCCATTGTGAGACCATATGTATGTGCAGTAGGCCATGCGTTCCTTCTGATGAATGACAATGTTAGGCTTCATGTGGTTGAAGAGTGTCAGAAGTTCCTGCATGATAAAGGCATTGATGCTACAGACTGGCCTGCCAATTACCCAGACCTGAATCCAATAGAGCACATCATGTCTCGTTGCACTACAGACTGTCCAGGAGTTGACTGATGCTTTAATCCAGGTCTGGGAGGAGATACCTCAAGAGAACGTCTGCCACCTCAATAGCAGCATGCCCAGGAGTTATAGGGAGGTCATACAGGCACATGGAAGCCACACACACACTACTGAGCGTCATTTCCTTGCCTTGCAACATTTCTACTGAAGTTCGATCAGCCTGCAATTTGATTTTCTACTTTGATTTTGAGTATCATTCCAAATCCAGACCTCTATGGGATATTAATTTTGATTTACACTGATGATTCTTATGTTTTTTTGCTCACAACGCTTTCCACTATGTAATGAATAAACATTTACAACTCAAATATTTCTTTCAGTGACATCTAGGATGTAGTATTTTAGTGTTCCCTTTATTTTTTAGCGGTATATATATATATATATATATACAGTATATATATACTGTATATACATACACATATACAGTGTGGGAAACAAGTATTTGATCCCTTGTTGATTTTCTAAGTTTTTCCACTGACAAAGACATGAACAGTCTATAATTTTAAGTGTAGGTTAACTTTAACATTGAGAGAAAGAATATAAATCAAATATAAAATCCAGAAAATCACATTGTATAAATTATATAAATTTATTTGCATTTTGCTGCAATAGTAAGAAAATGGAAGAAATACATAATGACTGTAAATTGACATTGATCTGGGGCACCATGCAAAATCTCAACTTGTGGGGTATCATTGATCATGAGGAAGGTGACAGATAAGCCTAAAACTACACGGGGGGAACTTGTTAATGATCTCATGGCAGCTGGGACCACAGTCACCAAGAAAACCATTGGTAACACATTACGCCGTAAAGGTTTAAAATCCTGCAGAGCCCGCAAAGTCCCCCTGCTTAAGAAGCCACATGTGCAGGCCCATCTGAAGTTTGCCAATGAACACTTAGATGATTCTGTGAGTGACTGGGAGAAGGTGCTGTGGTCAGATGAGACAAAAATTGAGCTCTTTGGCATTAACTAAACTCACCGTGTTTGGAGGAAGAGAAAAGCTGCCTATGAGCCAAAGAACAAAATTCCCACTGTCAAGCATGGAGGTGGAAACATGTTTTGGGGGTGTTTCCCTGCTAAGGGCATGGGACTACTTCACCGTATCAATAGGAGAACGGATGTAGCCATGTACCGTAAAATTCTGAGTGACAACCTCCCTCCGCCAGGACATTAAAAATGGGTCGTTCCTGGGTCTTCCAGCAAGACAATGACCCAAAACATACAGCCAAGGCAACAAAGGAGTGGCTCAAAAAGAAGCAGATTAAAAGCATGGAGTGGCCTAGCCAGTCTCCAGACCTTAATCACATAGAAAACATCCTTTGAAACAATTGCATCTGCTGATTCCTTGTCTGTTGTGAATGTGTTAGAAATGAATTATGAGCAGAAGCTCCCTCTGGTGGTTACAAACAGTACTGAACCATTCAATGAAGATTGTGAAGATTGGCAATCAGGAGTTACAGACTGGTCTTATATAAGGGAGGTTCCCTCCCATCAGGGTTGCCGGTGATCAATTGTTCTTGTCTTAACTTTGGTTCCTGGTTCACTTGGAAGCTTGCTGATTCTTGCCTGCATCTTCTGCTAACAGATAAGATATTTTCTGCTTTTATTTTTGTGCTTGCTTTTTGCATTTTTTCCTGCACTTCTGTGGAGGTCAGCCAGGTCCCCTCCGGGTGCTTGTGCTCCTCTCAGTTTATCTGAGCCACTGTTATTTGTTCATTTGCCTTTTCCAGTTTTTTCAGTGGCTGCGGCTTAGTTTTGTTACACCAGAGAACTAATTTAGGTGGTAGAGGTCGTGTGATCTCAGGTGTTTGTGCAATTAGTAGAGTTGGTATTTTTTTAGGGTTTTTTGGATTGCAGTAAGTGTCCTTCCTATCCTTTTCTTTCTAGGAAGATTGGGCCCCAACGTTTGCTCATACTATTTTCTGTCTGTGTCTGTATTTCCTCTTGTCTAACCCCATTACATGTTTGGGGTCTTCCTATGTTCTTTGGGGATCTGCTCTGGGGCACATAGCTTTCCTCTTTCTATCTTTAGGTGTAGTTAGCCTCTCAGGCTGTGACGAGGCGTCTAGGACCAACGTAGGTATGCTCCATGGCTGCCTTTAGTTGTGGTGGTTAGCCAGGGTACTGCAATCCAGTAGATTCCAACCTCTCTGGTGTATTGCCATTTTTGCCTGCTCTCCTCAGCTACCAAATCATAACACTTGTCTTTTTGTAGCTCTTCACAGGTGGTCCTTGGCTCTTGGACAATGCTGCTGATAATTCTTTTCATTCCTATGTCAGAAATTCTGGTCATGGCCGGTTTATGGTGAAATTATGTTCTTTCCACTTCCGGATTAGAACCCCAACAGTGCTCACTGGAACCTACAGTAGTTTAGAAATTCTTCTGTAAACAATGTCATCAGTATGTTTTGCAAAAATAAGTAACATAGTAACATGGCAAGACCGAAAAAAGACATTTGTCCATCCAGTTCAGCCTATATTCCGTCAGAATAAATCCCTAGATCTACAGTACAGACCAAAAGTTTGGACACACCTTCTCATTTAAAGATTTTTCTGTATTTTCATGACTATGAAAATTGTACATTCACACTGAAGGCATCAAAACTATGAATTAACACATGTGGAATTATATACTTAACAAAAAGTGTGTAACAACTGAAATTATGTCTTATATTCTAGGTTCTTCAAAGTAGCCACCTTTTGCTTTGATGACTGCTTTGCACACTCTTGGCATTCTCTTGATGAGCTTCAAGAGGTAGTCAACAGAAATGGTTTTCACTTCACAGGTGTACCCTGTCAGGTTTAATAAGTGGGATTTCTGGCCTTATAAATGGGGTTGGGACCATCAGTTGTGTTGTGCAGAAGTCTGGTGGATACACAGCTGATAGTCCTACTGAATAGACTGTTAGAATATGTATTATGACAAGAAAAAAACAGCTAAGTAAAGAAAAACGAGTGGCCATCATTACTTTAAGAAATGAAGGTCAGTCAGTCTGAAAAATTGGGAAAACTTTGAAAGTGTCCCCAAGTGCAGTTGCAAAAACCATCAAGCGCTACAAAGAAACTGGCTCACATGAGGACCGCCCCAGGAAAGGAAGACCAAGAGTCACCTCTGCTTCTGAGGATAAGTTTAGCCAAGTCACCAGCCTCAGAAATCGCAGGTTTACAACAGCTCAGATTAGAGACCAGGTCAATGCCACACAGAGTTCTAGCAGCAGACACATCTCTACAACTGTTAAGAGGAGACTTTGTGCAGCAGGCCTTCATGGTAAAATAGCTGCTAGGAAACCACTGCTAAAGACAGGCAACAAGCAGAAGAGACTTTTTTGGGCTAAAGAACACAAGGAATGGACATTAGACCAGTGGAAATATGTGCTTTGGTCTGATGAGTCCAAATTTGAGATCTTTGGTTCCAACCACCGTGTCTTTGTGCGACGCAGAAAAGGTGAACGGATGGACTCTACATGCCTGGTTCCCACCGTGAAGCATGGAGGAGGAGGTGTGATGATGTGGGGGTGCTTTGCTGGTGACACTGTTGGGGATTTATTCAAAATTGAAGGCATACTGAACCAGCATGGCTACCACAGCATCTTGCAGCGGCATGCTATTCCATCCGGTTTGCGTTTAGTTGGACCATCATTTATTTTTCAACAGGACAATGACCCCAAACACACCTCCGGGCTGTGTAAGGGCTATTTGACCAAGAAGGAGAGTGATGGGGTGCTACGCCAGATGACCTGGCCTCCACAGTCACCAGACCTGAACCCAATCAAGATGGTTTGGGGTGAGCTGGACCGCAGAGTGAAGGCAAAAGGGCCAACAAGTGCTAAGCATCTCTGAGAACTCCTTCAAGATTGTTGAAAGACCATTTCCGGTGACTACCTCTTGAAGCTCATCAAGAGAGTGTGCAAAGCAGTAATCAAAGCAAAAGGTGGCTACTTTGAAGAACCTAGAATATAAGACATATTTTCAGTTGTTTCACACTTTTTTGTTAAGTATATAATTCCACATGTGTTAATTCATAGTTTTGATGCCTTCAGTGTGAATGTACAATTTTCATAGTCATGAAAAACAGAAAAATCTTTAAATGAGGTGTGTCCAAACTTTTGGTCTGTACTGTACATCCTTCTAAAGAAGCTAATAACGGTAAGATACAATTTTGTTACGCTCAGGAAGACATCCAGGCCTCTCTTGAACCCCGCGACTGAGTTCACCATCACCACCTCCTCAGGCAAGGAATTCCAGATTCTCACTGCCCTAACAGTAAAGAATTCTCTTCTATGTTGGTGGAAAAACTTCTCTCCTCCAGACTCAGAGAATGCCCCCTTGTGACCATCACCTTCCTTGGTATAACAGATCCTCTGAGAGATATTTGTATTGTCCCCTTATATACTTTTACATGCTTATTAGATCGCCCCTCAGTCTTCTTTTTTTCTAGACTAAATAATCCTAATTTTGCTAATCTCTTTGAGTATTGTAGTTTCCCTATCCCCTTTATTAATTTTGTTGCCCTCCTTTGTACTCGCTCTAGTTCCATTACATCCTTCCTGAGCACTGGTGCCCAAAACTGTACACAGTACTCCATGTGCGGTCTAAGCAGGCATTTGTAGAGAGGCAGTATAATGCTCTCATCATGTGTATCCAGACCTCTTTGCACCCCATGATCCTGTTTGCCTCGGTAGCCGCTGCCTGGCACTGGCTGCTCCAGGTAAGTTTATCATTAACTAGGATCCCCAAGTCCTTCTCCATGTCAGATTTACCCAGTGGTTTCCCGTTCAGTGTGTAATGGTGATATTGATTCCTTCTTCCCATGTGTATAACCTTACATTTATCATTGTTAAACCGCATCTGCCACCTTTCGGCCCAAGTTTCCAACTTATCCAGATCCATCTGTAGCAGAATACGATCTTCTCTTGTATTGACTGCTTTACATAGTTTTGTGTCATCTGCAAATATCGATATTTTACTGTGTAAACCTTCTACCAGGTCATTAATATGTTGAAGAGAATAGGTCCCAACACAACCCCTGCGGTACCCCACTGGTCACAAATTAATGTTACAAATTTCTTGAGGCAGATCACTTGTTTTACCCATCATGAAATGTTTCTTGTGTGGCACCTTGGTAGTGACATACCTTTTTATAGGCAGTCAGTTAAACCAGCTAATTTTATTTTTCACTAAGTGGCAGGATTGTGATATACTGGTAATTACTGATAGATTTCAGCTGGTGTCATGACTTCCCATTGCTTTTTGCACCTTTCTTTCTTTTTGTGTTCAATACTTCTTCACTGTGTCATTTGTCATTATTACACATGACTTAATTTATGGACATTTATGGTTTGATTGCTTTCATTATGTGGATTGGATGGGTTGTTACCGACATCTGGTGAGAATTTCAGAAATACATTACTTAGAAAATTGATGACGTGTTCAATACTTGTTTGTTTTGTTGAAAAGAGAAACAAAGGTACAAGTAAGAAACCTAAAGCTGGGCTTAGTCTGTATATTAACAATAGTTCTGCTGGTACTGTACGCAACGCTTTGTCTAAATGTTGGAGGTGCTAAATGAGGGATTCTCCTCTACTTCTTGTATGCCCTAATATATTTGAAAATGAATTTACTACACCATAAAAATAAGCCAGCTGAGAGACCTGTGGAAATATTGTTAGACAGTATTTCCTAGTCAAGAACTGCGGTGAAACTCTAAATTCTGTATTTTGAGTCATAAATAAAAAGTCATAACCATCTTATATTACATTCCTGGAGAATGGCCTCAGAAAATAATAGGGTTTAGCTTTCGCTGTGTACCTAAATTTATTGGTGAAACATAACCCCCTAAAACGTCTTTTGAGCATATGTTCTCAAATTAATTGCTTTTTTAAATTTTAATGATTGTTTGCCTTTGATCTTACCTCTTCATGCTTACTTCTGGATGTAATCAGTGACGCTTATGCATATATTTGTTCCATTCGAGCACTCATTTTTGATGAGTGTTTTCTGCAGGTGCATCTTTGGCTTGCATTATTCTTTTCTGCTCTTAGACTGGATACAGAGTCTTTTGAGATAATAACATGTGTGTCCTCATGACAGTCAGCTTTTTCCCATCTGTACACTTTATTAGCCTGGTGAACTATAATAAACAAAAAAAATGAAACCTGTGAGTACATAGTAGTATAATTATAGATGTTTTCTACATGATAAAACCCCTTACCATATTCAAATTTTTTATGCCCACATAAATATCTACACTCTTGGCTGCATTAAAGATTAGTCTGTCATCATCATCATCAATATTCATCGGCCTGTGTAAACAGGCCAATAAATGAGCACCAATACTCCTTATTGGGCTGAAATTGGCACCTTTAAATGCACCTTTAGGGTATGTTCCCACGGTCAGTACCTCCGCAGCGTCAAAACCGCAGCGTCTAGATGTTACAGCATAGTGGATGGGATTTCATGAAATCCCATTTCCACTATGCATCTTGAGATGCCTTCGGCATCCCTGCAGAGACAGACATGCGACGCGTGTCCCAGACCATAGTAATTTATGTAGTGGAGGAGCTCTGTCTAAACTGCATTAATTACCCATTCACTATCATTAGATGTGGTAAAACCACATTATCTTCTTAGTAACATGCATATTAAGTGCGGGAATGCAGCTTAATACGCATGTGTGCTAATTTAAATAGGGTCGTACCTTGTTTCAGCCGTAAGTTCGTGTACACTGCAGTTCTGCCAATGAGCTGAGTTGATCGCGAGAACTGCCGTGCACGTGACCGCCGGGGACGGGGTTATCTCCGGTCACTAGCCAAGTTCTCATGGTCAGCGGACCGCGAGAACTGCAGTGCATGTGACTGCCGGGGACCTAGTTATCTCCAGTCATCAGCAGTCATCATCTTCAAGATCTGCTGTGTCTGGATGTTAGGCTGAGTGATGGCATAATGTCACCGTTCAGCCAAAGGCATCCAGATGTAGCAGATCTGGACTCGTCGTGGGACAGTGTGTATATCTTCTCGGCGGACAGGTAGGGTATATTGTTGCTTTTTTATTTTATTTCTCTTACAGGAGAATGAGGGCTTCGGTGGAATTAGGCGATGCAGTAACTATGGTTTAATTAAGATCTATTAAAGGAGTCTGTGTCATTATTTCAATTAAAGGACTTTATTCTGGCTGTGTCTTTATTTACCATTTAACTTTAGGATTAGTAATGGATGGGTGTATTATAGACATTTCTCCAATACTGTGGGCTTGATGTCACCAGACAATACAAAGGTGACATCAACCCCACAAATATTACCCCACTTTCCACCGCTACAGGGCAAGTGGGAAGAGATGGGTAAAGTGCCACAATTGGCACATCTTTGAATGCGCCAATTGTGGGGCGGTTGCGGGCTGTTATTTTTAGGCCGGTGAGGGCCAAAATCCATGGGCCTCACCAGCCTGAGAATACCAGGCCGCAGTTGTCTGTTTCTTCCTTGGCTGGTTAACAAAAATAGAGGGACTCCACGCTATGTTTTTTTGGAGGGGGTCCCACTATTTTTGCTAACCATCCAAGGTAAGCAGACTGCTGTGGCCTGGTATTATCAGGCTGGTAAGGTTCATGGTTATTGGATCCTTACCAGCCTGAAATACCATCCCCAGTAGTCTGCTTTACTCTGGCTGGTTAACAAATATAGGGGAACCCCACACTATCATTTTTTTTATTATTTACTAAAAAGGAGGGGACCTCTCTCTGTGCTGTCCTCCACTTCCTGTGTCATGTACGTCTGACTGTGTCACAAGATTCACCATTATTTAAATTAGTATACATGTGTAATGAGCTCGTTCCGCACTTAATACACATATGACTAGGAAGACAATGCGGTTTTACCGTATCTAATTATAGTGAATGGGTAATTTACCCAGCTACATAAATTGACATGCTGCTGTCTGGAAAGATGCACCGCATGTCAGTCTCTGCGGGTGAGCCACGGGCATCAGTGCACGCATAATGGGCATGGGATTTCTTGAAATCCCATCCACTATGACAGACGTGGGCAAAGTGTGGACCGCGGGCCACATCCGAGTGGCCGGCGCTCATAGCAAGTGAGCTTTTCTGCTACATACAGGCGATCTGATCATCACCTGTAAGTAGCAGAGCCGATCAGACAACTGCAGCTTCTAGTCTCCCATAAAGTCTATTGAAGCATGCAAAAAGTAAAAAAAATGTTTTTAAAAATATTAAAAGAATAAAAAATACACTGCTCAAAAAAATAAAGAGAACACTCAAAAAACACATCCTAGATCTGAATGAATGAAATATTCTAATTGAATACTTTGTTCTGTACAAAGTTGAATGTGCTGACAACAAAATCACACAAAAATCATCAATGGAAATCAAATGTATTAACCAATGGAGGCCTGGATTTGGAGTCACACACAAAATTAAAGTGGAATGTAAAACAAGTCAAAATGATGCTCAGTAGTGTGTGTGGCCTCCACATGCCTGTATGACCTCCCTCTGCCTGTATGACCTCCCTACAATGCCTGAGCATGCTCCTGATGAGGCGGTGGATGGTCTTCTGAGGGATCTCCTCCCAGACCTTGACTAAAGCATCCACCAACTCCTGGACAGTCTGTGGTGCAACGTGACGTTGGTGGATGGAGCGAGACATGATGTCCCAGATGTGCTCAATTGGATTCAGGTTTGGGGAACGGGCGGGCCAGTCCAGAGCTTCAATGCCTTCATCTTGCAGGAACTGTTGACACATGCCAGCCACATGAGGTCTGGCATTGTCCTGCATTAGGAGGAACCCAGGGCTAACCGCATCAGCATATGTTCTCACAAGGGGTCTGAGGATCTCATCTCAGTACCTAATGGCAGTCAGGCTATCTCTGGCAAGCACATGGAGGGCTGTGTGGCCCTCCAAATAAATGCCACCCCACACCATTACTGACCCACTGCCAAACCGGTCATGCTGAAGGATGTTGCAGGCAGCAGATCGCTCTCCACGGCGTCTCCAGACTCTGTCACGTCTGTCACATGTGCTCAGTGTGAACCTGCTTTCATCTGTGAAGAGCACAGTGCACCAGTGGTGAATTTGCCAATCCTGGTGTTCTGTGGCAAATGCCAAGCATCCTGCACGGTGTTGGGCTGTGAGCACAACCCCCATCTGTAGACGTTGGGCACTCAGACCATCCTCATGGAGTCGGTTTCTAATCATTTGTGCAGACACATGCATATTTGTGGCCTACTGGAGGTCATTTGTTAGGGCTCTGGCAGTGCTCCTCGTGTTCCTCCTTGCACAAAGGTGGAGGTAGCAGTCCTACTGTTGGGTTGTTGCCTACATCCCTCTCCACATCTCCTGGTGTACTGGCCTGTCTCCTGGTAGTGCCTCCAGCCTCTGGACACTACGCTGACAGACACAGCAAACCTTCTTGCCACAGCTCGCATTGATGTGCCATCCTGGATGAGCTGCACTACCTGAGCCTCTTGTGTGGGTTGTAGAGTCCGTCTCATGCTACCACGAGTGTGAAAGCACAACCAACATTCAAAAGTGACCAAAACATCAGCCAGAAAGCATTGGTACTGAGATGTGGTCTGTGGTCCCCACCTGCAGAACCATTCCTTTATTGAGTGTGTCATGATAATTGCCAATAATTTCCATCTGTTGTCTATTCCATCTGCACAACAGCATGTGAAATTGATTGTCAATCAGTGTTGCTTCCTAAGTGGACAGTTTGATTTCACAGAAGTTTGATGTACTTGGAGTTATATTCTGTTGTTTAAGTGTTCCCTTTATTTTTTTGAGCAGTGTATATAGAAGTTCAAATCACCCCCTTTCGCCTCATTCAAAATAAAACAATAAAAAAAATCAAATATACACATATTTGGTATTTCCACATTCAGAATCGCCTGATCTATCAAGATAAAATATAATTAACCCGCTCATTAAACGGCATAGCAAGAAAAAACTCAAATTCCAGAATTCCTTTTTTTGGTCGCCGCAACATTGCATTAAAATGCAATAACAGGAGATCAAAAGATCGTATCTGCATGATATCATTAAAAATGTCAGCTCGGCAGACAAAAAATAAGTCCTCACCTAACCCCAATCACGAAAAATGAGACACTATGGGTATCAGAAAATGGCACAATTTTTTGTTTTAACAAACTTTGGATTTTTTTCCACCACTTGAATGAAAAAGAACCTATATATGTTTGGTGTCTATGAACTCGTAATGTCTTGGAGAATCATAAAGGTAGGTCAGTTTTAGCATTTAGTGAACATGATAAAAAAAAACAATTGTTGGATTGCACTTTATTTGCAATTTCACCACACTTGGAATTTTTTTTTACCATTTTCCAGTACATGATATGTTAAAACGAATGGTGTTGTTAAAAAAGTACAACTCATCCTGCAAAAACCAAGCCTTCACATGGCCATTTTGAAAAAAAAAAATTAAAAAGTTATTGCTCTGGGAAGAAGGAGAGCAAAAAACAAAAATACCTCTGGTTGTTAATGGGTTGACAGGGAGAAATGCAAGATTCTACATCTAGGCAAGGAAAACTAAAATTACATCTATAGAATAAGAGGAATAGAACTAAGCAACAGCAAGTGTGAAATAGACTTGGGTATTCTAATAGATCACAGACTGCACATGAGTCAACAGTGTGATACAGCAGCAAAAAAAGAAAAAAACATTTCTAGAATGTATTAAGAGAAGTATAGTGTCTAGATCACGTGAAGTAATTATCCCCCTCTACTCCTCCTTGGTCAGACCTCATCATGAATATTGTGTCCAGTTGTGGGCACCACATTTTAAAATGAAAATAAAAAAATCGGATTGCACTTGTACCAATGTTATTCAATGAGTCAGTGCTGTTCTGAATTTTTTTTGTCAGTTAGAATCTGGCTGAGAAAAAAAATCGAAGCATGCTACGAATGGCCGCATATATCAGACGAGACTCGCCAATGCAAGTCAATCGGTGCGAGCTAAAAATAAATAGACGCCACATGGACCTTCCGTATGACAGCCGATTTTTACATATATATTAACATTCTGTAGCATATAATACTGTAAATGGTCTTTAAATGATTGTAGAATAATAGTTGCAGAGAAAAAAATGCATTGCATATGCATGTCATACGGATACTAAGTGAGAAACAAATCGTACGCTCCCATAGCACTCACATGACATATAGAATATGAAATGGATTTCACTCATCCAACTTTTCTGGATGAAAATCGGCGCAATTTTTTAAACGCAGGTGTGAGTGAGGCATTAACATGATATAAAATATGAGACACCAAAATATAAAATTAATTGAAGTCCAGCTCTTAGTCCCGCAGTAGTAGGTTTCCCCAATTATTCTTACAATGCAGTACTGTTTGTAGCTAAAGTTGTTTCTCAGTTTTTAGGGATGCTACACCTGACCCTCTACTATAAATTTAGCCTTCAACTCATTGTTCATTCATCTCTATTATGTTTCTGCTGACTCTTTTAAAATCAATGTAGTATTTATTAGACAAAATATCACCTTCACCTACTCGAGATATTCTTCCTGCCAAGAAAATAACAGGTTTACCTCGAAATATCACACTACTTTTCTGTGGTTTGTAATAGCTCACTTCTCTGACTTATAATCTAAATGTCCATGGTGAACAAATCAATAAAAACATAAGTGCAAAAAGAACATTTTTAAATCAAATGATAACGTAAAAACTGATCTCAGACTGTTATATACGAAAGATGTGTATCTTCGTACCGTGTTAGCCAGTAGATAGAAAAATATTTAGGTTACCTATTGCATTATTCCTGTGTCCTCTTGTGTATAAATATGTGATTCTTCAGATGTTGTATTAGTCTTTGCCTGATGAAGAGACCTGAGTAGTCTCGAAAGCTTGCAATTTGTTACCATCTTTTCAGTTAGCCATTAAAAGGTATCAACCACTGAGGACTCTCAAGTCTAAATATTTTTCTCTCAGACTGTTAGGAATTAATGGAAATCTAAGTTTTAAAAAAATCCCTTTCATTTCTCCCTTCAATCCTATTTTGTCTAATACTGTGCTATGGCTCACCTGGTGAGGTGGATCCTCCAAGCCCAAGGTCCAGGAGGGCACACGAGCCACAAGCTTCAGTGCAGCAGGCAAGTGAGGCACCCAGGAAACATGTAGTAGAAGCATTGGAGGCCACAGGCAGACAGGAGACTGGGAAGGAGGCTGCAAAGGTACTGGAGTCTGCAGGCTGACAGGACTCAAGAACACTAAAAGTCTTAATACCAAGGCACAAATGTGTGTCTTAGTAGGCATTATAAAGGTCCAGGTAGATGATAACATGGTAACATGCCAGGCTAGAAATGAAAAAATATATAAAGATTCCTATTTATACATCTAAGGAAATCAATAATGTCTTCTTCCTCTGTAGAATCTTATATTCTTGCATCTGGTTGTGAGACAATTGATTGCAAAAGGTGCCTCTCCCTACTGCTCTGAGGTTCAGGCACATCTTTCCAAATGTGGAAAGTATTGTAAGAAAGTTACCCCTACTTGCTGACAACTTACAAAGAATACTACACATATTTATTGATTAGTCAACAATTCAGAAGTATGTGAACCCATCCTTGGAGTGTTGCATTTGTGATCTATTTAAGAAGCAAAAACTTACAACAAAATGTTTTTTATGACTAATTATTTGTCATGAGGAACTATATAACCATGACAAATATATATATTTATATATATAAATCTTGGAGGCGATTGAGTGAGGAAGGTATGAGTGTTGAGGAGAGAAGGTGGTCTTGTGATGACCATAGATTACATGTGGGAAGGTATCGGGGAATTAGTTTGGAGATGTACAGTATATAGGAGACAGATTATGGACGGACTTGTAGGTCGTTAGAATCTAGCAAAGTAACCTAAAAATGTAGGCACCAAGGTTCTATACAAACATTCAGAAAAATGGTACAAGCTGAACAAAAATGCAGCAAGTGACAGACGTGGCCTTCAAAGTTAGCAGTTTGTTGGTCATTAGTTATTTTAGCGAGTACACTTTGAATGTAATCATGCAGCCAGAATCCAAACTGTAAATTATGTGATCTAACAAGGAAGAGAGAGTGTACACAGGTCAAATTCAGCATATCATTCAGTTCAGGTCCAGTTTGTGTCTAGGACCTGTAAATCAAAGCATAAAATAATAAACATTATAATGAACGCCATGAACGTGGGTGAACCCTGACGTCACCGCACGAACACTGCCGGAAAAAGCCGAAGACTGCCGAGTGCAATGAATACTGCAGAAAGTTAATGAGGGCCCCGACAGTGGGACGGGAGGACGCGTCGCTGGACCAGTAAGTATAATTATAATGTTTATTATTAATTTTCTGCTTTGTTTTACAGCCTCCCGCCCCATCCCATATCTGTAAAGTCCAAGCTTGGGGTTCGGACGCAAGTTCGTGTTATCTCCGGCCCCAAGCTCGAACATTAAAAAAAAACTTGGGCGAACCCGCCGATGCCGATCATCGGTGGGTTCGCCCATCACTAGTCACTAGTAATTTATTTTAGTAGAGTCTTCTGTACATCACACTGCATATGCGTTAAATATTCCTCCTGTATGAGTCTTCAAGCATTTGCATATGTTTGGCATTTCTCAAGTTTTGTAGCTATGCTAATGTAGTGTATGGTACTTGATCTTTCATGAAGCATGTTATGTAAATCCCCCACCTTATGAGCACCGATGTGAACCCACACTCATAGCTTTACTGCATTTAGATACGCACACAGCTCAGCTGCATTACATACACACACAGTTCTGCTGCATTCACATACACACACAGCTCTTCCTTCCTTCCAAGCATGTGAATGATTACAGGACCTAAACGGTCCATTTCAGTTTTCTTTCCTGCTTTGTACTGGTCAAATAGATCAGTTTTGAGAAAGTAGAGTGAGATGACACGTCATTCAGTGATTGAGAAGGACACTGTGACAGTTTTCTGCTTAATCATTGGAACCTGCCTATGGTCTATAAGAATACACACTTTTCAGCAAGATTTTTTCTTGCTAAAGAGTGCACTTTATATTAAAAAATACAGTAATTCAACAGGGTCTTGATAAGCAAAAGTATCAATTGTTTTGTCATTTATACAGTATTTCAGGAAGATAACAAACTCTAATGTCCAGTAGATTACATTTATTTTTTAAAAAGTGATTAGGCTGTAAAAAAAATAGTAATATTCACTGATCTCCTAAAGCTGCCTTTCAATATTTAGCTGGTTGCTGCTGGTCTCATGTTGTTACACAGGAAATGTTACATTCAGCTAGTCATTGTTCACAGAGGGGACCCGGCTCAGCTAGTGCCTGGCTAAGTGAGTATTTCAGATCACTTCTGGTATATTGAGACAGAACTTGGACATGGAGTCCGTTTGGGACATGGTAAGTGTCTACGGGGAATCAGTGAAGGAGAGTATTGCTCATTTTAATTTTATTAACAGATAAGGTAAATTAGTGTCATGAAATTACAAGAATGTTTTGCTATGTAATTCGTAATTAGCTTTATAAAGAATGGTTAGATAAATGTTTTGAAAAATAGGAACAGAATAGCGTGTATTAATATATAAAATGCTTTTCTGTAAATATTAATTACTTGTTTGTTCGCAGGTTGATTCACATGGAAACATTCTGCTCACAACTCTCGAGATCCGAAATGAAGTCAGTGGGTCAGAAGTCTTAACTAGTACCATTGATCCGCGAGCCACCATGTTCTCCTACGACAGCGCAAGCATCCAGTATCGCAAGCCAATCGCCAACAGAGATATGTACAGCAGAAGCACTCTGGATAGGCACATAGTTCACAAAAAAGGGCGCTTAAGGAGAAGCGCCTCCCAAATGAAAATTAAAATTCCTGATTTGACTGATGTCAATGGTATAGACAGATGGTCGAGAATGATATTCCCTGTT
Source organism: Oophaga sylvatica (assembly GCA_033576555.1). Taxonomy (NCBI): domain Eukaryota; kingdom Metazoa; phylum Chordata; class Amphibia; order Anura; family Dendrobatidae; genus Oophaga; species Oophaga sylvatica. The sequence continues at coordinate 85,803,424 of JARQOD010000001.1, forward strand.
GCATTTACTTTCTTTAATGTTGTGTATTGGCTCTATTATGTACACTAACTTATGCAGTTAGATCACCCTTTTGAAGACATTAGTTCTATTTTTCTGATCCTGAAGGGACTGCATTAGCAATAGTGCTGCAAATTCAAGGTAAGATATTCAGCCATTAAAATGATTTTAGTGTTTGCACACTACATTTAATTTTCAACCGGTAGGTTCTTTAGAAAGCAAGATCTTAGCTGTTACTGAAAATAATTTGTTGTCTTCTGAACTAGAAGACAGAAATGACTCCAATACATTATGGTGAGAAAAAGCTTTATACATATATTAAACATTGTGTTTCAGTCCTAACCTCTTAACTGCAAAAAGGAAAATCTCAGCAACGCGATTGCAGTGAAGAGATTAGGACACCAGTCTGCACACATTTTATACTTTCAATAGATTTATCTGAAAAAGCCTTTTTTACACATCAAGTCATTGTTTTTTACGAATACAGAAAATGCCATTAAAGTCAAGTTGAGGTTTACAGCTACTTGTCAACACTTTTGGTAACTGGTCACCAAATGCAAAGACATATCATTGTCATGGTCAATACAATATGCCAGGTAAGCATACGAAGGGTAAAAGCTTATCTTAGATGGGTTCATTATCTAACGTAGAAGGGAATATATTCTTTGCTAAAAAATGAATGTTCACTGCCAAAACCCCTTTAAACTCTTTTATTGACAAAGCAAGTTTCAATGACTGAAATTCCAATCGCAGCTCGCTATAAAAGAGCCCAAAGAGCACTCAAAATGATAATACAACTAACAGAGTTAATATTGAGTTATGGGATCAATAGTTTTGCACCCAAAGAAAATATGTATTTTTGAGTCTGTCCCATAAATATCTCCAATATATTGTTGTACTTACAGGGTTGTAGCATAGCCGTGGTGGAGCTTTAATTGTACGTTCTGACAGCCTTAAATGAAAAGGACAAGCCATGGAAAAGAGCAAAATTTTCCAAGCATGTTGTGGTCAGGTGAAGAAAGGAGAGAATAGTTGATAGTAGCCACGGCTGGTTTAATTCCTGAAGATTTACATACATATATATGTATATACACATGCACCGTTTCACACCAACCAACCGATTACTCAATACCGCAATTCAATAATTTTATTATTGGTTGTCCACACAAGATATACCGTATTCTTGATTTTAGAAATGAGTGCATGATAACCAAATAGAAGCTCTGCACAAAGAGTTCTTTTTATTCACTCATTTTTGCAAAGTATATCAGGCTTGAAAAAGATTTCAACAGAAGTTGAACTATGGCAACAACAGGTGAATGTAAAAAGCTTCAATTATGGATGGCTGCTAGTGATGAGCGAATATACTAACAAACAGGCAACCCCCACATGTATTCAGGCTGTCCAGCAGCCATAAATCATGCAGCTGTGTTGACAGAAACTAAATCTCCGCGCACGCCCAAATACTCGGAGGACACCCGAGCATGCTCAGGAAAACCCGAGCAGCGAGTATACTCGCTCATCACTAATGGCTGCCTCTCTCCTTTATGAATTGTTGGTGAGACTGGTTGTCAAGATGCAAGTGGCTTGCCCCAACTTGAATTTTTCACAGTGCTGTTTTTTCTGTTGAGTTGTTGGTGGATTTGACACTATTTGTGTAATAACTCAAATCTTGATCCTTTATTAAAAGGATTTTTATGGGTTGACAAAAGGTTGGCTAAGGCCTCATTCAGACATGCTTTTTTCATGTACGTGTTCTATTCATGTTTTTCATGGATAGAACATGTATTCATTAATTTCTATGGTGCTATTCCTTGTATCTGCAAAAAAATCTCGCAGACGTGTTAGGTTTTTGACTGGAGTCATGAATCACAACTACCCATACAAGTCTATAAGTTCGTAAAAAATCACGCAATGCAAATGGATGGCATCAGTTTGCAGTTCATGTGCTTTCCTTGTTTAACATTGTAATGCATAGGACAAGTTTTGCCATTTGTATTTTTTTTTCATACCAGAAAATCACTGATGACACTGATGTTAAAATCTTACACACTGACCAATCACTGATGAAACTCAGATCCAATACACAGCTTAAGCTCAAACTTCTGAATGAGGCCTACACACAGTGAATGAAAGGAAATAAGAAAAAAACATTACGGAGCTGGTAAATTCCCTGTCTACCAGTGCTTCATATGGGTTCTCCAACCTTGTCTAGAGGTAGCTGGCATGAGATCACCAAGGCCCATGGGTTGCATGGGTACATGGCATGGGTAGAAGGCATTTGATTAAATAAATGGAGACCAGCAGGGAACCACAGATCAACAACGTTGGGGAAACATAGGATTCTTCAAGTAGATAATGTTTTTTTATATTATATGCCATTTTTTTATTTAGCCAAATTTTTGTCAATCTTAGAAAAGCAAAAATGAAGATAAATGTCACCTTAAGAATTTACAAGAACCCAAAGCAAGTCCAAATCAGAAAAGTAGCTAAGAGAAGTGAAGCCAAAGTCTTGTGTGGTACTTGTTAAAACCAAAACAAAACAGACCTAAAAAATTAACTTTTATTTATGTATTAATCTAAAAAAGCTCAAATACCATAAAAAAATATCAGTGGATCAGACATACTGTATGTGCAAATTAGTCATAGGTCAAGTCAAATATTACATTAAACAAGGACAAGATAACTAGGGAATAGAAAGCTGATACTCCGTTTCCCTACCTGTCAGCGGAGGTTGGCACCCTAAGGGGAAACGAATTGGCACCCCCGCTCCACATAGACTAAACCTGTCTGACCCTGAAGTAGATCCCTTACCAAGCCATCATCAACACCCATAAAGTGCTTAAGTGCTTATTGATTATGAACCTGACAAAAGGGTGTATAATCATGAGTGCCAAAGTTAAACGTAAGTTTTTAAAAAGGTGCTCACTATCTAATTGAGACTTAATTATTACCAGAATGTGCCTCATACTGGTCAGGTTCACAACCAATAAGCACTTTATGGATGTTGGTGATGGCTTGGTGAGGGATCTCCTTCAGGATCAGACAGGTTCAGTCTACGTGGAGCAGGGTTGGCAATTTGTTTCCCCTTAGGGTGCCAACCTCCGCTGCCAGGTAGGGAAATGGAGTATCAGCTTTCTATTCCCTAGTTATCTTTTCCTTGTTTAATGTCATATTTGACGTGACCTATGAGTATTTTGTACCTATGTCTGATCCATTCACCAATTTGTTTTTATGTATTTGATCTTTTTTAGATTAATACTTAAATAAAAGCTAATATTTTTAGGTCTGTTTTGTTTTGGTTTTCACACATTTATACCAAACCTGTTATATCGTTTGAGTTCTTGTTTGTGCTCGTTAAAATCCAGACCTCTCTGACATGGAATACATAATGGACGACCTCAATGGATGTGTCCTAAAATGACCTCTGGAGTAATTTATTTTTTAAGTGTGAAGTCATGGATGAAAAGTTGGCAAAGAGTTATTAAAAAAAGTCAATAACATCCAAAGTATTTCCCCCAGAAATTTAGTGAGTCTTGTGCACAAATATTGTATGCACTCGTAGAGGGATAATTATAATTTTTTTCTAACATTTTCCCTAATAAAAAAAAAAAACACCACCTTACATTTGTTTTACTCTGTAGTTTTATTGGTTGTCAAGTCACTTCAACATTGGAAAAAGGTTAGAGCAGATATGTCTTGTTTTCTGGCTCTTACAGGAGAACCTGTAATTTTACTAAAGGTGTGTAGACTTTTTTTATCAGTAGTGCCACATTTCACATACATATAAAATGTAAAAATGTAATATAGTCAAGAGAAAACTCGTTTTTATATATTTGTTTTTATCAATAAGACATAAAGGCCAATTGTGGCAAATTTGAGCTGACTTTAGGGTTACAATTATTTTTTATTTTTTTAATATGTACATGGTGCCAAAATTTTTTGCAGGGTCACTGACACATTTAAATTTCAAATGTGTTTGGTATACTGTAGGAACATATGTACCTAATGTATACACCGTCAGTACTTGTACTGAAGATTTTACAGTTTTAACAGACCTGGTATCATAAGTTAGATTTCTGTATCATAAATATCACTCAATTTATATTACCCTTATTTTAAAGACTATATTTTGCCCAATACTGGTATTGTAAATGTAAATGACCGATTTCACAAATTTTCTACCTTTGTTTATAGATCTTATATAAATTGGTACCACATTCAGTTTAGAATCATTCCTACAGCCTTGTCCTGGATTGCTGCACCTCAAAAATATATATGTGAACCCAAAATCCATATTGTCATCTACAAGAACCACATAGACAAACATACTTTGACTTCACAGCATAAAATAGTACATTTACAAGTAAAAAAAAAGTAAAGGATTATTTTAATAATTTAATAATTTTTCTCTCTACCATGGCACCCTAGGCAATTGCCTATTTTGTCTACCCTTTGTCCCAGCCCGATTTTTCCTCTGTAGTTATTTGCGCAAATAACGAGTCAGTTGTGCGCTTTTATTAAAACACAGTAAAACCAAAACTATGGACATTACTTTGAGTGTCGCCATAATCTTCACCATTTCCATTGCAAATTTGTCCACTGCATTTAACTGAGGTTCTGTAAGATCCTTTTCATGTGTATTGTACTGTACATTGCTGCTAATTTTTGGTATGGATTCTTCAATGACAATTTGCAAGTCATATGAAGTATTGAAATCTGGATTATGATTTCAACATAAAAAAATCACTTCAGTACCCCTCCATACAAAAATAAGGAATACATGTACATTAATCATGGAGAGACACAAATCCAACCCATTTTAGGCAAAGCTGGCATTTTATAGTTGGTGCAGTACAAAGCTGCTACAAAACCAAACATATAGCACATGGGTAAACAACATATTTTATTATCATTTTGCTATGAGAAGATTCAGGTAACAGGTGCTCCCAAAAAGAAATAACAGGACAAATCACCAGGATTAATGAAAAAAAAAGTTATGAAAAACACAACACGTTTCGGCTGTATGCAGCCTTCCTCAGGTGTCTGAGACAAAAAAGAGTCTCCTGAGGAAGGCTGCATACAGCTGGAACGTGTTTTGGTTTTAATACTTTTTTCTATCAATCTCTGTGGTTTATCCAATTATTTATTTATAGGAATGCCTGTCACCTAGCAAGTGGGAACCTTTCCTTCTGACTTTACACTATTACTGATTTACTCCGCTCAGAAAAATGCTCCTCACTGTCTTTTCCATGTAGTAATTATCACTTTGCTGCACTTGTTTCTTTTTTTTATTTGGGTGAAATATTCTAGAAATGCTTCTATGGAAAACAGCAATCACAGTTTTTATGCATAAATTAGCATCAGCTCTTTTCCCCATAAGACACAATTAAAAAAAATTACCTACCTAAATAAGTGGCATGTAGCATACTGTAGTATGAAAAAGAAGTTGTAGATAATGGGTGGTTCTGGATAGCAATATCTGTAAGGGGTTGCACCTACTAAGTGTAATTTATATAGGGCAGAGGGGCATTTCGGCACCAGGGCTATCTCTGCACCCCATTAAAACACAGTTAAGGCTGTTTTAAATTCTGATAATTGTACTCTAATTGTAATAAATCTGCAATAATTTAAAAAAATTCCAGAAAATAAATAAATTATTATACTATTTCCATGGTATTGTAACTAATAGTCCTAATAATAATAGAGTAAATGTAATGTGATAATACAAAAACGTAATGATGCATAATATAATATATATTGTATGTATTAAAAATGGTAATAAAACTATATATTCATGAAATATTCAATTAAAAATAAATTGATTACATGTTGTATTATCGTATTACATTACATCAATCACTATTTAGTAGTATTAGTGGTTGCCTAATTTTATGGAAAAAAAAATAATTAAATTTGGATAGCTGAAAATTAATGCCTTCAAAATCTTAACTAATCTTTTGCAGAAATAATTTACATTGCTCTTACTTTTCAATCCAAGTCACTTTATGGTTTAAAGAGGTTGTCCAGAATTAGAAAAGCAAGATGCTTCATCCTTCAAGTATCAGTTTTTCATGTCCGTATGCAGTCCGTTTTATAAGGACCACTAATATGGACACACGCACACCCATTGTATTTAATGGTGGTGCGCACATGTCAGGTTTTCACACGGACTGTGTCCATGTGAAAGACCGGCAGACATGTCTGTTTTTTATCAGCAGCATGAGCCTCAAAACATCCCGCTCACATGCACATGAATGACATCCGTGTGTTATCAGCGTGACACGTACCGATGCCTGTGAAAAAGTGGTACAGTTTGCGCTGTTCCGGGAGCCGGCTACTGAAGACAGCTCTTATCATTGTCACTTTGTCTCCCTGAACTAAGCGTGACCAGCTGGCAATGATGGGAGTTGTATTCAGCACCTGCTGTGTATATCGTGTGTTAATTAATAATTAAATAAAAAAATTGGTGTGCGCTCCCACATAATTTTTATAACCTGCAGAAGGAAAGCACACAGCTGGGGACTGATGTTACTAATCTGGGAAAGGGGACAATCTTCCAAAAGGTTCCCAGGCTATTAATAACTGCTCACAGCTGTTTGCTTAGCCTTTACTGGTTAATTTACGGGAACCCCAGAAAAAAATTATGTAGAGTCTCCCTATAAATTCTAACCAGCAAAGGCTAAACAGACAGCTGTGGGCTGATATTAATAGCCAGGGAAGGGGCCATGGATATTGGACCCCTCCCAGGCTACCAATATCAGCCCTCATCTGCCCCATAAATGACGCATCCATAAGATGCGCCAAATCTGGCGCTTAGCCTTGCCCTTCCCACTTGTCATGGTTCAGTGGCAAGTGGGGTAATAAGGTTGGGGTTGATTTGAACTTTGCATTATCATCTAACTTCAAGCGCAGGGATTAGTAATGGAAAGGAGTCTATAAAACGACCCCATTTCTAACCCCATAGTCATATCGTAAAAAAAACTGCAAGAATAAAGTCCTTTCATTGAAATAAACACACCCCACCCTCATTTTCCCATTAATTACTGTAAATCTAAAAATAATAAAAAAAACATTCACCTGTCCAAAGATAATCCATTAGTCCCACGCCGTAATCCATCTCTGCTTCATCTGGATGCCTTGTCGAATGGTGGTATGATGCGACCTTTCAGCCTAGCATCTAGGAGACACTGAGATAAGCATCTGAGCGCAGCTTCAGTGTCGAGCGGTAACGCCATAGAATTGGTGCAGGTAAACTTTAATTACAGCATGACACGCAACAGAGACAAAAAAGCCAGTTAAAAAAACACGATAAAAATGCAAGTTAAAAAAAAATACAATGAAAAAATACAAGTAACCTAATTTTAATAATAGGTGCAGAAACAGTGCAGAAATTCTGTAACATCAAAAACTCACCAAAAGCTCAACATGGGAACGTAGCCCAAGGACCCAAATCTCTAATTGTTTGTAAATGCAGGGCTTAAGTGATCCTTGTGAGGTGCCCTTGTCACCTTACTATAAAAAAACAAAACTCGGCAAATTCTAGGGATTTTATGGTTTTATTTTTAAGACTAGACAGTAAAAGAAAATACAGGATGAGGATTAATAGAGTGCCATCTTTGCAGCACCATAGATTGTCATATGAATAAGAGTCCCGCAGACACAACGTTGCAGCTGTTGTAAAGGTCACCGATAAGAGAACTGATATAAAGCGCAAATTAGGTGCTGTCAGAGGCCTCATAGCAGCAACGGCGAATAGTCTGTGTGACACACAAGCAGCTGGACCGGTATCTATATACTGTAGTCTGTAGCACATTTATTTCAATACTTAAATAGTTTAGAGAACAAAGGTATATTCACTGCTCTACTGACGGCTTAGATGGTTCTAGGATATTCATCTAAGATATCTACTAGAGATGAGCGTATAAGTTCGAGTTGGATTGAATTTTACTTGAATTTTCTAAAAAAATAAATCTGTAATTCCTTTCAGCACGGATTCAGTAAAATGGCGGCCAATGATCAGTGAAGGGCCATCAAAAATTAAAAAAAATCTTTGTACTCACCTTACTGCTCACCTCTCCGGCCACTCCGCTCCTCACTGTCACTTGTCTGGTCCCCATCGCATCTTCTACACCCCAAAGCATAATGAGCATAATATGTAAAAATAAAGACATTTCTTACACTCACCTCACTTATTCACCTGTCCAGCCCTGGTCCCCGTCACATCCTGGCTCTTCCACTGTAATCCTCATATTGTAATAACATCTGGGTTTAATTATTTAAAAATAATGTAATTGATTCATATTTTTGTGTAATGACCAGAAGTTACATAATGGCGAATAGATTTTAACCCTTTGCGACATGCGACATACCAGTACAACGCATGTCGCTTCTCTCCCTTTGATGTGGGCTCCGCTGTGAGCCCACATCTTTCCCGGGACATGTCAACTGTTTTGAACAACTGGCATGTGCCTAGAATAGCCGCGGGAGGAATTGCGATCCACCCCTGGCTATTAACCCGTTAAATGCCTCTGTCAAACTCTGACAGCGGCATTTAACGCACACTTCCGGCCATTGAGCCGGAAATCTGCCCACCAGTGACCCCTGTCACGTGATTGTGGGTCACCAGTGGGTTGGCATGACAAACCAGAGATTTCCTGGAGACCTATATGGTTGTTACTGCCGGCTTGCTGTGAGCACCACCCACTGGTCGGACCTCATAGCAAGTGAGTAATTCAGCTACATATAGGCGATCTGATCATCGCCTATATGTAGCAGAGCTGATCGGGTTATGGCAGTTTCTAGTGTCCCATGGAGACTTATGAAGCATGCCAAAAGTAAAACAATAAAAGTTTTTAAAATATTAAAAAGATTAAAAAAATACAAAAGTTCAAATCTCCACCCTTTCGCCCCATTCAAAATAAACCAATAAAAAAAAAATCAAACATAGACATATTTGGTATCGCCTGCGTTCAGAATTCCCCGATCAATAGAAAAAAGGAATAACCTGATTGGTAAATGGCGTAGCGAGAAAAAAGTCAAAATGCCAAAATTACCTTTTTTTGGTCACCACAACATAGCATTAAAATGCAATAACTGGCGAACAAAAGATCGTATCTGCACCAAAATGGTATCATTAAAAACATCAGCTTGGCACGCAAAAAATAAACCCTCACCCAACCCCAGATCATGAAAAATGGAGATGCTGCAGGTATCGGAACATGGCGCAATTTTTTTTTTTGTAACAAAGTTTGGAATTTTTTTCACCACTTAGATAAAAAAAACCTAGGTGCCTATGAACTCGCAATGACCTGGAGAATCATAATATCAAGTCAGTTTTAGTATTTAGTGAACATGTTGAAAAAAAAAACAAAAAAACAAATATGGATTGCATTTTTTTGCAATTTCACCGCACTTGGAATTTTTTTCCCATCTTTGAGTACATGATATGGTAAATCCAATGGTGTCATTCAAGATTACAACTCTTCCTGCAAAAAACAAGCCCTCACATGGACATATTGATTAAAAAATAAAAAAGTTATGGCTCTGGGAAGAAGGGGAGCGAAAAACAAACGCAAAAACAAAAATGGGCTCCAGCGCAAAGACTTCTCTTCACACACTATAACAGCAATACTCTCTAATCCTTACAGCCTTGATGTGGATTTTTTCATTTGTAGTCTAAATTTAAGGAAAGTTCATGCCATAAAAAACAAGTTTGAACTTTGATTACATTTTTCAGTGAAACAGTGACTCAGTTTTTCAGAGAAGCCATTCTAGTAATATTTTACGCAAATAATTCCATACATGGGGTAAACGCTTCTTGTTTTTACATTATCTTTTCAGTTTGTGTTTTGTACATTGGGTGTAAAATTAGTCATTTCATCAGACGAGGGCATACTTTATACCTCTATTGTGCTGGAGGCAGACAAACCAAATGACAATAGGTGATACTTCTCCATTTCTTCCCTGCACAGTGACCTCAGCACATAACACAGAGCATGCCCACAAATCTCTCCGAAGTCCAGCATGCTCACAACGCTCATGGGTCCACAAGTCATTTTCCGTCTTATCCTTGATACTATGAGGTTGATATTGTAAAAAAAAATCTCTAGGACTTTCGCAACCCGCAGCAGCTTAGGCAAGACATCAATGTCCATAATCATAAAAGAAAAATGTAAAATAAAAGCATATACAATCAGAAAATAAAAACAGATTAGGAAAATAACATGTTTTTGGTAGATAAGGTGATTAATTTCCTGTATCCCTCAAAAAAATGTTATAGCTCAGTGATCACCAACATTTCTCAGATTGAGAGACACATTAATCTCTGAGAAATGGTCATGAGCCAAATTAAGTGCCATTCCCTTTCTTCCAACGACCAAATGGGTGACGCCCCGAGTCTCAAATTACTGGTATAAGGCCCGGATCACACATGCGAGGAAATCATCCGATGCTCGCATGTGAAATCCTAGCTCTGGTGCCGGCACTCGGGAGTGGAGCGAGCGGCTGCATATAAATACATGCAGCCGCGCACTCCACTCCCGAGTGACGGCGCCAGAGCTGGGATTTCACATGCGAGCGTCAGACGTTTTCGTCGCATGTGTGATCCCTGCCTAACAGTAACATTTCCCCCCCACAGAAGCCAGGCTGAGTCCTTGTGCCACCCACCGTTATAAACAGTATACTTATATTCAAGGGTTCCCGCTTTATTTTTGCATCAAGCACTCCCACCATGCTATAGCATCCAGCTTTAACCACCCTTTAACTGGCAGTATCATCCTATCTCCAGCTCACCATATTCATCAGTCCTTCATGGCCAGCATAAGCACATCTAGATCTTTTCTTCTGTGCAGGCCTACTTACAGAAGTCACCATCTGAAGACCTTCTCTTCATAGCTGCTTACTAGACTTGGTGCTACTGCACCTAACTGGTAAACAGTCGCTATCTAGAAATCATGGGCCCACGATCCATATGTGGCTCCCGAGCCACAGCTTGGGGACTCATGTTATAGCTTATAAACTGAATATCAAGACACAATAATACTGTGTATATTATTACCATATCCACTGTGCTACAATAGAGAATTATTACCTCCCAGATTTTCCAAAGCTGCTAATTCTGTAAATATATGTTAATCATTTAGATAGATCCTTTAGAATAACTAGCACCAGCTTATATTAGATCAGTTAATGGAAAACAATAAGAATCAAATGCTATGTCTAACTCCAATACACTAAATATTTCGCCCTTGTTGCACATCATGGCTGAATATAGTGCCTTATACAGCAGTATTACATTTCCATGAAAAATAGAAATATAGTGTAACCCTTTTTAATTGCACTAAGGGATTAAACTTTATTGTCTAATGTTTCATACTTACCAACATTTAAATGGAAAAATTCATGACATTTAAGACCAAACCCTTTGAGCAGGACATAACTATACTAGGTTTAGGGGTTACAATCGCACCCTGGCCCTGGAGCCTGGGGGGGCCGAAAAGGTTCCTTTGACCATATGAAAATATTATTAATATTAATGACCTGTGATAATAGATGGAGGCCCCATTGGAGATTTTGCACTGGGGTTCACAAGCTTCAAGTTAAAACACTGCCTTTGAGTGCAGCTTTGTTAAACTTCTCCTCACAAGAAAATGGGGTCAATTGCCAAGGAAGATTAATATTCAATCTTGAAGCTACCTTTCATAGTAAGGGGGAACTGTATGAGACTGGTCCAAGCAGAGCAGACACGATGCAATTTTTTATGTCTTCTAGCCAAAATCCAGAATTGGATCCAAAAATGTTTCCTTATAATGTTATTTTCTAAATTGTTAATTTTCATGCCGAAAATTCAGATAACTTAAGTGCAAAAATGAATGGATTTATGGAAACAGCTTGGCACAGAATTCTGTAGAGGAGTCAAAGGAGTTATATTTTAAGTGGCAAGAAGGGGATTAGATGCAATCAGAACAAAGGAGGTACCATGCAAATAAGACTTAAAGAGGACCTGTCACCAAGTCAAAAGTGACCAGTTTTTTCTTGTTTTATTCCCACTGCTCCATGAGTAGGTTTTTTTCTTATTTATATGCAACATACAGTTCCAGACATTTGGGCCTTATTATTTAGTGATCATTTTTATGTTCTTCGGGGGCGAGTCTTTAGGCTGCTCTGCATCATTATCCTGGGAGCCACACCCCCTTGATAAAGATAAAAAAATAAGCACAAAAAAGGCCTCATATCTCTGTCATCGTATGGTGGATGAAAAAAAAGCAACAAAAAACTGGTTGCTCAGGGGAACAAAGGGAGAAAATAGGAGCAAAAACTGAATACTTTTGACCTAGAGACAGATCTGTTTAAAATGGTAACATGTAACTAGGGATGAGTGGACGCGTGGAAGTTTGTGTTCTGGTGCCCGACCCGAACTATATTTTAAATTTCAGTTCAGGTACCAGAACTGTACCCAAACTTGAACCAGAACCTGAACCGTTGTTTATGTTCTTTCAAATACAAGTCCATCCAAGAGGTGTGCATATGGGGAGAATACATGGATTTTCTCTATATATTTTTGGGGTGAAAAAACTGCAGTGTATTACAATATCAGCATTGTGGATAAGATTTTACAAAATCTCATCAACACGTGAGTGGAAATTGGATTTGAATTGCACAACAAGTCAATTTTGCAGATTTTCACAGCTGATTTTACCCTTTGTGATGTACAAAGAGGAATCTCATATCAATCCAAACTTCCAAATATTAATTTGCAACTATATAAGCCGTTGTCGATTTATTTTCCACTGTAAAAAGTCTGCAGTGGATCAATCCCGTGTAGAGGTAGCTTTTAAATTACAAGTTTGTCTGAATTAAATTTAGTCCGATACTTTCCATTTAAGCAAGAAATTTAAATAATCCAAAAAACAGGGAGCAGAACAAAAAAAAAGGTTCCGTATACGCTATATTTTTGCGCAGTTTTTTATGAGTAAGTAGAAGTATTGATGAAAACTTTATGAATCTCCTCCTTTTTGGATCCAGTCCCAGAATTGGTGAGAAAAGGCATTGTGTCAGCGGTGCAAGACAATGGATACACTGACTGCTAATATTGGAAGAGAAAATTCACTTCTGTGCATTTCCACACTCACTGACCATAGATTTACAAAATTGACTGCAACAAGGTTCCCATGTTAACTGGCCATAAAATTGAGGTAAAGTTCAGCCAGCCAATTTGGATGGGATGGGCAAAAAATGTCATGAATTTGCAACCGTAACCCTGCAGTGTACAATCGAGGAAGAAGGGATTAGGCATGTTAAATTGCAACACTCCGGAAATAAGTTACTGCACATTTGTTGGGCAGCTTCCTATTCGCCTCATTCTATTGAAATAAACTTACATCTCAGGTTAGCATACCCAAGTATACTAAAACTAGGGAAAGAAGACATTGCTAACTTGTTCATAACTGGTCACACACAGGTATTATAATTGGTATATGGAGTTTTAATCATGCCTTGAGTTGTAGACCTGAGACAAGCTGCTTGACAACTGCTATCAACCTGTCTATAACAATTTACTCAACTCTTCAGCTCAATGCGTTGTAGATTGGAATTGTGCTGAGTACAAAGAAGTGGGAAAACAGTTAGTCTCTAGTAAATTCACACCATTCCACCAATGAAATAATTGCTATTGGGCTAACATTTTGTGATCAAATGATTTGTGAAATATTCTAGTTGTGCTACAGGAGGAGATGCGGGTTGTGCCTATAAAATGGACCCCTTGACCAATCAGCATTGCAGATTAGTCTACAGCAGTGTTTCCCAAACTCCAGTCCTTATGGCCTCCAACAGATCATGTTTTCAGGATTTCCTTAGTATTGCACAGTTGATTGAATTATTATTAAGGCATCAGAAATTTCCACATGTTCTCTCACATGTGCAATACTAAGGAAATCCTGGTGTACAATAATAAATTATATTGTGGTACCGTGTTAGCCAGAAAAATCGATGTGAATACTTTTCCATCCAATTATGACAAGAGCATTCTTAAGGTGATACCTTTATTGGCTTTTTGAAGGTACCTGTTTTGGGATTGCCTGGTACTAGTGCCAATAAAGGTATCACCTTAAGAATGCTCTTGTCATAATTGGATGGAAAAGTATTCACAAGGAAATCCTGAAAACCTGATCTGTTGGGGCCATGAGGAATGGAGTTTGGTTAACACAGGTCTACAGTAATGTCTCCCAACCAGTGACTTGAGCAAGATGTGGATCTCAGACTCCCGGCTGGAGGCTTCCTAGATGTTATAGATATATGGTGGCCATCACAGTAGTATTGGGCACCAGCATGAGATCCATAAAGGTGAGGTAGAGCAGGATATGAACCAAACCTCCAAACATGGTTCTTGGGCCAGCATAGTATAGAATTTGGTGGTTTGTTCGGCACTGTCAAAAACAAGACTGTGGGCCAGCGCAATATCACTTCCTTGTTTGTGATCATTTTACGTGTAGTAATTTGTTAGTGAAGTAAACAGTGCTCTGTTTCTTTTAATAACACATGTATTTTAACACCATTAAACAGTATAAATTGTGCTTCTTCAGGCTAATGCACGTGACCACAGTTTATGCCATACAAAGCCATACAGGTCTGCTATCAAAGTCCATGAGACCTGTATTGGTTCAGTATCAATATGATGGAAAACAAAACCTGGCCTGTTCCTTTAAGGCAGCACATGGTGGCTTTATGGTTCTGTGCTGGTTCTATGCACATGGCTTTGCTCTAAGCTCACAGAAAATAACAACTTATAGCCTTGAGGCTTATCTACATATAGACCATGCTATATTGTTTGTCATGTGCATATAACATTACAGAGGACCATCTCCTTACATGTCTATTTTAGTAAATACGTATATTACCCCTGAAATAACAATTCTGGAGCATTTTACTTAGAAGTTTACATTCTGCTGTTCCTATGTTATTTGGCCTAGAAATGTATGAATAAATTAGGTGCTACCACTTGGGTAAGTGACCCTACACAACTGACATTGTCCAATCAATGCTCACAGGACCATTGAAATGATAACACTCAGTTATCAATGTAGTTATTAATCTCCAGGATTAATAGCAGAGGAACATTAGAACTAGTTTTATGAGAAAATATGTTTCAGAATTGTTATTTCATTGGAATACTCATACTTTCTTATAAGGAGATGTTGTGTTAACCTCCGGCATTGAGGTGCATTCACATACAGTCCAAGCATCACTCCGCCGCTACCACTGGGTGGGCTGCACCCACAAGTATTGTGAAATAAAGCTTCTTGTACATGATTAGTCACAGTCTTGTGCGTTAAGGAATTTTGCTTTGTGAAAAAATAATGGGTGGAATTACTATGTAACCTTGAGTAATTTAATTTTGTAACCTATTACTTCCCAAAAAAATATCCAAAATTCAAGTCCCAAATATTATATGAGATTCTAAGGATGCCATTACTATCTATTACAATAGTTCTATAAAGAATATCACAGAGACAGATGTTTTCTATACCCAATGTAATCACACAGATAAGACCCTTATTTACCATGCAATCCAAGGCATTATTCTGCCAAGATCAACCACGGCAAATGGACAATATGCCTTGAGGGACTGTCTTATAGTCATATCACGGCAGTGTCAGAAGCCTAATGATGCGTATGCATTTCATCTGGGTATTGTACAAGAACTCATCCAATGATATATGTGCTCAGTGTTGCTGTGATCACAGTGCTGGAAGTGCTCCATGTCTCAGTGTGAACATTATCATACAGCAGCATCAGGACATCAGACAATGACAATCTAAGTGTTGTTTCACTGACTGCTAAAATAAGGACAGGGTGAGTGAAGACTGACACCAGACGACAAAGGGCATATACAGTTTTGTCTGTGTTAACTTGGAATTTTTGACAATTTCTGGAGAGAAGCGAGGATTACACCTTAAAATATGTGGTAGTACTGCTTTGAAAAACATGATACCACCTCATGCTATTAATTTTGTAACCGTAGTAAATGTAGTAGTAGTGTTACTAGCACTAGTAGTAGTGCTAGAAGTATTGGTAGTTACAGTGAAGTACAGGAATATTATAGGTCAAGAGCATGGCTATATAATTTATTGTAAGGGCCAAATGCACCATAAAGCCAGTTCCTTCATTAAAATGTATAATGGATGCAGTTTCCCAAGATGATACACTGTCAGCATTGGAAAATGTATAAAGTCATAAAAATACAATGCTGGGCACCAAGAAGTGTTGGTATTAACAGCAAGTAAAGGTGTCTCATTTTGTAGATTTTTTATAGGGTCCCTTATGAACATTAAAAGGAATTGTCTGGGCAAAACCAAAAATTTAGCTGTTGCTTGGTGTATTAAAAAATAACAGACAAAGCTATACTTATCTACTGGCATATACAGGGATCAAGTCTAGAGCAGGTTGCTTTGTGGTTTACATTTACATTAGAAGGAATTTGGCACTGTCCAAAGTGGCAGAAGGCCCGCTGGAACTTGTGATTGGCAGGTGTGGTCAGGTGACTTAAGCTGCACGTCACCGGTGATGTCAAGAATGAGGCGCTGCTGAAAACACTTGACGGCAGCAGCCAATCACAAGTCCATGTGGTCCTGCCGCCACTTTGGAGAGTGTCAACGTCCTTCCGGTGTAAATGTAGATCATGTAGCGGCCTGCACTGGATCCCTGTTAAAGTCAGTAGGTTAGTATAACTTGTTTTTTTAAATATACCACGCCAGTAGTAAAATTTTAATCTTTGGGCACACAACCCCTTTAACGCTCAATGATTTGCCTCTTTTTTTAAAAAAAATTTCATGATAGCATATTTTTCAATGTAACATCAGTGATAGTCCTATTTTTTAGGCTTATCAAGAATAGAATTGCCAATTACAAAAAAGTTACATAAATTTCTTGCTTCTCACCTTTCTTACCACACTATAAATAAATTACAATACATTTGCAAAGTATATATATTATGTAAAATATAATTCGTTCTAAAAAAAAATTATAATCTCTTTTTCTATATTCTTCAATATTTTTTTTAATCAATTAATAAAGTCCTACTGTGATGAGCAATAGGACCTATATTTGGACAATAATGCAGGCAATTCTCTAATTTCTAGACTCACCCTCGGAGAGGTTGCATGCCTCTGACCTTTCAAGGGTCCTCTAAATCACAAGGTAGAAAGAAGGTATGCAGTGCTCTTCTAAAAACTCTCATTTCTAAGATAAAGTTTCTTTAAAACATAAAATAGCAACTATAGACCAGTTCTCCTTTTCCTATGATGACACAGTTTAAATTGTAGTCCTCGGTATATATTAAGGTTAATCAAAGGAACCTGTCAGCACATTTTTACATATGAAACTAATAGTATACATGTAAAGTCGCTCGTTCCCCAATAAAATTACACATTTTTTGTAGAGATCCGATGTGCCTTACCTGAGAAATCTAATGTAGAAGTCATATGCAAATCGGCTGGAAGTGCACTGAGGGCGTGTCTATGCACTTGGAAGAAACAGTCGAAGTGAATTAACACGCCTCCAGTGCACTTCCAGTCTAATTTTCATATGCTTTTTCATTAGATTTCTCAAGACTGGAATATCTGATCTCTAAAAAAAGGTATCATTTTTGTTATAATACAAGAACATATACAGCTATATCACTGTCAATAGTTCAAAGGGGGATGTTCTCGAGTACCAAAGGAAAGTAGTTATAACTTAACCTCAGATAGGATTAAAGAATTGGGAGAATGTGCACATATTAATACAGAAATTCCATAATGTTTATGCATTTTGGTATAAAAATTCTAAAGGCCAAGTTTTAAAGGGAATCTGTCAGCAGGTTTTTGCTATGCTATCTGAAGGTGAAGCACAGAATACAGGGATATGCCACTTGTCAAAGTGCTGCTGCTTACTAACTGTAAAGGATTTATCACTAAGAGATTAACATTGCCGAACTAGTACAGCACCACCCCCTCCTGTGATAAGCAACTCACTGTCTATGGACATTGTATACATATGTATGCAGAGACTGGTGTGGGCGGGGCTAGCTTCCTCAGCTCTGCTTCAAGCTAAATCTAAAAACTCTGATTGTGTCAGAACGGCTGCACCCAGTAATCTAAATGATACATCGTTGGATTCAGCTTCTCTTTGCTCACATCAGGCTGCTCTCAGATGAGGTAGTAAAAAAGCTGCTGACAGATTCCCTTTCTTTGGTGCTAGAGAACATCCCCTTTTGGACTATTGAGCAATATTTGACCTTGAAGCCAGATCAGTGCATACTCCATGAACCACACCCAGGCCACAGACTGTTCACCCTGGAAGTCTCCTGGGATACTTATCTCTGACATAGGAGTCAGGGGCTGAATTGATACTTTTTCTATTTTTTTTTAATAAAACAGACATACTACACCTTCTAAACGTGCTGACAGGTTAGCATATATATTTCACACACTTGTTCTATCCATGTTTTCATGCATAGAACACATACCCATTATAGCCTATATGGCTGGCCATATGTCCATAGTTTTATGTGCACAGAGTGTCCTTAAAAAAACATGTCAGGTTTAAATCAATCAGAGATCAAAGTCAGAAGTATTGAACATGTCACCAATTTTCTAAGTAAACATAACTTAATTTATGGACATCTATGATTTGGTTCCTTTGCCTGTGTGGATTGGATGAGTTGTTACTGACATCTGGTGAGAATTTCATGTCAATAGCACCTTTAGAAATATATGTACTTAGTAAATTGGTGACGTGTTCAACTCTTATTTCTTCCGCTGTATATCCCGATGCAACTAATTTGACACGTTAAATGATTTTTGCTGTGTTAAGTGTGTCTAGTTACGCTTTTCAACAGAAATATATTTCTCTGAGGCGTGATGTAGTGTAATACGATAAGTAATGTTTAATCTTGTGCACCTATACATAGAAGATGATCACAATATCTATGCGCACAGAGCTATGCCTTTCTTCTGCCTTGTATTGGATAAGGGAAGTTTATCTTAAAAATTATAAAATTCCATAATGTAGTGAAAATGACCAAATAATTGTGGTATTAACTGGAAAGTAAAAAGAAAGCACGGGTAGGAACAGTAGGGCCGGGGTCAGATATGTGAGGAACTCGCACAAGTCTCGCATGTCAATACCCGGCACTGCCGCCAGCACTCGGACAGGAGCTTGCAGCTGCATGTAATTCTATGCAGCCGCATGCTCCGGTCCGAGTGCCGGTGGCAGCACCGGGTGTTCATGCGAGAGACTCTCCCGAGAATAGTGCGAGTTTCTCGCATGTGTGACCCCAGCCTAAAACCACTACTACTACTACTACTCGTACCACTGCTACTGGTATGCAGGAAATATTAAAAATGCAAAAAAAAGAATTTGAAAAATTGTAAATTAGACATAGCATGAAGTGATATCATATCACGCAAGGTTTTTTAATATTTTCTTCCTGCTATTTCATAAACCTCAGACAATTTCTTAGTTGATCGAGATTACTCTAATTTACCTTTGCACATTTGCACGCCAGATAAGTTGCATCCTTTTTCGCTCATAGATTTTGTATTCTTTTACATCTTTTAAATGCTAAACTAACCTTCAGAATCTGGGGAATTGTTGTTTTTTTTAGGTTTTTTTTTACACTTTTTGATTGTAATATGTTGGAATTCTTAACCAAGGAACATTTTTATTTCAGATTTTATGTCCTATCTTTGAATAAAAACTAGCAAAAAGGTATAATGGGATCGGTATGGTGATTCTTTTGCAAAAAAATATTCTCCTTGGCTGATCCTGTTATCATTTATCAATCTCTTTGGTAAAAAAAAATTGTAAAAATATTTCTGCAAACCACGCTATTATTGGCATAAAAGCAGAACTATGACAGAACTGCAAAAAATGCTAATGTGAACAGAATTGTTCCCTCTTAGACCAGCTTCATACATCCGACATTCACAGTCCGAGAGACATTTATTGTCACAACAACTTCATAGAGTTCGGAGACCCTCTTTCAGTCTGGACATCAGATTCTGCACTTGGACTTTGAATCTTGGACATGTGGAACCAGTCTAACGTCTAACGAGCTCTGGAGATGATGAACTTAAAAATGTTGTTTGGCCTTAGACGCTATGTGACTGCAGACTTGTGACTCCAGCTCCAGAAGTAGCTGGTAATGTGACTGCAAGTATGCAATTTGCATACTTACGGTCACAGTCTGACTAGACTTTGTCTGAAATCTAGTCGGCATGTGACTGCAAGTATGCACGCATGCTCCCGCTGCTTTCGATGCTAGCACTGGAGAATCCTCACAGTGTGCAGTGCACGCGATGTGAAGATTCACAAGTCTGCAGTCATATAGAACGACGGCAGACCTAAAGCCTAAGGCTGAACAACCCTTTAAAAGCTCAACATTTTGCAGATCGTTGATCTACTATTGGGCATGTTCACCCTTATCAGGGTGTGGTTATAACTCTCTGCTATCAGTGTGCACAGCTTAAAGAGGCCAGTGATGAACAGAGAATAGAGATTACAATATTACGTCTAAAGAACTTGTTCACTATGAGGTGGACGAGGACGATGTTTTGTGTAAAATGCTGAGATAACTTCTTTTTTTGCAAAGACCAAAATAGATAGTTCGTTGTAAGGGAAAAACATTGAGCAATCTGGAAATGAAAGGTGTTTGCTGGCTAAGGGAGAAATACAACCCTAGAGAACTGACTACATGTAAAGACAATTTAGAGAATTATATCCACTTAATTGGGTTTCAAAGAATAAAGTATTCTATGAAAAAAGTAATGTCAGAGCAAATTTGTAATAAAGTTTCCTGTAATTTTTTTCTTCGTTCCTCAGAATGTGATGGTTTTACACATCGAAGGTCATTATTGCAATTTGAATTTCTTTGTAAAAAAAAATCTGTTATGTTATAAAAATTGTAAATCATTTAATGGGGAATGTTTTTTTAATGGATTGTAAGATTGCTAGGACTTTGTAACAGGACAGGAGTTCTGTAAAGAAAAGAAACGTTCTACGTCTATGAATAAACCAATCATTCTCAGAGGGACATGCAATGTATGGACTGCAAGCCGCGGCGGCTTTGATGACGAGCATCAGTCGTGTACACATTCCTGTAAATTCTGTACATATTTCACTAAAATGTTGTTATTATGGGGGTTGTTCAGAGATTTTAAATGCATTTTGTCTATAGGTATTAATATTGTATATACAAAAAAAAGGAATTAAAACTGCTTTACTTAATGAAACGGACTCAGGCCGAATGTTCTTGTTATTTTATTTCGTTAGCTGACATTATAGATATTGCTGCAGTTGTCAGTGTTGTTACTTTGTCAAAGGGGCTCTCTGGCCTTGTGATCACATGACTGCCCGCTCCCAGCGCCGGCATGCAGAATCCTCACAGCATACAGTGCTCGCGATGTGAGTATTCACAAGTCTGCAGTAACATAGAGTGACTGCAGACTAGTAGATTAAGAACGAACAACCCCTTTAAGTCAAACTTTTGCAGAATGGTTATTTTCATCCATAAGGATTAAACTAATAAAATGGCAAAATACTTGTGAAAAACAATCAACTTTTCAATTTATTTGCTATTAAAACCCCTCTCCATTCTCAAGTACAGAGAGCTACTAATTTTCTTCTTTACTGCTTATTGTCTAGATTACTGGCCATCACTCTGCAAACTCCAACAAATCTGGGATGAAATCAATGGACAAACGAGTCCAAGGTTGAGACAGAACCTTGTTAGGCAAAAGAAACTGCTGGGGCATGGCGAGAAGTTTTAGACCTGGCGCAAGCTCTGCACTTACAGACATACTCATCAACATCCTTTCGAGCACACTGTAACCGAAAGGACCTGGAAAAAGCTCCCCAGGTGGCAGAGGAAACTGGAGGTCCCACCAACACAGAGTCATGTACTTCATTATTAAGATCAGTGGAAAGTGAGAACAGCATTAAAAGCTTGCCGGGTAGCAAGCCCTCAAGTACACCAAGCTGAACTTCCACAAAGCGCTGTCTTAGATCAATCCCCAGTGCACCCGCCACCACCTCTTCACTAAGAATTTTGACTGGATTTTTGCCCCTCAACTCAGGAACAAAACTACGTGATACAGCATCAGCATTAACATTCTTAGTTTCGGGAAGGTGTATCACAGAGAAGTCAAACCGAGCACAAAAGAGGTCCCACCGGGCCTATCTAATATTCAAGTACTTAGCAGCGTCGATATACAGTAACTTTTTGTGATCAATAAATACCGTTACCTTATTTCTGGTCACCTGCAAGCATTGCCTCCATTATTCAGAAGCTCTCTTAACAGCCAAGAGTTCCTAATCGCCTATATCATAGTTGGACTCTGGTTGTGAGAATTTCCGAGAAAAAAAAGCACAGGTATGAAAGTAACCATCCATCTTCTGTGAAAGAACAGCATCTATCCCCTCAGAAGAGTCATCTACCTCAACCACAAAAGGAGAATCAACATTGGGTTGACTGAGGACTGAAGTATTAGAAAAGGTTGTCTTGAGAGCAGTAAAAGCATCAACAGCCTCAGTAGACCAAGAGGAAAAGTCAGTACCCTTCATGGTCATATCAATAAGAGATTTGACTATGACTGAGAAGTTCTTCATGAACTTATGATAATAATTAGCTAAACCTAAAAACCCTGTAAAGCTTTAAGATTAGTAGGCTGTACCCAATCAATGATGGCCTGTACCTTAATGGGATCCATCTGAACACCTTTAGCAGCAACCAAATGAGACTATCACCAGCAGGAAATACCAGCTGAGGGAAAGTATATAAAGCGTCTCCTGAAAGGTGATAGGGCAGACAAATAAGTAAATGAAAATACCTGTTAGCCCAAAAAGACTGAAGCAAGGATAACAGAAACTAAACACCTGGAGAAAAGGTGTATCTGCTATGGCTTGTTGGACAGATAAGCAACACAAAGCACAGGATCAAGGGTTTGGAACCCAGACATATGACACAAACATTACAGCACCGATCTCTATCATACATTACATTACTTACATTAACGCTATCACTAACAGCACATATTACAGGTCACATTATGCACACTACTATAAAATACAGTTCACATTGCATAGTATTTACAAAAGACACAGGACTAAACTTCACATAAGACTATAACATTAAAACTTGATTCTTCAAGAGGGAAATGCGGCCAGCCTGTCCATACCTGTCATGGAGGTCTTGCAAATATCTAGGTGTAGTAGTTTTTTTTTTATCTGGGGTGTGTTCATTTTTGCATCAACTAATTTGAAAGTTTTGAAATGAAAGCTACGGTATATTTTTAACCTTACTTTAATGTCATGGCTGAAGAAAATCTTCAATCGTGTCAAAATTTTGGAAATTATTCTCGAGTTCAGTAGATATTTATTAAAATCTTACTTTTAAAAGTTGTACTTATTTATGCTGAACACTATAAAAATAAAAATTATACAACTTTTGTATCACTATATCATACTGACTTGAAGAATGATATATTACATAATGAACACCTTCAAAGAAAACCTAAAAAAAATAATTACAGAATTGCATTTTTTTGCACTACTTCACCAGACTTGAAATCTTCTTTACAGTACATTGAATGATAAAATGAACAGTACTTTTCAAGACCACAACTAATTCTGGCAAAAAAAAACATGATCTCATGGGACTGTGGACTGAAAAATACAAAAGTTATGACTGTTATAAAAAGGAAGGAATAAAATGGAACAATGATGGAATAATAAAAAATTGCCTGGTCAGGGAGCGGTTAATTTCCCAAACATTATATGTTATTTCCAATGGATTTTCAAACCCAGCTCTGCCATATTTGTGAATAAGAAAACCTGTATTACAAAGATGATCACAGACCAATTTGGAGCAGAATAAGTAGAAAACATAAATTAAAGAACTGATTGTGTTGTGGCAATTAAAAATTATTAGCGAGATGGGGAAAAACCAAATGAAATCAGCACTTGATGATGAAATGATTCTCAGCCTTTTCCAGTATATACGTGTGTAATTAGAAAACAGCGCTAATAACAATAATAAATGAGAGGATTGTTTATTTCCCACAAAAGATTCATTTCTCTCTGTACATCAGATAGCTTTTTTTTCTGGAACTCGACAGTTGTTGTGGTTACTTTGATGGTAACATCGATCGGAGAGCAACAAATGTTTCATTCCAGAAGAAAAGAGAAATGAACAAAATTAGCCATTTCTTATAAATGTAGCTAAAAGTTTAATGAATCAGCATGACCTTTGCAATTTTACTCCATTAATCTCAATAAGCAAAACTCCAGGAGTGGAAAAGTGCATGTAAAACCATTATGATACAGGAAAGATGTATATCTTAGTACCGTGTTAGCCAGTAGATAGAAAAATATTTAGAATTGAGAGTCCTCAGTGGTTGATACCTTTTAATGGCTAACTGAAAAGATGGTAACAAATTGCAAGCTTTCGAGACTACTCAGGTCTCTTCATCAGGCAAAGACTAATACAACATCGGAAGAATCACATATTTATACACAACACAGCACAGAAACAATGCAATAGATAAGACAAGTGACGTAAAGCAGAACTATCAATTTGGGAGAGGGATGAACAGTTGTGGCAATAAATATTGGACCAGTTCATAGATACGAAGTGTGAAAGTTTTATTGCCCTCTGATTGGGGTCTGGTAATGTTTTGTGATGCTCCCACAGGGTCTTAGGAGCAAATTCCTTAAACGGACTGCCATAACGTGATGTAAACCTGGCCTAAGAAGTAAAACTCCTGGAATTATTGAATCACAGATCGATAAGTATGATAATAATATGCAAATTATGAAAAAACAAAGAAAATTTTCAAAACTCCTCGATTTTTTCAGCATCAAGTATAAGCGCCACATGCAGAAATACACGCACCTTGGATGATTTCAATGAGGTGATTGATGGTTGAAGAATGTTCTGCCATGTAGAAAGAACTCGGACACACAAATAATCAAAATCTGCTGCTGGCATCTCATTTTTCAATTACTGACCAATGACATCCAAGATGTGCTCAATGGGAGACAAGATTGGAGACCCTACAGGCCATGATGGTACATTTATGCCATGCAGGTTGCTCACAGTAGCAAAAGCAACATGTGGCTTAACTTTATCATGTTGAAAAACAGCTCCTTGGACACGTTGGAGAAATGGCCATTCCATAGATTCCACCACAAAATCAATGTAACACTTAGCTATTGGTGTACCTTGAATGAAGACTTGAGGAGTCCAGCTACCAAACATTATGCCACTCCACACCATAATATTGGGAGTAGGATCAGTGTGTCATTTCATGGAGACTTGTATATGGCATTGTTCAAATGGTGTCCAGACCAATCTCCAAGACAAAAGCAAGACTCAATGTTGAAGAGCATAGACAAATATTTCAATCACCATTGCTGTCTCTCACTGCATGATATCCTTTGAGATTGGTGGCGTGAGGATAATGAAGGGAACATCATAGCTGTGTTTCAACATGACAGTGCCAAGTTGCATGTTGCTCGTGCTATTGTGAGAAGACTGTATGGCCTGAAGTTGCTACCATGGCTTGCAGCATCTCCAGGCTTGTTTCCCATCAAACATTACTGGGATGTCACCAACATCACCACTGCAAATAGGATGTCACTAGTAGAGATGAGCAAATATTTCAATGTTCTGTTCTGATTCTGATCGCCGAATTTGCAATATTCACCGATTAATTGTCGAATATTCGCTGAACATAACCGAACGCCATTCAGGTCAATGAGAGGCAAAAATATACGCATGCACAACACCTTATAATGGCCCCAAATGCCCCCAAAACACATCAAATGAGGGACAGACACCAGGAAAATGGCCTCAATTCACCCACAGTACAAATTGTAGTATGGCACTGCAGCAATCAGCCAGACATGAGTTATCAAGGTCTGGGAAAGCATTTACAGCTTTCAATTGAACGTCGTAGTAAGACGAGGTGAGTGTGGGATCGGTGAAGGCCTTCTTTGCTGGGAGCCCTGATACCACATGCAACACCTCTAACTGCTTTCAAGCTGAGCCACACTCAGGTGGCACAAATATCAGTTTTGTAGACTACCATTGTTAGAAAAAATTAAGGATAGTAACATGGGTAGTTGAGTCAAAGGAAGTGTAGGCCTGACAGTATCAGAGACCTACTGCTACAGGCAACACGCATGAAAGAGACTCAACCAGGAGTGTTCACATTTCCAAAAATTACTGGCAGATACCAAAAAAGTGGCAACAATTTTACCACAATATAGATAGTAAAATAGGGAGCGACAGGTCTTCTACTCCACCCAATCCAGCAGATGGACACCCAACTAGTAGTTTTAACATTTCCAAAAATTACTGGCAGACACCACAAAAGTGGCAACAATTTCACAACAGTAGAAATAGTATAATAGGGACCGACAGGTCTTCCACTACACCCAATCCAGCAGATAGACACACAACCAGGAGTGTTCACGTTTAAAGAAATGAGGGGCTTACACCACAGAAGTGGCATCAATTTCACAAGAGTACAAATAGTACAATAGGGACCGACAGGTCTTCCACTACACCCAGTCCAACAGATGGACACCCAACCCGGAGTGTTCACATTTTAAAAAATGAGGCCTGACACCACCAAAGTGGAATAACTGTCAAAAAAATAGAAATAGTATGATTGGGACCGAGACGTCTTCCAATACAGATAACCCAGCTGATTTTAGACCAACCATGACTGTTCACATTTCCACAAATTTGCGCTGACATCAGCAGCAGCCACAGTAGGCACAGAAGCCACACTAAACATATCACAAAGTGCAGTTACGTTACATTAATGCATCACACTAAAAAATACAATATCACCTAGTCGGTACAGTCTGTGATTGGGGTGCAAAAGTCCTTGGAGATCCATGAATTGTTCATCTTGATCAAAGTTAGGCGGTCTATACTTTCAGGGGACAGCCGGCTGCGCTTATCCGTGAAGACACCACCAGCAGTGCTGAAGACACATTCTGCGAGAACGCTGGCTGACGGGCATGATAACAACTCCAAAGCATGTGCACGAGCTCAGGCCACTCATCCATTTTGGAAGAACAAAATGTGAAAGGGTCCAAACCCTCCACCATCCTATCCACTCATTCACCGCATGTAAGACTTGGACTCTGTTGTGCTGGTGCACTAGTTGGTCTAAAAAAAAGTGTCAAAGGACTCACAGAAATTTCTTCTTCCACTTCCACCGCTGCTGCTGCGCTGCTAATGTTTTAGTATTGACTAATTGATGTGCCGGAGGTTGGAAGTCTTGAGCTGCGATGCAAACTGTGTGCTTCTCTGCTGTCTTAAGGAAAAGCTCTCTTAAGATTGTGTAAAAGCATTTTTGATACTACAGCATTCGCGGGTCCCTTTCCAGGGCGGTAATCATCTGGAAAATTTGTTTTTATAATGTGGATCTAACAGAGTGGCAACCCAGTAGTCAGCATTATTCCTAATCATAACTATGCCGGGATCATGTTGCAGATAGTTTAGCAAGAAGGCACTCATATGTCAGGCTCTACCATGAGGTCCAAACCCATGCTGTGTTGGTGGCTGCGTAATAATGAGGCTTGTTTCCTCTGTCCCCTTCCGCCAACCACAAACAGCAGAGAGGTGAGGATTATCCTCTTCATCTGACAGTTCCTTGTCCATCACCTTTTCCTCCTGTATTTGTTCCTCGGATCTTGCACCTTCGATAACAGTTAACCTGTTGTCACCAGCCCCCCGAGATTGCAGTAATCCACCCTCCCTTGGCACCTGCCTGTGTGACAACAGTCTTGAACTTGGAGACAATGTTATCCCTTACGCATCCTCTGCTTCCTCTTCTTCTGGGATCACCATCTCCTCCCGCAGGCTATTAAAAGTCTGCTCCAGCAAATAGATGACCGAAATAGTGATACTGATGATGCCATTGTCAGCGCTAACCATCTTAGTAGCCATTTTGAAACTGTGCAGAAAGGTGCAGAGGTCCTTAATCTGTGCCCATACTGTAAATGTGATATGTGTCACATCCGTACTGCGTTCGCCCAGGCTTTTCGACATGACATACTGCGTCAGGGCTCATTGCTGCTGACACAGTCACTGCAACATGTGCAGAGTGGAATTCCACCGTGCTGGCAAACTGCATATCAACCTGTTAACTGGCATGGACAAAGACCTCTGTATCGATGCAAGTCAATGACCAGAGGGGTGCGAACAGCGGAACACGAGCCATGCAGGTGCCATCAGGTTCACACTGTTATCGTATATGGCCTTCCCTGGATGCAGGTTCAGTGGAAACATCCATTGATCAAATTCAGCCTGGAGAGCTGTCCACGACTCTTCAGCTGTATGACTGTGATCTCCAAGGCATAACAATTTTAATACTGCCTGATTGCGGTGAGCCTTCGCTACGCATTATGGAGGTGGTGGGGATTCGCTCTGCACTGTTGGAACGTGTGTCTCGTTAAGTCAGAGGTTGAGGACGCAGGTGGAGGCCTTAGCGGAGATAGAGGAGGCAGCAGAAGTGGACGAAGTGTTAAATGTAGAGGTTTGTCCTGCAAGCCTTTTGGATAACAAGACTTGTAGAGCAGTGCCTGTCCCCACAGCCACCAGAGTCACTAAGTACCCACTCAGCAAAATGTAACGCACTTGGCCATGCTTACTCGTCCAAGTGTCTGTGGTGAATTGCACCCTGGCAGACAGAGATTTTGTCAAGGAACGGGTAATGTTGTCTGCGACATGCTGGTGTAGTGCAGGCACAGTTTTCTGAGTAAAGTAATGGCGGCTGGGCTATTGATACTGGGTGACTGCGATGGCCATCAGCTTTCAGAAAACATCTGCATCTGCCAGGCGGAAAGGCAGCATTTCCATGGCCAACAGATTGGAGATGGTGGAGTTCAACCTCTTAGCTTTGTCATGCGCAGGAGGAAACAATCTTTTACGTGACCACAACTGCGGAACTGTGGGCTGCCTGCAGTGCAGAGAAAGGGCGGAGTACGGTAAACCGGACAAACTGCTGGACCATGAGAGAGGTGCAGGCAAAGATGTTACGGTGGATCGATAAACTTGTGGTGTGCTTGTTCTCTGAGATCGGTCAAAAACAGCAGGCGTGTCCACTTCCATTACAGCTGACGGCATACTCTCAGTCAGCGTGACTGGAGGAGGAAAGAACCCGAGGTTCTGCGGTCGAAGACCTGCGACTCAATAGTTGTCACAGTAACAGAGGAAGAGGAAGAAGCAGCAGATCAGATTGAAGGGTCGGATGATGGTTGTTGAGGTCCGCTGGTCTGCATTTTTGTGCAGTAGGATTCCCACAGTAAAGCATGTTGATTGCACATGTGAAGGTTCATACATGTAGTAGTCAAATTATTGCACTTTTTACCTCAACTCAGTTTTTTTTTGCAAACTTGGCAGTTTACGTGAGTTGGCTCATCATTTGCAGTGTCAAAAAAGGCCCAGGCTAGGCAACCCTTGCGACTTCTGCAAGCTGCAGACCCGCGGACACTGCTGGTCACAGGCACAGTTGCGGCTGAGGATGCATTGCTCGGCGTAGCTGCATCACTACGTGTCTGCGATGTACGGCGCAAAGTAACCTCCTCGTCTTCCTCCTCAGATGACATACTCAGCTGTCTGCCTCCATGTCCATGCCAACTGGGATCTAACACCTCATCATCATCCTCTGTGTTATCACATTCCTCACCCTTGGAGTCACCCTCCTCCTCTTCTTGTCCTGACAGCACAGTACAGTCCACATTAATCTCAGATATCTGAGTCTCATCAGGATCACCTCTCCCCAGTGGTTAACGTATGATGACGAGGGTCAGGATGCTGTTCGGACCCTACCTCGTTCTGTCCCGGATCCAAGCTAAAGAAATTTGGGGCATCAGTGCAGATTTCCTCCTCTTGACACTGCGAAACTTTTGAGTACACTTCTGATTACCATGGCATAGAATGTGTGAACATTTCATCAGACTCATGCATCTGTTGTTCCGTACAGTCAGTTGTACGGTTGGAGAGTTGGGACGTGGGGGGAAGCAGGGGGAATTTGGGTGCCACCTCTGTGGACTTGAAGCTGCGCTTGCCATCCACTCGAGTACATGCTCTTTCTGGGCATCATCAACATGGTGTACCGCTGTGTGTCTGCCAAAGAAAGGTAGTGGTGTAGCTTCTCCAGTAACAGAAGGTGTCAGTTGTCTTTGCATAGGACGTGACGTTGCTTCACTAGTGCTTTCACAAACACTACCACCTACTCCATGTACACCTTGAACACGAAGCCTAATTCCCGTTCCACCACAGCCTCACTTTTTCCCAGTCATGTTGCTCAGATAGTGTGGTAGGAGCACAGTACTAGCAACAAAAAAATAGATTTTAAACTCTGCACCACCTCTGCAAACAGCTGAATTTCAGCAACAGTAAATTCCAAGTTGAAATATAGCATGCTGTATCGTGTTAGTCACAGAAAATAGAATTGTTTGAGTGTGGATGAGGCCTCTTGAAGTTATGCTATAAACAATTTGAAAGTCAGGTCCCCTACTGTATGACACTAGGAACAGAAGAATTTTTTGTGGCCTATGGATCAGGCCTCTATACAACACTAGATACTGCAAACTATTTTAAAGTCAGGTCCTCTAATGTATGACACTAGGAACAGAAGAATTTTTTGTGGCCTATGGATCAGACATCTATAACACACTAGATGCTACAAACTATTTTAAAGTCAGGTCCCCTACTGTATGACACTAGGAACAGAATAATTTTTTGTGGCCTCTGGATCAGGCCTCTACAGCTTAATTTCAACCCTACAAAATGACAAAATATGATATGGCGGGTTGTCTAATTTTTTGCAACTCAAAAATTATATTTTGTAATGTACTTTAGGTCTACAGACAGGTTCATATCACCGCCACAAAATGACATTGTGGGATACAGCAGGCTGTTTCACATTTAGCAGCAGAAAAAAACTATATTTTTTTTATTGTTCCTTTGGTCTGCAGACAGTTTCATATCACTACAGCACTAAATGGCAAGGTGGGATACAGCAAGATGTTTCACATTTAGCTAGTGAAAAAATATTAATTAGAATGCTATACTCGTGCAGGGAGCACAATAGAAGCAGTGCACAACAAACTTGTAGGACATGTGCCCTGCTGGCTTTGTCTGTAGATCTCAGTAATGGCCAATATAAAAAAAAGTGCTGGAAGGTAAATTTAACAGCCACACTGGACACTAGCTAGCTACACTATCTGACTGATATACAACCGCCTAACTAGCTAAAATCTTGCTGTTAACAGTGCCAGTGTCAGGAGGAGCCTCTCTGCTCTGTTACAGTGTCAAAATAGTGCTAAAACAAGATGTCCGCTATTTTTATATGGAGAGGGACATGTGATTTCAGCAGCCAATGACACAACCGGTTGTGTCAGGATATTGTGGGTGTTTCCTTTGCTCTGTTTGGCTAGCTGCAATGTGCACACTGTGACCATCCACCCTGTGTATGGACGGGGATCACTCGCTTTGCTGGTCTTAGAGGCAAATACTGGCACGCTCAGGGTTAAAACAACAGTCCATTTGGTTTATTCTTCACCAGAATGCAGCAGTGATTACACAAAATACAGTCTTCCTGACCCCGGTCAGTACCACACGGACCCCTGTCCGTTACCTGTTGGTGTCGCAGGTTCTCGGACACCTCTTCACCTCAGAGGCGTCCAACACACATCTCTTACAGACCCCGATCCGTATCTCTCACGGTTTTCAAGACCGTTTTTTCCTCTCTGGCTCAGACTTGCCACGACTGCTTCCCCAGTCTGTGCAACATCCAGCCTGGAAAATATGGGAGCTCTGTCCAGCCTGACAGACTCCCAACACTCCACACAGACTCAGTCTCAACACCCTCTCAGAGACTCCCCCACACCATGTGCCAAACACTTCCTTACATACCTGTAGCCACTCCCACAGGTGAGGTATGGAGCACATGGTCTAGTCACATGCTCATAACCTCATCACAGGTCCTCCAAACTTACAACCAGCAGTGGGCGGTGTATGTGTGGTTAGTCAGTCCCACCCAGCTCTCTGGCTAACCCTGTAAGCCACCCTAGAAAATAAACAGAACTCTTGTAGGACTACAAGTCCCAGAACAACATTACCTTGGCTTACAGCACAGAGGAGCTCTGCGACACATACCTGCCATTCACAACAATGCTGGGGACTGTCTTTCCATCCAAATCACGCCTCCATGCATATCTTGAGGAGCATATACAGCGCCCAATAGCTGCAGCATGGGTCACTACACCACAACGCATAAAGTTAGGAAAAAAAAAGACTGCTTACAGGAACACAGTGCCTCTGAGCTCAGCAAACCCCCTCTCCTCATCAAACACGTGCCAAACGCTCATGATACACCACCATTATCATTGCTGAAGTGCTGAAAATACTTTTGTGGCAGCGCAAATATTTTCCCGCACTTTTACCGAATGATACCGTTTCTTCCGATTTTATGAAATTTTGCTCGTGTTTCCGATTAAGAATCCGAATGTGCCATATTTGTGCCTATTTTTTCATTGGCGATTGTTTTCTGAGCAAATTCGTTTGTCACTAGTCACGAGCGTGTCACGTACTTCAGGAAGATCTGGGGTTAGAAAGTTACTACGTATTGTTAATTGCAGATCTTCCACTTAGCTGATGTGTTTGGATTTCATATTAAATGTATTTAGTTTCCTTTGATGCTGAAGAGGTTAAAGACCTTTTCTATTCTGGTTGGAAACTTGCAGCTCCATCTCACAGCTGTTCCTGACCTGTTCATTTCCTCTCCCTCTAAAATCTGGGCAGACTTCTCTTCCTTGCCAGTGAAAGATTGCTTCCTAGCTCCTTGGATACAGGAAAGATGTATATCTTTGTACCGTGTTAGGGTGAGTTTCACGGTCAGGAACGCTGCGTGTTTGGCGCTGTGCGCTGGCGCAGCGCCAAACACCACGTCAGATGTTACAGCATAGTGGAGGGATTTCTAGAAATCCCGTCTCCACTATGCGTAACAATACGCAGGTGGCAAACCTGCGTAACGGACATGCGGCGCGTCTTTTTAGACCGCAGCATGTCCTCGCGTATTGCGGCGACGTGCGTCGCGCAACATAATTAACACAGGGCTAGTAGCCCTGCGCTCTTCCGGAGGTGTTCGGAGGTGTCCTGAACACCTCCGAAAGAGCGCGCGTCAGAAAGGGGCGGGGCTTAGACGGAGCGGAATTTCCGCTCCGTCAAAGCGCTATGGTTCCGGACCGTGGAACCATAGCTAAGCCAGTAGATAGAAAAATATTTGAATTGAGAGTCCTCATGGTTAATACCTTTTAATGGCTAACTGAAAGATGGTAACAAATTGCAAGCTTTCCAGACTACTCAGGTCTCTTCATCAAGCTAGACTAATAAAACATCTGAAGTATCACAAATTTATACACAAAACAGCACAGAAATAACGCAATAGATATCTATTGCGTTATTTCTGTGCTGTTTTGTGTATAAATATGTGAGTTTTCAGATGTATTAGTCTAGCCTGATGAAGAGACCTGAGTAGTCTGGAAAGCTTGCAATTTGTTACCATCTTTCAGTTAGCCATTAAAAGGTATCAACCACTGAGGACTCTCAATTCTAAATATTTTTCTAGCTCCTTGGAGACACTGTTCTGAACTGGAGATTATTGATGCTACTGGAGATTGTTGCATGCTTGTTTTGGTTGTATGCTTTCCTCATTGTACTATTTCCATTTGGTTGGTACATTCCTATCCCTCCCTATATACTGTACCTATCTGCCTTTGGTAAGTGTTTATGTAGGTTTGTTGCTTTCTGTTATTCCGCCCTGTCTTACATGTTAATACACTAGCAATTCTGTCCCAGGCCTCCTGGGGAGGAGGAGGGTATAGCTTAGGGCAGAGGTCTCAAACTGCATTCCTCAAGGGCTGCAAACAGGTCATGTTTTCAGGATTTCCTTGTATTGCACAGGTGATAATTTAATTACCTGCACAGATAATGATTCCAGCACCTAGTGCAATGCTAAAGGGTATGCACACTGAACAATATCGCTACGGATCACTAAAAAACGGCACATTAGCGATCCCGTTAGCGAGTTGTTCAGTGCGGCAGCTGCCAGCGACGAGCTTCCTGCTGTGATCTCGCTCGTCGCTGGAATCGTTCCGGACCCTATTTCTCGTCGGCGCTCCGCTGGGTAAGTATATTCGCTAGTTGGCACCTTTTCTTAGCGATTTAGCGGTACTTTTGTACCGCTAAAGTCGTTAAGAAGATCGCTAACGGTGATAGCGTCGTTAACTATATCGCTAAATGTGGCCGCACTTTAGCGATATAGAAACAATCCGCTAGCGATCGCATTAGTATGCGTC
This sequence comes from Oophaga sylvatica, assembly GCA_033576555.1. Lineage (NCBI taxonomy): Eukaryota > Metazoa > Chordata > Amphibia > Anura > Dendrobatidae > Oophaga > Oophaga sylvatica. The sequence continues at coordinate 85,837,846 of JARQOD010000001.1, forward strand.
GTTATCATGATCGCTAGGGAATTGTTTAGTGTGGCAGTACCTTAAGGATATCTTGAAAACACGCACGGTTTGCGGCCATCGAGGAATGCAGTTTGAGACCCCTGGCTTAGGGAATAACAGGAGAACAGCAAGTCTGGTGGCCCAAACCTCCTCACCTTTAGAGATACCTTTGGGAACAGGGACGGTTAGGGCCCCAGTCCTGGGGATGGTTCAGGGCCCCTTTACCTAATCACATACAATCACTGCGTGACATAGAAGCACTCATCCATAATAATTCATTTTTATTCGCAATATATCCATTATATTACATATAATTTACTAATGAAACCCTGCAACAACTAATATCATTCATGTTATCTCATAAAATAGTTTATATATTTGGAGAATTTTTTAAATTGATCTAAGTCTAATTTTCTTTTTTCAATCTTTGTATTTAATAGTGTTATATGAATCAATGTATTAGCCTACCCTATGAGGAAGAGACAAATTAAATATTTGGTCTACTACCAAGAGAGATATATCAATAGAGAATTCATTTAGAGAAGCATCCTAATGCAGCTAGATGAATTTCTAATTTAATATAAGGCAAGGGAATGAGAGAAAAAGTGCAGTAATCTGGACTTAAAAGGGAGATTTATCAATGCAATTATACAAGATTTTGTTTGAGAAATAGTGCTTGGCACAAATGTCATATTTACCAAAGATGCTGTAATGTCTTTCCTATTTGTAAAAAAATAAAATCCCTATATATATATATATATATATATATATATATCCATCTATCTAAATAGATATACACACACTGTAATTAGATAGATTATATATATATAATCTTTGTTTTGTTTTTTTTATGGGAATCATGTCACTGATTTCCAGGGCCTGTTTTTTTTTGTTTTTTTTTACTATATTTGCATAGTGTTCTGATTTTAGGAAAAATTTCCCATAGTATTTTACTAGCTAAAATATATTAAGGGTAGTCTGTCAGCAAATACTGACTGTTCAAACCAAGAAAAGGTGCTTGTTGGATCCTTGGTGCCACCAAACAATTAATTGCACCTGCCCTTTTTTTCTGTCTCTGCCCTTCGCTGCATCATATAAAGATGCCAATCAAGAAAGAGGAGAGGGGATGAAGAAAGAGGGAAAACAAGTAGGCAAAAAGGTGCACTGAACTGTCTGGCTGTGCTAGTGGTGCCACCTAGTACAGGATGCACAGAATCCATACATACGACTTATGGCTTTGTCAATGTGCACATATCATCACACATACCTCCAAACTTTCATAGAACAGAAACAGGGCTGAGGCGTGCGTTTGACCACAACCTTTGCCACACCCCAAGCCACACCTATTTACCATTTCTTTCCTCCCTTGCAGGAGATATCAAAGGGGTTGGCGACTTTCCATTACTGTTGCCTTTTTTTATTCCTTTTCCCCTTATTTGATCCATTTTTTGTGCCGATATGAAGCAGCATTTTAATGTGGTTTTTATGTGCAGAAAAGCTTTGATTCTTAACTTAATGTGAATACTTTTCCGTCCAGTTATGACAAGAGCATTCTTAAAGTGATACCTTTATTGGCTAACCAGAAAATTATATGTTCGCTAGCTTTCAGAGCTCAAAGCTTGTGAACATATAATTTTCTGGTTAGCCAATAAAGGTATCACTTTAAGAATGCTCTTGTCATAACTGGACGGAAAAGTATTCACATCGATTTTTCTGGCTAACACGGTACCACAATATAATTTATTATTGTACACCATTCTTAACTTAAAAAATTAAACTTTGTTTCTTACATACTTTTTTTAAATTCCAAATAGCAGCCTATAGAGAAAAAAAGGCCCAAACCGCACAGTTCAGCAGCGTCTTCAGTCATACAGTGAGCACAGAAATTACATCCGATTTGCTTGGACGGTTAGGCGGGATCACACATGCGAGAAACAGGCTGAGTCTCGCATGTGAAATCCCAGCTCTGGCGCCGGCACTCAGGAGTGGAGCGAGCGGCTGCATATAACTACATGCAGCCGCGCACTCCACTCCCGAGTGCCGGCGCCAGAGCTGGGATTTCACCTGCGAGACTCAGCCGTGTTTCTCGCATGTGTGATCCCGGCCTTAAATAAAGCAGAATTTCTGCGCAAAAAAAGCAGCAAAAAAAAAGCAACATTTATGCTACATGTGAACACAACCTAAATGTCAAAGTAAAGTGGATGTGATTTCATGAAAACTCCGGCCCTCTGAGTGACGAAAAACGCTGTTGTACTGTGCAGTTTTGGTCCTTTTTTGCTCTATAGGCTTTTATGTGGCGTCTGAAAAAAAATGTATGTAAAAAAAATGATATTGCATTTTAAGTACAGAATCAAAGCTTTTCTGTACAATAAAAACCACATTAAAAACGCAGCTTCACAAATGCATCAATTAAGGGGATAAAGGCAGAAAAATATTCGCAAACACACAATAATCAAAGAAGATTGTTATTGTGTTGCATGGTCAGGCCACCTGCAGAAAACATGCAGAAAAATAGCAGTAGAAAGAATGCAGCATTTACTCTACGTGTAAACATGGCCTTAGCATTACATTTTTGCTACATTTTTTATGGGCTTAATGGATAAAAAAAAAATCAATCACGCCATTCATTTACGCCATTTACCAGTCACCATAACTAATGTGATCACTGTGTTGTGTCAGTTGCTACGATTACAGGGACACTAAATAAGTCCATGTTATTTGCTCATTTGTGATATTTAATATTTAAAAAAAAACATTAAAATGACATTTATGTTATGGTTTTTCATTATTTTATTGTAAGGAAGAAAAAAGATCTGACTTTTTCTTCGCATGGAATACAAGGGCATAGAAATACACTGCTATATACAGATTTATTTCTATGTATTAGTATAATGTGCCTGTGGGTTCAGAGCCTGCAATGCAGCTACAAGTATAGAAAATCCTCCCAATCATGTCAGTGTAGTCTATGGCTGATAACTTTATGAGGAGACCAAATCATACAAAAAGAATATAGCATATTTGCAATTGTTTTTCAATAAATTATAAAAAATGTTATAGGAAGAAAACTTTCAATTTTTATTTTCCATCTAGAATACAGGAACATAGAAATTCATTGCTATGTTCATAAGCGCTGTCAATAATGCTGGTTAGGTACTCATACCACCCAACATCAAAAGTAGTTTTGCCCCTACCAATGTCAGTGTGCCACTAGAAATCGAGGCTCATTGCCTCACAATAGTGAGCAGCACATTTGCAACTGCTTCTCTTCTTACTCTGTAGCAGATATAAAAGACCTCTTCTCCCTAAATGTGACAAGGGCACATTTCTATCCTAACTGGTAAAAGGGACTGGTACTGGAGAAAAATTTTGGAATTTCTCATTCTCTGAATGGAGTGAAAGATGACAATACAAGACTGTGATCTTTCTTTCTGTTGTAACTTTCTAGTCCCTCCCTCTTGTCCTTCTCTAACACACTGAGGCCTGTTTCACACGTCCAGATATTTCCGGCACCGGAAAAATCGGTCCCGGAGATATCCGTGTCCGTTTGTCTGTGTGCATATGTGGTACATCCATGTGGCACACGTGTGGCAACCGTATCAGGACCACACGGACGGCCGCCAGAAAATGATGGCGCTGAGGTGACAGAAGTCCAGCTGTCAGCATGCACAGACTCAGTGACTTCACCGCTTGTCACTGAGCCTGTGCGCGCTGCTTCCATTCATTTCCCAGTAGATAAACAGTCGGAGCGGCTACATTAGCAGCGATCCGGATGTAAACTGATTAACCCCCTGAGATGGATTGTGCCGTGGGACTTGACTGTACGGCGGACAGGTATTGGTATATTGTTGCTTTTTTATTTTGTTTTTATTCAAGGAGAACAATGGCTTCGATATTGGATTATGAGTACAATAAAGATTTTAAAACTGTGTATTCTTTCATTAAAATACTTTCTTCTTATTGTGTGTGTGTGTTTTTTAACCCTTGAATAACTCTAGGATTAGTAATGAATAGATGTCTTATTGACACCTCTTCATTACTAAGCTGGGCTTAATGTCACGTTACAATAGTAAGGTGACATTAACCCCTTATTAACCCCACTTGACACCACTACAGGGCAAGTGGGAAGAACCGACAAAGCTCCAGAATAGGCACATCTAATAGATGCGCCTTTTCTGGGCAGCTGTGGGCAGCTGTTTTTAGGCTTACAATAGCTATTTCTTCCCCGGTGGCCGTCCATGCGCACGGAGGAAAGTGTGAACTGTTCTCCGTGTCCACATGTGCTGCAATTTTGCGGACCATGCTGCCGGAGAAAAACGGACATGTCTACGTATTTTGCACACGGACACAAGGTCCGTCAAAACACACTGAATGTGAATGGGTCTAAGTGTGTCAATGTCTTCGGTAAGTGAGAAAACTGTCACTACACGAACCGGAGACACTGACATGTGAAAGGGGCCTGAAACAAAGCTTCACAAATTTTAAGATGTGCTGTATCACAAATATCACACCTAGCTTGGTATAATTTCAAAGTTGAGATAGGTCTTGCTACGGTTTCACATCCTAAGCAATTTTTTTTCCTAAATATAATGTCCACTGATCTAGACTCTAAGGCTGGAGTCACACTAGAGAGGAATACGGTCGAGTGCTATGCGATAAAAAATCGCATTGCACTCGGACCAATGTTAATCTATGGAGCAGCTCCCATAAGCTGATTTTTTTTCTTGGCCATATTATCCAGGCTGAGAAAATTGAAAATACAGAAAAGCATAGTAAAACCAACGTATAAAAATACTGTGTTGTAAAAAAAAATAACAGTAAACAGCAAGTGCTAATAATAAGATGAAAAAACACAGGGTATTTGGTTAATACGTATTTTGCAAAAAATGTATATTAAGCCGCTCTACCAAACGTCAAGTATACCCATATCAGAGCAGTCCCTGACTGATGTATTTAATCCCTATCTGATATATGTAAAAATCTGTCATGTGTATAATACCTGTATGAGCAGGATTCAGAAAGGTTAATGTCCAATGTGGACATGCTGCATAGAACGTCTTTTATGTGCACGGCTCACAAAGGAGGGGTGGAGAATCCTATCTTGCAGAAACAAGAAACAATTGAATACAAACAGAAACACATAGCCATGTACAAGTGAACAAGCATGAAGGGACTTGTTCACACCCCCAGAAGACTGAAAACACAGAAAAGCATATAAAACAACGTATAAAATACTCTGTGTAAAAATAACAGTAACAGCAAGTGCTAATAATAGATGAAAAAACCACAGGGTTGGTTAATACTTTTTTTTCAAAAAGTATATAAGCTGCCTACCAAACGTCAAGTATCAGAGCAGTCCCAGACTAATGTATTAATCCCTATCTGATATTTAAAACTAGTCATGTGTAATACTGTATGGCAGGATCAGAAAACTAATGTCTAAGTGGACACTGCATACAACGGCTTATGTACACGGCTCAAAAGAGGTGGAGACCTCCAGTCTTGCAGAAACAGAAAACGATTGAATACAAACAGAACACATGAGCCATGCACACAGTGAATAAGCATGTAGGGCGTGTTCACACACCAGAAGACTGAAACACAGAAAGCATAGTAAAACAACATATAAAAAATGCTGTTGTAAAAAAAAATAACAACAGTAAGCAGCAAGTGCTAATAATAAGATGAAAAACCACGGATATTTGGTTATACGTTTTTGCAAACATGTAATTAAGCCGCTCTACCCAATGTCAGGTATACCCGTATCAGAGCATCACTGACTAATGTATTTAATCCTCTCTGATATATTTAAAAACCTGTCATGTTTAAATACCTGTATGAGCGATTCAAAGTTAATGCAGTGGACACGCTGCATAAACGGGTTATGTGCACGGCCAAGGAGGGTGAGACCTCCCTAGTCTTGCAGAAACAAAACGCGATGCAGCTATTACGGCATATACGCCAATGCAAGTGTATGGGGTGAAAAACTACGGATTACCCACGGACCAGATGGTGACTTGCGAGAATAGCAAGACTTCTCCAGTGACAGGAAATGGACTCGGCATTATCAGGAAGCGTGAATGCTATAGCTTAGAAGCGTGCCAGACATCCGGAACAATGCTCCGCGAGTCCACCATCATGTCCACATACATAAACGTGAAATGCTTATCGTTGGTCGAAGAGAGGCCAGAACTGTGGAAACAGGGACGCAATTATTCTGACCGGGCGCGAGAAGAAGCGCATAGAGAGGATCGTGTCCAAATGTTTCCTGATTATTAGTACTTAAATAACTTATATCCTTTTTTAAAAATCATATTAATGTGCAAAATAACATGTTTTCCCATTAGACCCTAAAATAATAATATGTGTAGGTTTTGGCCATTCTGTGAAATATATCTGATGTTTAAATTACACCTTACTAGCCCGCATGACACTGTAAAATATATATTAAAGTGTTCTGAAAATTGGGCATTGTCCTAATAAATTATTGTGTCACATTTCAGTGGAAGATGTCATTAGAAGGCTGGTGCAGCATCTGTGACCAATATAGGCGGGAACGTCAGCAGCGGGCCAGGAGTGGGGATGCAGCACCGACCAAGAGAAAATATATTTATTATGACTGGCTGTCCTTTCTGGCTCCCATTCTCGATCATCAGACCGTAAGTACATACATCACACAACATTTCACATATGCTGTGTAGGGTCATATTTACAATTTTTTTTTTTGTTTCACATTTTAAAACAGAAATCAGTCCAACCTCACTGAGAGGGAGACAGGGTCTGATTCAAAGGCCATTTTTGATCCAGTCGGGGAGGTGAAGAGGTGGCTGGCCCATTTTCTGAACCTTCCAGCTGCATCCCACAACCTCCACCAGCTCCAGCCCCAGCACCAGACCCAGCACCACCAGTGGCATCATGCAGAGTGGATGTAGTGCAACAGGAGGACCAGGGCAATAACAGCAGCCCTACTGTGCCTCTTGAGGCATCACCCCAGCCTGCCGTCATACCCCGCCGTGGCCGACTAAGAAGAAGAGACATCCATGCCTCTGACACAAGGAGGCATGTGGATATTGGGGTGCTAAATTATCTGTCCAGGGCTGCCCAGGATGATGGTGAGGAGGCCTATGCCCGCAGCCTGACCCTGTACCTCCGTCCATTACCCCGGTAGGTTAGACTGCGTGTGCGAGGATCCATTCAGATCCTGATTCATGCCTGCACACCCCCAATAACCTATATGAGGATTTTGAGTTTTTGGAATGGTGGCAGCTGTCAGCCCACAACCTGCTCAGAATTTCCTCAAACCCAGAAGTGCAGGCTCAATTAGGATCTGAGCCACCTCCTCCACGGGTGTCTACACCACATCCCAATCCACTCCCAACCCAACATTGGCCTCCACAGGCCCGAATGGCAGCCTATAATCCACATGCCCAATATGGCCACTTGATCAGATCCAGTGTTGGAGGCTGGTCCCAACCTGGTTTTGGTCGACATGGCCATATTGGGGGGTATGAATCACGTGGCTACCAACATCCACAGGAGTATCATCTCCAATATCCATCTGGCCACTCCTATAGTCACCACCAGGATCCTAGCCACATCACCTATCCTGCCCCAGAATATATTTTTATCACCTCATTTACGTTAGCTTCACTCAACTGAGTGACTGACTGGAGGACCCACCATTTGGCACAAAGAATGTCAAAGACGCACTCCACCAGTCGTTGTGCGCGTGATAGGCTCAAGTTAAAGATTCTGCGTTGATGGTCCAGGTTTCCACGGGGATAGGGCCTCATTACATGATGGGTCAATTGAAAGGCCTCATCTGCATACAAGGACATAAGGCACAGGTTCAATATTGGAGCCTGGAAGCTGACGTGGGGTGGTAGGTCCAAATGATTATTGCGCAGCCGCCGACCCATAATGGAAGAATTGCAGACTCTAGAGTCTCTAGTTCTTCCATAGACCCCAATATCTACAATTATAAACCGGTAGTGACTGTCGACCAGGGCCAACAGCACTACAGAAAAATATTGTTTATAATTATAGAATTGGGACCTGAGTTTGGCGGTTTACGCACACGGATGTGCTTCCCATACAGGGCTCCAAAGCAATTGAGAAACTGGCAGTGCTCCTCAAATCCCCTGGAAATCTGCAACCAGTCTTCCATCTTTGGCTCTGGCATGACCACTTGATGAAATTGTGACCAGAACTGGTAGTCCGGACAATGCCTGATATTATGCAGTGCCGCATATGAAAGACCAGTTGTGAGGAATCTACAAGAAAAGAAAATATAAAGTAAAATTAGCTAACATGTTGAAGGTTAAAACCTAATCACATTAATCAAAGTTACAGTGTCTAACTAACAAGCCATGCAATCACAACATAAAAAGAGTTCCAATGGCTATGGGATTTTAGAAACAAATACATATTATTATTAATAATGCAAGGTTTGATTTTGGATATATATTACGACTAAAACAAAATTTTGAAACAGAACTATATACTAAATTTGGAAACATCATCAACATACAGTATGAGGAGAAATACATACCGTAACGTAAGGAGAAGGTGCTCCTCAGCAGAAATACATTTGCGCATCCTGGTGTCCTGAAAGGTGATCCCAGGGCGCACTGTCTCCAACAAAATATCAAAGATGGCAAGGCTCATGCGACAATATTGGTAAAACTTGACGGGATGTTTCTGCAGTGATGCATAGAGACGGTGGAAATGGCCTTTAGTGAGACGTTGCCTCAAAAGCGGATGGACCCACAGTCGTCTCCTCCTCCTTGGATCCACAATCACTGGGTATGGCTGGCCAAAGCGGCGTGACAAAACCCAATTGTATAGCACCCGCTCAGTTGGGGTGAAGCTAAGTCTATCTGACATTTTTCACACAAACCACAAATACACCAACACAAGCACGGAAACAAAATGGCCAGATTGGAGGCTGCCACCTGTTGTAAAGCCAATAAATAGGGTTGCTGATGATGATTTCAATTATTTTCAGTCCTCAAAACCGTTAAATGTCGATTTTGCAAGGTTGCGAGAAAAAAACGCTATACGGATGTCATACAGATTCTTACATGTGCAAAAAACGCAGCCTCGCATTGCCAACAGATCACATATGGATCACTGTTCAGGGAACATTTCTGCGTATTACGACCGTGAAATACAGACCGTATTTTTATACGCTGTGTCTGACTCCGGCCTAAGGGTGCAAACAGACGGACGTATTTCTCATACGAGGATCGCATCACAGTACACGGACTGACCTGGCACCTCTCCTGACCTGAGCTCACGGTCATTCCAAGGATTGCAATGTGATCCTCGCACGAGAAATACGGCGTGTTTGTGCCCTAAACCAAGAAAATGTCAGGATCGGGCTGGGACAGTTAAAGGTAATTGTTTCAGACCATCATTTTAAGAATGCTAACCTTACGTATTGCTAGAGTCAGAAAAGGGCCAGTGCACTTACAGCAAACTATGGACAATGTATTATACTAGTACGGTTTTATACACATAACTTAAACTCTCCTTTGAATACAACTTGGTTCGGAGAAATGCAGGTAATTTAAATCAGTAAGTGGTAAAAACCTCAAAAAATATAAAAAATATATAGTGCTCCCTTGCTACTCTGTGCCTTTAGTCTTATGTATCACACTGCTCAAATGTGCTTGCACAGTCACACATATGTTTTGGTAAAGATTAGTAGGGGACGCACAAGTTGACATCTCTGGGAAAAGATGACATTTACAGACTTTTTTCTTTTGTAAGTAATGTTCATATTCCCATATGACAACCACAGCTTTTCCGAAATAAATGATCTCTTGGTGATATACATTTTTACATGCTGAAATCTAATTTTACCAGTGTTTTCAATGTTCTTTGTTATGAAAACAGTTGAAGAAAGTAATTGTCTTACTCTTCTCTTCCCATTACTCTCTGGAGCTGAACATTTTTCTTCCCCTGTGAAGCCGTAAATTTATTTACAAAACTCCAGTGTTGTAACAGAAATTACTTGCTTATATAGAAAAGAGATGTAAGAGAAAAGGATAAGAAAGTTCTTGGCATCCAATCAGAAATACCTTTGAGGACATTATTATTTTCAAAGTGTTATAAATGCAAAGACTGCCGTGTTCATATAATCATAGAATGTTACAGTTGAAAGGAACCTCCAGGGTCATCGTGTCTGTCCAGCCTCTGTTTGAAGACTTCCATTGCAGAAGAACGCACCACCTCTCATGGTAGCCTGTTCCACGCATTGATTTCTCTCACTGTCAAAAAATTTTTTCTTATGTCTAATCTGTATTTTCTCTCTTTCACTTCCATCCCATTGCTTCTCATGTTTCCATGTACAAATGAGAATAATGATAATCTCTCTACAATGTGACATCCCTTCAGATATTTGTAGACAGCAATGAAGTGTGCACTAAGCCTTCTTGTTTGCAAGCTAAACAATCCCAGATCCTTTAAATGTTTCTCATAGGACATACTTTGCAGTCTGCTCATCATCCTGGTAGCTCTTTCTTGAACTTGCTTCAGTTTTTCAATATCTTTTTTAAAATGTGGTGACCAGAACTGGACACAGTTTGCCAGATGAAGTGTGACCAAGGAGTAGAGGGGGATATTTACTTCACATGATGTAGACTCTATGCTTCTCTTAATACATCCTAGAACTGTGTTTGCCTTTTTTGCTGCTGCATCACACTGTTGACTCATGTGCAGTATATGATCAATTAGTATACCCAAGTTTTTTCATATGTGCTGTTGCTTAGCTCTATTCCTGTAGTTGTCATTTTTGCTGTTTGTGCCAAGATATAGAATCTTTAATTTCTCCCTGTTAAATCCAATTCTATTAGTTGCTGAGAAATTGGTCAAGCATAACTAAATCTTTCTGAATTCTTCTCTGTCTTCTCTAGTGTTCGCTGTCCCTCCTAGCTTTGCATTGTTTGCTAATTTGGTTAGTTTACCTTCAGTTCCTCTATCTAAATCATTTATAAAAATTAATTGAACAACACTGGGACCAGGACAGAGCCTTGTATACCCCACTTGAAACACTTCCACTTGAATGGGCAACTATTTATTACCACTCTGAGTACGATCACTGAGCAAGTTATGAATCCACCTAACCATAGCCTTGTCAATCTCATACTTGGTCATTTTTTCAATAAGGATACTATGAGATAGCTTCTCATTTCTGATCCCATTGCATGAACCTGGCCATATGAGCCGACCATGAGTTCTAACAAACTCCATTACCGTCAAGTAAGTCAAATCCAGCTAAATAGCACTTGAAGAAAATCTTGTCTCCTTACTTATCATTAGAGGAGAATATGTTTTCACAGCAAGTTATTTTACACTGAAAATGTATATGTTATGCTTACCTACAATGGGGAAAATAAGTATTTGATACATAGGCAATTTTCCAAATTTTCCCACCTACAAAGAATGGAGAGGTCTATAATTTTTATCGTAGGTACACTTCAACTGTGAGAGACAGAATCTAAAAATAAAAAACAGAAAATCTCATTGTATAATTTTGAAGTAACTAAATTGCCTTTAATTGCATGAAATAAATATTTGATCACATAAAGACCAGCAAGAATTCTGCCTCTCACAGACCCGTTGTCACGGGTTTACCATGACAGAGAGGGGCCAGAAGATTATGGTGTCAGATTTCACATACTCCTGCACTAATTAGAAGCACTTCACCGTCATTTTAAACAGTACAGGTTTCTGCTAGCAGTGCAGAGGTTAATCTGTTCAGCTGAGAGTTCCTGAAGCTTTACAGCTGTTCAGTGTTTTCCCCTCTGCTATATATCAGGAATTGCCGGTGTTAGTTTCATACTGCCTGGTTCTGGAGTTTGAGATGTTGGTTGTTTGAGGAAGTATTGGAGTGTTGTTCAGAAAACTGTTGCTTGGTGATTTGTCTGTGTGCATATCCTCATCCTCTCCTATTTGGTTTTTCCTTCCTTTACTTCCCTGTGTTCCACTCTGTTGTTTGTGAGTGCATGTTTGTATGACTGGTATTTTCATTTATCCTTGTATGTCTGCCCTTGTTATCTAGTTTGTGTATTCTTATACACTACAACTCCCCAGTAGGGGAGGGAACAGATAAGGACTGCTTTAGGAGCTCAGCTAGACATGTGGCCCAGCATCTTCACTGGGATATTCTGCAACTGTGCCGTGACATTAACACTGGCCTAAACCACTTTTTTATCCATCATGGATCCAGTGACTACTATGGCAGGGCAACCTCAGCAATTCAGCCTGGAGGTAGCAGACCTATGTACTGTTGTTTGGCAGCACTCAAAGCACTGGTTTGTTGACCACAACTCCCAGGCAACCCTTGGTGGAGCCCAATATTGCTTTGCATGACAGGCTCTCTGGGGGGCAAGACAAGTTTGCTGTTTTCAGGGAGACCTGTAAGATTTACTTTAAATTACATCTCCACCCCTCAAGAACCGAGACACAAAGGGTGGTGATCATAATTTCTCTCCTTCATGGTGACCCTCAAGCCTGGGCATTTTCTCTCCTGGCAGGCTCTCAGTCGCTTCGGACAGTTGGGAAATTTTTTCAGGCGCTGGGCCATATATACGACGACTTCGACCATGTCTTCCTGGCCAAGTCTATGCTACCAACATATACTAAGTGGAATGCACCCACTCTCCATAGCCAGTTTAATCAAGGGGTATCTGTAAGGGTAAAGAATGCCTTTGTATGAGACTCTGGTTTCCCTTGAGGCAGGCATGTCTCTGGCTATTCATGTGGACCTATGTCTTCACCAGAGACATAAAGAGACACTCCAATTTGTGGGGGGTCCCAGGGTCAAGGGAACATAGGTCTAAGTGAAATCAGGAACCCGTGCAGTTTGGTGGGTCAACTCGTTCTTTTGGTCCAACTATAGTTCGATGTAAAGGAGTGTGTGTTTTTTTCTATGTTGGAAAGGGTCATTTTTATGGGTGCTTGTCCTTCTTAATCACATTGTAAATAGCTGCTGGAAAACTAAGGAGCCCGGGTCGAGGGGCGTTTGGCAACTCGGGTTTACATATTTCCTCGGTGGGTAAGTCACAATTTTTTTTTACCGGCCAAGATCCATATGGGCAAAAATAAGGTGGTTATTTCAGCCTTTCTGTACAGTGAGGCAGGGTTTAATTTGATCAACACTAGGTTCATCCAGGTCCATGGCCTCAAACCACATTAACTGTCAAGACCAATACCCATAATCGCAATTGACTCTGCATCCTTGAGCCAGGGATATTTTACTCTGGTTGTTCGAGTGTTACCGTATTTTTCGGGCTATAAGACGCACTTTTTCCCAAAAAAATTGTGAGGAAAATGGGGGTGCGTCTTATAGCCCAACCGCAGCTTACTGGGGGGTTGCGGCAGCGGTGTGGCGGTGGCAGAGATGCGGCGTTGCAGAGGCGCGGTGGGCGGCGTGCACCTGAGCAGGGTCCCTTCCTCAGGTGGTGAGGTGACGCCGCGGCACCGAGAGCAGACAGGACAGCAGAACGGGGATTGCCGGTGGTGGCAGAGGCGCGGTGGGCGGCGTGCACCTGAGCAGGGTCCCTTCCTCAGGTGGTGAGGTGACGCCGCGGCACGGAGAGCAGACAGGACAGCAGAGCCGGGTTTGTCGGTGGTGGCTGCCATCTTCCTGAGGCGGCGCGTGCGCAGAGTACTCTGCTTCCTGGGGCTTCAGAAAAATGGCCGCCGCGATCTCTATCTGCGCATGCCCATGCTGACTGACCAAACACAGCATGATCGCACAGGAGATGCAGCACTTCCTACCCGATCAGACGAGAAGCTGGCAGTGGAAGCTGCTGACCTGCTGCTGTGAGAGCTGGGGGGAGGTGCTGGAACAGCCAGGGACGAGCTGAGCACTGCCCCCGGATGATTAACCCTGCTGATGCCATGATCATGAGCCATCACTTCATTTGGAGGACAGTGAAGAGATGCAGGGACCAATGACAGCATCTCTGCATCTCTTACTGCTGTAATTGGATACTAAATGTAACTATCCAATCACAGCAGTGTGTCAAATGGTGGGGGGGGGAACAGTAGCTCAGCTACATCTTATCACTCTGCCTGTGACATTGTTAGAGATAAGAGCTGTGCTGTGTCAAGATCTGCTCTCGATACCAGCCAATTTGACATTCAAAATCTCAAATGATGCTCCTTCCCTTCTGAACACTGCTGTGCGCCTAAAAATTGGTCTTTCTCCACACATGGGGTATCTGTGTACTCAGGAGAAATTGTACAACAAATATTGTGGTTCATTTTCTCCTGATACCCTTGACAAAATAAAAAAAATTTTGTCTAAAAAAACATTTTGGGGGAAAAAAAGTTAGATGTTCATTTTTTCCTTCCACATTGCTTCAATTCTTGTGAAGTACCTATAGGGTTAATAAACTTCTTGAATGTGGTTTTGAACACCTTAAGGGGTGCAGTTTTTAGAATGGTGTCACTTTTGGGTATTTTCTGTCATATTGACCACTCAAAGTCACTTCAAATGTGAGATGGTCACTAAAAAAAATGGCTTTGTAAATTTTGTTGTAAAAATAAGAAATTGCTGGTCAACTTTTAACACTTATAACTTCCTAACAAATAAAAATTTTGTTTCCAAAATTGTGCTGATGTAAAGTAGACATGTGGGAAATGTTATTTATTAACTATTTTTTGTGACATATCTCTCTGATTTAAGGGCATAAAAATTTAAAATTTGAAAATTGCAAAATTTTCTAAATTTTCACCATATTTCCATTTTTTTCATAAATAACTGCAAGTTATATCGAAGAATTTTTACCACTACCATGAAGTACAATATGTCACGAGAAAACAGTCTCAGAATCGCCAAGATCCGTTGAAGCATTCCAGAGTTATAAGCACATAAAGTGACAGTGGTCAGAATTGTAAAAATAGGCCTGGTCCTTAACCTACAAAATGGCTTGGTCATTAAGGGGTTAAGCAAAAACTATGCAAAAGCTAGCCAGAAATTGAACCCCTCTAACAGAAATAAGATTTTTGGGAACACCATGTTCAGAATCGCCTGACCTATCAATAAAGAAAGGATTAACCTGATCGCTAAACAGCGTAGCGAGAAAAAAAATCAAAACGCCAGAATTAAGTTGTTTTGGTCGCCGCAACATTGCATTAAAATGCAATAACGGGCGATCAAAAGAACGTATCTGCACAAAAGTGGTATCATTAAAAATGTCTGCTCAGCACACAAAAATAAGCCCTCACCCAACCCGAGATCACGAAAAATGAAGACGCTACGGGTCTCGGAAAATGGCGCAATTTTTTTTTAAGCAAACTTTGGAATTTTTTTTCATCACTTAGATAAAAGAGAACCTAGACATGTTTGGTGTCTATAAACTCATAATGACCTGGAGAATCAAAATGGCAGGTCAGTTTTAACATTTAGTTAACCTAGCAAATAAAACAAGTGTGGGATTGCACTTTTTTTGCAATTTCACCGCACTTGGAATTTTTTCCCATTTTCTATTACACCACATGGTAAAACCAATGGTGTCGTTCAAAAGTACAACTCGTCCAGTAAAAAATAAGCCCTCACATGGCCATATTGATGGAAAAATAAAAAGTTATGGCTCTGGAAAGAAGGGGAGTGAAAAACGAAAAAACGAAAAACCGAAAAAAGCTCCAGTCATTAAGAGGTTAACAATATGAGAAATGAACAATGTTTTTAAGCTCTTAGCACTTGGCAGCTTTTGAAGTGGCACCAAATGATCCATTTTGCTTAAAGGGTCCATCACCACCTACACTGCAGTGTTACCACAAGTTAGGCAAATCAGTGACATGCACAAGTGAGTCCAAGGTTGTGGCGGAACCTCATTAGTGAAGAGATAACCCACTGATAGGGATTGTGAATAGAGATGAGCGACTTTGCCTCCGGGAGGGTCGAGTCGGGTTTCGGACCACCCGACTTTCACAAAAGTCGAGTCGAACGAAATCGGCCGACTATCGGAAAAAGTCGAAGGTCCGACTGAAACACGAAACCCAAAGCAAGTCAATGGGGAAGCAAAGTCGGCAGGGAGTGGAGGACAGTAAACACACCTACAGTGCCCATTTCAATGCCAACGACATCAATTCTTATTACTTAAGCTTGTCAACCTTAATTTACTTTATAATAATAGTTACGCATTGAAAACTGGGGGTTACTTGGCTAAAGTTGTGGGGGGGGGGCAGGGCTGGCTCCAGGTTTTCGTGGGCCCCAGGTGAAAGAGTGTCAGTGGGCCCCTTTAAGACATACCACAATTCATGATGCTCCGATACGGCAGAGAAATATAGGTATAGTACAATGCCAAATACTTCACTTCTTACATTACATGACTGATATCTATTTTAGATTCTACAATAGCTCGAAAACTGGACAGTATATTCCTCCAGATAGTATTATGGCCACCACATAGTGCGCCATACAGAATAATGAGCCCAATATATTGCTCCATACAGAATAATTGGTCCCATATAATGTTCCATACAGTATGTGATGAGCTCCACATAATGCTACAGTATATGATGGTCCCCATATGTGCCATACAGTATAGGACGGTCCCCATGGAGTATAATGAGCCCCACATACTGCTCCATACAGTATAATGAGTCGTATATAAAGCTCCATATAGTGTATGATGGGCCCCATATATTGCTCCATACAGAATGGGCTCCATATAGTGCTCCATACAGAATAGGCCCTATATGTGCTCCATATGATGCTCCATACCCTATATGATACCCCATAAATAATGAACCCCATATGATGCTCCAGTATATGATAGGCCCCATGGATGATGCTCCAGTGTATGATGGGCCTATATAATGCTCCATATATAATGGGCCCAATATGATGCCCCAGTGTATAATGGGCCCCGTATATGATGCTCCAGTGTATGATGGGCCCCATTTATAATTTTCCAGTGTATGATGGGCCCCATGGATGATGCTCCAGTGTATGATGGGCCTATATAATGCTCCATATATAATGGGCCCCATTTATAATGCTCCAGTGTATAATGGGCCCCGTATATGATGCTCCAGTGTATAATGGGCCCCATATATGATGCTCCAGTGTATGATGGGCCCCATTTATAATGCTCCAGTGTATGATGGGCCCTATGGATGATGCTCCATTATATGATGGGCCTATATAATGCTCCATATATAATGGGTCCCATATGATGCTCCAGTATATGATAGGCCCCATGGATGATGCTCCAGTGTACAGTGTATGATGGGCCTATTTAATGCTCCATATATAATGGACCCCATTTATAATGCTCCAGTGTATAATGGGCCCCGTATATGATGCTCCAGTGTATGATGGGCCCCATTTATAATGCTCCAGTGTATGATGGGCCCCATGGATGATGCTCCAGTGTATGATGGCCCATATATAATTCTCCAGTGTATAATGCTCCCCATATATTGCTCCTAACATTAAAAAAAATGAAATACCTCTCCTCGCTGGGCACTGCTCTACTCTGGAGTCCTCAGCCTCACCATCTTCTAGCTTTCTGCACTTGGACTGTTCAGGCAGAGGGCGTACAGACGTGACATCATCGCGCTCTCTGACCTGAATGTCACTGTCAGGAAACGCATAAGACGTCACAGCGGTGGAGCAGGGAGAGGTAAGTATTGCAAGTGCTGGGGCCCTGAGGAAGCAGGGGGGGCCCACTCGTGGGCGATGGCACGGGCACAGGGCCCCTCATAGTACGCCGGTTTCTCTGATGGCGAGTGGGCCCCCCCACTGTCAGAGACACCGGCGTACTATGAGAAGGCCCTGTGCCAGTGCCGTCGCCTACGAGTGGGCCCCCCACCTGCTCAGGGCACCAGCACTTGCCCGGGTGCGCCAGGTGCTGACGATGGCCCTGGGGGGGTACAGCCCAGTTAGGGAGGTGGAAAAACTGGCATATGTTGAGGTGTAGGCTGGACGTTCAGCAGCTGCAAATGGAGGAATTGGAGAAGTCGGAGGAAGAGGAGGACAAAGCGAGCCATTTTGTTGGCAACCTATGTGTCATCAGGGAAGGTGGTACAAAATTCTTTGAAACCCAGGCATGGTTCATTTTAATGAAGGTGAGATTACCAACATTTTGGGTCAACAGCCGGGTCCTTCTTTCTGTCAGGATTGATCCAGCAGCACTGAAGACTCTTTCTGATAGCACACTACCAGCGGGGCAAGCGAGCTCCTGTAAGGCACATTGTGCCAATTCAGGCCAGGTGTCCAGTTTACAGGCCCAGTAGTCAAAGGGGAATGTACTGTGAGGGAGAACATCGATAGGGGAGGAGAGGTAATTTTGAACCATAGCTGACAACTGCTGTCTCCTGTCTGTTGCAATCGATTCAGTATTACCAGTCGTGTGAGCGTTACTGGAGAAATCAGTGCACAACATGGTCATGAAACCCCTGTATTGATTCTTATAAACATGAATAATGACATGCTCCTGGACAAGCTCAGGACAAGGCAACGCGTTTCGATCACAGGGATCTTTATCACAGCTGACATATTCAGACAAAGGCACATATTTAAGACAAAGGAAGACCAATCACGATCAGAAAAAATTTCATGTGATTTTTGACAGGTCCTTTAACAATTTGCACATAACGAATAAAGAAACAAAAACAATATTTGCACAAATAAAATCAATGCAAAAAATATAAAATTAATGATGGAACATCAATTCGTTTCTTTTGTTGAGACCAAATGGATATCTGGTATGTAGATTAAAGATCCAGAAAGCTTCACGTGTGAGGAGTCGCTGACGTGCATCTCCACCTCGGGCAGACAGGTTAACACTTTCAATACCTGTGACTTGGAAAGAAGAAACATTGCGAGCATGCTGAAAAATAAAATGTTTAGCAGCAGCAGAAATATTGCGATTCGAAGAAACATTCTTTATATCCTGCAAATGTTCAGCGATCCTGATTTTTAATTTCCTAGTGGTGCAGCCTATATAAGATAAATTGCAAATAGTGCACATAATTTTATATACCACATAGCATGAATTACAATTGATATATTTGTTAATGTTATAAATCGCAGTGCTGTCATTATTTTCAAAGGTTTTCGTTACACAAACATATTTGCAAAGTGCACATCTATTGTGGCCACATTTATAAAAACCTTTGATGTTCTAACCACAATGTTTTATGAGAAGAAAAATTATTACTGAACATGCTTGGAGAAACTTTGTTACCAATAGATGGCGCTTTCCTTGAAACAACATTAATACCTGACGATAGAATATCGGCAAGAGAGGGATCTTCATATAAAATAGGCAGCGATCTCAAAATGATTTTTTTAATGTCCCCAAATTGAGGACTATATTGAGCACAAAAATATGGTTTCAAAACAAGATCATTTTTTTGTTGTCGCCCTCCACTAATGAGATCCTCTCTGTTTTTATTACTTACAATTGTTCATGCTCTTTTTAAGGACCATTTAGGATAATTTCTGTTTTTTAATCTTGTATCCACACAATTAAATTCTGTTTCCAAAGCTGCAGGATCGCTGCAGTTTCTCAAAATTCTCGTATATTCACCCAAAGGAATCGATTTGATAGTATGTTTGGGGTGACTGCTTGCTGCATGCAAGATAGAATTACCAGCACAAGGTTTGCTGAATGTTTTAGTAATAATGACAGAGTCATGTACCCCATATAAATCAAGATCTAAAAAAGAAATTTTGTTATGGTGAAATTTATGAGTAAAATGTATATTGAATGGATTAGAATTGATATAATCAATAAATCTGGATATGGCAGGTACATCACCACTCCAAATGATGAGTAAATCATCAATATATCTGCCATACCAAGCAATCGAGTCAATAAATGGATTAGTAGCTGAAAAAATAAAAAATATTCCCAATATGACATAACAAGATTAGCTAGGGATGGTGCAAATTTCGCACCCATCGCCATGCCAGATTTTTGTAAAAAAAATTTATTGTCAAATGAGAAAAAATTGTGGGTTAATAAAAATTGAATAACTTGTAAAATATAATTAATGAGATCCTGGGAATAATTGCTGAATTTCGTTAAGACAAACTGCAGCGCTGTCATGGCAACATTGTAAGGTATACAGGTATATAAAGAAGTCACATCACAACATAACCAAGTATATTCTTTAAACCAGATTTTCTTGGAAAACATTCTCAACACTTCTTTGGAATCTTTAATATAACCAGGAGTGATTTGTACTAGTGGTTGAAGTAGTGAGTCAACCCATTCACCCAGATGTTCATTTAAAGATCCAATCCCTGAGACAATGGGTCTCATGGGGGGATTTTCATATCCTTATGAATTTTTGGAAGACCATGCATGATAGGGATAATGGGATGAGACACTGTGAGATAATCAATTTGTTTTTTGGTTAAAATACCAAGGCTGAAACTCTCATTGATAATTTGGATAATCTCACTTTTAAATTTATCAGTAGGATTTGTATGGAGTTTTTCATATACATCACTGTCAGACAAGAGAGACATAATTTGAGAATGATAATCCTCTTTATTCAGGATGACTACCATGACACCCTTGTCCGACATTTTAATTATTATATCTGACATACTTTTGATCTCATCTAATGCAGCTTTCTGGGCTTTTGTTAGATTAGAATGATTTCTGCTGCTGCCCATTTTAACCCTATCATGCAGGATTTTTAAATCCCTCTCTATCACCTCCTGGTATTTAGTCATGCAATCAGGCCTGGATTGAATGGGATAAAAAGAGGGATTTTTTGTTTTAAACACAGGTGCATGAATGGTATCCAATTCATTATCATGGGAATGAGTAGACAAACTAAATAAAGTGTTGAGAGATACCTGTTCTCTGAAAGACAAGTCAGTAAATTCATTATTATATGTCAGCGACTCCTGCAAAGGGGTCTCATCAGAATGATTTAGAAAATGCTTTTTGATGGTAAGGTCTCGCATAAACTTATTGACGTCCAAAATAGTAGAAAAAAGATTGAAGTTCTGATCAGGCACAAAATTCAGACCTAAGGACAAAACATCTAATTGCGTTTTGGTAAAGTCTCGTGCAGATAAATTCAAGACATTATCATGGTTTCTTATTTGCGATAATTCTTCCTGCGGCGTGTAATCATAACATGATCTTTGTCGGTGTTTTCTGCCACCCCGCCTTTTACGTTTTTGAATGACGAAAAAACTTTGTGGTGTGAACACTTTCATTAGAGGAAAAACTCAGATTATTATCAGATGAATCCACTTCAGAGGATGTAAAACAGACATGTGGTTTAGATACCGGTTCGTTGAGAGCATGGTTGCGTTTTAAAATAGATTTGGGAGTTCTATGACCCCGCTCCCAATAGCCCCAGTCATAGACTTTCTTGGTTGAATAGTCTCTTAGATCACGAGAAAATTTTCGTTTTTTCCGGTCCATGATATCCTTTTCTAGGCTAGAGACATTATCTTGCATTTTAGCCACAAGTGAGTCATACTGAGCCAGCGATTTAAATTCAGTGAGCGCAGTATCTGCATCATTCATCTGTTTCTGAATATCCTCCAATTTATTGCTCTCATATTTGACTATGAGTTGCATTAGTTTGGAAGAACAATTACTGAGTATCTGATTCCACTCTTCAATGAAAATGTCAGAAAAAATTGTAGTGGGGATTTTTTTAATACGAAGCCCCCTTGGAATCATATCCTTAGCTAGATAATTTTGGAGGGTAGTATGATCCCACCACAACTTTGTTTCTTGAAGCAAAAGTTTTTCCATTTTGTTGATATTTTCATTCAGATCAGGCATGTCTGGAATTTCATTAACATCACCAGAAAACACTTGTGCCGCTTTAACAGATCTGTCTTGAACAAAAATAGATGCCATAATAAAGCTGGTGCTTGAGCTTTGTAACTAAGTCCACTTTCAAAATGCTTGAAAATATTGAGCATGAAACCGGGGGCACGGTAATCAAAAGTACAAATATAAGAACGTTAACCAGCTCACCGGTTTGTAGAAGCACGGATCCTCCGCTTGATCAAACGTGAAGATACATAGGAAAATGAAGGAAAAAGGGATCCAGCTTCAATAAAATCTTCATCTTTATTGATTCATAAAAACATGAATAATGACATGCTCCTGGACAAGCTCAGGACAAGGCAACGCGTTTCGATCACAGGGATCTTTATCACAGCTGACATATTCAGACAAAGGCACATATTTAAGACAAAGGAAGACCAATCAATAAAGATGAAGATTTTATTGAAGCTGGATCCCTTTTTCCTTCATTTTCCTATGTATCTTCACGTTTGATCAAGCGGAGGATCCGTGCTTCTACAAACCGGTGAGCTGGTTAGCGTTCTTATATTTGTACTTTTGATTACCGTGCCCCCGGTTTCATGCTCAATATTTTCAAGCATTTTGAAAGTGGACTTAGTTACAAAGCTCAAGCACCAGCTTTATTATGGCATCTATTTTTGTTCAAGACAGATCTGTTAAAGCGGCACAAGTGTTTTCTGGTGATGTTAATGAAATTCCAGACATGCCTGATCTGAATGAAAATATCAACAAAATGGAAAAACTTTTGCTTCAAGAAACAAAGTTGTGGTGGGATCATACTACCCTCCAAAATTATCTAGCTAAGGATATGATTCCAAGGGGGCTTCGTATTAAAAAAATCCCCACTACAATTTTTTCTGACATTTTCATTGAAGAGTGGAATCAGATACTCAGTAATTGTTCTTCCAAACTAATGCAACTCATAGTCAAATATGAGAGCAATAAATTGGAGGATATTCAGAAACAGATGAATGATGCAGATACTGCGCTCACTGAATTTAAATCGCTGGCTCAGTATGACTCACTTGTGGCTAAAATGCAAGATAATGTCTCTAGCCTAGAAAAGGATATCATGGACCGGAAAAAACGAAAATTTTCTCGTGATCTAAGAGACTATTCAACCAAGAAAGTCTATGACTGGGGCTATTGGGAGCGGGGTCATAGAACTCCCAAATCTATTTTAAAACGCAACCATGCTCTCAACGAACCGGTATCTAAACCACATGTCTGTTTTACATCCTCTGAAGTGGATTCATCTGATAATAATCTGAGTTTTTCCTCTAATGAAAGTGTTCACACCACAAAGTTTTTTCATCATTCAAAAAACGTAAAAGGCGGGGTGGCAGAAAACACCGACAAAGATCATGTTATGATTACACGCCACAGGAAGAATTATCGCAAATAATAAACCATGATAATGTCTTGAATTTATCTGCACGAGACTTTACCAAAACGCAATTAGATGTTTTGTCCTTAGGTCTGAATTTTGTGCCTGATCAGAACTTCAATCTTTTTTCTACTATTTTGGACGTCAATAAGTTTATGCGAGACCTTACCATCAAAAAGCATTTTCTAAATCATTCTGATGAGACCCCTTTGCAGGAGTCGCTGACATATAATAATGAATTTACTGACTTATCTTTCAGAGAACAGGTATCTCTCAACACTTTATTTAGTTTGTCTACTCATTCCCATGATAATGAATTGGATACCATTCATGCACCTGTGTTTAAAACAAAAAAATCCCTCTTTTTATCCCATTCAATCAGGCCTGATTGCATGACTAAATACCAGGAGGTGATAGAGAGGGATTTAAAAATCCTTCATGATAGGGTTAAAATGGGCAGCAGCAGAAATCATTCTAATCTAACAAAAGCCCAGAAAACTGCATTAGATGAGATCAAAAGTATGTCAGATATAATAATTAAAATGTCGGACAAGGGTGGCATGGTAGTTATCCTGAATAAAGAGGATTATCATTCTCAAATTATGTCTCTCTTGCTGACAGTGATGTATATGAAAAACTCCATACAAATCCTACTGATAAATTTAAAAGTGAGATTATCCAAATTATCAATGAGGGTTTCAGCCTTGGATTCTAACCAAAAAAACAAACTGATTATCTCACAGTGTCTCATCCTATTATCCCTATCATGCATGGTCTCCCAAAAATTCACAAGGATATGAAAATCTCTCCCATGAGACCCATTGTCTCAGGGATTGGATCTTTAAATGAACATCTGGGTGAATGGGTTGACTCACTACTTCAACCATTAGTACAAATCACTCCTGGTTATATTAAAGATTCTAAAGAAGTGTGAGAATGTTTTCCAAGAAAATCTGGTCTAAAGAATATACTTGTTATGTTGTGATGTGACTTCTTTATATACCTGTATACCTTACAATGTTGCCATGACAGCGCTGCAGTTTGTCTTAACGAAATTCAGCAATTATCAATTATTCCCAGGATCTCATTAATTATATTTTACAAGTTATTCAATTTTTATTACCCCACAATTTTTTCTCATTTGACAATAAATTTTTTTTACAAAAATCTGGCATGGCGATGGGTGCGAAATTTGCACCATCCCTAGCTAATCTTGTTATGTCATATTGAGAATATTTTTTTATTTTTTCAGCTACTAATCCATTTATTGACTCGATTGCTTGGTATGGTAGATATATTGATGATTTACTCATCATTTGGAGTGGTGATGTACCTGCCATATCCAGATTTATTGATTATATCAATTCTAATCCATTCAATATACATTTTACTCATAAATTTCACCATAACAAAATTTCTTTTTTGAGATCTTGATTTATATGGGGTACATGACTCTGTCATTATTACTAAAACATTCAGCAAACCTTGTGCTGGTAATTCTATCTTGCATGCAGCAAGCAGTCACCCCAAACATACTATCAAATCGATTCCTTTGGGTGAATATACGAGAATTTTGAGAAACTGCAGCGATCCTGCAGCTTTGGAAACGAATTTAATTGTGTGGATACAAGATTAAAAAACAGAAATTATCCTAAATGGTCCTTAAAAAGAGCACGAACAATTGTAAGTAATAGAAATAGAGAGGATCTCATTAGTGGAGGGCGACAACAAAAGAATGATCTTGTTTTGAAACCATATTTTTGTGCTCAATATAGTCCTCAATTTGGGGACATTAAAAAAATCATTTTGAGATCGCTGCCTATTTTATATGAAGATCCCTCTCTTGCCGATATTCTATCGTCAGGTATTAATGTTGTTTCAAGGAAAGCGCCATCTATTGGTAACAAAGTTTCTCCAAGCATGTTCAGTAATAATTTTTCTTCTCATAAAACATTGTGGTTAGAACACAAAGGTTTTTATAAATGTGGCCACAATAGATGTGCACTTTGCAAATATGTTTGTGTAACGAAAACCTTTGAAAATAATGACAGCACTGCGATTTATAACATTAACAAATATATCAATTGTAATTCATGCTATGTGGTATATAAAATTATGTGCACTATTTGCAATTTATCTTATATAGGCTGCACCACTAGGAAATTAAAAATCAGGATCGCTGAACATTTGCAGGATATAAAGAATGTTTCTTCGAATCGCAATATTTCTGCTGCTGCTAAACATTTTATTTTTCAGCATGCTCGCAATGTTTCTTCTTTCCAAGTCACAGGTATTGAAAGTGTTAACCTGTCTGCCCGAGGTGGAGATGCACGTCAGCGACTCCTCACACGTGAAGCTTTCTGGATCTTTAATCTACATACCAGATATCCATTTGGTCTCAACAAAAGAAACGAATTGATGTTCCATCATCAATTTTATATTTTTTGCATTGATTTTATTTGTGCAAATATTGTTTTTGTTTCTTTATTCGTTATGTGCAAATTGTTAAAGGACCTGTCAAAAATCACATGAAATTTTTTCTGATCGTGATTGGTCTTCCTTTGTCTTAAATATGTGCCTTTGTCTGA
Organism: Oophaga sylvatica; assembly: GCA_033576555.1. NCBI lineage: Eukaryota > Metazoa > Chordata > Amphibia > Anura > Dendrobatidae > Oophaga > Oophaga sylvatica. Next base: position 85,863,639 of record JARQOD010000001.1, read on the forward strand.
ATATGTCAGCTGTGATAAAGATCCCTGTGATCGAAACGCGTTGCCTTGTCCTGAGCTTGTCCAGGAGCATGTCATTATTCATGTTTTTATGAATCATAAAGATGAAGATTTTATTGAAGCTGGATCCCTTTTTCCTTCATTTTCCTATGTATCTTCACGTTTGATCAAGCGGAGGATCCGTGCTTCTACAAACCGGTGAGCTGGTTAGCGTTCTTATATATGAAACCCCTGTCTCCAACGCCACTTCGGCTGTGTGCACCACGAACACCGCTTCCATTTGGCCCAGTACGGCTCGTGGTAGAACCTGCACCGCTGCTGTGTGCTGGGAATGCCTCTAGCAAATGGTTTACCAGAGCTGATTGTTTGTTCGACAATATTAGCTCTAGGTTCTCCTGTGGCATGATGTTCTGTAATTTGCCTTTATAGCGTGGATCGAGAATGCTGGCCAAAGAGTAGTCATCATCCTTCATATTTTGGCAATGCGGGGGTCCCTTTTTAGGATCCACAAGACATAATCACAGATGTGGGCCAATGTTCCAGGTGTCAATGATGCACTGCCAGTGGTGGGTGGAGGAGCACTTTCTGCCAAATCCACAACCCTCCAGTCACGCACAAACCCTGTACCTGATCTTGCCCCTAGAAGCATCCTCCTCCCCAAAATAATCATCCCCCTCCTCCTCTTCCTCTTCTTCCTCCACCTCGTCCACGACAGTTCCCTGAGCAGACAATGGCTGACTGTCATCAAGGCTTCCCTCCTCCTCATCTTCCTCCTCCGCTGCAGACACCTGATCCTTAATGTGCGTCAAAGTTTGCATGAGCAGACGCATAAGTGGGATGCTCATGCTTATGATGGCGTCGTCTGCTCTTACCAGCCATGTGCATTCCTCAAAACACTGAAGGACTTTACAGAGGTCTTTCAGCTTTGACCACTGCACACCCGACAACTCCATGTCTGCCCTCAAACTACCTGTCCGTTTATCCTCCCACAAATGCATTACAGCCTGACTCTGTTTGCACAGCCTCTCAACCATGTGCATGGTGGAGTCCCACCTTGTTACAACGTCTATGATTAGGCGGTGCTTGGGGAGGTGGAGCGATCGCTGGAGCCTCTGCATATGACTGGAGTCTACAGGCGAGCGACGGATGTGCGAGCACAGTCTTCGCACCTTATGGAGCAAGGCTGTTAACTCCGGATAATTATTTAGGAAGCACTGCACCACCAGGTTCAAAGTGTAAGCCAGGCAAGGTATGTGTCTGAGTTTTGCCAGGGCTATGGCCGCCACAAAATTACGGCCATTTTCACTGACTACCTTGCCTGACTCAAGATGTAGACTGCCCAGCCATGACTCAGTTTCTCGCTGCAAGTAGTCGGCCAGTACCTCCGTGGTGTGTCTGTTGTTACCTAAAGACATCATCTTTAAAACTGCATGCTGACGCTTACCACTAGCTGTTCGATAGTGGGACACCTCTTGTGCAACACTGGCAGCTGCGGATGGAGTGCTCGTGCGACTGTGCTCTGTCGACGAGCTTTCGCTTCTGGAGGAGGAGGAGGGTCGAACGCCTACAGCCAACTGTTGCCTATACCGTGGGCTAGGCAGCACTGTCCCACTGCCGCTGTCCCCTGTGGACTCTGCATCCACCACATTCACCCAGTGCGCAGTGATGGACACGTAACGGCCCTGGCCAAGCCTACTGGCCCATGCATCTGTTGTGAGGTGCACCTTTCCACTCACTGATTGTTTGAGTGCATGGACAATGCGGTCTTTCACATGCAGGTGGAGGGCAGTGATGGCTTTTCTAGAAAAGAAGTGCCAACTGGGTAAGTCATAGCTTGGGACAGCGCAGGCCATGAGCTTCGGAACGCTGCGCTTTCAACCAAACAGAAGGGCATCATCTCTAATGAGATCAGTTTGGCAATGTAGGCATTCAAAGCCAGTGTACACGGATGAGAGGCTGAGTAATTTCTTGTCCTACTCAGAGTGTCTGCTAGGATGAGCTGGACTTGAGAGCTGCATATGGGGGAACTAGCTGTGGACATGGCGGACTGAGAGGGGGTTGGTGATGGTGATGGTGGTGATGGCCTAGATTCAGTTTTTGGTTGCAAAAACATTGTGATTTCTTGACTGCTTTGGCCTTGCGATGACACCTCAACATTTCTTGCTGGTGGTGTGCTAACCAGGGGGCTTACAGTGGGGGAAGAGATGGCGCATTGCTGGCTACCTTCAGTCGGAGCAGGTGCACATGTGCTACCGAGGTTTTGTAGTCCGTCCACGCTTGGAAGTGCATGGTGTTTAAATGTCTAAGCATGCAACTGGTATTCAAATTTCGGAGATTTTTCCCTCGGCTAAAGGTCCTTCCGCACTTCTTACAGATAACCTTTGCCTCATCAATAGGATTTTGGTCAAAAAAGTGCCATACTGCACTCTTCCTATTATGGGATAAATTTTCAGGTCTTGCATGCTATGCTAATTTGACCGTCTAGCCAAGCTGTCCTGCAACTCTTTTTGTATTTTTAACACGTTTTTGGACTGCTATAGGATCCTTCTCCTCTTCTGAGCTATTGCCAGCGGCACCCTTTTCCCAGGGGGCTAGCGGAAAACCACGCAGCACAGACTACCACCAATGTAAGTGCCTTGTATTTACTTTATTCAGATCACAAGCCGCTACGGTATACTGCAGTAACCGATGATAGGATTTTTTCCTCTAGTGGCTATTTCACTCCACAATACCTTCTCTGGCACTACATAGTGGTCTGCTGCTTACACTCTTTATGGTGTCATCCCCATACACATTTGGTTCAGTAGTGACCTTGTTTGTACTATTGCCTCATGTTAAATTTTGTGTACTATTATATTCACATGTATATTTTATTCTTTGGTGATTAATAAAGTTTATTAATTTTATCACAGCACGGTATACTGGTTCTTTCTAGTGTAAATATCAATCTTGCAGTTTTTTGTGCTTTGGAGTATATTTGGTATTTTGTGATGGCAGGTTTATACAGTGTTGGGGTAATTGTAAATCTCCGTACATATTTCCGGAGTCACACACAGACGCTCTCAGGCTCAGTATGGATTAGACCAGAATATAAAAAGCATAAAAAGGGTACTGCATCAGAAGCGTACTGCTGTATACAGTCTAGGGGTAATTGTAAATCTCCGTATATATTTCCGGAGTCAGACACAGACGCTCACAGGCTCAGTATGGATTAGACCAGAATATAAAAAGCAGAAAAAGGGTACTGCATCAGAAGCGTACTGCTGTATACAGTCTAGGGGTAATTGTAAATCTCCGTATATATTTCCGGAGTCAGACACAGACGCTCTCAGGCTCAGTATGGATTAGACCAGAATATAAAAAGCAGAAAAAGGGTACTGTATCACAAGGTACAGCTGTATACAGTCTAGGGGTAATTGTAAATCTCCGTATATATTTCCGGAGTCACACACAGACGCTCACAGGCTCAGTATGGATTAGACCAGAATATAAAAAGCAGAAAAATGGTACTGTATCAGAAGCGTACAGCTGTATACAGTTTGGGGTAATTGTACATCTCCGTATATGTTTCCGGAGTCACACACAGACGCTCACTCAGTATGGATTTGACCAGAATATAAAATGCAGAAAAAAGGTACTGTATCGGAAGATACCAGGTGTATATAGTGTAGGGGAAATTTTCAATCTCCGTATATAGTTCCGGAGTCACACATAGTCAGCATGTATTTGTCCGTGATACCAGCCGGTACACGGTAGTGTGTGAGGAGCGTACAGCTCTATATGGTGTTGGAAAAAATGAACGCTCGGTAACCATGCAGAAAAAAAGAATAAAAGTATTAGTGCTGTGTAAAAAGCAGTCTGCACAGCAGTGTACACACAGCAATACAGCTAGCAGGCAGCCTATTAACCAGCGCTGCTGCACACAAGAAAATCCTCCCCTGTCACTGCACACTAACTGTACAGCACAATTGCTATCAGCACAAGCACATAAGAACTTCTCTTTCCAGCCCTAACTCTCTCCCTACTGATAAACAGCGTCAGCAACCTCTCCCTACTGTTAAGATCGCAGAAGTAAAATGGCGGTTAGCAGTCAGGGCTTTTATAGACACTATGACTCCCCCAAAGCAAGCCAATCACTGCAATGCACTTCTGTAAGACGGTGGTGGCCGCTGCCTATGTCATCTCGTTGCCCACAATGTACGTCCTTGCTCATTGGCTGAAAAAAGGCGCCTGCAAGCATTATGGAAAAACCTACTTTGGTGCTCGGGTCGACGACCGCATGGCCGACTTCACGCTATGGTGGGGTTTCGCTCAGAGACTTTGGCGAAAGTCGGTGACTTTTGAATCTGACCGACCTGTTTCGCTCAACTCTAATTGTGAACTATGATGTTATTAATCTCTCTAAAATCTGAGGCAACCCTCCATATTTTTGTTTAACAAAAAACCCCATGGCAACAAGGGAGATAAATGGCCTTTTGTGACCCTAAGGCCACGGTTCACACGTATTTGGTCAATATTTTATATCAGTTTGTAAGCTAGAACCAGGAGTGGGTGACAAAATGCAGAAGCAGTGCATGTGTTTCTATTATACTTTCCCTCTGACTGTTCCACTCCTGATTTTGGCTTAAAAATACTGATGTAAAATACTGACCAAATACTGAATGTGTGAATATGGCCTTAGCCAGACTCTTTTAAATATATACTTTCAAGGCCTCTCTGTGAAAGAGAAAGGTTAAACAACGTGATTTAGGCATTTTAGCTCCTGGTATGAAGCACAATCATATAACCTATGCAGTGGTAGAGCATCACACTCAACCTCAGAAAAAAACATCACCAAAGTCTTGAATGAATTCTGGTAGGTGAGGCCTTACAGAAACCAAGGATCTCTACAGGCATCCAGAGAAATCCAAGAATCCTCCCAATGCATAATCTCTTGAGTCTCCTAATTGATAATAGGATTGTGCTTATTTAACCATGGTATGTTCAATATAACTTTGCAGGTAGAGAAGGAAAAATGCAAAAAAGAAAAAAAATTGGGCAATAAACCCCAACCAGCTCACCGACAAGCCATGGAGCTCGGAACCCCGTCCGGACAAGACGTGCAGCATCCAAGAAAATGAACAGTATATGATCCAGCTCCTTAAAATTGCAAATTCTTTATTGATCCATAAAATCGGTGAATTCACTGCTGTGAAAAAGTTCCTTGAGAGCGAAACGCGTCGCTGTATGCTGCATGTGCACTCTCACTATTGAGGAATTTGGTGAATTCACCTATTTTATGGATCAATAAAGAATTTGCAATTTTAAGGAGCTGGATCATATACTCTTCATTTTCAGAGAAGGAAAAACCACGAATGAAATGGACTCAGTGTATAACACTCTTACCTTTATACATTAATTCTCAACCTTCAAAGTATTGTGAAAGATGAAAATTGTCAATAGAAGAAAACTTGCATGGAAGGCCGAATGGAGAGATATCATAACCACAGTTTACAGCGAAATCATGATCAAATAGATTCAAGGAAGAACCTGAATCCACAAATGCAGATGTAAAAAAAAAAAAAACTTAGTTTCCAGGGATTACTCAAATGGAAAAACCCATTCAACAACATAAGTAACGTATTAGGCCATCATACATCCATTACTTAAAAAATCATCCCTCGACCAAAACTGTGCCGCTAACTATAGACCTGTCTCTAATCTTCCCTTCATCTCTAAACTCCTGTAACGCCTGGTCCACACCCGTCTTATTCGCTATCTTTCAGATAACTCTCTTCTCGACCCTCTTCAATCTGGTTTCCGCTCTTTACACTGTACTAAAACTGCCCTCACTAAAGTCTCTAATAGAGTTGAGCGATACTTTCCGATATCCTAAAGTATCGGAATCGGAATGGTATCGCCGATATCACTAAAATATCGGCGATACCCGATACCGATACCGGAAGTCCCATGTAAGTCTATGGGAACAAAATATCGCAACTAAAAAAAACCTCTTTCTTTCCTTGTAAACACTAAATATACACACATAGAATACATATATATATATATACATGTCATTGTGACATATATATATACATATATGTATAGTTTATACACTTCTACATAGTAAAATATCCTCTGATTCAATTGCCGGGTAAAGCCGGCTTCAGTGAAAAGACAGAAGCACCCGACATGAAATGACACTTGGTGTACATAGGGTTAACCATGTCTTTTCATGTCGTTTGCTATCTGATTTGCACAAACAATTAAATCAGTCTATGTGTGCAAAATTTCACACCTGTAGGGGTTAATTAAAGGTGTAAATTCGTTGTAAAAAAAACGGACTTTTTTGCTACGAATTTACACCTTTAATTAACCCCTACAGGTGTGAAATTTTGCACACATAGACTGATTTAATTGTTTGTGCAAATTAGATAGCAAAGGACATGAAAAGACATGGTTAACCCTATGTACACCAAGTGTCATTTCATGTCGGGTCCGGTCCTTTGCTATCAAATTTGCACAAACAATAATCTCTTGTGGCAATTTCACACCTTAGGGGTTAATATAAAGTGTAGAATTGTTGCTAAAAAAACGACTTTTTTGGCACAATTACACTTAATTAACCCCTACAGGTGTGAAATTTTGCACACATAGACTGATTTAATTGTTTGTGCAAATTAGATAGCAAAGGACATGAAAAGACATGGTTAACCCTATGTACACCAAGTGTCATTTCATGTCGGGTTCTGCATTTTCACACAAAAGCCGGCAATTGAATTAGCGGCTATTATACTATGTAGAAGTGTATGAACTACAAATATAAATATATATATATATATATATATGTGTCACAAATTCAATGACATGTATATATATATATGAGGTGTAAAATTGCTGAAAAAAAATGCGTGGGCTCCCGCCCTATTTTCGCAACCAGACAGACAAAGCCAGTGAGTGGGGGCAGATAATAATAGCCCAGAGAGGGACCATTATTTTTGGCCCCCCCCCGGCTACTAACATCTGCCCCCAGACACCCCAGGAAAGACAAATCTATAATTAGATTCGCCCTTTCTGGCACTTTGCCCGTCTATTCCCATTGCCCTGTAGCGGTGGCGAATGGGTTAATATGGGGTTAAAGCCACCTTGCTATTGAAAGGTGACCTTAAGCCAGGTTAATAATTGAGAGCTGTCAATTAGACAACTATCAATTATTAATCCTATTGCATGAAATAAAAATAAAACACACACACTTTAATTAAAAATCATTTTAATGAAATAAAGACACATGTTTTTGACCATCTTTTATTTTACTGCAAAAACCATTTCCTGTAATAAAAATATAATAAAAAAGCAAAATTATTCTTACCTATCCCATGCACAGTCAGGTCCCACGGTGTAATCCTTCAGAAAGGGTTAATGTTTACTGCAGGGACCGCAGCTAATGCTGCAGCCTCACAGTAAACCCCAAATGAATGAGTTCCTCTCCTGCCTGACAGGAGAGTAAAGGCTGGGTGTCACATAACGATACACCAGCGATCCCGACAACGATATGCACTTGTCAGGATCGCTGGTGTATCGCTACATGATCGCTGCTGAGCTGTCAAACAGGCAGCTCAGGCAGCGATCTGGGACAGCGACACTGCGGGTAACATCGCTTAAGGGCCCGTCTCACATAGCGATATCGCTACCGAGATCGCTGCTGAGTCACTAGTTTTGTGACGCAGCAGCGAGCTCACCAGCGATATCGCTGTGTGTGACATTCAGCGACGATCAGCCCCCCTGCCGGGTATCGCTGATCGTCACAGAAATGTCAGGACCTTTTTTTGATCGCTGGTTTCCCTCTGACAGGCACGCATCGCTGCGTGTGACAGGCGGGAGACCAGCGATCCGCTGGTAACCAAGGTACACAGCGGGTTTCCAGGCACCGCGCAGCGCTTGGAAACCCGCTGTGGACCTTGGATACCAGCTCCCTGCATCAGGGCGCTGGTATCCAAGGTACACAGCGGGTTTCTAGGCACAGCCCCGCGCCTGGAAACCCGCTGTGTACCTTGGTTACCAGCGGATCGCTGGTCTCCCGCCTGTCACACGCAGCGATGTGTGCCTGTCAGCGGGAAACCAGCGATCAAAAAAAGGTCCTGACATTTCAGCGACAATCAGCGATACCCAGCAGGGGGGCTGATCGTCGCTGAATGTCACACACAGCGATATCGCTGGTGAGCTCGCTGCTGCGTCACAAAACTAGTGACTCAGCAGCGATCTCGGTAGCGATATCGCTATGTGAGACGGGCCCTTAAGTGGAAAGCTTAATTGATTGCTTTCCACTTTCACTTCAGGTCAACCAGGGACACAATCAGTGACGTCAGAGGGAACTGATTAACAAAAATAGGGGTTCCCTTCGAAAAAAAAATGGCGTGGGGTCCCCCCTATTTTTGTTAACCAGCCAGATGAAGCAGACCGCTGAGGCCTGGATTTTCAGGCTGTTAAGGAGCCAAGATCCATGGACCTTGCCAGCCTGATAATACTAGGCCACAGCAGTCTGCATATCTTGGCTGATTAACAAAAATAGGGGATCCCCTCGAAAAAAATTGGCATGGGGTCCCCCCTATTTTTGTTAACCAGCCAGATGAAGCAGACCGCTGAGGCCTGGATTTTCAGGCTGTTAAGGAGCCAAGATCCATGGACCTTGCCAGCCTGATAATACCAGGCCACAGCAGTCTGCATATCTTGGCTGATTAACAAAAATAGGGGATCCCCTCGAAAAAAATTGGCGTGGGGTCCCCCCTATTTTTGTTAACCAGCCAGATGAAGCAGACCGCTGAGGCCTGGTTTTTCAGGCTGGTAAGGATCCAATATCCATGGACCTTGCCAGCCTGATAATACCAGGCCACAGCAGTCTGCTTAGCTTGGCTGGTTAACAAAAATAGGGGATCCCCTCGAAAAAAAAACGGCGTGGGGATCCCCCTATTTTTGTTAACCAGCCAAGTAAAATGCAGACTGCTGCGGCCTGGTATTAAAAGACTGTCAAGGCCCATGGATTTTGGCCCTCAACAGCCTGATAATACCAGGCTACAGCAGCCCCACATTTGGCGCATCAAAAGATGTGCCAATTGTGGCACTTTACCCGGCTCTTCCCACTTGCCCTGTAGCGGTGGCAAGCGGGGTAATAAGGGGTTAATGTCACCGTTGATTGCACGGTGACAATAAGCCCGGTTAATAATGGAGAGGTGTCAATAAGACACCGATCCATTATTAATCCCAAAGTTTTTAAATGTTTAAAAAAAAGACAAAGCAAGAAAAAAGTATTTTAATGAAATAAAAGAGACAACACAGTTTTCATTAATTTTATTATACTCTCATTCCTGCGACGCCATCGATCTCCTGTAAAAAAAGAAAAAAAAAAAAACCAACAGTATACCACCTGTCCGACGCAGTCCATAGTAACGACAGTCCCACGACGATCCAGCTCTGCTACATCGCAATGACAGGCAGAGCCTGTCATCGCGACGCAGCACAGCTGATTACCTGCTTCCCCGGCGGTGACGTCATCGGACTGACTGCTTTACGGCCGGGATTACCCAGCAGTCACTGCAGTTATCGCGAGAGAAACTGCATGTGACCGCCGGGGAAAGAAGATTGCGGCCATGAAGCAGTCCAGCCCGTGACCGCCGGAGATCTTCTGCCAGGTAAGTGCCGCTGACTCCTGACAGACCCGACCGACGGACACTGACAGTGACAGTGACAATCCCGATTCCGGTATCCGATATGACGAAAATATCGGAACTCGGAATCGGAATTCCGATACAGCCAATATCGGCCGATACCGATATTTGCAGTATCGGAATGCTCAACCCTAGTCTCTAATGATCTTCTAACAGCTAAATCTAATGGTCACTACTCCATGCTAATTCTCTTGGATCTCTCCGCAGCATTCGACACTGTGGACCATCAGCTCCTCCTCACTATGCTCCGCTCCATCGGCCTCAAGGACACCGTTCTCTCCTGGTTCTCCTCCTATCTCTTTGACCGTTCCTTCACTGTATCTTTTGCTGGTTCCTCCTCCTCTCATCTTCCCCTTACTGTTGGGATTCCTCAAGGATCAGTCCTAGGCCCCCTCCTCTTCTCTTTGTATACTGCCCCTATTGGACAAACGATCAGTAGATTTGGTTTCCAGTATAATCTCTATGCTGATGACACCCAATTATACACTTCTTCACCCTTTATCACGCCTGCCTTTTTAGAAAACACCAGTGATTGTCTTACCACTGTCTCTAACATCATGTCCTCCCTCTATCTGAAACTCAACCTGTCAAAAACGGAACTCCTCGTGTTTCCTCCCTCTACTAACCTACCCTTGCCTGACATTGCCATCTCGTGTGTGGTTCCACCATTACTCCCCAGCAACATGCCCGCTGTCTTGGGGTCATACTTGATTCCAAGCTTTCATTCACCCCATATCCGATCACTGGCTCGCTCTTGTTATCTCCACCTCAAAAACATCTCTAGAATTCGACCTTTTCTTACTTTCGACTCTGCAAAAACTCTTACTGTTTCGCTTATTCATTCTCGTCTGGACTATTGTAACTCTCTACTAATCGGTCTCCCTCTTACCAAACTCTCCCTCTCCAATCTGTCTTGAATGCTGCAGCCAGGATCATATTCCTCACCAATCGTTATACCGATGCCTCTACCTTGTGCCAGTCATTACACTGGTTACCCATCCACTACAGAATTCAGTACAAACTTACTACCCTCACGCACAAAGCACTCCATGGCTCAGCACCACCCTACATCTCCTCCCTCGTCTCAGTCTACCATCCTACCTGTGCCCTCCGTTCTGCTAATGACCTGAGGTTAGCATCCTCAATAATCAGAACCTTCCACTCTCATCTCCAAGACTTTTCACGTGCTGCGCTAATTGTTTGGAATGCACTACCCAGGTTAATACGATTAATCCCAATCCCCACAGTTTTAAGCGTGCCCTAAAAACGCATTTGTTCAGACTGGCATACCGCCTCAATGCATTAACCTAACTATCCCTGTTGGCCCATTCAAAAAAAAAATTTTTCTACCATAATTAGGTACCTCGTATTATGTTCTCACCCACTTTATGCATTTAATAGCCCTCTGTGTCTGTACTGTTACATACATTGGCTGTTAACTGGTTCATGCAGAATTACAGGAACACCCGATTCTTACACTATGGCTGGTCCGAACAATGAAAGCAATTGTTACCATCCACCTTTTGTGTCTCCCCTTTTTCCTCATAGATTGTAAGCTTGCGAGCAGGGCCCTCATTCCTCTTGGTATCTACTTTCATCTGTGTTTATTGTTATGCTGTAATGTCTATTGTCTGTACAAGTCCCCTCTATAATGTAAAGTGCTGCAGAATATGTTGGCGCTATAGAAATAAAATTATTATTATTATTATTAGGCAACAAACACAAAACATTTAATTCAAATAAAGAATATCCAGAGTATATTTAGCCCATAAAACACATTTTTATTGACATACTGTTAATACAGAGCAGTAGTTAAAATTGTACTCTAACCAATAATATTTCTATGAATTGCTACCAACAATGTGTAGAATGTGTTTAAAGGTCTCTGCTTGGGACAGCAGCCTCTGCTTTAATGTTTGTTCATCAAAGTGATTTTTGACTAATGCTCTGTTTTCACAGTATATAAATAAAAAATGTGTTTTATTGGCTAAATATACTCTGGATTGTCTTGATTTGAATTTGTTTCCAGGGATACCTGTAAGAAAAAAAACAGATGCTTGTGCAAGAGACAATCTCAAACTCTTGGAACCTGCATCTTTACACTTTAGAGCCCCCTCCTGTTTTCTGTTTAGAAATGCATTATATTTGAAACATTGAACAACTACTTGACCAGAACAAGCACAATATAAAAAAAACAAACTGCATGTTCTGTACCCTCTCTGTGATCTCAGCAAGCCTCAATTTGCATATGTTCACCAGTTTCAACTAATGGGGAAGATGCCACTGAAACACCTTTAAATTTTTCTTGCTGACTCAAAGACCCAGAGGATATCGGATATAGAAGAAAATATAACTAACACGAGGCAAAAATATAGAAAACTTACTTCTTTCCCTGTCAAAGCAATCCAGCAATTTTACCTTGGGCTCCACTGCAACAGTCTGATGGCCAGAGTCATTTACAAAAGCAGAAGGTATATGCTGTTGTTGATATTTGATAAAAAAGGGGGAGAATGGTCCAGCTTCACAAAGTCCAATTTATTGTAATAAAATAAAGTCCAAAAAATCAAAGATCACACAATAGCAGGCAGTAGGCAACGCGTTTCGAACAATGACTTGTTCTTTCTCAAAGTATATTGATACTTATATGATATTTGATGTCCGCACCCTCCAAGGACAAGACCTGTAATTGTGCGGGCAAGGCACTAACTGACTTCATGTGGACACCCCAGCACACACTATATGGGCTTGCTAGAATGTTAAGATCGTGCTCAAACACTAACAGAGGAGGGAAAGGACTACTAAATAAAGAAGCCACACCTGCACCCAATTGGTCCTAGACTAGAAAAGGCCCTAGCCACACAAATAAATAGACATCTCGGACCTGGCTCCCTAAAAGGCCATCAAGGGGTTTCTCATAACACCTGAGGAACCAGAGGGAGGTCGCAACACAAATCCAACAAAAGTAGAGGAAAGCATCCAAGGGAGACCAAGAACCTAGAGTTAATCCACAAGTGTGGACAGACTGGAAACCTCAGGTGCAGACAGACTGGGAACCGCAGGCGTGAACAGGCAGGGAACCCCAGATGAGGACAGGCAGGGAACAGCAGATGCTGACAGGCAGGGAACTGCAGATGCAGACAGGCAGATATCCGCAAATGCGGACAGGAAAGACAAGAGCAGGTTCACATAGAACAGACAGGATCAGGTACACACAGAACAAACACAAAGACAGGTGCACACAGGCAGACACGACCAGATTCACACAGGGTACTTACAGTGAAGTAGCAAGTGTGCACACAGATCACTAATATTGTACAGCAAAACAGATTAGAGATAGGTACTAATTCAGACACAGAGGGTTAGACACTGCAGGTTTAGAGATAGGTACTTGTTCGAACACAGGATGTTTAGAGAAAGACCTAGATTTTGATACAAACAGGTTCAGGGATAGGTCCAGATTCAGACACAACAGGTTTAGGAAAGGATACAGATTTATATACAAACAGGTTCAGGGATAGGTCCTAATTCATACAAGATCAGACACAAGTACAGGTTCAGGATTCAGGCATGAGCATACAGACCCAGGAGATCAGGTTCAGAGTTCAAAGAAAGAAACAGGACAAGACCTGGCAACTTAATAGGTGCACCAACACTAAAGGAGAATGTTGCTCAGGCACCTCCCAACAGGTGGAGGTGCCTTAAGTATGAAGTGCCTCCCAGCAATAGGCTGAGGACCCATTAGGAATGCATGCACTATTTTTTTAAGAATAAGCCTTAAGCATGCAGCCAGGAAGCATGCACAGCAAACAGAGGTCCAGGAGTACGTCATCGTCCCTGCATGGTGGGGAATGGGAGTCCAGGTTTTCAAGTTCTGCCTACAGGTCATGTAGTACCATTTACTAATATACTTTTTCCCACTGACACTGCTCATTATGCTCGAAACGACGATAAATCATCATAGACTCCAATTCCAAGGGGCAGGAGTAACTATTTCTGAGCTTGAACCTACTGTTGAGAAGTTATATAGTTGGGAAGATATGGGATTTTAAGTGGAGAATTTTTAATCACCTGTCTCAATAGCAGCTCTGGCTTCCACACTCATTTTCTGGTCAGGCAATCTCTTCTGCTGTTCTGTGAAATGGGTTATAATAGTAGCCTAGTTTGCACCTCTGAGGTCACAAACCCAGATTTTATAGGCTAGCTTAGGTGACGAAACACCACCTGAGTATTTAGGTAGTTGGCATACTAACCACTAAGTGGGAAAATTATACTGATATTCGACTCTGTTAACCATCCCTATTGTGGGTCTACTGACATATTCAATTCTGCTGCATTGCTAGGCTCTGCTCCAATACTTTACTCTGCTGTTTATCTACAAAGAGGCACTTATCCTACTAACTCTGCTACATTGCTGGGCTGGGCTACAGTAAGTCTCTTGACAAAATCAACTCTACTACATTGTTACTATATGTCACCTGACCTATTCAGTTTTGCTACGCTGCTTGTCAGTGCTAGGCAGGATTTTGTGACATATTCAAATCTACAATATGAATTTTCTCTGATGTGTCATTTTCTCAACTCTGTCGAGAAAATCTGTCTCCTATTACGGAGTCACCGGCTTCCGTGTGGTCCTCCAGATGCCTTCAAGCCAATACAGCCTTTATTATTTCCTCCAGTCCATCTGACTGTACCAACATCACATGTCCATGTTGCGCAACATCCACTCATCTAAACCAAGGGCTTTGTGAATCCAGTTCACTAAATGAGACTTAAAGTGAACCTGTCAGACGGATTTTGCCAAGTAAACACTGTCAGGTTGCTACTTTTATACTGATTAAAATGATACTTGGGGTGAAGAAATCTATCTTGTAGTTCTCGTGCAATCAGTGTTAGTTTTCAGTTAATGATATGCCCGTGCTCCGGGGCAGGACTGTAGGCAGAGTCTTATCTTCCTGCATTAAGCCTGAGAAACACAAATAGTCTGTCTCTAAGATGAGGAACATGTCAGTCCTGGGGCCAGAATTTTGCGCCCGCACACCCTCAGAAATACATACCTCATCCTCCCTTCTATGGGCATTGCACTCAAGAATCTTCTGTGCAGGGCGTGGCAAGTCACTGTGCTCTCCCCACTTCCTCCCTGCACAGTCATCACTAGGACCCATGTGTACATAGCAATGACTATGCAGGGAGGAAGTGGGGAGAGCACCTTATTGATGCGCACATCGGAGGTCACTGGAGTGAAAGGTGCAGGCGCCTGCTCAGAAGATCCCTGAATGCAGCGCCCTAGGAGGGAGGATGATGTATGTATTCCTGAGGGTGTGCAGGGTGCAGGATTCCTGGGCCGTAACTGACATACATGGGAGTGGGGTAGTATTGTAATGAGGAGAGGAGGCAGGGATTTCTTACAGCACCGCATGAAATCATTATCAGAAAGAAAGAATATAACATTTCTCCACAACAAGACCGTTAATATGAGGCATACAGGTAGGACTAGTAGTGTAGGATTTCTATTACCTATATGCCCATATTAATAGGTCATGTACGTCCCAGGGGGTGACAGATTCCATTTAATGTATAACTGTAAACCCCTTGAACTTAGCTCAATTTTGCAATTTACGAGGCGGTACAACGTAACATGCATGAGATATGCTTTGCCATCACTTTCTACTGTAAAACTGATTTCATTTCTTGCCCTTTTAGCACTCTGTCTATACTAAAATATTTCTCTGTTGAGTTGAAACCAAAGGACAGCCATGGAAACAAAGCTTATAAATGAAATAGAAGCTGTGACCCGACAGTCAAGGGTCGGGAGGCAGAAGACATGCAAGGCTATTTTGTCACAGAATCCTAAATTGGGGATTTCACTGATGAAACGCAGACAGGTGGCGGGTGGAGGGGCAGACACAAGCTTCCTCGCCTTCAAAAAAAAAACTGAGCTGTCACTTGACTAGGAAGGATAAAATGCATATATAATGTAGGTTGTTTTGCTGTTGCTGAACACATCCCTCACGAATGATCTGGAAGCGTGTGGCGGGATGTATCACTCAACATATACAGAGCCGGAGAAATCATCACTAATCAACGCAAATGGGTTTACTATCCATCGATTCCAATTATATCTCTAAAAAAAAAAATACGCGCCTATCTCAAAGTCCATCCTAAGCCCCGAACGTGTCTACTTAAAGGATCATTTGCTTGATTGCTGAAAAGTTTATTTCCCTACTGGGGACAGCTGCTTGACACTGAGGAGAGGTTTCTTTTTTCCTGGGCTTGTTTAAAGCAGATGAACTGGAAAACATTTAAAGGATCTTAATTCATATCACGTCACCACAGTAAACCATAGTTACCAACCTGACAGCGATCGAGGCAATACATAGCAACGAGGACATTTTCAATGTGTCATAAGGAAAAAAATATATATAAATATCCTGAAGATAAGAAATGTGTCTGCGGGGAGAAAATACAGTGATTGCAAGGAGAGAGTGTTAATGATCATGGAAGGACACTGAATATTGTAGGTATCTAATGTAGAGCTGCATCGGGGAAATATGCCTGAATTATTAAAGTCTTTTCTTTGTTTCCATCATGTCTGGGAAAAGCGAGTTAAATCTGAACTTAAGAAAATGAAGAATTAATCAGATACTCCGAGCACAATTACTAGGAAGATGATTTGTCTCCGACCATGATGTAAGCCTTACGAAGGTCAGACTGACGGTGGCGTCAACGGTGGATATCCAGCGGCTGGAGATGTGGAGTGTAATATTATCAGTTCTGCCCCCCTCCGAGTTTATGATTGCACTGCAGAGTATTCAGGAAAGTGGCATCTCTTTTTAAAGGGCATTAAGCACAAAAAAGCATTATATGACGTTCCAGCTTTGATAACGCATATCTTTATAAATTATTAACAAGGACAAATATATATATATTAAATCTGAAAATGTGAAATAGAGAAAGAACAGCACTCAGGTACTCCTCGTTAGGCTGTGTCCTGATCACGTCCCTTCTTAAAGACCAAATGACGGTGAAAGTTCGCAATCAATAGTTGGTGCTCAGCATGAAATAAACAACATTGGAAAAAAAATGTGGCACTCACCAGATTGCAATGTAACCAAAGTCCTTTATTTTACCATGTTCAGCATGGACAGCGGTTTTTTAGGGCAGGTGAACAGGGGCATGCGGGGAACAAAGACGAACCGTCTTTTTTTCTTTTGCTGGATACAATTATATATATATATAATATATTATATATATATATATATATATATATATACAGTACAGACCAAAAGTTTGGACACACCTTCTCATTTAAAGATTTTTCTGTATTTTCATGGCTACTTAGAATAACCTAGAATATAAAACATAATTTCAGTTGTTGCACACTTTTTTGTTAAGTATATAATTCCACATGTGTTAATTCATAGTTTTGATGCCTTCAGTGTGAATGTACAATTTTCATAGTCATAAAAATACAGAAAAATCTTTAACCCCTTCACCCCCAAGGGTGGTTTGAACGTTAATGACCGGGCCAATTTTTACAATTCTGACCACTGTCTCTTTATGAGGTTATAACTCTGGAACGCTTCAACGGATCTTTGCGATTCTGAGATTGTTTTCTCGTGACATATTGTACTTCACGTTAGAAGTAAAATTTCTTTGATATAACTTGCGTTTATTTTTGAAAAAAAAACGCAAATATGGCGAAAATTTTTAAAATTTTGCAATTTTCAAACTTTGAATTTTTATTCCCTTAAAACAGAGAAATATATCACACAAAATAGTTAAGAAATAACATTTCCCACATGTCCACTTTACATCAGCACAATTTTGGAACCAAAATTTTTTTTTGTTAGGAAGTTATAAGGGTTAAAAGTTGACCAGCGATTTCTCATTTTTACAACAAAATTTACAAAGCCATTTTTTTTAGGGACCACCTCACATTTGAAGTCACTTTGAGGGGTCTATATAGCAGAAAATACCCAAAAAGTGACACCATTCTAAAAATGCACCCCCAAAGTACTCAAAACCACATTCAAGAAGATTATTAACCCTTCAGGTGCTTCACAGGAACTAAAGCAACGTGGAAGGAAAAAATGAATATTTAACTTTTTAGCCACAAAAATGATCTTTTAACAAACTTTTTTTTTATTTTCACAAGGGTAAAAGGAGAAAATGGACAGATAAGGTTGTTATGCAATTTCTCCTGAGTACGCCAATACCCAATATGTGGGGGAAAAACCACTGTTTGGGCACACGGCAGAGCTCGTAAGGGAAGGAGCGCCGTTTGACTTTTTCAAACTAAATTGGCGGGAATTGAGATTGGACGCCATGTCGTGTTTGGAGAGCCCCTGATGCGCCTAAACAGTGGAACCCCACAAGTGACACCATTTTGGAAACTAGACCCCTAAGGTACTTATCTAGATTGTTGTGAGCACTTTGAACCCCCAAGTGTTTCACCAAAAGCTTATAATGCTGGGTGTGAAAAAAAAAAAAACAATTTTCCACAAAAATGATTTTTTTTGTCCCAAATTTTTGAATTTTTCCCAAGGAAATTGGACCCCAAAGTTGTTGTCCAATTTGTCCTGAGTACGCTGATACCCCATATGTGGGGGGGGGGACTGTTTGGGTGCACGGCAGGGCTTGGAAAAAATGATTTTTTCGCCCCAATATTTTATTTTCACAAGGGTAACAGAAGAAATTGGAACCCAAAGTTGTTGTCCAATTGTCCTGAGTACGTGATACCCATATGTGGGAGAAAACTACTGTATGGGCGCACGTCAGGGTCGGAAGGGAAGTAGTGACGTTTAGATTGCAGACTTTGATGGAATGGTCTGGGGGCGTCATGTCATTTGGAGAGCCCCTGATGCACCTAAACAGTGGAAACCCCACAAGTGACCCATTTTGGAAATAGACCCCACAAGGAACTTATCTAGATGTGTGGTGAGCACTTTGAACCCAAGTGCTTCACAGATTTTTACGTAAGTCCAAAAATAAAAAAATCTCTTTTTTTTTTACAAAAATGATTTTTTCCCCCCAATATTTTATTTTCACAAGGGTAACAGGAGAAATTGGACCCAAAAGTTGTTGTCCATTTGTCCTGAGTACGCTGATACCCAATATGTGGGAGAAAACTACTGTATGGGCGCCGTCAGGGCTCGGAAAGGGAAGTAGTGACGTTTTAGGATTGCAGACTTTGATGGAATGGTCTGGGGGCGTCATGTCGCCTTTGGAGAGCCCCTGATGCACCTAAACAGTGGAAACCCCCACAAGTGACCCCATTTTGGAAATAGACCCCACAAGGAACTTGTCAGATGTGTGGTGAGCACTTTGAACCCCGAAGTGCTTCACAGAAGTTTATAATGCACAGCCGTAAAAATAAAAAATCCTTTTTTTTTTTGCAAAAATGATTTTTTTTGCCCCATATTTTATTTTTTACAAGGGTAACAGGAGAAATTGGACCCCAAAAGTTGTTGTCCAATTTGTCCTAAGTACGCTGATATCCAATATGTGGGAGAAAACTACTGTATGGGTACACGTTGGAGCTCGGAAGGGAAGTAGTGACGTTTTGGATTGCAGACTTTGATGGAATGGTCTGGGGGCGTTTATGTCGCATTTGGAGAGCCCCTGATGCGCCTAAACAGTGGAAATCCCAACAAGTGACCCCATTTTGGAAAATAGACCCCCAAGGAACTTATCTAGATGTGTGGTGAGCGCTATGAAGCCCCAAGTGCTTCACAGAAGTTTATAATGTACAGCCGTTTTAAAAAAAAAAAAAAAAATTATTTTTTTTGTACAAAAATGATATTTTCGCCCCCAGTTTTTTTTTTCCCAAGGGTAACAGAAGAAATAGGACAAATTGCACAATAACTCTTGGGGTCCAGAGTACGCTGATACCCATATGTGGGGATAAACTACTGTTTGGACGCATGGCAGAGCTGAGAAGTGAAGGAGCACCGTTTGACTTTTTCAACGCAGAATTGGCTGGAATTGAGATCAGACGCCCATGTCACATTTGGAGAGCCCCTGATGTGCCTAAACAGCGGAAAACCCCCTAATTCTAACCCCAAACCTAACCCAACACACCCCTAACCCTAGTCCAACCCTAACACAAACCTAACCCTAACACACCCCTAATCCCAACCCTAACCCTAATCCTAACTTTAGCGCCAACCCTAACCCTAACTTTAGCCGCAACCCTAACCCTAATGGGAAAATGGAAATAAATACTTTTTTTTAATTTTATTATTTTTCCCTTACTAAGTGGGTGATAAAGGGGGGTTTGATTTACTATTTATAGCGGGTTTTTATGATTGGCAGCTGTCACGCTAAAGACGCTTTTTATTGCAAAAATAGTTTTTGCATCATCACATTTTGAGAGCTATAATTTTTCCATATTTTGGCCCACAGAGTCATGTGAGGTCTTATTTTTTGCGGGACGAGTTGACGTTTTTATTGGTACCATTTTTGAGCACGTGAGCAGTTTTTGAGTTTTTTACATACATTTTTATTGGGTTTTTGATGCTGTGGTTTCTGTTTCTTTTTAGTGTGTCATGTTGTAAACAAAGCTGCTTTTATTTTTAGTACTTCATGGTATTTGACTTTGACAAAACGTTATTGATACAGTCATGCGCAGATTGCAAGTGCTACAGAAACCACTAGTAACGTGAATTTTTTACCTCTAATACAATTGAGAAAAATCTGCACATAGAACTCAGAGTACCCAAGAGAGGTATAGACATGTTGCTGATTGGAAACACGCACTGCAGGTCAGATTATACTGAGTAAAAAAAATCCCACACCTATAATGTATTTTGTAAACGTTTCCAAAAACTTTAAAAAATGCCACCATAAGTCTGTGTGCACACGTTGCGGATTTGTTGCGGATTCGCAGCGGATTCACTGCAGATCCACAAGTGTTTGACCATACAATGTTAAGCAATGGGAAAAAAAATTGCTGTGCACATGCTGTGGAAAATTCCACACCGGAATCCGCTGCGGTTTATTTTCCGCAGCATGTCAACTCTTTGTGCGGATTCCGCAGTGTTTCTACACTCATTTCATTATAGAAAACCGCAGGCCAAAAAACGCATGACAATCGCTAAAAAATCCGCATTAAATGCGCACAAAATCCGCATAAAAAAGGCGAGGATTTTTACATGCGGATTCTGCCAAGAGATGCAGAATCCGCTCAGGAAATTCCTGAGCCCAATCTGCAACGTGTGCACGTACCCTAAGGGTGAGTTTCCACGGTCAGGAAACGCTGCGTGTTTGGCGCTGTGCGCTGGCGCAGCGCCAAACACGCAGCGTCCAGATGTTACAGCATAGTGGAGGGGATTTCAAGGAATCCCGTCTCCACCATGCGTACAATACGCAGGTGGCAAACCTGCGTAAACGGACATGCGGCGCGTCTTTTTAGACCGCAGCATGTCCTCGCGTATTGCGGCGACGGTGCGTCGCCGCAACAGAATTAACACAGGGCTATGTAGCCCTGCGCTCTTTCGGAGGTGTTCGGAGGTGTCCTGAACACCTCCGGAAAGATCGCGCGTCATAAAGGGGGCGGGGCTTAGACGGAGCGGAATTTCCGCTCCGTCCAAAGCGCTATGGTTCCGGACCGTGGAACCATAGCCTAACACTAAAGACAAAATGTTGTGTATGTATAGAATTTCAAAAAATTTAGACTTCAAAGTAAAATCAAGCTGCAGCTTTTTTTAAATTAAAGAAATGCTTTGAAAAATCGCAATAAACCAGATAGGACCAAGCAACATGACAATCTATCAGCGAATATAATTGACATCTATGCCACAGAATTAAAGAAACTATTACTTAGAATAGACCTAGTCATTTTAAAACTTTCTTGGATAATGAAAAATGATATATAGCTTCTTAAAATTTCTTCATGAAGTTTAAC
The DNA here is from genome assembly GCA_033576555.1 of Oophaga sylvatica. NCBI lineage: Eukaryota > Metazoa > Chordata > Amphibia > Anura > Dendrobatidae > Oophaga > Oophaga sylvatica. Next base: position 85,885,242 of record JARQOD010000001.1, read on the forward strand.
AAAACATGTTCTTCTTGGTATAAATATCCTCTTACAATGAGAGGTTCTCCAGTAATTGGCACTGGTAGTTCTTAGCTCCTGTTTGGATTGCTGCAAGGAGTTTTTATGTTCTCCCATCGTTTGAGTGGGTTTCCTCGGGGACTTCGGTTTCCTCCCACATTCTAAAAAATACTCCTAAGCAATGGACTAACTAGAGTCTGATGTATTCTGGTGGTGCAAAATTTGGACTTGTGCTCCCCTTCCCTTTCATTATGTAGCAATGTTCCTCTTCCTGGTATATATGTCCCCCATTCTGGTATATTTTGTCCCCATCCTGGTATTCAGCAGTTGAAATAACTATTGAATACATCACCATTTTTCTAACTTAATCCAATACAGATGTCCATAAATTATGTGCAATAATTAGAAATAACACAGGGAAAAATAATTGAACAAATGAAGAAAGAGAGGTGCAAAAAGCCATGGAAAGTAATGACATCAGCTGAAAATTAGAAGTAATCCTGCCACTTGGTGAAAAATAATATCAGCTGGTTCAACTGATAGCCCATAAATAGATGGTTAAAACGAGTGAGCTGTCTCAAGAACGTCACAACCTTATTGTTGCAAAACATACTGATGGCATTGGTTACAGAAGAATTTCTAAACTACTGAAGGTTCCAGTGAACATAATACAGAAGTGGAAAGACATAATTTCACCATAAATCATCAAGAACTAGGTGCTCCCACAAGATTTCAGAAAAAGAGTAACAGAATTACCGAAAGAGTTGTCCAGAGTTAAGGACCACCTGTAGAGACCTATAGAAACACTTGGAATCAGCAGGTGCAATTGTATCTAAGAAAACTAAGTAATTCACTCAACCTCCATGGCTTGTGTGCATGCTCACCATGCAAGACTCCATTGCTGTACAAAAAGTGTGTTCAAGAGCGTTTAAAGTTTTCTCAACAATTATTTAGACAAGCCTGTGAAATACTGATAGAACATAGTCTGGTTATAGCGCCAGCATTATTATTATTATTATTACTTATTTATATAGTGCCATTAATTCCATGGTGCTGAACATGAGAAGGGGTTAGATACAAAGTTATAGATATCGTTTACAGTAAACAAATTTACAATGACAAACTGGTACGGAGGAGAGAGGACCCTGTCCCTGCGGACTTACATTCTACGGAATAATGGAAGAAGAGACAGAAGGTCGGAGTGCGGCAGCTCTGGTGGTGGTGGCGAGGCGGCAGTTCTGGTTGTGGTGGCGAGGCGGCAGCTCTGGTAGTGGTGGCTAGGCAGCAGCTCTGGTGCTGGTGGCGTGGCGGCAGCTCGGGTGATGGTGAGGCGGCAGAAGAATGGTTATTGCAGGCTGTAGGCTTTCCTGAAGAGATGGGTTTTTCAAGTGTGGAGGATAGTAGGAGGTCTCAGGAGGATCGAAGATTACGTGAAGGAAGATATTGGGAGATTAGGTCAGAGATATAGGAAGGGGACAGGTTGTGGACAGCTTTGTAGGTCAGTGTTATTAGTTTGAACTGGATTCGTTGGGGAATTGGGAGCCATGGAGGGATTTGCAGAGGGGAGAAGCAGGGGAGTAGCGAGGAGAGAGGTGGATTAGTCAGGCAGCAGAGTTGAGGACAGACTGGAGTGGTGCAAGAGAGTTGGCGGGGAGGCCACCGAGGAGGGTGTTGCAGTAATCAAGGCAGGAGATGATGAAGGCATGCACAAGAGTTTTAGTAGATTGAGAGCTGAGGAAGGGACGGATTCTGGAAATGTTTTTGAGTTGGAGCGACAGGAGGTGGCAAGAGTTTGGACGTGTGGTTTGAAGGACAGGGCAGAGTCGAGAGTTACTCCGAGGCAGCGGATTTCAGGTGCGGTAGAGAGCGTGATGATATTTACCATAGTAGATAGATCGGGTAGGGAAGATACGTGAGATGGAGGAAAGATGATGAGTTCGGTTTTGTCTACATTGAGTTTTAGGAAGCGGGAGGTGAAGATGGAGGATATGGCTGATAGACCTCGCGGTTTGTGGACAGCAGAGAGGTGACATCTGGGCCAGAGAGGTAGATCTGAGTGTCGACCGCATACAGGTGGTACTGGAAGCCATGGGACTTTATGAGTTGTCCTAGGCCAAGGGTTATAGATGGAAAAAGGTAGGGTCCCCAGGACACAGCCTTGAGGAACTCCAATAGAGAGAGGGCAGGATGAGGAGGTAGTGTGGGAGTGGGAGACGCTAAATGTGTGGTCAGAAAGGTAAGCGGCGATCCAGGACAGGGCAAGGTCTTTGATGCCAAGAGAAGAAAGATTCTGTAGCAGTAGGCAGTGGTCGACCGTGTCGAAGGCAGAGGACATGTCGAGGAGGAGGAGGAGGATGGAGAACTGTCTGCTAGCTTCGGCTGTGAGTAAGTCATTAGTAATTTTGGTCAGGGCAGTTTCAGTGGAGTGGTGGGGGCGGAAGCCAGATTGGAGGTTGTCAAGAAGAAAGTTAGATGAGAGGTGGGAGGAAAGTTGAGCGTGGACATGCTGTTCAAGGAGTTTGGAAGCAAACGGGAGCATAATATTGGGCGATAGCTGGGCATAGCAGTTGGGTCAAGGTTTGTTTTTTGAGGATCGGTATGATGGTGGCATGTTTGAAGGCAGAGGGAAAGATACCGAAGATAGCGATAGGTTGAAGAGATGAGTTAGGGCTGGAATGAGCGTGTTAGTGAGGTTGGGGAGCAGGTGGGAAGTGATGGGGTCAAGTGCACAGGTGGTGAGGTGTGATTTGGAATGGAGATGAGTAAGCTCTCCTTCAGTGATGTTGGAGAGGGAGGTTATTAGGGAAGGGCAGAGGTCTGGTATATGGAGTGGTTGGGGTGGTGGAACAGTAAAGGTTTGCCTTGTTTGGTCGATCTTATTTTTGAAGTAGGTGGCAAAGTCCTCACAGAGATGAGGGGAGTTGGAGGTGGCAGTGGAGGGCGGAGGAGAGGTTGAATGTGCTGAACAGTTGTTTTGGGTTGTAGGATAATGAAGATACAAGGTTTGTGAAATAGGTCTGTTTAGCAGAGGTGAGGGCCATTTTGAAGGCAAGTGTAGCTTGTTTGAAAGCAGTGAAGTTGTCTGGCAGGTTTGTTTTCTTCCAAAGCCGCTCCGCTACCCTGGATGATTGTCGAAGTTTTTTGGTGAGATTGTTGTGCCAGGGTTGCCTATTGATTCATCGCACTTTGCCATACGTGAGAGGGGCGACTGAGTCTACGGCCGATGTGAGGGTGGCGTTATAGAAAGCGGTGGTGCTGTCTGTGTCATGGAGTGAAGATATGGAGGACAGAGGTAGAAGAGAGTCTGAGAGTCTGTGAATGTCTAGGTGTGCAAGGTTTCTGCGAGGATCTGCCAGTGGCTGGATATAGGGGGCAGGTGAGGATGACAGGGATGAGAATGTGAGTAGGTGGTGGTCAGATAGGGGAAGGGGAGAGGTTGTGAGATTAGATAGGGAACAAAGGCGGGTGAAGAGGTCTAATGCATGTCCGTCTGTGTGGGTGGCAGTGGAGGACCACTGAGTAAGTCCAAAGGAGGAAGTAAGTGACAGGAGTTTGGAGGCTGCTGGCTGGCGGGTGTCAGTAGGGATATTAAAGTCACCCATGATGAAGGTGGGGATGTCAGCAGAGAGAAAGTGAAGAAGCCAGGGGGAGAATTGGTCAATGAAGGCAGTTGCTGAGCCCGGTGGTCGGTATATGACAGCCATTTGGAGATTAGAGGGAGATACGGACCGAATGGACCTCGAAGGAAGAGAGGATAAGAGAGGGTGGGGGTTGGATAGAGTGGAAGCAGCAGTTATTAGAAAGAAGGAAACCCACGCCTCCACCATGTCTGTTGCCAGAGCGAGGAGTGTGGGTAAAGTGGAGGCCACCATAGCTCAGTGCAGCAGGGGAGGCCGTGTCATGGGGCATCAGCCAGGTCTCAGTGAGGGCCAAGGGGAGGTTGCGGGAAGTAAAGAGATCGTGGATCATGTGGAGCTTGTTGCAGACAGAGCGGTTTTTCAAAGTGCTCCAGAGAGGGAAGCAAGGGGGTGGGGGTCAGTGGCACAGATTTTAAGTGTGAGGGATTGCGGTAGTTTCTCTTAGTGTGAGAAGTATAGTGGTGAGGATTAGTGGGATGTATGAGGCAGGGGGGCCAGGACTGGGGGATATGTCACCAGCAGTGAGAAGAAGCAGAGAAAGGGAAAGCAGGTTGGTGAAGGAGAGTGACCGGCTTACATTATATTTTAGTAGGAGAGGTCTGAGGTTAAGAAGCAGGTCTGCAGATGAGGCGATGTAGGGGGGTAAGAGAGAGGGGGAGATAGTTATTTGGCTCGAGCTTGCAGGGGTTTGGGGATAGCGAAGGAGAGTGAAGATTAGCGGTGCAAAGACGGTGAGGGCAAATGTGAGCATGGTTAAACAGCAGGGTACAAGAAAGGCAAGTAAAATTAGAAGGCAGTGATTATTCTTACCTTCTGACCGATTTCTGGACTATTTCTGATGTAACACTTTAAAGATGTCACACTTCAAATGATGTCGCATCTGACCAGGGTCATATCTGACCTGCTCTGTTCAACTTATACCATTCAAATGTCCATCAAATGAAGCCAGGTGAGAGAGAGGGAGGAGGAGAAGAGGGCAGGAGGACAGTTCACAGCAGGGAGCAATTAACAGATTGCAGTTAATAAGACATTTAACTAGCATCATAGCTGAAGAAAGGCAGAATAAGATGGAAGGATAAGACTAGGTGTGAGGAGCATGGGTATAGCAATATGCATACAGTAAGTTTGAAGTATGATACATGGAATTAAAGTCAATCGAAAAAAAGAGTACAGACGTACCAGTTAAAAAAGAGAGGATGAGGAATGCATGGGGTTCAGGGGTGCAGTGGGTATTCTGGTTTAAGAAGGTTCAGACATACCAGTTAAAAATCAGAGGATGAGGTATGCATGGGGTTCAGGGGTGCAATGGGTATTCTGGATTAAGAGGGTTCAGACGTACCAGTTAAAATACAGAGGATGAGGAATGCATGGGGTTCAGGGGTGCAGTGGGTATTCTGGATTAAGAGGGTTCAGACGTAACAGTTAAAAACAGAGGATGAGGAATGCATGGGGTTCAGGGGTGCAGTGGGTATTCTGGATTAAGAGGGTTCAGATGTAACAGGTAAAAAACAGGGGATGAGGTCTGCATGGGGTTCAGGGGTGCAGTGGGTATTCTGGATTAAGAGGGTTCAGACGTACCAGTTAAAAAGCACAGAATGAGGAATGTATGGGGTTCAGGAGTGCAGTGGGTGTTCTGGATTAAGAGGGTTCGGACGTACCAGTTAAAAAACAGTATCCCTATACGCTACCCCTCCTCTGGCAGGGACACTGACTTATTCACAGTCACAGCCCTGCAATCCCTCCTTCTTCTCCTGCTGCCTGCGGTCTGCGCATGGCTCACAGGTCCCTGGGCACTGTGCTTAGTGCATGCGAGGTCACCCTCTTAAAGGAACAGGGAGCACCATGCTAAAGTGTCCTTAGCCAATGACTGCGAGACACTTATTATTTAAGGCACCGGCACGTGATGGGATGTGCCTGTACAACTTTATTAGTCTGTTCCCAACACGCTTGCTTGTTCTTTGGTCGCAGTCCGCTAGCTCTCACTAGTGTCTGTCTGTCTGTCTGTTCCTAACCTCCTTTCCAGTACATGCCTTGTCAGACTATATTACAGCTGGATCCGCAAACACTTGCCGTGCCAGCCTGTACATATATAATGGGCCCCATATAATGTTTCATACAGTATATGATGGGCCTCATATAATGCCCCATACAGAATGGGCTCCACAGAATGTTCCAGTATATAATGGGCCCCATTTATTGCTCCATATATAATGGGCCCCATATAATGCTCCATACAGTATAGGATGAGCCCCATACAGTATAATGAGCCCCATATATTGCTCCATACAGTATGAGTCCCATATAATGGTCCATACAGTATATGATGGGCCCTATATAATGCTCCATACAGAATAGGCCCCATATAATGCACCATACAGTTTATGATGTACCCCATATATTGCTCTAAACATAATATGACCCACATAATGCTCCATATATAATAGGCCCCATAAGATGCTCCATATATAATGGGCCCCATATGATGCTCCAGTAAATTATGGGCCCCATATATGATGCTCTAGTGTATGATGGGCCCCATATATGATGCTCCAGTGTATGTATGATGAGCCACATACAAGTGATTCTCACTAAATTAGAATTTCATCAAATGTTAATTTTTTTCAGTTCTTCAATACAAAAAGTGAAACTCATATATTATATAGAGTCATTACAGACAGAGTGATCTATTTCAAGTGTTTATTTCTGTTAATGTTGATGATTATGGCTTACAGCCAATGAAAACCCAAAAAGTCATTATCTCAGTAAAATAATAATAATTAAACAAAAAACACCTGCAAATGCTTCCTAAGCATTTAAAAAGGTCCTTTCGTCTGTTTCCATAGGCTCCAAGACATGAAGACTGCTGACTTGATAGATGTCCAGAAGGCAGTCATTGACACACTCCACAAGGAGGGTAAGCCACAAAAGGTCATTGCTAAAGAAGCTGGCTGTTCACACACTGTTGTATCCAAGCATATTTATGGAAAGTTGAGTGGAAGGAAAAAGTGTGGTAGAAAAAGGTGCACAAGCAACCGGGATAGGATTGTTAAGAAAAGGCCATTCAAAATATGGGGGAGATTCACAAGGAGTGGACTGCTGCTGGAGTCATTGCTTCAAAAGCCACCACACACAGACATATCAAGGACATGGGCTACAAGTGTCGCATTCCTTGTGTCAAGCCATTCATGACCAATAAACAACGCCAGAAGCATCTTGCCTGGGCCAAGGTGAAAAAGAACTGGACTGTTGCTCAGTGGTCCAAGGTGTTGTTCTCAGATGAAAGTAAATTTTGCATTTCACTTGGAAATCAAGGTCGCAGAGTCTGGAGGAAGAGTGGAGAGGCACACAATCCAAGCTGCTTGAGGTGTAACGGGGGCCAGGGTGGTAGTCATGGTGAAGGGCTGTGGTTGTTTCAGCACACCCTGACGCTCTGCTACATAATTAAAATGTCCATTCTGAGATGCGGTGTATGTGCAGTGTAATTCACCCACCTGTGAGTCAGAGTCCTCCTCAGGCTGCAGAATTCCCGTATTCTTTAACAACGCACAAAGAGCCTCATAGTCCAAGTTCATTTTCAATAACGTTTTACTTAACTCGTTCAAGTTCACAACAGTTACAGTCCAGCAATCCACATAAGACATAAGAACTTCTCCTCCTGAGCTATCCCTGACCTACTCTGTCAACATGGCATCCAGTCCCGCAGTTCCCTGGTCAGTCCAGCTAGCTGATACTAGGTGCTCCCCGTCCACTTTCCCCGTCTTAGGTGAAAATTCAGGTTGCCACTGCAAATCCTTGTCGTACCGTAGGTCCGGACGTCACGAAAGTTAACCCACAGCCTAGCCACCTAGATCCACTTGTGCCCCACAGTCCTTCACCCTGGATAACTCTCCTTTCCTGTTCTTCTTGACTCCCCTCTCTCTTACAACTCCCTCTACACCTTACAGACCTTTCTCTAACCCCTAACAAACTCCTCCCATACTCTCTTCCTATTGGACTGACATTAACTTATCTAAATCTAATCTACATCTAACTCTATAGTTCCCCCTGACACTAACCCGAAACTACACTGACCTAACTCTAACACTAATTGTCCCTATTACTGTCCCTAACACGTACAGATATCAACACAGGTACATCAGTTCACATCAGAACAGTGTCAGCTACCATCATATAATACAGTGTACATAATGAACACATAACATGTACCCGGTTTCACCAAGTAGGCATGTGCAGAAATGCAGGACCCAAAGTAGCCGCCTGCACACCCCCTACAGAGGTCTAGTGTGAAGTTTCCACAATCAGTGATGGTAGCCATGTTATCTGCTAGTGTAGGTCCACTGTGTTTTATCAAGACCAAAGTCAGCGCAGCCGTCAACCTGGAAATTTTAGAGCACTTCATGCTTCCCTCTGCTGACAGGCTTTTTGAAGACAGAAATTTCATCCTCCAGCAGGACTTGGCACCTGTCCACACTGCCAAAAGGGATGAGAATGTGAGTAGGTGGTGGTCAGATAGGGGAAGGGGAGAGGTTGTGAGATTAGATAGGGAACAAAGGCGGGTGAAGAGGTCTAATGCATGTCCGTCTGTGTGGGTGGCAGTGGAGGACCACTGAGTAAGTCCAAAGGATGAAGTAAGTGACAGGAGTTTGGAGGCTGCTGGCTGGCGGGTGTCAGTAGGGATATTAAAGTCACCCATAATGATGGTGGGGATGTCAGCAGAGAGAAAGTGAAGAAGCCAGGGGGAGAATTGGTCAATGAAGGCAGTTGCTGAGCCCGGTGGTCGGTATATGACAGCCATTTGGAGATTAGAGGGAGATACGGACCGAATGGACCTCGAAGGAAGAGAGGATAAGAGAGGGTGGGGGTTGGATAGAGTGGAAGCAGCAGTTATTAGAAAGAAGGAAACCCACGCCTCCACCATGTCTGTTGCCAGAGCGAGGAGTGTGGGTAAAGTGGAGGCCACCGTAACTCAGTGCAGCAGGGGAGGCCGTGTCATGGGGCATCAGCCAGGTCTCAGTGAGGGCCAAGGGGAGGTTGCAGGAAGTAAAGAGATTGTGGATCATGTGGAGCTTGTTGCAGACAGAGCGGTTTTTCAAAGTGCTCCAGAGAGAGGAAGCAAGGGGGTGGGGGTCAGTGGCACAGATTTTAAGTGTGAGGGATTGCGGTAGTTTCTCTTAGTGTGAGAAGTATAGTGGTGAGGATTAGTGGGATGTATGAGGCAGGACTGGGGGATATGTCACCAGCAGTGGGAAGAAGCAGAGAAAGGGAAAGCAGGTTGGTGAAGGAGAGTGACCGGCTTACATTATATTTTAGTAGGAGAGGTCTGAGGTTAAGAAGCAGGTCTGCAGATGAGGCGATGTAGGGGGGTAAGAGAGAGGGGGAGATAGTTATTTGGCTCGAGCTTGCAGGGGTTTGGGGATAGCGAAGGAGAGTGAAGATTAGCGGTGCAAAGACGGTGAGGGCAAATGTGAGCATGGTTAAACAGCAGGGTACAAGAAAGGCAAGTAAAATTAGAAGGCAGTGATTATTCTTACCTTCTGACCGATTTCTGGACTATTTCTGATGTAACACTTTAAGATGTCACACTTCAAATGATGTCGCATCTGACCAGGGTCATATCTGCCCTGCTCTGTTCAACTTATACCATTCAAATGTCCATCAAATGAAGCCAGGTGAGAGAGAGGGAGGAGGAGAAGAGGGCAGGAGGACAGTTCACAGCAGGGAGCAATTAACAGATTGCAGTTAATAAGACATTTAACTAGCATCATAGCTGAAGAAAGGCAGAATAAGATGGAAGGATAAGACTAGGTGTGAGGAGCATGGGTATAGCAATATGCATACAGTAAGTTTGAAGTATGATACATGGAATTAAAGTCAATGGAAAAAACCGAGTACAGACGTACCAGTTAAAAAACAGAGGATGAGGAATGCATGGGGTTCAGGGGTGCAGTGGGTATTCTGGTTTAAGAAGGTTCAGACATACCAGTTAAAAATCAGAGGATGAGGTATGCATGGGGTTCAGGGGTGCAATGGGTATTCTGGATTAAGAGGTTCAGACGTACCAGTTAAAATACAGAGGATGAGGAATGCATGGGGTTCAGGGGTGCAGTGGGTATTCTGGATTAAGAGGGTTCAGACGTAACAGTTAAAAAACAGAGGATGAGGAATGCATGGGGTTCAGGGGTGCAGTGGGTATTCTGGATTAAGAGGGTTCAGATGTAACAGGTAAAAAACAGGGGATGAGGTCTGCATGGGGTTCAGGGGTGCAGTGGGTATTCTGGATTAAGAGGGTTCAGACGTACCAGTTAAAAAGCACAGGATGAGGAATGTATGGGGTTCAGGAGTGCAGTGGGTGTTCTGGATTAAGAGGGTTCGGACGTACCAGTTAAAAAACAGTATCCCTATACGCTACCCCTCCTCTGGCAGGGACACTGACTTATTCACAGTCACAGCCCTGCAATCCCTCCTTCTTCTCCTGCTGCCTGCTGTCTGCGCATGGCTCACAGGTCCCTGGGCACTGTGCTTAGTGCATGCGAGGTCACCCCTCTTAAAGGAACAGGGAGCACCATGCTAAAGTGTCCTTAGCCAATGACTGCGAGACACTTATTATTTAAGGCACCGGCACGTGATGGGATGTGCCTGTACAACTTTATTAGTCTGTTCCCAAACACGCTTGCTTGTTCTTTGGTCGCAGTCCGCTAGCTCTCACTAGTGTCTGTCTGTCTGTCTGTCTGTCCCTAACCTCCTTTCCAGTACATGCCTTGTCAGACTATATTACAGCTGGATCCGCAAACACTTGCCGTGCCAGCCTGTACATATATAATGGGCCCCATATAATGTTTCATACAGTATATGATGGGCCTCATATAATGCCCCATACAGAATGGGCTCCACAGAATGTTCCAGTATATAATGGGCCCCATTTATTGCTCCATATATAATGGGCCCCATATAATGCTCCATACAGTATAGGATGAGCCCCATACAGTATAATGAGCCCCATATATTGCTCCATACAGTATGAGTCCCATATAATGGTCCATACAGTATATGATGGGCCCTATATAATGCTCCATACAGTTTATGATGTACCCCATATATTGCTCTAAGCATAATATGACCCACATAATGCTCCATATATAATAGGCCCATAAGATGCTCCATATATAATGGGCCCCATATGTTGCTCCAGTACATTAAGGGCCCCATATATGATGCTCTAGTGTATGATGGGCCCCATATATGATGCTCCAGTGTATGTATGATGAGCCACATACAAGTGATTCTCACTAAATTAGAATTTCATCAAATGTTAATTTTTTTCAGTTCTTCAATACAAAAAGTGAAACTCATATATTATATAGAGTCATTACAGACAGAGTGATCTATTTCAAGTGTTTATTTCTGTTGATGTTGATGATTATGGCTTACAGCCAATGAAAACCCAAAAGTCATTATCTCAGTAAAATAATAATAATTAAACAAAAAACACCTGCAAATGCTTCCTAAGCATTTAAAAGGTCCTTTTGTCTGTTTCCATAGGCTCCACAGACATGGTGAAGACTGCTGACTTGATAGATGTCCAGAGGCAGTCATTGACACACTCCACAAGGAGGGTAAGCCACAAAAGGTCATTGCTAAAGAAGCTGGCTGTTCACACACTGTTGTATCCAAGCATATTTATGGAAAGTTGAGTGGAAGGAAAAAGTGTGGTAGAAAAAGGTGCACAAGCAACCGGGATAGGATTGTTAAGAAAAGGCCATTCAAAAATATGGGGGAGATTCACAAGGAGTGGACAGCTGCTAAAGTCATTGCTTCAAAAGCCACCACACACAGACATATCAAGGACATGGGCTACAAGTGTCGCATTCCTTGTGTCAAGCCATTCATGACCAATAGACAACGCCAGAAGCATCTTGCCTGGGCCAAGGTGAAAAAGAACTGGACTGTTGCTCAGTGGTCCAAGGTGTTGTTCTCAGATGAAAGTAAATTTTGCATTTCACTTGGAAATCAAGGTCGCAGAGTCTGGAGGAAGAGTGGAGAGGCACACAATCCAAGCTGCTTGAGGTGTAACGGGGGCCAGGGTGGTAGTCATGGTGAAGGGCTGTGGTTGTTTCAGCTCACCCTGACGCTCTGCTACATAATTAAAATGTCCATTCTGAGATGCGGTGTATGTGCAGTGTAATTCACCACCTGTGAGTCAGAGTCCTCCTCAGGCTGCAGAATTCCCGTATTCTTTAACAACGCACAAAGAGCCTCATAGTCCAAGTTCATTTTCAATAACGTTTTACTTAACTCGTTCAAGTTCACAACAGTTACAGTCCAGCAATCCACATAAGACATAAGAACTTCTCCTCCTGAGCTATCCCTGACCTACTCTGTCAACATGGCATCCAGTCCCGCAGTTCCCTGGTCAGTCCAGCTAGCTGATACTAGGTGCTCCCCGTCCACTTTCCCCGTCTTAGGTGAAAATTCAGGTTGCCACTGCAAATCCTTGTCGTACCGTAGGTCCCGGACGTCACGAAAGTTAACCCACAGCCTAGCCACCTAGATCCACTTGTGCCCCACAGTCCTTCACCCTGAATAACTCTCCTTTCCTGTTCTTCTTGACTCCCCCTCTCTCTTACAACTCCCTCTACACCTTACAGACCTTTCTCTAACCCTAACAAACTCCTCCCATACTCTCTTCCTATTGGACTGACATTAACTTATCTAAATCTAATCTACATCTAACTCTATAGTTCCCCCTGACACTAACCCGAAACTACACTGACCTAACTCTAACACTAATTGTCCCTATTACTGTCCCTAACACGTACAGATATCAACACAGGTACATCAGTTCACATCAGAACAGTGTCAGCTACCATCATATAATACAGTGTACATAATGAACACATAACATGTACCCGGTTTCACCAAGTAGGCATGTGCAGAAATGCAGGACCCAAAGTAGCCGCCTGCACACCCCCTACAGAAGTCTAGTGTGAAGTTTCCACAATCAGTGATGGTAGCCATGTCATCTGCTAGTGTAGGTCCACTGTGTTTTATCAAGACCAAAGTCAGCGCAGCCGTCAACCTGGAAATTTTAGAGCACTTCATGCTTCCCTCTGCTGACAGGCTTTTTGAAGACAGAAATGTCATCCTCCAGCAGGACTTGGCACCTGTCCACACTGCCAAAAGTACCAAAATCTGATTTAAAAACAACAGCATCACTGTGCTTGATTGGCCAGCAAACTCGCCTGACATTAACTTCATAGATCTATCGGGTATTGTCAAGAGGAAAGTCAGAGACACCAGACACAACAATGCAGATGAGCTGAAGGCTGCTATCAAAGCAAAATGGACTTTCATAACACCTCAGCAGCGCCACAGGCTGATCGCCTCCATGCCATGCCGCATTGATGCAGTAATTGATGCAAAAGGAGCCTCGATCAGGTATTGAGTGCATTTACTGAACATACATGTCAGGACTCTGGATTCCCTGTTCATCTTTTGTGCTTTATAGACCTTTTTCAAGATGGCATCTGCTGCTTCGCTCCTGCTCATTTGATCTGCCTTCCCTGCCTTATAATCCTAGTTTGGCTTCCAGTCCATGCTTGTGCTGCAAGAGACTGCTCCTCTCCAGAAGATCCGGTTCATCATTCTAGGAAACCTCTCCAGCTCTCAGTGTTGCACCTGCAACAAGCTGTGTGTCTGTGTTCTCTGCATCTGCCTCAGTCTGCCCGCTTAGGACACGTAAGTTCGGCCGGCTTCAGCTAATTTTGTTTGAGTGCAGTGGCAGTATATTTTACTGTTCTGGACTTCCTGAGAGGCTCACAGCTCTCACTGTTTTCGGGACTCTTATGCAGAGACTGCCTGCCCTGTTATGAACTGTGTCTTATTATCAGCATTCTCTAGTGTGTGCCTCTCCCAAGAGACTTTACTTGCAGCAGTGCTGCATATGTACTACTTCTAGTATCTCCCGGCTTGCTGTTCGTTCTTGAACTGTTGCTCAATTGCGGCACCTACGTTTATTTGTGTAATACAGACTTGTTACTTGTGAGACAGTGAAGGAATATGTGGTGAATGAGGTGTATATTTCACCTAAGTACCTTGCTGACTGGTATGAACGAAATGTGTGGCTTTGTAAACCTGGTGGTAAAGAAAGGTCACTACACCTGCCATTCAGTACACGCTTGCAGCTCAGACCTGAATCCACTCAGGTGTTGATTAGGAAGCCAGAAGTAGGTGCTTGGGAGCACAGTCAGGGAGCTCATTCAGTCTGGACAAGGGGTCCAGACACAGAAGGTGTCTCCAAGAGTGTGGGAGCTGTCTTTAGCCCGGACACAGGGAGGTGTCCTGGCACAAGGAAGCAGTCTCTAAGAGTGTGAGCTATCTCAGTCTGGGTGCAGGAAGTACCCGGACATAGGAGTAGTCGCAGTGAGAATCCGTGCGAATAGCGACTGAATAGGAGGTGACCTCTCTCAAGTCTGGACATTGGAGTTGTCTTCGGACATAAAGAGGAGTGTCTGTGAAACTCCATACTGGTAACATATGTGATATGTGTTGTTTTGGGCACAGACTGGTAGAGTCTGGGTCCCGGATAGAGAGGGCCATCTATCTAAGTGTAATTTAGTGGCTAGACAAGCCAGGTTTTCTGTTTATGATTTGTTTTTATCTGTGTGCTGTGGACTTTAATAAAACTGGTTGCGGCCAGTTTTCACCAAACTGCTGTCTGAATGAACTGTTTCCGTGCCATTCTGTCTACCCAGACAGCGATCCTAGAGCTAAACCCCCGGAAAGGCTACAATTGGCGGAGAATGCTGGGGCAGCGCAGGGCCTGGTACAGTTAGTGCTGGAGTGTGCATGCAGCACAGTGGCGAGAGACAGCATTAAAGGTGAAGTCTATTGAAATAGCAACAGAAAAAAAAAAAAAAAAAGTGTTTGTCAGCAGAAACGTCTGTTTGGAGCAGTCTTGGAGAGACAGTGGCCCTGATAGGGTCTGCAGAGAGAAAATGTATGCACAGCAAAGCTGAACTTGTTGTGAAAATGACTGTGGAATGTGCAGCAGCAAAAGAAAAGTTTGTGGAGCAGTCTTAAAGAGACAGTAGCCCTAATAGACTTTGCAAAGGAAAAAAAAAAAAAAAAGTGGTTGCACAGCAAGGCTGAATTTTCTGTGGAAAAAAAGCTGTGTAGTGTGTATGTCTTGAGTGAAGACTGCCGTTGTTAAGACAGAGAAGTCTGACAGCATGGATGACAGCATGGAGGCGCTGTTTGAACAAATGGCACAAGTTAATGTGCAACATAAAACTGCCGTGGTTGAGACAGATAAGTCCGGCAGTATGGAGGAACTCGTTGAGTACCTGGTGCAGGCCCAGCGAAGCATGGAGCAGCAGCGCCTGCAGCACCAGCAGCACATGCAGCAGGCCCAGCAGCAATTCCTGCAGCAGCAGCAGGAGAATAACCGGTTATTTGTTGAGCAGATGACAGCACCAAAAAAGGATTTCGGTGCCGCGTCCCGAAGTAATGTTGTGAAGGCACCGGCGTTGTCCGCTATAAAGAAGGCGGTAAGACGGTCCTTGAGAAAAATGACACCTCGTGATGATGTGGAGGTATATCTTACTAGGTTTGAGAGACTGGCAGAGAAGGAGAATCTGCCACTATCTGAATGGGCCATGGCGGTCGTACCCTATCTGATTGGGGAACCCCAAAAAGTCTGGGCTGACCTGAGCAAGCAGGACAGCGAAGACTATGCCAAGTTGAAAGCGGCGATTCTTACCCGGCTGGGTGTTACGGTGACAGCCCGTGCCAGGGGAGTTCGTGACTGGAGATACAGTTGGGAGTCTGCAGTCAGCAGGCCTGATTATGGAGTTGAAAAGGTGATAGTGGACCGCTACACCCAAGCACGTCCTCCTGAGGTACAGCCGTCTGAGAGGTCGTCACTTCGGAGTTCCCGGACGCTGAACTCTCGCGGTAAGAGCGTTCCAGCTGTTGGGGACATGGGGTATGCTGATAAGCGGGTTCAGGCCCGAGGGGACATGTGGGTGGGAGAGTGTGATGGACAGTGTTGGAGCTGGCGTGAAATTGCAGCCAACTGTCCAATAGAGGGGGAGCCTATGTGTTGTGATGTTGGCAGATCCCTCTCTCCCTGCGCAGAGCCTGTGTGTGTGTCCACCTCAGCCGAAGAGACTGGACCACAGGGGTCCCCGGTGGTTGTAAGTGACTGCCCAGCACAGGCCCTCTTGGACTCAGAGAGTCCAGTGACTTCCGTATGTGACAGCCTGAGTGATAGGGACTTCATCCCTGATAAGCACCTGAGTGTGGTGTACATCCATGAAGACACCAAAGTCTACCCAGAGACTGCCGTGGACTTGGTCCCCAAACTCGGGGAGGTTTCATATGAAGTGGGGGTAGTGAAGACCCTGGTGCACCCCGTTATATGGGGTAATGACTTTCCCCGGTCTAAGGATCTCTGGGGGAAAAATGTTTCTGATGGACAGTGTGATGAAGCTCCTACTGAGGATGCTGATATTGATAATGATGATAATATTAATCATAATAGTGATGATACTGATGATGACCGTGATAAAGATGACATTTCTTTGCAGGTGATGTTGGGAGACGAGGATGGTGGTTCTCGGGAACCGAGTGTCCCTGACCTGCCTGGCTCCTGTGACAATTTTGGGAGTGAGCCGGTGCGAGACCCCACTCTTAAAACGGCACAGGAGAATGTAATTGTTCTGAATGAGGTTCCCCAAGAGCCTGGCTCTGAGGAAAGGTTTCCTCATGCTGCCATGAACAATAACCTATTGTATAGGGACACTGAAGTCCAGGGAGAGGTCGTGAGTCAGCTCCTGGTACCTGAGCTATATGGAAGTATAGTGCTGGGGTTATCACATAGTCACATACTTGAGGGACCAGATGGTGAAGTTAATGTTGTGGATGACATGTTAACTAAGGTTCCAGATCAAGATGTGAATGAAAATGAATTGTATAACCCTGACAGTGAGCAGGATGTGAATGAAAATGAATTGTATAACTCTAACAGTGAGCAGGATATGAATGAAAATGAATTGTATAACCCTGACAGTGAGCAGGATGTGAATGAAATGAAGTGTATAGCCCTGACAGTGAGCCAGATGTGGCTGAGAAAAAGGGGTCAGATAGTGATAGTGAATTATCTGATGACCATAAAGCAACCAGTGCAAATGAGGAAGGCATGGTAGCAGAGGAGGTTGAGAGTCCTGAGAAGAAAGCTGATGCTGACCTTACAGCCAGACAGAAGATGGCATCTGGAGATGTTTTACAGTTGGCCGGTTCCCTGGCGAAGACTAAGATGAAAGACAGGACTCTGAAACTGAACACAGCACAAGTGGATGCTGTTGAAAATGAGAAGTTATCAATGTATGGTGTGGATCTGCATCATGCCAAGGACTCGGAAGGTGATGCTGCAGAGGTGGAAAAAGCCATGGAAGTGGTGGTCACCAAGCCAGATGCCTCATCAGAAGCTGAGGTTTCAAGTGAAGCTGTGAGGAGCAAGACTGAAGATATGGGGACTGACTCTGTCCAGGAATCTGTTTCTGCCGAAGACAGCGGCGTGGACGGGTTACGGTCCGGATCAGTAGCTGGCATTGGTGAGCTCAAGCGCACTTTCAGGGAGGCTACATCGGAGCCACGTCCCAACAAATGGGAAAAACGATGTGTCACTCCGTTGCCACTGCAGACACACGGGAGCCCAGATGGGATGCAGAACGTGGCTGAAGAGGTAAAGAAGACTGATGGTAGGGCTTCTGAGCATGTCCTACCAGAAGAGCCTGAAGAAAGGGCCGAAGACGTAAAGGACGTCCAACAACTACAGGAGAAGATGCGTAGCCATGAGGATCTCCTGGAGAAAGAAGTAAGAGCTCTGAGTCTTATGCAAAGTGAGCCTGTACCAGAAGAGGATAAATTATGTGTACCGACCAAGAAAAACGATCAGCTCCCTCTACAGTGCCAATCGTTTGAACAGTGTGGCTCGGAATGGTCAGAGACCATGACAGAGGCGCTTGGGTTATGTGAGGTAGAATTTATGAATCAACTGATATTTAAGAAAGTAGATGTGCTAAAGAAAGTTCAGGGGGAATTAGAGAAAACCCCTATACCTCCTGTGACAGTTGGTGACACAGGGTCAGTGCCCCAAAGGCAGGAGGTACGAAAGTTTCTGAGGAAGAATCAGCAGAGCTGTTCTGACGTGCCTGGTCGTACTTATCTGGTGAGCCACTATACCGAGACTGAGGCTGGCACTAAGGTCAAGATGAAGCAGTGCAGGATACCCGAGGCCCGCAGAGAGTATAGGCCTGGGAGGGTACAGGGTAGTGCGGATGCTTCAGATGAAGAGAAAACTGATGTTGGCTATGACAGTGGTGAGGATGAAGCTGATGAGGGCCATGACTGGTCCAGAGTTCACTGTCTCTGTTGGATTGTTGACCAGCCCTCGGTCTGGATGACCAGCCCTCCGGTCTGGAGAAGAGGGAGGGGATATGTGAGACAGTGAAGGAATATGTGGTGAATGAGGTGTATATTTCACCTAAGTACCTTGCTGACTGGTATGAACGAAATGTGTGGCTTTGTAAACCTGGTGGTAAAGAAAGGTCACTACACCTGCCATTCAGTACACGCTTGCAGCTCAGACCTGAATCCACTCAGGTGTTGATTAGGAAGCCAGAAGTAGGTGCTTGGGAGCACAGTCAGGGAGCTCATTCAGTCTGGACAAGGGGTCCAGACACAGAAGGTGTCTCCAAGAGTGTGGGAGCTGTCTTTAGCCCGGACACAGGGAGGTGTCCTGGCACAAGGAAGCAGTCTCTAAGAGTGTGAGCTATCTCAGTCTGGGTGCAGGAAGTACCCGGACATAGGAGTAGTCGCAGTGAGAATCCGTGCGAATAGCGACTGAATAGGAGGTGACCTCTCTCAAGTCTGGACATTGGAGTTGTCTTCGGACATAAAGAGGAGTGTCTGTGAAACTCCATACTGGTAACATATGTGATATGTGTTGTTTTGGGCACAGACTGGTAGAGTCTGGGTCCCGGATAGAGAGGGCCATCTATCTAAGTGTAATTTAGTGGCTAGACAAGCCCAGGTTTTCTGTTTATGATTTGTTTTTATCTGTGTGCTGTGGACTTTAATAAAACTGGTTGCGGCCAGTTTTCACCAAACTGCTGTCTGAATGAACTGTTTCCGTGCCATTCTGTCTACCCAGACAGCGATCCTAGAGCTAAACCCCCCGGAAAGGCTACATACTGTACTCTTGTTCGTTGACTCATTTGTCTCAAGCCAAGAGATTCCTGAGTGTTCCACGATAATTGTTACAATACATTTCAGTAGCCAACATTTTGGATTCTAAAATCATTTTTCAAGCTGGTGTTATAAACTATTCTAATTTACTGAGATAATGACTTTTGGGTTTTCTTTGGCTGTAAGCCATAATCATCTACATTAACAGAAATAAATACTTGAAAAAGATCACTCTGTGTGAAAATGACTCTATATAACAGCGGTTCTCAACCTGTGGGTCGCGACCCCGGCGGGGGTCGAACGACCAAAACACAGGGGTCGCTTAAAGGAGCCGGCGGCTGCAGCACTGTAGTGACAGCTGCAGCCGCCGGCTTCATTAGACATCGATACTTACCTACCGTCGCTGCGTCCCTGTCGGCCACGGCAGCTTCCTCCTGGCAGTGCGGTGACATAGTACCGCTCATTAAGGTAATGAATATGGACGTGACGCCACTCCCATAGGCGTGGCGTCCATATTCATGCCCTTAATGAGCGGTATTACGTCACCGCTGCGCACAGGAGGAAGCTGACGCGCCGACAGGGACGCAGAGACCTGCAATGAGGAGGAGGGAGTGAGGGAGGGTAAGTATGGGTGGGGGGGGGACGGGGGAGAGAGCCATGTATACAGGATGGGAGGGGGAGCAGAGCCATGTATACAGGATGGGAGGAGGGAGCGGAGCCATGTATACAGGATGGGAGGAAGGGAGCAGAGCCATGTATACAGGATGGGAGGGGGGAGCGGAGCCATGTATACAGGATGGGAGGAAGGGAGCAGAGCCATGTATACAGGATGGGAGGGGGGAGCGAGCATGTAAAGATGGAGGAGCGGGCCATGTATACAGGAATGGGAGGGGGAGCGGAGCCATGTATACAGGATGGGAGGGGGGAGCATTAAGGATGGAGGGCAGCATTATACAGGATGGGGAGGGGTGGGAGCGGAGCCATGTATACAGGATGGGAGGGGGAGCGGAGCCATATATACAGGATGGGAGGATGGGAGCGGAGCCATGTATACAGGATGGGAGGAGGGAGCGGAGCCATTATACAGGATGGGAGGGTGGAGCGAGCCATATATACAGGATGGGAGGATGGGAGCGAGCATGTACAGGATGGGGGGGGACGGAGCCATGTATACAGGATGGGAGGGGAGCGGAGCCATATATACAGGATGGGAGGATGGGAGCGGAGCCATGTATACAGGATGGGAGGGGGAGCGGAGCCATTATACAGGATGGGAGGGTGGAGCGAGCCATATATACAGGATGGGAGGATGGGAGCGGAGCCATGTATACAGGATGGGAGGGGGAGCGGAGCCATATATACAGGATGGGAGGATGGGAGCGGAGCCATGTATACAGGATGGGAGGTGGGAGCGGAGCCATATATACAGGATGGAGATGGGGCAGAGCATGTATCGTGGAGCGGAGCCATATATCGGATGGGAGGATGGGAGCGGAGCATGTATAGGATGGGAGGGGGAGCGGAGCCATATATACAGGATGGGAGGATGGGAGCGGAGCATGTATGCAGGATGGGGAAGGGGGCGGAGCCATGTATACAGGATGGGAGGGGGAGCGGAGCCATATATACAGGATGGGAGGATGGGAGCGGAGCCATATATCAGGATGGGAGGGGGAGCGGAGCCATTATACAGGTGAGATGTGAGGTGTATGTGTCTGTGTGTATCAGTGTGTGTGTGTGTGTGTGTGTCTGCCTGCGTGTGTGTATGTGAGAGAGTGCTGCGGTGCTGTCTGTGTGTGGTGCTGTATGTGTGATGGTGATGGTGATGGGGGAGGCAGTGATGGTGGTGAGGAGGCAACGATGATGATGGGGAGCCAATGATGATGGGCAGGCAAAGATGATGATGATGGGGAGGCGATGATGATGGGCAGGCAATGATGATGATGATGATGGGGAGGCGATGATGATGGGGAGCCAATGATGATGGGCAGGCAATGATGATGATGGGGAGCCAATGATGATGGGCAGACAATGATGATGATGATGGGGAGGCAATGATGATGATGGGGAGGCAATGATGATGATGGGGAGGCAATGATGATGGGGAGGCGATGATGATGATGGGGAGACAATGATGATGATAACGGGGAGTCTTTCCACAGTGCCCTTTCCTGAGCCATAACAGTGCAGAATGCAGCACAGTGCAGAGGAGAGCTCCATATTTTGTATGGAGCATTATATGGGGACCAGTATTCTTTATGGAGCATTATATTTGGCCCATAATACTGTATGGAGGACTATGTGGTGCCTATAATATTGTATGGAGGATTGTAATTATTTTTTGGTTTGGGGGTCACCGCAACATGAGGAACTGTATTGCGGGGTCACGGCATTAGAAAGGTTGAGAACCACTGCTATATAATATACTAGCTGAAGAGCCCGGCGCTGCCCGGGCATAGTACCTAACTACGGTTAGTTATAACAAATTGTAATGATTATATCTATATACAAGTATTCAGCTTTCTCTCCATTATGTAGATAGGGCCAAAATAGTTTGGCGATTTGGAACGTGCGGGGGTTAAAATTTCCATTCAACACATAGCCTATGATGCTCCTGGGGTTGAGATGTGCGGGCATGCAAAATTTCATGCCCGTAAGTACAACGGTGCAGATTCCTATCCCGGGCCAAAATTATTTGCCGATTTGGAATGCGCGGGGTTAAAATTTCGACTCAAAACCTAGCCTATGATGCTCCCGGGGTCGAGACGTGCGGGTGTGCAAAATTTCATGCCCGTAAATGCAGATTCCTATGCCGGACATACACACAAGCATTCAGCTTTCTCCCCATTATGTAGATAGGGCCAAAATTGTTTGGCGATTTGGAACGTGCGGGGGTTAAAATTTCCATTCAACACATAGCCTATAATGCTCCTGGGGTTGAGATGTGCGGGCATGCAAAATTTCATGCACGTAAGTACAACGGTGCAGATTCCTATCCCGAGCCAAAATTATTTGCCGATTTGGAATGCGCGGGGTTAAAATTTCTACTCAAAACCTAGCCTATGACGCTCCCGGGGTCGAGACGTGCGGGTGTGCAAAATTTCATGCCCGTAAATGCAGATTCCTATGCCGGACATACACACAAGCATTCAGCTTTCTCCCCATTATGTAGATAGGGCCAAAATTGTTTGGCGATTTGGAACGCGCGGGGTTAAAATTTCCATTCAAAACATAGCCTAGGACTCTTTCGGGGTCGAGACGTGCGGGCGTGCAAAATTTCATGCCCGTAAGTGCGACGGTGCGGATTCCAATCCCGGACAAACATACCCACATACATACACACATACATACATTCAACTTTATATATTAGACAAGTATTCAGCTTTCTCCCCATTATGTAGATAGGGCCAAATAGTTTGGCGATTTGGAACGTGCGGGGGTTAAAATTTCCATTCAACACATAGCCTATGATGCTCCTGGGGTTGAGATGTGCGGGCATGCAAAATTTCATGCCCGTAAGTACAACGGTGCAGATTCCTATCCCGGGCCAAAATTATTTGCCGATTTGGAATGCGCGGGGTTAAAATTTCGACTCAAAACCTAGCCTATGACGCTCCCGGGGTCGAGACGTTTGGGTGTGCAAAATTTCATGCCCGTAAATGCAGATTCCTATGCCGGACATACACACAAGCATTCAGCTTTCTCCCCATTATGTAGATAGGGCCAAAATTGTTTGGCGATTTGGAACGTGCGGGGTTAAAATTTCCATTCAACACATAGCCTATGATGCTCCTGGGGTTGATATGTGCGGGCATGCAAAATTTCATGCCCGTAAGTACAACGGTGCAGATTCCTATCCCGGGCCAAAATTATTTGCCGATTTGGAATGCGCTGGGTTAAAATTTCGACTCAAAACCTAGCCTATGACGCTCCCGGGGTCGAGACGTGCGGGTGTGCAAAATTTCATGCCCGTAAATGCAGATTCCTATGCCGGACATACACACAAGCATTCAGCTTTCTCCCCATTATGTAGATAGGGCCAAAATTGTTTGGCGATTTGGAACGTGCGGGGGTTAAAATTTCCATTCAACACATAGCCTATGATGCTCCTGGGGTTGAGATGTGCGGGCATGCAAAATTTCATGCCCGTAAGTACAACGGTGCAGATTCCTATCCCGGGCCAAAATTGTTTGGCGATTTGGAACGCGTGGGGTTAAAATTTTGATTCAAAACATAGCCTAGGACTCTTTCGGGGTCGAGACGTGCGGGCGTGCAAAATTTCATGCCCGTAAGTGTGACGGTGCGGATTCCAATCCCGGACAAACATACCCACCCACATACATACATACACACATACATACATTCAACTTTATATATTAGATGAGTTTCACTTTTTGTATTGAAGAACTGAAATAAAATAACTTTTTGATGATATTCTAACTTAGTGAGAAGCACTTGCATATAGCTCCATGTATAATGGGCCCCATATATGATGCTCCAGTGTATGATGGACCCCATATAAAGCTCCATATGTAATGGGCCCCAAAGAGTGGTCGTAAATGGCTGCACATCCAGTTGGAAGAATGTATCAAGTGGGGTACCAAAGGCTCTGTTTTGGGCCCTGTATTGTTCAACATCTTTATCAATGATTTAGATGAAGGAATTGAGGGTAAACTGATCAAATTTGCTGATGACACAAAGCTATGAGGGGTAGCTAATACTAGAGAAGAGAGAGAGAGGATTCAAAAAGATATAAATAAACTGGAGCAGTGGGCAGCAACTAACAGAATGGATTTTAACAGGGAAAAATGCAAAGTACTACATCTGGGCAATAAAAATGAAAAAAGCATATACAAAATGGGAGGAATAAGGCTAAGCAAACTTACTTCTCATCTCTCATATCCTCCCTGTCTCACAACCCTAAACAGCTCTTCAAAACTTTCAATTCTCTACTCTGTCCCCCCGCACCTCCACCTTCTCCTCTCATTTCTGCTGAAGACTTTGCCTCTTTCCTTAAGCAGAAGATCGATACGATCAGAGAAAGCTTTGGCCCACAGCCCCCATTGCCCCTCTTAGCTGCTCAACCCTCTTCTTCCAAAACCAACTTCTCCACCTTGACAGAAGATCAGCTTTCCACCCTCCTATCAAGATCACACTTCACCACTTGCATGCTTGACCCGCTCCCATCCCACCTCATCCCTAGCCTCGCCACCGTCTTCACCCCTACTCTAACACACCTCTTCAACCTCTCACTTACAAATGGTGTCTTCCCCTCATCCTTCAAACATGCCTCGATCACACCCATTCTCAAAAAGACCTCCCTTGACCCATCCTCTGTGTCTAGCTATCGCCCGATATCTCTTCTCCCTTATGCCTCAAAACTACTGGAACAGCATGTCCATCTTGAACTGTCCTCCCACCTCTACTCCTGCTCCCTCTTTGACCGCTTACAATCAGGCTTCCGACTGCATCACTCAACTGAAACTGCCCTAACTAAAGTCACCAACGACCTACTAACCGCCAAGAGCAAGCGACACTACTCTGTCCTCCTTCTCCTGGACCTGTCTTCTGCCTTCGACACTGTGGACCATTCCCTCCTGCTACAGATTCTCTCATCTCTCGGCATCACAGGCTTGGCCCTATCCTGGATCTCATCATATCTAACAAACCGAACATTCAGTGTCTCCCTCTCCCACACTACCTCCTCACCTCGCCCCTGTCTGTCGGTGTTCCCCAAGGCTCAGTTCTAGGACCCCTACTCTTCTCCATCTACACCCTCGGCCTGGGACAGCTCATAGAATCCCATGGTTTGCAGTATCATCTATACGCCGACGACACGCAGATCTACCTATCTGGACCTGACCTCACCTCCTTACTGACCAAAATCCCACAATGTCTGTCTGCTATTTCTGCTTTCTTCTCTGCTCGCTTCCTAAAACTGAACATGGACAAAACAGAATTCATCATCTTTACCCCATCTCACTCTACCCCCCCACCAGACCTGTCCATCAACGTCAATTGTTGTGAGTGGGCTTGGGATGAGTTCTGAGCAGAGGCTCCCTCTGGTGGTTACAAGCGGTGCTGGTCTGTCCAGTGAAGATTGTGAAGATTGTGAGGATTGGGAATCAGGTGTTACTGACTGGTCTTATATAAGGGAGTCACCTTCCCATCAGGGTTGCCGGTGATCATTTGTTCTGGTCTGAATCCTTGATTCCTGTTTCCTTTGTAGCCTGCTGTGTCGTGTCTGCATCTCCTGCTAACAGATAAGACATTTTCTTCTTTTTGTTTTTGTGCTTGATTTTTGCATTTTGTCCTGCACTTCTGTGGGGCCTTCTGGGTCCCCTCCGGGGGCTTTTGCCCTCTCAGTTTAGTTCAGCCACTGATGTTTGTACCTTTGATTTTTCCAGTTTTTTCAGTGGCTGCTGTTTTGATTTTGTTACACCAGAGAACTAATTTAGGTGGTAGAGGTCGTGTGATCTCAGGTGTTTTTGAAATTAGTAGAGTTGGTGCTTTTCAGGGTTTTCTGGGATTGCAGTAAGTACCCTTCCTATCCTTTTCTATTTAGTTAGTTTGGGCCCCAACGTTTGCTCATACTATTTTCTGTCTGTGTCTGTATTTCTTCTTGTCTAACCGCCATTACATGTTTGGGGGCTTTCTATTATCTTTGGGGTTCTGCTCCGGGGCAGATAGCTTTCCTATTTCTATCTTTAGGTGTAGTTAGTTTCTCAGGCTGTGACGAGGCGTCTAGGACCAACGTAGGAACGCTCCACGGCTGCCTCTAGTTGTTGTGGTTAGTCAGGGTACTGCAATCTCATAGATTCCAACTGCTCTGGTGTATTGCCTTTTTTGCCTGCACTCCTCAGCTACCGAAACATAACAGTATCACCGGCCTAAAATTTAAAATTGTATGGTACTCACAGAAGGGAAAAAATTTGTGAAAGAAAAAAACGGTTGTCAGAGTTGTCAGAGATATTTTTCTGTTTGTTGCATTTTTTTTTTTTTTTCCTCTGTATCTCTGGGTGCTGGGGAGGATTTTTTCTCTCAATGGAGTTTGCACAGTTGTCTGGCCGTGTGGATCAGCTTGCCACTGAGGTTCAGAGTATTGCTGCATACCTTGCTAGGTTGCCTGTTGTGGAACCTAGGATTCCCATGCCAGATTTGTTTTTAGGGGATCGAGCTAACTTTCAGAATTTCAAAAATAATTGTAAATTGTTTTTTGCCTTAAAATCTAAGTCCTCAGGGAACGCAGCGCAGCAGGTTCAAATTGTCATCTCTCTCCTGCGCGGCGATCCTCAGGATTGGGCTTTTTCCCTGACACCTGGGGATCCTGTTTTGAGTGATGTTGATGCATTTTTTCAGGCTTTGGGGTTATTGTACGATGAGCCTAATGTCACTGATCAAGCTGAAAAAGCCTTGTTGGCATTAAATCAGGGGCTTGATGACGCTGAGTTATACTGTCAGAGATTCCGTAGGTGGGCAGTCCTGACCAAGTGGAATGACGATGCTTTGGCGGCCCTTTTTCAGAAGGGTCTGTCAGATAATGTAAATGATGTTATGGTGGGATTCCCTGTCCCCTCTGGTCTCAATGATTCTATGTCATTAGCGATTCAAATTGACAGACGTTTGCGTGAGCGGAGAAGTGTGCGTGGAATGGTGTTGCCTTGTGAGCCTGCTTCTGAATCCATGCAGTGTGATAGAGTGGTGCCTGGGGCACAGCGTCATGAGTTTCGAAAGCGCAATGGGTTATGTTTCTACTGTGGTGATGCCTCTCATGCTATTTCAGTCTGCCCTAAGCGGGGAAGACGTTTTGCACGCTCAGTTGTCTTGGGTAGTGTTCAGACTAAGTTTTTATTAACTGTCACTCTGATATGTTCTCTGTCCTCATTTTCTGCTCAGGCTTTCGTTGATTCTGGAGCAGCTATTAACCTGATAGATTATGATTTTGCTAAACGTTGTGGGTTTCCCTTG
Organism: Oophaga sylvatica; assembly: GCA_033576555.1. Classification (NCBI taxonomy): domain Eukaryota; kingdom Metazoa; phylum Chordata; class Amphibia; order Anura; family Dendrobatidae; genus Oophaga; species Oophaga sylvatica. The sequence goes on from JARQOD010000001.1 coordinate 85,912,097, forward strand.
ATACCCCTACAGAAGTCTATTCCCCTACTGGGGATCGATTCTACCCCTTTGGCTGAGAATAAACCTCAGTTCTCTACTCAGGTGATAATGAGGGTTGAACCTGATCATCAAGAGTGCTGCAAATTTTTGGTTCTGTATAATCTGCATGACATTATCGTACTGGGTTTCCCTTGGTTACAGTCTCATAATCCTGTTTTCGATTGGAAATCTGTGTCTGTAACCAGTTGGGGCTGCCAATGTGTTAATACCAACACTCCTGTTTTTTCTGCCTCCCCCAGGCTCAGGATGTTCCTGACTTTTTGATTGATTTTTCTGATGTATTTAGCGAAAGTGGATCTGCATCCTTGCCTCCCCATAGGAGCTATGACTGCGCTATTGAATTAGTGCCTGGTAGTAAATTCCCTAAAGGTCGCCTTTTTAACTTGTCTGTAACTGAACATGACGCTATGCGGTCTAATATCAAGGAGTCATTGGAGAAGGGTCATATCAGACCATCCTCTTCACCCTTAGGTGCCTTTTTTTTCTTTGTGGCCAAAAAGGATGGTTCATTTAGGCCGTGTATTGATTATCGTCTTTTGAACAATATTACTGTGAAATATCAATACCCGTTACCCTTGATTTCTGACCTGTTTTCCAGGGTGAAAAACGCTACTTGGTTTACCAAGCTTGACCTCAGCGGGGCATATAACCTTATTCGCATTAAGCACGGGGATGAATGTAAGACGGCATTCAATACCCCGGAGGGGCATTTTGAGTACCTTGTGATGCCCTTTGGGCTCACTAATGCTCCTTCTGTCTTCCAGTCCTTCATGAATGACATTTTCAGGGATTTTGTGGATAAATTTCTGATTGTTTATTTGGATGATATCTTGATTTTTTCTAATGACTGGGACTCTCATGTGAAACATGTTCGAACTGTATTCCAGATTTTGAGAGAGAATGCTCTGTATGTGAAGGGATCAAAGTGTCTTTTTGGCGTACAGAGGATCTCATTTCTGGGATTCATTTTGTCCCCATCTGTTATTGAAATGGACCCGGTCAAGGTTCAGGCCATCTGTGATTGAGTCCAACCTACTTCATTAAAGGCTCTTCAAAGATTTTTGGGTTTTGCCAATTTTTATCGTAAATTTATTGGTAATTTCTCGGTTATTGTTAAACCATTAACTGATTTGACCAAAAAGGGTTCTGATGTGGTGAATTGGCCTCCTGAGGCAGTCTCTGCATTTCAGGAACTTAAGCAGAGATTCACTTCTGCTCCTGTTCTACGGCAGCCTGATGTTTCTCTGCCATTTCAGGTGGAGGTTGATGCCTCTGAAATTGGGGCAGGTGCCGTTTTGTCCCAAAAAGATCCAGAGACCTCTAAAAGTAACCCTTGTGCCTTTTTCTCTCGAAAATTTTCTCCTACTAAACGTAATTATGACGTGGGTAATCGGGAGTTATTGGCCATGAAGTGGGCTTTTGAAGAGTGGAGACATTGGCTGGAGGGAGCCAAACATCAGGTGGTGGTCCTTACTGACCATAAGAATCTGGTTTATCTGGAATCTGCCAAGCGACTCAATCCTAGACAGGCCAGGTGGGCCTTGTTTTTCACACGTTTTAATTTTGTGGTTTCCTTTCTTCCTGGCACTAAGAATGTTAAGGCGGATGCCCTCTCGAGGAGCTTCCTTGCGGACTTTCCTGAGTTATCTGATCCTTCTGTTATTTTGAAAGAGGGTGTAGTTCTTTCCGCCATCTCACCTAATTTGAGACTTGCTCTGGAGGGGTGTCAGGAGGATAGGCCCGAGCGCTGCCCTGTTGGAAAATTGTTTGTCCCGGACCAGTGGAAAAAGAGTGTGATGTCTGAGATTCATTGTTCCGCGTTGGCTGGGCATCCCGGCATTTTTGGTACCAGAGACTTGGTTAGTCGGTCCTTTTGGTGGCCTACCTTGTCTCGTGATGTCAGGGAATTTGTGCAGTCCTGCGGGACTTGCTCTCGCTCCAAGCCTTGCTCTCGCTCTAGTGGTTTGTTGATGCCATTGCCTGTGCCCAAGAGACCATGGACCCATATCTCTATGGATTTCATTTCCGACCTTCCTGTTTCTCAGAGAATGACCGCCATCTGGGTGATTTGTGATAGGTTTTCTAAGATGATACATCTTGTGCCATTACCTAAGTTGCCTTCCTCCTCTGAATTGGTGCCGTTGTTCCTTCAGCACGTGGTTCGTTTACACGGCATTCCTGAGAACATAGTGTCTGACAGAGGAGTCCAGTTTGTTTCCAGATTTTGGAGGACTTTTTGTTCTAAACTGGGTGTTCAATTGTCTTTCTCCTCGGCATTTCATCCTCAGACCAATGGTCAAACTGAGAGAACAAACCAGACATTGGAGACTTATCTAAGATGCTTTGTGTCTGCTGATCAGGATGACTGGGTCTCTTTTTTGCCTTTGGCTGAGTTTGCTCTTAATAATAGGGCTAGCTCTGCCACTTTGATGTCTCCGTTTTTCTGTAATTCTGGGTTTCACCCTCGATTTTCTTCAGGACAGACGGAGGCTTCTGTCTGTCCAGGTGTTGACTCTGTTGTGGAGCGTATGCAACAGATTTGGGACCAGGTAGTGGAGAGGTTGTCCCTCTCTCAGGAGAGGGCCCAGCGGTTTGCTAACCGGCATAGGATTGATGGTCATCGGTTTAAAGTAGGTGACTTGGTCTGGTTGTCCTCAAAAAATATTCCTATGAGAGTAGCATCTCCTAAATTTAAGCCTAGGTTCATTGGACCTTATAAGATCATAGAGATTCTTAATCCTGTTTCTTTTCGTTTGCTTCTTCCAGGGACATTTAAGATCCATAACGTGTTCCACAAGTCCTTGTTGAAGAGGTTTGTTGAGCCAGTGGTTCCTGCTGCTGTGCCTCCTGACCCTGTTTTGGTTGAGGGCAATCTGGAGTATGTGGTTGAGAAAATATTAGATTCTCGTTTTTCTAGACGGAAACTCCAGTATTTGGTTAAGTGGAGAGGTTATGGTCAGGAAGACAATTCTTGGGTGTTTGCTTCGGACATCCATGCTAGGAGACTCATCCGTGCGTACCATAGAACTCATCCTGACCGACCTGGTTGCTCAAATGAGGGTTCGGTGACCCCTCCTCAAGGGGGGGGTACTGTTGTGAGTGGGCTTGGGATGAGTTCTGAGCAGAGGCTCCCTCTGGTGGTTACAAGCGGTGCTGGTCTGTCCAGTGAAGATTGTGAAGATTGTGAGGATTGGGAATCAGGTGTTACTGACTGGTCTTATATAAGGGAGTCACCTTCCCATCAGGGTTGCCGGTGATCAATTGTTCTGGTCTGAATCCTTGATTCCTGTTTCCTTTGTAGCCTGCTGTGTCGTGTCTGCATCTCCTGCTAACAGATAAGACATTTTCTTCTTTTTGTTTTTGTGCTTGATTTTTGCATTTTGTCCTGCACTTCTGTGGGGGCCTTCTGGGTCCCCTCCGGGGGCTTTTGCCCTCTCAGTTTAGTTCAGCCACTGATGTTTGTACCTTTGATTTTTCCAGTTTTTTCAGTGGCTGCTGTTTTGATTTTGTTACACCAGAGAACTAATTTAGGTGGTAGAGGTCGTGTGATCTCAGGTGTTTTTGAAATTAGTAGAGTTGGTGCTTTTCAGGGTTTTCTGGGATTGCAGTAAGTACCCTTCCTATCCTTTTCTATTTAGTTAGTTTGGGCCCCAACGTTTGCTCATACTATTTTCTGTCTGTGTCTGTATTTCTTCTTGTCTAACCGCCATTACATGTTTGGGGGCTTTCTATTATCTTTGGGGTTCTGCTCCGGGGCAGATAGCTTTCCTATTTCTATCTTTAGGTGTAGTTAGTTTCTCAGGCTGTGACGAGGCGTCTAGGACCAACGTAGGAACGCTCCACGGCTGCCTCTAGTTGTTGTGGTTAGTCAGGGTACTGCAATCTCATAGATTCCAACTGCTCTGGTGTATTGCCTTTTTTGCCTGCACTCCTCAGCTACCGAAACATAACAGTCAATGGCTGCTCACTTTCCCCAGTCCCGCATGCTCGGTGCCTCGGAGTGATCCTCGACTCTGCCCTCTCTTTCAAGCCACATGTCCAAACCCTTGCCTCCTCCTGCCGTCTCAAACTCAAAAATATTTCCCGGATCTGGGCATTCCTTGACCTTGAAACTACAAAAACACTAGTGCATGCCCTCATCATCTCCTGCCTCAACTACTGCAACCTCCTACTCTCTGGCCTTCCCTCTAGCACTCTGGCACCACTCCAATCCATCCTGCACTCTGCTGCCCGACTAATACACCTGTCTCCCCGTTATTCCCCAGCCTCTCCTCTCTGCCAAGCCCTTCATTGGCTTCCTATCATCCAGAGGCTCCAGTTCAAAACCCTAACCATGACCTACAAAGCCATCCACAATCTGTCTCCTCCATACATCTGTGACATGGTCTCCCGGTACATACCCACACGCAACCTTCGATCCTCTCAAGATCTCCTCCTCTACTCCCCTCTTATCTCTTCTTCCCACCACCGCATACAAGACTTCTCCCGTGCCTCTCCCATACTCTGGAACTCTCTACTCCAACACATCAGACTCGCGCCTACCATTGAAACCTTCAAAAAGAACCTGAAGACCCACCTCTTCCGACAAGCCTACAACCTGCAGTGATCATCAGTCTACTGAACCACCGCACGACCAGCTCTACCCTCTCCTAGTGTATCCTCACCCATCCCTGTAGACTGTGAGCCCTTGCGGGCAGGGTCCTCTCTCCTTCTGTACTTGTGTGTGCCTTGTATTGCTCATGTTTACTGTACTTGTCTATATTTGCCCCTCTTCACATGTAAAGCGCCATGGAACAAATGGCGCTATAAAAATGTATAATAATAATAATAAGTAACAGCACATGTGAAAAAGACTTGGGTATACTAATTGATCACAGACTGAACATGAGTCAACAGTGTGATGCAGCAGCAAAAAAGGCAAATGCAATTCTAGGATGTATCAACAGAAGCATACAGTCTAGATCACGTGAGGTCATTATTGCCCTCTACTCCTCTTTGGTCAGACTTCATCTGGAATACTGTGTCCAGTTTTGGGCACCACATTTTAAAAAAGACATCAACAAACTGGAGCAAGTTCAGAGAAGAGCCACCAGAATGGTGACCGGTCTGCAAACCATGTCCTATGAGGAACGGTTGCAGGATTTGGGAATGTTTAGCTTGCAAAAAAGAAGACTGAGAGGAGACTTAATAGCTGTATACAAATATCTCAAGGGCTGTCACATTGTAGAAGGATCATCTTTATTCTCATTTGCACAAGGAAAGACTAGAAGCAATGGGATGAAACTGAATGGGAGGAGACACAGATTAGATATTAGAAAAAACTTTTTGACAGTTAGGGTGATCAATGAGTGGAACAGGCTGCCACGAGAGGTGGTGAGTTATCCTTCAATGGAAGTCTTCAAACAGAGGCTGGACAGACATCTGTCTGGGATGATTTAGAGAATCCTGCTTTGAGCAGGGGGTTGGACCAGATGGCCCAGGAGGTCCCTTCCAACTCTACTATTCTATGATTCTATATAAGATGCTCCATATCTAATAGTCCCCATATGGTGCTCCAGTATATGATGGGCCCGCTATAATGCTCCATACATACACACGGTCAAAATTGTTGGTACCCATTGTTTAATAACAGAAAAACCCACAATGGTCACAGAAATAACTTGAATCTGACAAATGTGATAATAAAAAATCTATGAAAATGAACAAATGAAAGTCAGACATTGTTTTCCAACCATGCTTCCACAGAATTTTAAAAAAAATAATACTGATGAAATAGGCCTGGACATAAATGATGGTACCATTGAAAATAATGTGACAAAAGGGACATGTCAAATCAAGGTGTGTCCACTAATTAGCATCACAGGTGTCTACAATCTTGGAATCAGTGAGTGGGCCTGTATAGAGGACTACAGATACTCACTGTGCCGTTTTGTGACATGGTGTGTATCACACTCAACTTGGACCAGACGAAGCGAAGGAAAGAGTTTTCTCAGGAGATTTGAAAGAAAATTATAGACAAACATGTAAAATGTAAATGTTATAACACCATCTCCAAGCAGCTTGATGTTCCTGTGACTACAGTTGCACATATTATTCAGAAATTTAAGCTCCATGGGACTGTAGCCAACCACCCAGGACGTGGCCACAGGAGGAAAATTGATGACAAATCAAAGATACGGATAATACGAATGGAAACAAAAGAGCCCAGAAAAACTTCTAAACAGATTAAAGGTGAACTTCAAGCTCAAGGAACATCAGTGAAAGATTTCACCATCCATCATTGTATGAGCCAAAGTGGACTTCATGGGAGACGACCAAGGAGGACACCATTGTTGAAAAAAATCATAAAAAAGCCAGACTGGAATTTGCCAAACTGCATGTTGACAAGCCACAAGGCTTCTGGGAGAATCTCCTATGGACAGATGAGACAAAAATGGAACTTTTGGCAAGACACATCCGCTCTATGTTCACAGATGGAAAAATGAAGCATATCAAGAAAACAACACTGTATCTACTGTGAAACATGGAGGAGGCTCTGTTATGTTCTGGGGCTGCTTTGCTGCATCTGTCACAGTATGTCTAGAATCTGTGCAGGCTACAATGAAATCTCAAGACTATCAAGGGATTCTAGAGAGAAAAGTGCTGCCCAGTGTCAGAAAGCTTTGTCTCAGTCACAGGTCATGGGTCTTGCAGCAGGATAATGACCCAAAACGCACAGCTAAAAACACCCAAGAATGGCTAAGAGGAAAACATTGGACTATTCTGAAGTGGCCTTCTGTGAGCCCTGACCTAAAACCTATTGAGCATCTTTGGAAAGAGCTGAAACATGCCATCTGGAAAAGGCAAACTTCAAACACGAGACAACTGGAGCAGTTTGCTCTTGAGGAGTGGGCCAAAATACCAGTCGAGAGGTGCAGAAGTCTTATTGACAGTTACAGGAATGGTTTGATTGCAGTGATTGCCTCAAAAGGTTGTGAAACAAAATATTACGTTAAGGGTACCATCATTTCTGTCCAGGCCTATTTCATGAGTTTTATTTATTTTTTTTTAATTCTGTGGAAGGATGGTTGAAAAGCAATGTTTGACTTTCATTTGTTCATTTTCATAGATTTTTGATTTATAATTACTTTTGTCAGATTCAAGTTATTTCTGTCACCATTGTGGGTTTTTCTGTCATTAAACGAGGGGTACCAACAATTTTGATCACGTGTGTATGATGATCTAGTGTATGATGGGCCACATATAATGCTCCATATATAATGGGCCCCATATAAGATGCTCCAGTGTAGAATGGGCCCCATATATGATGATCCAGTGTATGGTGGGCCCCATATAATGTTTCATATATAATGGTGCCCATATATAATGCTCCAGTGTATGATGGGCCCCATATATGATGCTCCAGTTTATGATGGGCCCCATATATTATGTTCCAGTGTATGATGGGCCCCATATAATGCTCCATATTTAATGGGCCCCATATATTATGCTCCAGTGTACGATGGGCCCCATATATTGCTCCAAACATAATAAAATGAAACACTCACCTCTCCTCGCTGGCTGAAGCTCTGCTCTGGATTTCTCAGCATCAGCGTCTTCCGGCTCTCTGCACTGTGACTGTTCAATACTACAGTCCTCTTCAACATATTGGTAAAATTTCTTCGATATAACTTGCGCTTATTTCAAATTCTGAATTCTTATGCCCTTACATCAGAGAGATATGTCACAAAAATAGTTAACAGATAATAGTTCGTACATGTCCACTTTACATCAGGACAATTATTTAAACCATTTTTTTGTTAGGAAGTTATAGGGGTTAAAAGTTGACCAGTGATTTTTCACTTTTCCAAAAAAATTTACAAAACTATTTTTTTAGGTACCAACTCACATTTGAAGTGAGTGACTTTGAGGGGGGGAATACTACTTTTGAGGCACAGTGCAAATCTCAAAGGAAGATGCGCCATATTGGAGTTTAGATTTTAGTGGAATGGTTTGAGGGTGCCATGTCACATTGGTAGAGCCCCTGAGGTGCCAGAACAACAGAAACTCCCCATATTTATACAAAGATGCCAGTACTGTATTGTTGATATACCCATACAATTGGCGACTCCCCAGAAAATGCCAAACAAGGAGAAAACTGAGTCAAAATATGACAAAACCTATAAAAGTTTATTTATATACACAAAATAATAATAATCCAAAAAATTACAAAAAAGTGTACATGGGTAAATTTTATCTGAGTAAAATGTGATTAAATCCATGGGTGAAAAGAGAGGCTGGAGTGTAGGTCAGGACTTAATATTAGAGGTCAAACAAACAAGGATTGTATCCCATTTTAGAAGTTCATAAGTACATTCATATAAAACTGGTACCCCTACCTTCAATTGTCACTTAACCTCTTTACTACCAATCTATATTATCAAATATAGGGCAAAACTCCAGTGTCTAATGCAGCATGTCTATGGGTTCTTTTATTATATACCGTATTTTTCAGACTATAAGATGCACTGGACCATAAGACGCACCCCAAATTTTGGGGTGAAAATAGCAGAAAAAAAGATTTTTACAATATGGGGGTCCGTCTTATTGTCCGAATTTTAAGGTACCTGAGGGCCGGCGGTGGTACAGCAGGGGTTGCGGCAGTGGTGTGGCAGAGGTGCGGTGATGCTGATAAAGCGTACCTTCCTCAGGTGAGGTGATGCCGCAGTCCGGTGTCCAAGGCATGCAGGAAAGCCGGGTTAACCACAAGTTACCGGGGCGTTGCGGCAGTGGTGTGGTGGTGGCAGAGGTGCAGCATTACAGAGGTGCCGTGGGTGGCGTGCACCTGAGCAGGGTCCCTTCCTCAGGTGTGGTGACTCCACGGCACGGTGTCCAGGGAGAGCAGAGAGGAGAGCAGAGCCATGTTTGTCGGTGGTGGCGGCCATCTTCCTGAGGTGGCGTGTGCGCAGATAGAGCACTCTGCTTCCTGTGGCTTCAGGAAAATGGCCGCGGGAGGCAGCGCGTGCGCAGATGGAGATCGCGGCGGCCATTTTCCTGAAGCTGAGCTCGCAATCTGTGATCTCGGGTTCAGGATAATGGCCGCCATGATCTCTATCTGAGCACGTGCCGCCTCAGGAAGATGGCCGCCACCACCCAGAAACCCGGCTCTGCTCTCCATGGACACCATGCCGCGGCGTCACCTCACCTAAGGAAGGGACCCTGCTCAGGTGCACGCCGCGCACCGTGCCTCTGCAACGGCCACACCACTGCCGCAACCCCCCGGTAAGCCTGTGTTCGGGCTATAAGACGCACCCCCCAGTTTCCTCACAATTTTTTGTGGGAAAAAGTGCGTCTTATAGTCCGAAAAATATGGTACTATGCATGTTCAGAAAGTATAATCAATGCAGGGAACAGTTACCCAATTTATTAGTCCGTCCTGCCTAGACCACAGGCACACTCCCAAAACTCCCATGTGTGAATTTATGTTACAAACTACACTCTAAAAAGAATGCATCTAGATGTACAGTGATCATTTTGAAAACACTTCTGCCACAGCATTTTATACCATTAAGCTGTAATGAAAGAATAAATAACAAAAAATAAAAGGGCAAATAGGAAAATTTTTTACAACAAATTGAGGTCCATTTTTTTCCTCAGTGCGCCAATACTCTACATGTAATCAGGAAATATTTTTCAGGCACAGTGCAAAGCTCAGAAGGGAAGGAGCGCCATACTATAGTGCAGATTTTACTGTTTTGGTTTGTGGGTGCCATAACACTCTCGGAGTGCCGCGAGTTGCCAGAACAGCAGAAACCCAGAAAAGTGACCCAATTTTACAAACTACACCTCTCAACCAATTCATCTAGGGATGCAGTGATCATATTGACACCACAGATGTGTCACAGAATTTTGTACCATTGAGCATTGAAGAAAAAATAATTACATTTTTCCCACCAAAATTTTGTTTTAGCCCCAGATTTTACATTTTCACATGGATAAAAATGGCACCATAATTTGTCCCACAATTTCTACTGAACGTGGCACTACCACATATGTGACTGTACAGTACTGCTTAGCCATACAGAGAGACTTGGGAGATACGAAGCGATATTGGCCTCCTGGAGTGAAGATTTTCTTAGAATAGTTTGCAGACTCCATATACAGAGCTCATAGAAGAGCAGAATACCTCCCTCAAGTGAGCCCATTTCGGAAATTGCACCCCTTTATGAATTTATCTACAGGTGTAGTGACGATTTTGACCAGTACGCTGTACTGACCAGTACATTGTAGTGAACAGTACCTTATAGTGACCAGTACATTATGCCCAGCTCATGCTTCTGGAGACACGCATCCATGTTGTGAACACACTGGATCTGACTTCTGAGTATGGGCTCCCTCTGGTGGCTGCTGATAGTAATGAAGCTGCTTTGGCTAACAGAAGTCCTTCACCTGGTGGCGATGAGTGGCAATCAGGTGGGACTGACTGGTGAGATATAAGTGAGCTACCTTCCCATGATCCTCGTTGGTGATTTGTTGCTTCCTGGTCTCTTTTGGAAGTGAGCTTGCTTCCTGCTTCTCCTGCAACTTTCAGATAAGTTATTTGCTGTTTATTTCTGTGGCATTTGTTTTTGTCTATCTCAGTTTTCTGCCCTTCTGGAGTTTGTACAGCCAGGTTCCCTGCTGGGGCCTGCGCTGGCCTCTGTTTCTCATTTGTCATTGTTTATGTATTATCAGTTCCCTGCTATTTCAGTATCAGCTCATTTGCTACCATTTACAACTGAGTTCTGATCTAGCGGGGGAGAGATCGTGTGGTCTCAGTATTTTTGTATATCAGACAGGTTGGAGTTTTTCTTAGAGTTTTTGCTGGATTGCAGATTGTATTCTTTCCTGTTCTGTTCTATATAGTTTGGGCCCCAGCATTTGCTCGCTCTATTTTCTGCCTGTGTTTGTATTTCATCTTGTATCACTGCCAATATATGGGGGCTCTACTCCAGTGCAGTTAGCTTTCCCCTTTCTGTCTTTAGGCTTAGTTATCTCTCTGGCTGTGTCGAGGCGTTTAGGGCACCTTAGGCACATCCACGGCTGCTTCTAGTTGTGCTGTCAGTTCAGAGGTCTGCAATCTGCTAGTTACCAACCTATCTCGGTGTCTGGTTGCCTAGGCTATTTTGGCTACTGTCCTCCTCGGCTACCAAATCATAACACATCCATCCATAAGTTAGATGGGCTCCCATCGCTTCAGAAATGCCAAACATGTGGATGCTATATGTGGTTTAGGTACACTGTGGGGCTCAGAAGGGAGGGAGGCATTTGAATTCAGGGGCACAGAATTTGCAGAATTTCTTTTGAGGGGAGAGGACTCGGAGCCATTTCACTTTTCCAGAGCTTTTGTGCTACCATTAACATGGAAGCCCCTATATTTCTGTTAACAGATGACGAATCTGAGTGGGGACTTACTTTTTTTGTGGATTGAGCTGAAGCTTTTGTTAGGAACATTTTGCATAACGTTTGTGATCACATTTATCCAGCGCTCTACGCTGAGCACTTACATCAGGGTTTCCATCTAAATCTCTGAGTGACATGAATCAGATGAAACCCCTGAGTGATTCATTCACTTTGATGAGGCAGCACTATAGGGAATTTCCGACAGGGTTTCCGTTGAATCACGTATTTCAGATTTAGGCCCGGGGTCACACACAACGACAAAAAATCGGTCCGTTTTAGACGGTCGATTGTCGGATCAAAATGAAAACATCACACATTCTTCTGGCATCGATTTTCCTTCAAAGATGCGATTTAGTCGCATGTGTGTGTACCTTGTAACATCCGATTTTCATCCGACTTGCGAGAATTTCTCGCAGGCTTGCAAAACTGACATATAATGGATCCAAAAGAATAGTATTTCAATCACAAAAAAAAGAATAGATATATACACATAGAACACATATATTATATATTATAATTATATATATATATATACATGTCATTGTGACATGTATATATACATATATTTATAGTTCCTAGACGTCTACATACTGTTATAGCCGCTAATTCAATTGCCGGCTTTTGTGAAATCACAGAAGCCGACATGAAATGATACATTGTTTCCACACAGTTAACCATGTCATTTCCTGTATTTTGATATTTGTTTAGAACTTACAATTGCATGAGTGTATTTGTGCAAAATTTCAGACATGTAGGGGTTAATTAAAGGTGTAAATTCGTTGAAAAAATGCGTGGGCTCCTCGCTGTATTTTCTCCACCAGACAGACAAAGCAAGCGAGTGGGGGCAGATAATAACAGCCTAGGGAGGGTACATTTTTTTGGTGCCCCCCCTGGCTACTAACATCTGCCCCAGACACCCAGAAAGGGCAAATCTATAATTAGATTCGCCCTTTCTGGCACTTTGCCGTCTATTCCCATTGCCCTGTAGCGGTGGCGAATGGGTTAATAATCTCACCTTAATGTCACCTTAGTATTGAAAGGTGACCTTAAGGCAGGTTAATAATTGAGAGCTGTCAATTAGACAACTATCAATTATTAATCCTATTGTATGATAGAAAAATCAAACACACACAGTTTAATAAAAAAGAAGTTTAATGAAATAATTACACAGTTTTTGACAATATTTTATTTTCCTGCTAAACCATTTCCTGTAATAAAAATAAAATAAAAAAGCAAATGATTCTTACCAATCGATGTACAGTCAGGTCCCACGGTGTAATCCATCAGAAAGGCTTAACAGGTTACAGGTCGCAGAGAGCTAATAATGCTGTCTCAGACCTGTATTCCCCTGAATGAATAAGTTACTCTCCCAGCGAAAGGAGAGGAATAGATTCATGAATGGAGCTTAATTGATTTATTACACTTTCACTTGAGTGACTGACTAAGGTGAAAGTGGATACAATCAATTAAGCTTCATTCATGAATCACATCCTCTCTGTCGGCAGGAGATAAGCTCATTCATTCAGGAGCTATCAGATGAGCACGCAGGATTACTTGCGCTGCTTATCTGATTGCTAGTAGTTAACCTTTGTGAAGGATTACATCGTGGGACGTGACAGATTGCCAGATAGGTAAGAATAATGTTGTTTTATTATTTTATATTTATTTTAGAAGAACAAGGGCTTCGAACGGATTAAGACTTAAATAAAAGATGGTCAAAAATATGTGTTTTTATTTCATTAAAATTATTTATTCTTAAAGTGTGTGTGTGTGTTTTTTTATTTACTTCAATAGGATTAATAATTGATATTTGTCTAATTGACAGCTTCAATTATTAACCTGCCTTAAGGTCACCTTTCAATACTAAGGTGACATTAAGGTGAGATTATTAACCATTCGCCACCGCTACAGGGCAATGGGAATAGACGGGCAAAGTGCCAGAAAGGGCGAATCTAATTATAGATTTGCCCTTTCTGGGGTGTCTGGGGGCAGATGTTAGTAGCCAGGGGGGGGCACCAAAAAA
>JARQOD010000001.1:85925679-85979058 GCA_033576555.1 Oophaga sylvatica
TGCCACTCTCATAGGAATATTTCTTGAGGACAACCAGACCAAGCCCCCCACTTTAAACCGAGGACCATCAGTCCTATGCCGGTTAGCAAACCGCTGGGCCCTCTCCTGAGAGAGGGACAACTTCTCCACTACCTGGTCCCAAATCTGTTGCATACGCTCCACAACAGAGTCAACCCTGGACAGACAGAAGCCTCCGTCTGTCCTGAAGAAAATCGAGGGTGAAACCCAGAATTACAGAAAAATGGAGACATCAAAGTGGCAGAGCTAGCCCTATTATTAAGAGCAAACTCAGCCAAAGGCAAAAAAGAGACCCAGTCATCCTGATCAGCAGACACAAAGCATCTTAATAAGTCTCCAATGTCTGGTTTGTTCTCTCAGTTTGACCATTGGTCTGAGGATGAAACGCCGAGGAGAAAGACAATTGAACACCAAGTTTAGAACAAAAGGTCCTCCAAAATCTGGAAACAAACTGGACTCCTCTGTCAGACACAATGTTCTCAGGAATGCCGTGTAAACGAACCACGTGCTGAAGGAATAAAGGCACCAATTCAGAGGAGGAAGGCAACTTAGGTAATGGCACAAGATGTATCATCTTGGAAAACCTATCACAAATCACCCAGATGACGGTCATTCTCTGAGAAACAGGGAGGTCGGAAATGAAATCCATAGAGATATGGGTCCATGGTCTCTTGGGCACAGGCAATGGCATCAAACAAACCACTAGAGCGAGAGCAAGGCTTGGAGCGAGAGCAAGTCCCGCAGGACTGCACAAATTCCCTGACATCACGAGACAAGGTAGGCCACCAAAAGGACCGACTAACCAAGTCTCTGGTACCAAAAATTCCGGGATGCCCAGCCAACGCGGAACAATGAATCTCAGACATCACACTCTTTTTCCACTGGTCCGGGACAAACAATTTTCCAACAGGGCAGCGCTCGGGCCTATCCTCCTGACACCCCTCCAGAGCAAGTCTCAAATTGGGTGAGATGGCGGAAAGAACTACACCCTCTTTCAAAATAACAGAAGGATCAGATAACTCAGGAGAGTCCGCAAGGAAACTCCTCGAGAGGGCATCCGCCTTAACATTCTTAGTGCCAGGAAGAAAGGAAACCACAAAATTAAAACGTGTGAAAAACAAGGCCCACCTGGCCTGTCTAGGATTGAGTCGCTTGGCAGATTCCAGATAAACCAGATTCTTATGGTCCGTAAGGACCACCACCTGATGTTTGGCTCCCTCCAGCCAATGTCTCCACTCTTCAAAAGCCCACTTCATGGCCAGTAACTCCCGATTACCCACGTCATAATTACGTTCAGTAGGAGAAAATTTTCGAGAGAAAAAGGCACAAGGGTTACTTTTAGAGGTCTCTGGATCTTTTTGGGACAAAACGGCACCTGCCCCAATTTCAGAGGCATCAACCTCCACCTGAAATGGCAGAGAAGCATCAGGCTGCCGTAGAACAGGAGCAGAAGTGAATCTCTGCTTAAGTTCCTGAAATGCAGAGACTGCCTCAGGAGGCCAATTCACCACATCAGAACCCTTTCTGGTCAAATCAGTCAATGGTTTAACAATAACCGAGAAATTACCAATAAATTTACGATAAAAATTGGCAAAACCCAAAAATCTTTGAAGAGCCTTTAATGAAGTAGGTTGGACCCAATCACAGATGGCCTGAACCTTGACCGGGTCCATTTCAATAACAGATGGGGAAAAAATGAATCCCAGAAATGAGATCCTCTGTACGCCAAAAAGACACTTTGATCCCTTCACATACAGAGCATTCTCTCACAAAATCTGGAATACAGTTCGAACATGTTTCACATGAGAGTCCCAGTCATTAGAAAAAATCAAGATATCATCCAAATAAACAATCAGAAATTTATCCACAAAATCCCTGAAAATGTCATTCATGAAAGACTGGAAGACAGAAGGAGCATTAGTGAGCCCAAAGGGCATCACAAGGTACTCAAAATGCCCCTCAGGGGTATTGAATGCCGTCTTCCATTCATCCCCGTGCTTAATGCGAATAAGGTTATATGCCCCCCTGAGGTCAAGCTTGGTAAACCAAGTAGCGTTTTCACCCTGGAAAACAGGTCAGAAATCAAAGGTAACGGGTATTGATATTTTACATAATATTGTTCAAAAGACGATAATCAATACACGGCCTTAATGAACCATCCTTTTTGGCCACAAAGAAAAAACCGGCACCTAAGGGTGAAGAGGATGGTCTGATATGACCCTTCTCCAATGATTCCTTGATATAAGACCGCATAGCGTCATGTTCAGGTACAGACAAGTTAAAAAGGCGACCTTTAGGGAATTTACTACCAGGCACTAATTCAATAGCGCAGTCATAGCTCCTATGGGGAGGCAAGGATGCAGATTTACTTTCGCTAAACACATCAGAAAAATCAATCAAAAAGTCAGGAACATCCTGAGCCTGGGGGGAGGCAGAAAAAACAGGAGTGTTGGTATTAACACATTGGCAGCCCCAACTGGTTACAGACACAGATTTCCAATCCAAAACAGGATTATGAGACTGCAACCAAGGGAAGCCCAGTACGATAATATCATGCAGATTATACAGAACCAAAAATTTACAGCACTCCTGATGATCAGGTTCAACCCTCATTATCACCTGAGTAGAGAACTGAGGTTTATTCTCAGCCAAAGGGGTAGAATCGATCCCCAGTAGGGGAATAGACTTCTGTAGGGGTATCAAGGGAAACCCACAACGTTTAGCAAAATCATAATCCATCAGGTTAATAGCTGCTCCAGAATCAACGAAAGCCTGAGCAGAAAATGAGGACAGAGAGCATATCAGAGTGACAGTTAATAAAAACTTAGTCTGAACACTACCCAAGACAACTGAGCGTGCAAAACGTCTTCCCCGCTTAGGGCAGACTGAAATAGCATGAGAGGCATCACCACAGTAGAAACATAACCCATTGCGCTTTCGAAACTCATGACGCTGTGCCCCAGACACCACTCTATCACACTGCATGGGTTCAGAAGCAGGTTCACAAGACAACACCATACCACGCATACTTCTCCGCTCACGCAAACGTCTGTCAATTTGAATCGCTAATGACATAGAATCATTGAGACCAGAGGGACAGAGAATCCCACCATAACATCCTTTACATTATCTGACAGACCCTTCCGAAAAAGGGCCGCCAAAGCGTCGTCATTCCACTTGGTCAGGACTGCCCACCTACGGAATCTCTGACAGTATAACTCAGCGTCATCAAGACCCTGATTTAATGCCAACAAGGCTTTTTCAGCTTGATCAGTGACATTAGGCTCATCGTACAATAACCCCAAAGCCTGAAAAAATGCATCAACATCACTCAAAACAGGACCCCCAGGTGTCAGGGAAAAAGCCCAATCCTGAGGATCGCCGGCAGGAGAGAGATGACAATTTGAACCTGCTGCGCTGCGTTCCCTGAGGACTTAGATTTTAAGGCAAAAAACAATTTACAATTATTTTTGAAATTCTGAAACTTAGCTCGATCCCCTAAAAACAAATCTGGCATGGGAATCCTAGGTTCCACAACAGGCAACCCAGCAAGATAGGCAGCAATACTCCGAACTTCAGTGGCAAGCTGATCCACACGGCCAGACAACTGTGCAAACTCCATTGAGAGAAAAAAAAATCCTCCCCAGCACCCAAAGATACAGAGGGAAAAAAAAAATGCAACAAACAGAAAAATATCTCTGACAACTCTGACAACCTTTTTTCTTTCACAATATTTTTTCCCTTCTGTGAGTACCATACAATTTTCAATTTTTAGGCCGGTGATACTGTTATGTTTCGGTACCTGAGGAGTGCAGGTAAAAAAGGCAATACACCAGAGAAGTTGGAATCTATGAGATTGCAGTACCCTGACTAACCACCACAACTAGAGGCAGCCGTGGAGCGTTCCTACGTTGGTCCTAGACGCCTTGTCACAGCCTGAGAAACTAACTACACCTAAAGATAGAAAGAGGAAAGCTATCTGCCCCGGAGCAGATCCCCAAAGAACATAGAAAGCCCCCAAACATGTAATGGCGGTTAGACAAGATGAAATACTGACACAGACAGAAAATAGTATGAGCAAACGTTGGGGCCCAAACTACCTAAATAGAAAAGGATAGGAAGGGCACTTACTGCAATCCCAAAAAACCTGAAAAGCACCAACTCTACTAATTTCAAAATCACCTGAGATCACACGACCTCTACCACCTAAATTAGTTCTCTGGTGTAACAAAACCAAAACAGCAGCCACTGAAAAAACTGGAAAAAGCAAATGTACAAACATCAGTGGCTGAACTAAACTGAGAGGGCAAAAGCCCCCGGAGGGGACCCTGAAGGCCCCCACAGAAGTGCAGGACAAAATGCAAAAGATCAAGCACAAAAACAAAAAGAAGAAAATGTCTTATCTGTTAGCAGGAGATGCAGACACGACACAGCAGGCTACAAAGGAAACAGGACTCAAGGATTGAGACCAGAACAATTGATCCACGGCATCCCTGATGGGAAGGCGACTCCCTTATATAAGACCAGTCAGTAACACCTTATTCCCACTCCTCACAATTTTCACTGGACAGTCCAGTACCGCTTGTAACCACCAGAGGGAGCCTCTGCTCAGAACTCATTTCAAGTCCATTCACAACAGTCACGTGAGGTCTTATGTATTGCGGGACGAGTTGATGTTTTTATTGGTACCATTTTTGGGCACCTAACATTTTTTCATCGCTTTTTATTACGATTTTTGTGAGGTTAGAATGAACAAAAAGCAGCAATTCATGAATTTCTTTTGGGGGGGCATTTATACCGTTCCGCGTGTGGTAAAATTGATAAAATGTTTATTCTTCGGGTTAGTACAATTACAGCGATACCTATTTATATCGTTTTTTATGTTTTGGCACTTTTATACAATAAAAACAATTTTATATAAAAAATAATTATTTTTGCATCGCTTTATTCTGCGAGCTATTACTTTCATTTTTTCACTAATGATGCTGTATGGCAGCTCGTTTTTTGTGGGACAAGATGACGTTATCAGGGGTACCATGTTTATTTATATATGTCTTTTTGATCGCGTGTTATTCCACTTTTTGTTCGGCGGTATGATGATAAAGCATTTTTTTGCCTTGTTTTGTTTTTAAGGGGTTCACTAAAGAGGTTCACTAGTGGGACAGTTTTATAGGGCAGGTCGTTACAGATGCGGCGATACAAAATATGTGTATGAGTACATACAGTTTGCAGAGTACTATGTCAGATCAGCGATATGACAGGCAGTGCAGGAGGCTTGCCAATGCCTGCTCTCAGCAGGCACTGACAAGCCACCTCCCTGCAAGACCCAGAAGGACCCCGTGGCCATCTTGGATCTGGGGGCCAGCAGTGAGGAGGCCCTCGGAACAATGCTATCACATCGCGTTGCTCTGAGGGTCTCAGGGAAGCACGCAGGGAGTCCCCTCCCTGCATGATGCTTCCCTATGCCACCGGAATGCTACGATCATGTTTGATCGCAGTGTGCCGGGGGTTAAAGTGCCGGGAGCAGTCCCTGACCTCTCCTGGCACTTAGTGCTGGGTGTCATCTGTGAGAATCAGCTGACACCCGGCCGCGCTCCCCCCCTTGAATGCGTCCGATCGCATGTGACGTATTATCCTATCATTGTCATACGGCCCAGGTACCATGGATGGGATAGTATGTCTAATGTCAGAAAGGGGTTAAAGAAGCACTCCTCCTCCCCATCAAATTAATTATCCTCTTAGTATATTGCAATCATCGTATTACATAACAATGTGTACTTACAATTGCTCATTTTGCTTTTCTACCCAGTTAATTCTTCTCTATGTAGCAACAAGAGTCTCTT
Source organism: Oophaga sylvatica (assembly GCA_033576555.1). Taxonomy (NCBI): domain Eukaryota; kingdom Metazoa; phylum Chordata; class Amphibia; order Anura; family Dendrobatidae; genus Oophaga; species Oophaga sylvatica. The sequence continues at coordinate 85,931,541 of JARQOD010000001.1, forward strand.
GTCCCTGCATTTATCATTCCCTCATCAACTCCTGACTCAGCTGCTCCCTCCTCCCCCTGCCAGGGACTATTACACTGACTCCTGACTCATACAGAGAAAAGAAACTTCCTCTTCCTATATAGAGGTTAGAAGGATTCAGCTAGTCAGTTATTAATCACGTGATGTCATAGACCTAATGGAAAAGAGAAGAATTAGCTGTGTAGAAAGGCAAAATGAGCAATTGTAAGTACACAGCACTGTATAATATGATGATTGCAATATATTATGATGCCAATTTTGATTGCAGTACTTCTTTAATGGAAAGAAGGAGACCAACTTTACCAATACAGGGGTGTGACCAATAGGCTATAAGATAGCATGGTGCACTACATGTATCAGTGTGACTGGCACTGTGATGAAGGAACAGCCTCCATCTTGGATATGGGGCATAATGCTCTCCTCATGTCTGAGCTTGGCCTGTCCCAGGTGCTGCTTTGTCTGAGTTCACAGTGCCACAGGCAGCTAACTGCTCCTAACCCCCATGGCCTGTAGGCATATTGAAGAAAACAGGATTTAGTGCTTCAATATTGAATAGCTAGGTCTTGTTAGTATAATAATGAGATAAGGCCAAAACAGGACTTCAAAGCTTTAGTACAGAGCCATGCCAGCATGGGGCCTGGAGATGCCTGGGGGCTTCAATTAGATTATACCTGTCAGCTAGAAACAGAAAACACATCCATTGTCTCTCCCAGCCACTACGACTCCGTTCCAGGATTATGAATTATGAGCATGCCTTTCAAGGTACAGACTCATAAAAAATATGAGTGATCCTGCGGACCTCGCGCAGCTGACAGTGCGACTCCTGAGTCGGTGATGGCTCGGGGACATGAGATATAGAGATTGGGTCACTGTGGAGGGCCAATCGGGCCATGTTTGATCTCCACGCGACAGGCAAAACAAACTGCATTCACTGGTACCTCTTGTGTCCTGACCGATCGTCCTGGAGAAAGTTAACCCCTTTCTTAGATATTGGGAATGAATTCTGCAGGGAGCTGAAGGGTGGAGATTATTAGCCCACCCTCTGACACCGAGGGGAGGGACCTAGCAGGTTTAAGAACTGTGAGCGGATGGCAGACTCGCGCTATTCTCACAGAAGAACAAGACGATGATGATCTAAGAAGGAACAGGGGACAGATCTGCCAAGGGAGCGCGGCACACGTTTTGGGGACTGTACTGCAACTAAGATTCTTACCTGTGGATCCACATGCAACCTACAGCCTGGTAACATTGACCTCTAGCTTAATACCTCTAAGCCTTGTACCATTATTGTTGTATTTTACTCTGACTGCAAATCCACTGTAATTCCGTTGTATAGCTTACTGTATATTTCTTTAATTATCTATTGCGCCCTTAAGGCAATTAAACCATAAAATTAATTTTGGGCGGATGCTTTTACTCTGATTGCGAATATTAGAATACCCAGTGGGTAACAGGACATCCTCCCCGGCGGCCATTTGCTCTAGGTGCAGTTCCCTTACTGACCTGAGAGACAAAGGGGCACCGGAGAGCTGTGACTGTGTAGTTATGTCACATTGGTGACGTGGAAGGATTCGGGTTTTCTTCACATTGGTGGCAGCGGTGGGATCAGAGTAATAGTGTGAGTGGGACCCCTACTCCCAGACACTAAAGACTACCAGCAGTAACTTTCACTGCTGGGGTCTTAAGGTCAGCCCAGCACTAGATGGTCAGAGTGTAAATATAATAAGTTGTGTGCAAGGTCAGGGTTGCTGCTGTGTCTGTAACCAGAGGTTTCCAAGATGGTGGAAGGCACCAGGAGTAAGGCAAAGGGGGAGACTAATGGTCTATGAGGAGATTGATACCAAGGAAAGCGAGGGGGAGCTCAGCCAGGGATCCCCAAGGAGCTAGACCCCCGTGCTCAGTCCCGCAGTGGACTGTCCACCCCCTGCCCGTCCCAGCCTGTCCAGATCGGAGGCCCTTTTCCAAGCGGCTATGCACAGCTCGAGGCTGGTAATGACGCCGCCCATGACAGACTCCTGGTGGCGGCAGAGAAAGCAGCAGAGTGTGAGCAAGCGGCGGCAGAGAAAGCAGCGGAGCGTGAGCATACAGAATGTGTGTTGCAGGCTGCTAAACACCGCGAAGCTGCGGAGTGCCAGCACCGACTGGAGATGGCTCAGCACGGGCCCCCGCTCTACGCTCCAGTCCCACCGGAGACCAAGGCTTCCAAGGTCTGGGCGGAGGACTTTCCCTTGCTTGAAAAGGATGGAGACCTGGATTCCTTTCTGCTGGCCTTTGAGAGAACCTGCCTCCAACACCATCTGGCCCTGGATCAGTGGGCAAGGTACCTGACCCCCCATTTGAGGGGTAAGTCCCTGGAAGTTTTGGGGGACTTACTGCCGGGGAGGAGCAGGACTACAACAGCATCAAGCGGGCCCTGATCAGCATTACAACCTCACCCTGGAGTCATACCACAGGATGTTCTGAAGCCTGCAGCGGGGTACAAAGGACACCTGGACCGACCACATGCGGGCCCTGCTGAGAGCTGTGGAGCACTGGACCTCGGGTCTAGAGCTCACCACCCACCAGGAGGTCCAGAACTGTTCGTCATGGAGCAGTTCTTGTGGAACTGCCCAGAGGACCTCCAGCAGTTCCTCCGTGAACAGAAACCAAAGGTGGCTTCTGCTACAGACGCCCTGGCTGACGAGTATGCCAGTAACAGGGCGCCTGAGCCGAAGAAGACTGCCAGCAGCACCTGGAGAGGGGGTAAGCCCAATCCTGCCCCGGCCCCATATCCAGCCCCCAGAGTGCAAGGGGTATGCCCCCCTGCTGACCTCTCCAGGCCAGGAACAGAACCCCGGCGTTGTCATCATTACAACCAGCCGGGACACTTTAAGGCTGCGTGTCCCCTGCGCCATAAGGCCCCATCCCTGTCCCAGAAAGCGTCCACTGTTTTGTGTGTGGGAGGGGGTGGTGGGAGGTCCCTGGACAATTACCAACCCGTCACCATCGGCCGCTCAGCAGTCATGGGACTGCGGAACACAGGGGCTGAACAAACCCTGGTACGTCCTGAGGTGGTGTCCCCTCAAGACTTGGTGCCTGGGAAAACCCTTTCGGTCTCTGGAATTGGAGGCGTTGAACTGGCGCTGCCCGTCGCCAAGGTGTATTTGGACTGGGGCGTTGGGAGGGGGATGCGGGAAGTGGGAGTAACGCCAAATATTCCCACCAATGTGTTGCTTGGGAACGATTTGGGGCGGCTTGTGTCCCAGTATGTGGCCACTGAACCCCCAAGTTCGGCTCCCCAAGAATGTCATGACTCTACTGTGAATGCTAATGGTAATGTGTTGAAGGTGAGGAGACTGCGGGAGGTGGAGGGAGGGGCTGCTATGGGCAGTGTAGGGTCCCTAAGGGAATCCAGCCTGCTGAGTCTAGGGCCTCTGCAGGAAGAGGAACAGTCCATGGGAGAGGAGCCACCAGGTAAGACCCCAGGGCAGGAGTTCCCCACATCCGGGATGTCAGGAGGCCAGGGAAGTCTGCCTGACCCGGCGACTTGGTCAGGGGCCGAGGGGAAGCTGGCGCTACCCGTGGTCTCAGCGGTCGTGGCCGCTGTTACCAGGAGTGGGAGCGCCAAAGCCCAAGGAACCTCGCAGACGTCCGACGGTTTCCCCCTCTCTGACCAAGTGGCTGCCGAGTCAGTGGCCAGGAGACAGATCCTGGGGAGCTGACAGAGAATGTGGCAGTTTCATCAATTCTTGCCACATCAAGTCAGGAATTTCAGGCAGCATTGGAAGCTGACGCTAGCCTGAAGACTCTCAAGGAGCAGGCGGCACAGCCTCCCCTGGAGTCCGATGGTGAGCGAGTGGTCTGGGACCAGCGATGGCTGTACTGGGTAACGGTCCAGCAGGGTTCACCAGAGGCGTGGCTCAGGGACCGACAGTGGTACCCTATCCGTTCAGGGCGGAATTGTTGTGGATCGCACACGAGATTCCTATGGCCGGACACCTAGAGAACGCTAAAACCAGGGCCAGGCTAGCTCAGCATTTCTGCTGGCCTGAAATGAGGACCAAGGTGACTGCCTACTGCCATTCGTGTGACACCTGTCAGAGGGTGGGGAAGGCGGGGTGGCGCCCCAAAGCCCCACTGGTAACTCTGCCCATCATTGAAGAGCCTTTCTTGAGGGTGGCTGTGGATCTCATTGGATCTCTGTCCACTCCCAGCCGCTCCGGGAAATGCTTCATACTAACGGTAGTGGACTATGCCACCCGGTATACGGAGGCGGAAGCTTTGTTGTCCATTCGGGCGACAAAGTGGCCACTGCTTACTGGAGATTTTCTCCAGAGTGGGGTTTCCCAAGGAAATGCTCACCCAGTTCATGTTGCAGCTGATGGAGTCTCTCTGTAAGAAGATACAAGTGCAAAATCTGGTAGCCAGCCAGTATCACCCACAGACCAATGGCCTGTGTGAGTGGTTCAATGGCACCTTAAAGCAGATGCTGAAGATTTTGGGCGACTCCCACAGGAGAGATTGGGAGCGGTATCTCCCACACCTGCTGTTTGCCTACCGGGAGGTCCCACAGGCCTCAACGGGGTTCTCCCCCTTTGAGCTCCTGTACGGGCGACGTGTACGGGGGCCCCTTGCTCTGGTGAAAGAAGCATGGGAAGGAGATTTGGCCACCCCTGGAGTGTCGGTCATTGAGTATGTCGTTCGCTTCCGGGACCGAATGATGGCCTTGATACGGCTGGTGCATGACAATATGGCCCAAGCCCAGGCTGACCAGAAGTGGTGGTACGACCAGAATGCTTGTGAGCGGACCTACCAGGTGGGTCAAAAGGTGTGGGTACTGGTCCCCGTACCTCAAAACAAGCTTCAGGCGGCCTGGGAGGGTCCATACCTCATGCACCAGCAGCTCAACGCCGTCACCTACCTGGTCACCCCGGACCACGCTCGTGGAAGGGGAAAAGCCTTCCACGTGAACATGATGAAGGCCCATCATGAGCGGGAGGCTTGTGCCCACCCAGTGTGCAACCTTCCTGAGGAAGGAGAGGCAGAAACCCTCCTGGATCTTCTCACCCAAGCCAAGGCGGGTGGATCCATCGAGGATGTGGGGGTTGGCCACCAGCTCTCAGAGGACCAACGTTTCCAGCTGGGGGTAACCCTACACCCCTTTCGGGAGCTATTCAGCAGCCTGCCCGGAAGGACCGAGACAGCCGTCCATGGCGTGGACACCGGCAATCACCCCCCAATCCGGCATTCCTCATATTGGGTCTCTCTTGAGGTGCAGCAGCAAATGCCCAAGAGATAGAAGAGATGCTGAAGCTGGGGGTGATCCAAGCGTCCAACAGCGCATGGGCTTCGCCTGTAGTCCTCGTCCCTAAAAAGGACCGAACTATGCGGTTCTGCGTGGACTACCAGGGGCTCAACGCTGTGACGGTCACCGATGCGTACCCAATGCCGCGCATCGATGACTTGCTTGACCAGCTGGCAGGGGCCAGGTACCTGACCATCATGGATCTGAGCAGGGGGTATTGGCAGATTTCCCTGACCCCTGGGGCACGGGAATGCTCTGCCTTTATCACCCCATTCGGACTGTACGAGTCCACGGTGATGCCCTTCGGCATGAAGAATGCCCCTGCCACTTTTCAGCGGATGGTCAACAAGCTGCTCGAGGGACTGGAAGGGTATGCGACCGCGTACCTGGATGACATTGCCAACTTCAGTCCCACCTGGGAGGTTCACCTAGAGCACCTGGCGCAGGTGCTCGGGCCGATCCAGCAAGCAGGTTTGACCATTAAGCCGGAAAAATGCCAGCTGGGTACTATAGGAGGTTCGTTCCACACTATAGTGCCCTGGCCAAGCCCCTGACGGACCTCACCAAGAAAAGGCTGCCCGTCACAGTCAACTGGACAGTTGCCTGCGAGACAGCTTTCCAGGCGCTAAAGACCGCCCTTTCTAGCTCTCCTGTACTACAGGCAGTCGACTTCACGCGACCGTTCTTAGTGCAGACCAACGCCAGCAACTTCGGCCTCGGTGCTGTGCTCAGCCAGGTCGACACTATGGGCCATGAACACCCCATTTTGTACCTGAGCCGGAAGCTCCTGCCGAGGGAAGTGGCCTATTCCACGATGGAGAAGGAATGTCTGGCAATTGTGTGGGCCCTGCAGCGTCTGCAGCCATACTTGTACAGACGCCAATTCACTGTGGAAACAGACCACAACCCCCTCAGCTGGTTACACACCGTCTCTTGAACGAATGGGAGGTTGCTATGCTGGAGCCTCGCTCTCCAGCAGTACCACTTCACAATTCGCCACAAAAGAGGCAGGGACCATGGTAACGTTGATGGGTTGTCCTGGCAAGAAGAGGGTGCGGAAGGGCGCATGGGGGAACACAGGAAAGTGATACCCCATAGCGCCCTCTAAAGCAGGGAGGTATGATGAAGGAACAGCCAATATCTTGGATATGGGGCATAATGCTCGCTCATGTCTGAGCTTGAGCTGTCCCAGGTGCTGCTTTGTCTGAGTTCACAGTGCCACAGGCAGCTAACTGCTCCTAACCCCATGGCCTGTAGGCATATTGAAGAAAACAGGATTTAGTGCTTCAATATTGAATAGCTAGGTCTTTTAGTATAATAATGAGATAAGGCCAAAACAGGACTTCAAAGCTTTAGTACAGAGCCACGCCAGCATGGGGCCTGGAGATGCCTGGGGGCTTCAATTAGATTATACCTGTCTGCTAGACACAGAAAACACATCCATTGTCTCTCCCAGCCACTACGACTCCGTTCTAGGATTATAAATTATGAGCATGCCTTTCAAGGTACAGACTCTTACCTGTGGATCGCAGAGCTCCCAACGTCCACATGCAACCTACAGCCTGGTAACACTGACCTCTAGCTTAATACCTCTAAGCCTTATACCTTTATTGTTGTATTTTACTCAGACTGCAAATCCACTGTAATTTCGTTGTATAGCTTACTGTATATTTCTATAATTATCTAGTGCGCCCTTAAGGCAATTAAACCATAAAATTAATTTTGGGCGGATGCTTTTACTCTGATTACGAATCTCAGAATACCCAGTGGGTAACAGGACATCCTCCTCAACGGCCATTTGCTCTAGGTGCAGTTCCCTTACTGACCTGAGAGACAAAGGGGCGCCGGAGAGCTGTGACTGTGTAGTTACATCACATTGGTGACATGGAAGGAACCGGGTTTCCCTTTTACAGGCACCTTATACAAACTCTATGCATGTGCATGTATAATACCAAGCAACTAACCCCCAAATGGATGATGGGTGTGTGTGTGGTTATCCATCAATATTTTGCACCTGTGTTTACGTTGCCTTTTGTCATGGGGGCCTGCTGCATTCTGCAGTATATTAGCACGGTGACCAGGTATTGTTAGTTGTGGCCTCTTTCTTTCTAGATAGTCCAATTGTTCATAAAAGATTTTTCTAAAGACTCATGCACAAGAGTGTATTTTCAGTCTGAGTGCGATCAGACAAAACATCAGATCGCACTCAAATTAATGGTATTCTATAGAGCCATGCACATGTCTGATTTTTTTTGTCCATGGGAAAAAAAACACTGCATTCACGCATTACATCTGATTATTGGATCACACTTGGCCATGCAAGTAAATGAGTTCTCTCATCCAAGAGAATCGGATCACACTCTGGTCAAAGTTTGATAAGAATGTGATTTCCATAATTAACCGCAGATCAATTCTTACGTTGATCTACGGTGAACTCAGTGACTTTATCCCACGGTGCTGAAGTCACCGCAGTTCAGACCAGATGGGAACGCAGCCTCAGTGATCGCAGCAGCTCAGTCACAAGTGGTTCTCAGCCTGGACGGTCGCATCTTGGCACCATCCAGGTGGAAAACTATTTATCCCCCAGACATGGATGACAACGTGGGACAGAACGACTGACAGGTGAGGGATAATGTTGTTTTTTTATTTTAGTTTATTACAGGAGAACGAAGGCTTTGATGGAATAAGCGTGAAGTGAGTATAACTGTTTGTTATTTTTAAATAAAAATGGAAAAGTGTGTTTTGTTTTATTTCAAACCAAGAACTTTATTCTGGCTTTGTGTTTATTTGCCATATAACTATAGGATTAGAAATGGATAGGTGTCTTATAGACGCCTCTCCATTACTAAGCCGTGGGCTTGATGTCACAAGAAAATATAAAGGTGACATCAACCCCACAAATATGAACCCCATTTGCTGCCGCTACAGGGCAAGTGGGAAGGGCTGAGCAAAGCACCAAGTGCATCTAATATATGTGCATTTTCTGGAGTGACTGTGGGCTGTTATTTTTAAGCTTGGGGTTGTTAGGGGTCAAGTTCCCGCTTCTGCACAAGGGGAATCTCGAACCATCCCCGCTGCGGTCTCCCATCCGTCTCCGGCCGCAGTGGACTCTGCTCAGCAGAGATGTCGGTCCCAGCGTCTCGCCCAGTCTAATACTGTGCAGAGGATTACTGCTGCCTCTCCTGGTCAGCGGCGAGCAAACGTCTTTGGGACTAAGTCCTGCGTTTCCCCTTCTGAGCATGCCCAGGGTAAGATCTCTCATTGGAGATCAGGGGTCACATGCTCAGGTACTGCAGCAACTCCTATTGGTCCGCCAGGAAGGTCCTGAAACTGCTTGTGTTCTGAAACAGTTTCTCATTGGTCCTTTTCTGAAAGGTCTTGTAGTTGCTGCTATAAAAGGGTTGCATGGCCGCACGGCCATGCGCTAGTATCAATTTTGTTATATGTTAAAACAGCATGGGGACCCCTTTATTCTTGATAACAAGCCATGATGAGGCTGACAGCTAAGGGTTGTAGCCCCCAGCTGTCATTTTTGCTTGGCTGATTATAGAAAATACAGGGGAACCCACGTCGGATTTTTTATTTATTTACTTATAGTGCAGGCTGAGGGTGATGAATACCCCATCAGCTGCCACCTGCTCTCACTGGTATTAGCGGCAGAAGGTCTGGGCTGATGGAAGTAATTGTCCCATCAGCCGTCGCCTGTTGTCACTGTTATCACTGAAATATATAACTCATCATTCTCCCCTGCTTGCGCTGATCGACTGGCAGAGCAGGGAAGAATGATGCAAGCAGTCTTCAGAACCCAGCACCGGGGAACAGCACTAACTGTACTGCTGCTTCCCTTGCACCCATGCGTGTGGTAATGATGTGGCAAATAGTTGCCACATATGTGCCCCAAGTATTACACAAGTATTACAAACACGGAAATATCAGGACGTGTGAAACAGGCATTAGTAACTTGGAAGTGAGCTGAATGAATAAATAGATGGTGGTAATCTGTTTTTTTATGTACATTTAATGTTGAGACATTTTTAAGATGTTTTTAAGCTTTTTCTTTTACTCCCACTATGGGTCTTGAGCTTGAAATTGGAAGTAGTAATAATCCTCTGTATTTTTAATTTAATGGCAATTTCATGTGGGGTTCGACTACATAAGATAGCAGGTACCTAACGTATATTGAGGTTAGTTCACGATTAGAGATGAGTGAATATTTCAATGTTTCAAATGATGACGTTCGATGAATCTGCAATATTCGCAGATTAATTCATCGAATGTTCACTGAACATTACCGAACGCCATTCACCTCAATGGGAGGCAAAAACAAACGCATGCACAACACCTTATAATGGCCCCAAATGCTGCCAAAACACATCAAATGAGGAACAGACAACAGGGAAGTGGCCTCAATTCACCCACAGTACAAATTGCAGCATGGCGCTGCAGCAATCAGCCAGGCATGAGGTATCGGGATCTGGGACTGCATTTACAGCTTTCAATTGAATGTCACAGTAAAATGAGGTGGGTGCGGGATCGGTGTAGGTCTCCTTTGCTGGGAGCACTGATACCACATGCAACACCTCTACTTGCTTTCATGCTGAGCCACACTCAGGTGGCACAAATATCAGTTTTCTAGACTACCAATGACAGAAAATTTGACCACCACAGTAGAAATAGTATAATAGGGACCGACAGGTCTTTCACTACACCCGATTCAGCAGATGGACACCCAACCAGGAGTGTTAATAGTTCCAAAAATGATTGGCAGGCACCACAGAAGTGGCATGAATTTCACCACAGTAGAAATAGTATAATAAGGACCGACAGTTCTCCCACAACACCCAATCCAGAAGATGGACACCCTACAAGGAGTGTTGACATTTAAAGAAATGAGGGCCTTACACCACAGAAGTGGATTAACTGTCACGAGAATAGAAATAGTATAATTGGGACTGACACATCTTCCACTACAGTTTACCCAGCAGATGTAGACCAACCATGACTGTTCACATTTCCAAAAATTTGTGTTAACATCAGCAGCCACAGCAGCCACAGGAACCACATTAAAGATATCACAGAGTGCAGTTACGTGACATTAATGCATCACACTAAAAATGCAATATCACCTAGTCTGTAGTGTCTGCGATTGGGGTGCAAAAGTCCTTGGAGATCCATGACTTGTTCATCTTAATGAAAGTTAGATTGGTCTACACTTTCAGGGGACAGCCGGAAGTGCTTATTCATTAGGACACCACCAGCAGCGCTGAAGACACGTTCTGAGAGAAAGCTGGCTGCTGGGCAAGATAAAACCTCCAAGACGTGTGAGGTGAGCTCAGGCCACTCATCCATTTTGGAAGACCAAAATGTGAAAGGGTCCAAACGCTCCCTGATGATATTGATATTTAGTTCTAGATACTCCTGCACCATCTTCTACATTCGTTCACCACGTGTAAGACTTGGACACTGTTGTTCTGGTGCACTAGTTGGTCTAAAAACAGTGTCAAAGGACTCACAGAAATTGCTTCTTCCATTTCCACCGCTGCTGCTGACATTTTGGTGTTGACGAATTGATGGGCCAGAGGTTGGAAGTCTACAGCTGCGATGCAAACTGTGTGCTTCACTGCTGTCTTGGTGAAAAGCTCTCTTAAGGTTGTGTAAAAGCGTTTTTTGATACTCCAGCCTTCACAGGTCCCTTTTTGAGTCGAGAATCAGCAAGCAAAATTTGGTTTTATAATGTGGATCTAATAAAGTAGCAACCCAGTAGTCAGCATTATTCCTAATCATAACTATACGGGAATCATGTTGCAGATAGTGCAGCAAGAACGCACTCATATGTCGGGCACTACCATGAGGTCCAAACCCATGCTGTGTTGGTGGCTGGGTAACAATGAGGCTCGTTTCCTCCATCCCCTCCTACCAACCACGAACAACAGAGAGGGGAGGATTATTCTCTTCATCCAACAGTTGCTCGCCCATCACCTCTTCCTCCTCAATTTGTTCCTCGGATTTTGCACCTTCGATAACAGTTTGTCTGTTATCACCAGCTCAACTCGATTGCAGTAATTCACCCTCCATTGGCACCTGCCTGTCTTGAACTTAGAGACAATGTTATCCCTTCCGCATCCTCCTCTGCTTAGACCTCTTCTTCTGGGACCACCATCTCCTCCCGAAGGCTATTCAAAGTCTGCTCCAGCATATAGATGACCGGAATAGTGATGCTGATGACAGAGTGGTCAGTGCTAACCATCTTCATAGCCATTTCAAAACTGAAGGAGAAGGGTGCAGAGGTCCTTAATCTGTGCCCACTCTGTAATCGTGATATGCGTGACGTCCGTACTGCGTTGGCCCAGGCTATACGACATGACATACTGCATCAGGGCTTGTTGCTGCTGCCACAGTCGCTGAAACATGTGCAGAGTGGAATTCCACCATGTTGGCACATCGCATATCAACCTGTTAACTGGCATGGACAAAGACCTCTGTACCGATGCAAGTCGATGAGCAGAGGTGTGCGAATGGTGGAAATGCGTACACAGCTTAAGTGCTTTCTGGAGCAGCTCACCCAGGCCAGGATAGTGGCTGAGAAAATGCTGTACCACCAGGTTGAGGACATGAGCCATGCAAGGTACGTGTTTGGGATTGCCTTGCCATAGGGCCGCCATCACTTTTTCACCATTATTGGACACAGCCTTCCCTGGATGCAGGTTCAGCGGAGACAGCCATTGATCAAAATCAGCCTGGAGAGCTGTCCACAACTCTTCTGCTGTATGACTGTGATCTCCAAGGCATATCAATTTTAAGACTGCCTTATTGTTGTGAACCCTGGATGCGCAGTACGGAGGTGATGGGGGTTCGCTCTGCACAGTTGGAATGCATGTCCCGTGAAGGCAGAGGTTGAGGGCACAGGTGGAGGCCCTAGAGGAGATAGAAGAGACAGAAGCAATGGAGGAAGTGTTAAATGTAGAGGTTTGTCCTGCAAGCCTTGGGAATTCCAAGACTTGTGGAGCAGCGCCTGTCCCCACAACCATCAGAGTCACCCAGTGCCCAGTCAGTGAGATGTAACGCCCTTGACAATGCTTACCTATCCAAGTGTCTATGGTGAAATGAGCCCTGGCAGAGATTTTGTCAAGGAAAGGGTGATGTTTTCTACAACATGCTGGTGTAGCGCAGGCACAGCTTTCTTAGAAAAGTAATGGCAACTGGGAAATTGGTACTAGGGGACTGCGACCGCCATCAACTTTCAGAAACCGTCTGTATCTGCCAGGTGGAAAGGCAGCATTTCCGTGGACAACAAATTGAGATGGTGGAGTTCAACCTCTTAGCTTTGACATGCGTAGGAGGAAACAATCTTTTACATGACCACAACTGTGGAACCATGCACTGGCTGCAGTGCTGTGCGAGGGTGGATTACGGTGAACCGGACAAACTGCTGGACCGTGAGAGAGGTGCAGGCGGAGAGGTTACTGTGGACTGAGAAACTTGTGGTGTGATCTGTTATGAATGTGCTAGAGATGGTTTCTGAGCAGATGCTCCCTCTGGTGGTTACAGACAGTACTGAACCTTTCAGTGAGGAATGGCAATCTGGGTTCAATGACTGGTCTGATATAAGGGAGGTTCCCTCCCTATGAGGGTTGCATCTCCAAAGTTTATGCCCAGGTTCATGGACCTTATAAGATCATGGAGATTCTTAACCCTGTTTCCTTCCGTTTGCTTCTTCCAGGGACATTTAAGATCCATAATGTGTTCCACAAGTCCTTATTGAAGAGGTTTGTCGAGACAGTGGTTCCTATGGCTGCGCCTCCTGACCCTATTTTGGTTGAGGGCAATCTGGAGTATGTGGTTGAGAAAATATTGGATTCTCGTTTTTCTAGACAGAAACTCCAGTATTTGGTTAATTGGAGAGGTTATGGTCAGGAGGACAATTCTTGGGTGTTTGATCCGTGCCTATCACCGAGCTCATCCTGATCGGCCTGGTTGCACAAGTGAGGGTTCGGTAACCCCTCCTCAAGGGGGTTACTGTTATGAATGTGCTAGAGATGGTTTCTGAGCAGAGGCTCCTCCTGTTGGATTACAGACAGTACTGAACCTTTCAGTGAGGAATGGCAATCTGGGTTCACTGACTGGTCTGATATAAGAGAGGTTCCCTCCCATGATGGTTGCCGGTGATCAATTGTTCTTGTCTCAATTGTGGTTCCTGGTTCATTTGGAAGTTTGCTGGAGTCTTGCCTGCATCTCTGCTTTCAGATAAGATATTTTTTGCTTTTCTTTTTGTGCTTGCTTTTTGCATTGTTTTCTGCACTTTTGTGGAGGTCAGCCAGGTCCTCTCCTGGGGCCAGAGCTCCTCACAGTTTATCTGCAGCCACTGTTATTTGCTCATTTGCTTTTTCCTGTTTTTTCAGCGGCTGCAGCTTGGTTTTGTTCACACTGAGATCTGATTTAGCGGGTGGTGAGATCGTGTGATCTCAGTATTTTTGTAATCAGAATTGTTGGATTTTTGTAGGGTTTTCTGGGTTGCAGAAAGTAATCTCTCCTTTCCTATCCTATTTAGTCAGCTTGTGGCCCAGCGTTTGCTCAATCTATTTTCTGCCTATGTTTGTGTTTTCATCTTGTCAAACCGCCATTATATGTTTGGGGGCTTCCTATTTTCTTTGGGGATCTGGTCCGGGGCAGATAGCTTTCATCTTTTGCCTTTAGGTGTAGTTATCTCTCAGGCTGTGACGAGGCGTCTAGGAACAACGTAGGAACGCTCCACGGCTACCTCTAGTTGTGTCGTTAGTTTAGGAATCTGCAACCCATCAGTTACCAACATCTCAGGTGTTCTGCTGCCCTGCTGTTGTTCCTGTCCTCATCAGCTACCGAAACATAACAGTGATCGTTCTCTGAGATCGGTCAAAACAGCAGGCATGTCCGCTTCCGTTACAGGTGAAGGCGGCATCTCAGTCAGCGTGACTGGAGCGGGTAAAGAACCCGAGGTTCGGTGGCCGAACACCTGCGTCTCAATAGTTGGCACGGTAACAAAGGAGGAAGAAGCAGCAGATGCGATTGATGGGGCGGCTGATTGTTGTTGAGGTTCGCGTTTTTGTGCAGTGGGATTCCCACAGTAAAGCATGTTGATTGCATATGTGAAGGTTCATACATGTAGTAGTCAAATTATTGCACTTTTTACCTCGACTCAGTATTGTTTTGAAAAATTGGCAGATTACGTGAGTTGACTCATCCTTTGTAGTGTCAAAAAAGGCCCAGGCTAGGCAACCCTTGCCACCCCTGTGAACTTCAGACCTGTGGATACTGCTGGTCACAGGCACAGTTGTGGCTGATGCATCACTACGTGTCTGTGACGAACGGCGCAACGTAACCTCCTCGTCTTCCTCTTCAGATGACATACTCAGCTGTGTGCCTCTATGTTCACTCCAACTGGGATCTAACACCTCATCATCATCCTCTGTGTTATCACATTCCTCGCCATTGGAGTCACTCTCCTCCTCTTCTTGCCCTGACAGCACAGTACAGTTCACGTGAGCCTCAGCTATCTTAGTCTCATCATGATCACCTCCCCCCAGTGGTTAACGTCTGATGACAAAGGTCGGATGCTGTTCGGACTATACTTCTTCCTGCCCCAGATCCAAGGTAAAAAAAATGTTGGGCATTGGTGCAGATTTCCTCCTCTTGACTCTGCAAAGCTTTTGAGTACACTTCTGATGAACATGGCATAGAATGTGTGAACAGCTCTTCAGACGCGTCTGCCAAAGAAAGGTAGTGGTGTAGCCTGTCCAGTAACAAAAGTTGTCAGTTGTCTTTACATAGGATGGCCCATAAAAAAAAAAATTCCGGACGGTAAATTTTACAGCCACACTGGACACTATCTAGCTACACTATCTAACTGATATACAATCGCCTAACTAGCTAAAATCTTGCTGTTAACAGTGGCAGCGTCAGGAGCAACCTCTCTGCGCTGTTAGTGTCAAAATGGCGCTAAAACAAGATGTCTGCTATTTATATGGAGAGAGACATGTGATCTTAGCAGCCAATGACACAAGCCGTAGTGTCAGGACATTGTGGGTGTTTCCCGCTCCCTGATTGGGTAGCCGCAATGTGCACACAAAGTTAGGAAACAAAAATTTCTGCTGTGCTTACAAGAACTCCGTGCCTCTGAGCTCTGCAATCCTCCTCCCCTCATCAAACACATGCCAAACGCTCATGATTAGTGTTGAGCGATACGATACCGCAAGTATCGGGTATCGGCCGATATTAGCTCTATCGGCCTTTCGATACTTAGTTTCGATATTTTCCATATATCGTATACCGGAATCGGAAGTTCCCATAATTCTTTGAGAGGCAATGTGATTTTAGTCAGCCAATGAGGAATCCTAAGAAGTGTGGGCACATCCTGTACTGCTGCGGTCATTTAACTAATGGCAGGCTGTGATTGGATGCTGAAATGATGTCAGAATGCACTATAAAAGGCGCCGCCGCCATTTTAGCGTCACTGTGCTGTGAATTCAGTAAGGGACAGAACGCTGCTGTGCTGACTCTGAGGGACAGTTAGAGATTGCGATTTAGTGTACTGTGCTGTAGGCAGGCTAGCACCAACCGCTGTGTAAAGCTTCCTTTTGCCTGCAGTGTTGTTTTAACAGCTCTGCAAGGTGTGTGTGAGTGCAGGTGACGCTGCAGTTTGCTCTGCATGCAACGCTGTCTGTAGGCATCTGCACGTGTCACTCACAGACTCTTTTTTTTTTTCTTCAGTGTAATTCTTGCAGCTCCATGCAATTTAACTATTAGTGTGACGCGCTTCCATCCGTATCCAATACATTGGTTGCAAACACTATAGAAGTAGACAAAGGAGTAGCCTTTCACAGATTGTGAACAGTTGTGTTTCAGTGTTCACTTCAGTCTGTGTTTTTTATTTTTTGAGTGCACATCACGCTCCAGTTACTTGTTCAAGCACTGCTGCTTGTACTCTGCTGAGCGTGTCTCAGTGCCTCATCCTTTTCATTTATCTCCAATTGGTTCTGCTCCATTCCATTTAAAATATAATCTATTAGTGTGACGCGCTTCCATCCGTATCCAATACATTGGTTGCAAATACTATAGAAGTAGACAAAGGAGTAGCCTTTCACAGATTGTGAACAGTTGTGTTTCAGTGTTCACTTCAGTCTCTGCGTAATAACCACACTTAGGCCTTATAACTTTTCTGACTTTCTTTATCAATCTACCAAGATGAAGAAGTCAGTGAGTAAGGCACGTGGTCGTGGCCTTGGAGTTTCAGCAGGGAGAGGACGTGGGGATTCTGTGGCTGCTGCCGCCCTCAGTGACACAGCATCCACCAGTTTTACCCATGAGCGTTCCTTTATGCGCACTTTGGTAGGAGCTCGGCGTGCCCCCTGCTGCGGGAAGAACAAATTGAAGCCGTTGTTGGTTGGATGGCAGCCAATGCATCGACTTCAATTCCTTCCACCTCCTCTCAGGAACACAACACTGTTGAGCAACCATCTGTCTGTTCACCGCCTGTCAAATTGCCCAGGCAGTCAGAGAGTTCTGTACAGGAGCCAGCTGAGTCTCTGCTTCTGTTCTCAGAATCTGTTGGCTCGCAAACACGGGCACAGGCAAGCAGCATTCTGCAATTTGAAGAAGAGGGAGTATGCAGTGATGCGCAACAGCTGTGTCTCTCTCAATCTGAAGAGGCGGGTGAGCCAGTGCCGATGGACAGCACACCGCAGAACGCATCTTATGATGATGATGAGACTCAGGTGCCAGGTTTTGTGGAGCATGGTGCTGCCCAGACCATCCAACAGCAGCAGGTGTTGGAAGAGGGTGGTGGAGATGATGAAGTCCGAGACCCAACATGGCGTGAGCAACAGGAAGGTGGTGGGAGCAGCTCTGAGGAAGAGATTGTCCCAACGGTACAAAGAGGAGGGAGAGGTAGGCTGCAGACTCGCTTGCCTGTAGCCTCCAGTTTGGCACCTGTTGGGAGCAGTTCTCTTAGAAATGTCAAAATTGGCGCTCCCATAACTTGCACTGCGTGGTCCTTTTTTGACAGACTTGTAGATGATATTTGCTATGTTCAATGCAAGCTGTGTAAGCAAAAAGTTAAAAGAGGTAAAAATATCAGTAACCTGAATACCACAAATATGTGGAAACATGTACGGACAAAGCACGTAGCTGAGTTACAAAGACACACTGGAGATGTAGGCCAACCTACAGCAGCACCTACACCTTCAGGTCGTGTTCGAGCCTCTACCTCCAGCTCACACACACCTGGTTCGGCTTCCTCACAGGATCTCCATGGAAGAACCTCGGTCACTGTTGTCCATAGACAAACTGTTATTCCACCCACAGCAGCAAGTTCACAGTCATCGTCACACTCCCAGAACAAAAAACAGCCATCGGTACCACAGGCATGGGATAAAAGACGGCCATACTCGGCAAACCATCCACGAGCACAGGCTCTGAATGCTGGCATTGCAAAACTCCTGTCCCTTGAAATGCTGTCATTCAGGCTGGTGGAGACTGACAGTTTCAGGAACTTTATGGCATTGGCAGTCCCACAATATAATGTGCCAAGCCGATTTTATTTCAGCAGGCAAGCTGTCCCTGCTCTGCAAAAACATGTCGAGGGAAACATTAAACATGCGCTACTAAACGCCGTCAGTAGCAGGGTCCACCTGACCACCGATGCGTGGACCAGTACCCATGGCCAGGGACGATACCTTTCCCTCACTGCCCATTGGGTCAATGTTGTGGAGCCGGGTAAAGATCTTACCAGTGGCGCTGTACGTGTTCTGCCAACTCCAAGGATTGCAGGAATCCAGTCTGTACACATTGATTCTCTCTACTCCAGTTCCTCAGAATCATCGCTGCACGAGCCGTCACGGTATACCTCCACATGGACCCGTGAACGCTTACCTGTTGCGACCGATATGAGCACAGCCGTGGCCAAACGTCAACAGGCCGTCCTGAAATTAATTTCCATGGGGAATCGAAGCCACACAGCGCAGGAGCTCTGGGATGCCATCAAGCAGGAGAGCGACGTGTGGTTTTTGTCAGCTAATCTCCAGCCAGGCTTGGTAGTGTGTGACAATGGCCGAAATCTGGTGGCAGCTCTGGGCCTTGGCAACCTCACTCACATACCATGTCTGGCACATGTGCTCAACTTGGTCATGCAGAGTTTTTTGAGGGACTATCCGGATCTTGATGCACTGCTGCACAAGGTCCGCCTAGAGTGCGCTCACTTGCGACGTTCCAGCATGGCCAGATCGTGCATTGCAGCTCTGCAAGTCAGATTTCGCCTTCCTGAACATCGCATCATATGTGACGTACCCACCAGGTGGAATTCCACGTTACATATGTTGGAGCAGTTGTGTGAGCAGCAGCCAGCAGTAATGGAGTATCAGCTGCAACAGGCGCAATCAACTCGCAATTTGCGCCGTTCACACTTCACCACTACTGAGTGGGCCTCTATGAAGGACATCTGCGACGTTTTGCGTGCGTTTGATGTCTCAACGCGGATGGCGAGTGCAGATGATGCACTAGTCAGCATGACTGTCCCCCTTATCTGCCTGCTTCAGAAATCACTGAAAGCACTAAAGGAATAGGTTTTGGAAGAGGTGGAGGATGAGGAGTCACAAATTCAATTACCTTCAGGACAGTCAGCGCAACGTGGTTCCTCACAAAGGGCTGGGCAGGGCTCACTTTGTGAGGAGGATGAGGAGGAGAGTCAATGGAGGAGGAAGAAATCCCTACAGAGGGAGGTACACAACGCTCTAGTCAGTATGTAGAGCGAGGGTGGGGTGATGCGGAGGAGGCAGAGATGACGCCTCTTCCAGAGACAGCCTTTGTTGGCCAGTTGGGAGTCTGCAGCACATGGTTGATTTCATGCTTCAGTGCCTGAGAAACGACCGCCGCATCGCCCACATTCTCACCACGTCAGATTATTGGGTGTACACCCTCCTAGACCCTCGCTACCGGGACAACTTACAAACCCTCATCACACCGGTGAACTGGGACCGTAAAATGCAGGAGTACCAAGACACACTGGTGCAATCCATACTGTTGTACATTCCAGCCGAGAGAGCTGCTGCTGCTGCTACTGCTTTACAAAGCAGCTCTGTGCTCGAGGCAGTGTAGACACCTCTACAACAAGAGGGAGCAGAAGCAGCGCCTCTGCACAGGGCAAGAGCTGTATGTTACAAATGTGGCAAAGTTTTGTGACAGCGCCAGCAAGGTCTACACCATCCGAGACGGCTCCAGTCACCAGGAAGAAACGTTTCCGTAAGATGGTGACAGACTACTTGGCTTTCCCTCTAAGTGTACTCCCAGATGCCTCTTCCCCTTTCAAATTTTGGGTCTCTAAGTTGGATACATGGCCAGAGCTTAGCCAGTATGCATTGGAGGTGCTGGCTTGCCCTGCTGCCAGTGTATTATCTGAGATGTCTTTAGTGCTGCAGGTGGTGTAGTAACAGACCGTCGCATGCGACTATCCTCAGAGAATGTAGACCGGCTTACTTTTCTGAAAATGAACAAGGCATGGATCTCACCTGAATTTGCCTGTCCGTTTTCAGATTAAATAACTGTTTGGCAACGTTTTCCATGTCTCCTGTTATGTTCATCTTTCTACCACCTGAACTCTACTCCCTGGGCTACAACACCGCCATTTGTTGCTCGTAAGTAATTGGCAGGGGTACTGACTCCTGGCCAGCCTGGTTACAGCACGACAGCTGTTTCCTGGCAGTGTGAACGTCAATTATCCTCCAATAAGTTGTGCTGTCGTGTTGCATTCGGGTTAGCCGACTCTATGGTGCCTGCAGTTTAGGTGATTCCTATGTGTGCTGTGGGATATGTAAATAAAGGCGGTTTCCATTGTGACATAGGACAAGCACCCACTGTAGGACTGTGTGATTCGGTAACTGCGGACGGCTTGCGTCCTGTCAACTTACATTTTCATGGGTGCGTTCTTCTACCCGTCCGGGGTCCAGTACCGTCAACTGGTTCTCCCCAGTGCCTTTGGCCTAGGTGCCTCCATCTCCGTATCCGAGTTCCACCAACGTCTGCTGGTCCTTGGTAGTGCTTTGGAGCACAGGTACCTCCTGCTTAGTAACCGTGTCACAGTAACGTCAGCTGGTACTCGGTTGTGACATTGCCTCTTTTCCTTCTGCTACCCGTCCGGGGTCCAGTACCGTCAACTGGTTCTCCCCAGTGCCTTTGGCCTAGGTGCCTCCATCTCCGTATCCGAGTTCCACCAACGTCTGCTGGTCCTTGGTAGTGCTTTGGAGCACAGGTACCTCCTGCTTAGCAACCGTGTCACAGTAACGTCAGCTGGTACTCGGTTGTGACATTGCCTCTTTTCCTTCTGCTACCCGTCCGGGGTCCAGTACCGTCAACTGGTTCTCCCCAGTGCCTTTGGCTTAGGTGCCTCCATCTCCGTATCCGAGTTCCACCAACGTCTGTGGTCCTTGGTAGTGCTTTGGAGCACAGGTACCTCCTGCTTAGTAACCGTGTCACAGTAACGTCAGCTGGTACTCGGTTGTGACATTGCCTCTTTTCCTTCTGCTACCCGTCCGGGTTCCAGCACAGTCAGCTGGTCCTCATTACTTCCATTGTCTCTTGCTCCATCTGATACCCGTCAGGGTTCCAGTAACGTCAGCTGTTTCTCGAAATTAGACGACCTTAAAGACCACCCAGAAGAAGATGACGACAACAAGGACGACGAGCATGAAGCCAACCAGCCTGAACACCATCACAAAGAAAAAATAAAAGATTACCCAGAAGAAGATCACCAACAGGACAAAGAAGGTTAAGACAAACTACAAGATACAGAACAAGAGACAGAAGAACAATAAGCAGAAGATCAAAAAGCAGAAGAACATGAAGTATAAGACCAAAATGAAGAGCAAAATATATGCTCTAAATTCTAAAGCAGAAGAAGACTAAGCAGTGTATGGGGGTGAGTCCATTCCTCCTCGTGGTGCCCCTGGAAAATGCCTGCTGCTGCAGGCTAAACTGAACACGGACAAATACTGTTGTAATTTAAATCTTTTGTGACAGCAAGAACGGAAGGATGAACAATTCATACTTTTACAGATTACAAGTACAGGAATCT
This sequence comes from Oophaga sylvatica, assembly GCA_033576555.1. Taxonomy (NCBI): domain Eukaryota; kingdom Metazoa; phylum Chordata; class Amphibia; order Anura; family Dendrobatidae; genus Oophaga; species Oophaga sylvatica. Next base: position 85,952,939 of record JARQOD010000001.1, read on the forward strand.
CTGTCACAAATAAGAATATGATGAAGAAGATGAAGAGGAAGAAGATGAAGAATTTGAATATGAAGAAGATTAATTAGTTTAATAATAACAATATGAGTAATGTAAACAAAAACATGAATAGCAAGAAGTTTAAGAAGAAGATTAAGAAGGTGAAGATGAAGAATAATTTGATGAGAAAGATGATGCTGCTGCTGAAGATTATGAAGGAGAAAGTGTGGCACTGGCAAAAGTTAAAAAGGTGAAGAGCATGGAAGTTGTGAAACATACATATTTGACAAAATAGAAAAAAGGTTAACAACATTGTCAATTTGTTAGTCAATCCAAACGTATTTCCAAAAAAATATATATTAATGCTATTCCAATGCATTGGGTTAAACATGTATGCCTTTATTGTCTCCTCAACCTCCCCCAATACATTCTACATTAGTCTTTGTTGTTTTCCTTCATGTACAATTAACCAACAAGGCAAGAATGTTTTTTTTTAATGTCGATATTTGTTCCCATAGACTTACATTGGACTTCCGGTATCGGAATCGGATATCGACGATATTTAGTGATATCGGCGATACCATTCCGATCCGATATTTTTAGATATCGAGCAGTATCGCTCAACACTACTCATGATACACCACCATTATCATTGCTAAAGTGCTGAAAATATTTTTGTTCCAACGCAAATATTTTCCCACACTTGTACTGAATGTTACAGATTATTATAAAATTTTGCTCATGTTTCCAATAACGAATCCGAATGTGCCAGTACTCACAATCCCAGTTATGAAATGAATGTGAAATGTCAGCAAGTAGTTAGATATTTAATATTACATATGTAGAGTGATGACAGGACTCACTGTATACCATTATTCTGACTCCTCTCTAGGGTGCAAACCTTGGACGCCCCTCACTCCTAGATTCGTCTGTTGTCTGTCCACATAACAGATCCACCTTGTTGAGGTCTAAAGATAACTGGCAACATGCATACAGGATACTGAATAAATCGATATGTTGTGAAAAATTTGCTTCCATTTTTTCAGAATTTGCAAATCATAAACTTGTTTATGGATCCTGTAATTTTCATGACTCCATGTTGATTTCTGCTAGTTTTTGCAATTTCAATGTTGCGGAGGGCAATACCAATAAACACAGCCCATAGTAGAACCATCATTCAATAAAAAATAATACCCATAAATACAATCCTCATAATGCCACTATATAATGACCAAATATTATCCAAAATCCAAATACTCCTTTTACTCTCTCAATACTCATTTCAAGTGTCTGATTAATACTGCCTTATAGTTCCAGCGCAATTGTAGAAGTAAATTGCAGAATCATAACAGTACGTTTCTAATAAAATACTATGCGGTTTTAGTTTATTTCTGGGATCATGAGCAACTTTTTGATGTCTAGCTCTGATATATTACACTTATAATACCACAGGTATACTCTACAGCCCTCAAATACTTTGGAGCGCCCCCTAGGGCCGGGGAACTCAGTACCAGGCCGGTTCTTAAGGGGATGTGTCACAGAAGCAGTGGCCCAGTCTGTGGCCCTGGGCGTCCAATGAAAAATGATGATTAAGGTGAAATAAAATTTATAAGAGATGATTCATGACGCCACCTGTACTCAGCTAAGGATGGCTGACGCTACTTAAAGAGACCGCTGGGGCTGATGGTAATGCAGCAGAGTTAATACAGCTCTCCACAGGTAGAGATTAGTCCCAGGGCAATTGTGTTGTTAAAGATAGTGATGGTGGTTGTAGTGCAGGGCTGAGGTGACGCAGCAAACAAACAGGAGGACACAGCGGGGTGCAGTCTTCACACTTTTGCTCACAAATTGAGGTGCAGACCAGGGCACTGAGTACAGATGGTAATGGAGATCCAGGCAGCCTGGAAGCAACTTAGGATCCACTAAGCCAAATAGATTGGAGGCCTCCTTTCTGCACTGTCCTATGAGGTCCTCGCTGCCTAAAGCTATGCTTGGTCCTCTGTTCCTTACTGTCCTGTGGTACTTGCCCGTACGGCAAGCAGCTTGAGCCTATTGCAGGTGTCGCTCCTCTATGGCGGCTCTGGGCTCTGATCTGCTGCTGTGTCTTCAGGCATATGTTGGGGTCAGGTGGCCTGCAGTCTCCTGCCCTCCGGATTTAGCTGTTGGGACTGTTGTACCTGTGCAGCCACAGACTCCGGCCTCCTTTTTCAAGCGCTCTGCCCTGGGGTGAGCTTGGTCACAGCTCCAATACTTAGGGTTCCCTAAACTTCTCCTTTTCTCTCTCTTTCCTCTGCTCTTGGGATCAGCTCCTCACAGCTCCTTTCCCTTGTCCAGACTCTCACAGACTGCAACTAACTCCACCTCCAGCCCAGAACTTATAGGAAAGCTCCCCTGAAACTGGGTTTAGAGTTCCCCCTTCTGGTCTGGAGTAGGAACAGTGTTGGATGTTGGTATTACCTAGCTAAGGGACCCCTTCTTGCTTCCAGGCATGTCATCACCCCCTGTGAGGGAGGCAATGCACTGTGGCAACCGGACTCCTGGGGTGCCACAACTTGACTCTGGAAAGGTCGATTTCCCGTGACCTCCCCCCAACACCACTCCTTCCTCACCCCGGAGCTTTCTCCCCCCTTTCCACCAGAAAACAAAGGACAAGCAACAACCATTTTTATTTTGGATAATAACGGCCGCAGCAGACAATTTATTGATAATTAAAACACACTTGGTGAGGTCTTCAAAGCTAAAAAAGTCTGGTGATTTTTTTCCATGGCACTGCCCCTTCCCAGCCTTACTCCTAGCCGTGTTTTTTCCAGCTCAGAAGCACCGTGAAACCGAGGGAAGATGTTGCCTCCACACCGGTAACATGACCCCGACATTCCATCGCCGGGTATCACCCAAGTCTCATGACAATGTGATCCTTACATTCCATCGCCGGGTATCACCCAAATCTCATGCTACTGTGAACCCGACATTCCATCGCCCGGTATCACCCAAATCTCACCAGACCACTAGCACATAAGCATCCAATGAAGGGGATCCATGTATTTAAATAATCCCCAATCTCAAAATTTTGACCAACTTCGAGGACCCACCAATGCCACACCAAGAGCACCATGACCCCCTCAAGTGCTCCAGACCCCACGATCTAGCAATGCTGTGGCCCTTTGTATCCCTTCTTGTAACCCTAACATCCACAAATCCGTCCCCACAGCATTCAAGTGCAAGTATCCGTCAAACAAAAATCCTCTTCCACAAGATCTAGACCTGCATGGCGTTCTGCCACTCCCCCATTCTGCACTACGAATTTGGAAACTGCTTTGTTCACTTTAGTGCGTGCTTTGTTAATCTTTGGCACTGACCGTGCCCCCCGCCAAAATTTTCTGGGTACAATGTCAGACCACACTACTTTCAAACCTGGGAATGCCACCCATAGCTGCTTCAGATCTTTTTTGATGTTGCTAGACAATACCTTCCTTTATGTTTTGGTAGCTGAGGAGAATAGGCAAAAACTGCAATACATCAGAGAGGCTGGAACCTATTGGATTGCAGTAACCTGAACTAACCACACAACTAGAGGTAGCCGTGGAGCGTTCCTACGTTGATCCTAGACGCCTCGTCACAGCCTGAAAGATAGCTACACCTAAAGGCAGAAAGATGAAAGCTATCTGCCCCGGAGCAGATCCCAAAAGAAAATAGAAAGCCCCCAAACATGTAATGGCGGTTAGACAAGAAGAAGCACGGACACAGACAGAAAATAGAATGAGCAAACGCTGGGGCCCAATCTGTCTAGACAGAAAAGTACAGGAAAGGATACTCACTGCAATCCAAAAAAAACCCTAAAAAATACCAACTCTTCTGATTGCAAAAACACCTGAGATCACACGATCTCTACCACCTAAATCAGTTCTCTGGTGTAACAAAACTAAGCAGCAGCCGCTGAAAAAACAGGAAAAAGCAAATGAACAAACAACAGTGGCTCCAGATAAACTGAGAGGAGCACAAGCCCCCGGAGGGGACCTGGCTGACCTCCACAGAAGTGCAGGGAACAATGCAAAAAGCAAGCACAAAAATAAAAGCAGAAAATATCTTATCTGATAGCAGAAGATGCAGGCAAGACTCAGCAAACTTCCAAATGAACCAGGAACCACTATTGAGACAAGAACAATTGATCACCGGCAACCATCATGGGAGGGAACCTCCCTTATATCAGACCAGTCCGTGAACCCAGATTGCCATTCATCGCTGAAAGGTTCAGTACTGTCTGTAACCACCAGAGGGAGCCTCTGCTCAGAAACCATCTATAGCACATTCATAACAGTACCCCCCCCTTGAGGAGGGGTCACCGAAACCTCACTTGTGCAACCAGGTCGATCAGGATGAGCTCGGTGATAGGCACGGATCAGTCTCCTAGCATGGATGTCCGAAGCAAACACCCAAGAATTGTCCTCCTGACCATAACCTCTCCACTTAACCAAATACTGGAGTTTCTGTCTAGAAAAACGAGAATCTAATATTTTCTCAACCACATACTCCAGATTGCCCTCAACTAGTGTTGAGCGATACTGCTCGATATCTAAAAATATCGGATCTGAATGGTATCGCCGATATCACTAAATATCGTCGATATCCGATTCCGATACCGGAAGTCCCATGTAAGTCTATGGGAACAAAATATCGCAACTAAAAAAACACTTTCTTTCGTTGTAAACACAAAATATACACACATAGAATACATATATATATATATAAACATGTCATTGTGACATATATATATATACATATATTTATAGTTTATACACTTCTACATAGTAAAATAGACTCTGATTCAATTGCCGGGTAAAGCCGTGACATACCCCATAGAAGTCGACGGGCTCGGTGCCGAGTACCCCCAAAACCTCTGGCTCTGTGCGACTCAACTTGGGCGTCACGAACAGGATTCTGTAGCTCACTATAAGCGAGTCCTGTGTGCCTGAATTGAACTGGTTTTTGATCTTGAGAATGTATTTGCCATTTTTCAGCCATATCTGCGTCACGACGAGGCAGTGGGTGTACACTCACTCAGTGGCGCGAAAACGATGGCCGACCACTCTAAATGGTACTGCAATGTAAGATCGTGCCCCACAGCTCTTGAATTCCGCCTCCTCATCCTCCTCAGTGTGGGAAACTAACACGAAGGTCCCGCCTCACTACAAAAGAGGGGCCCTTTCCAGATGCTAATGACACATGTGACTTGGCAGAGATGGCTAATGGACACGAGCAGAAGTGTGAAGGGATGGAGCAGTCAGAGCTCTCCCCCCACGGAAGCGACCCGATCGCCACGGAACCACCGTTGGGCACCCGGCCTGGAAACCCTCCTACGCTGCAAGAAGCGGAGGATACCCTAAGAGGCCTGGCCCGGCACCGGGAGGAGGTCACCAGGATGGAAGCCAGCTGGCGTTCCCTAAAACTAAACTTGGAGTGGCGCCAATCCCTCTTACCTGAAGTGTCTGTACCGGAAGGTGAGGCACCCGTTCTAGTAGAGGAGTCCGTGCGGGCATCCCAGCTCTTGCAATGTGATCCGGTTGTTGTCTCAGTGGAGGCACCCGTTCTAGTAGAGGAGTCCGTGCGGGCATCCCAGCCCTTGCAATGTGATCCGGTTGACGTTGTCGCAGTGGAGGCACCCGTTCCTGCAAAAAACGCTGCACCGGCAGCACCCCAGATCCCGCTGTCTGCCCCCGTCGCTGAGACAGAAGAAGCGACACCCGTCCTCATGGAGGAGGCCGCGCAGGCACCAGAGGTCTACCTGTCTGTACCGGAGCCCCGAATGTCATCTGTTCCAGAGCTGGCTGCTTCCTCCGCAGGTGAGCGCCGCCAGGACTGTCGGGCGCCAGGAGAGCTGCCACAAACCGGACATCGTAAGCTGCAGTTTGATGGTGGAGACATGGAGATGCTGGTGGAGGAGAATTACAACCGGCGTCAGGAGGAAGAGTGTAGACGTTGGGAGAGAGAAGCCGAGCGACAAAGGGAGCAGCGCGAATCCCAGAAGCTTCGCCAACGTCACATCGACAAGGACCGGGCAGAATAAGGACCGGATGAGAAAAGATAAAGGAACCCTGAGGGAGCCGCGGCGTAAGGGTGCAGTACGGAGCTTTAAATTGAAAGCTGGTTGGGGCTTCATCCAGGAACCTGGACTTTATTTAGAAGTGTTTGTGACCCGGCGGGACGTGGAGACTCACCTCCCAGAAGGACACCCGGGGAGGGACCTGTTGCCAGGAGACTTGGTAACTTACACCCGACACTGGGGTTACAATGGATGGTATGCCCTAAATGCCACCAGGTGCGACCCCTGGTCCCCAGAGTTCAGGAACCTGTGAGACCCTCGGAGCCTTCAGCCTCCCACATCCAGGCCTCTGCACAAGTGCCCACCCCACGCCGTAAATCTCCCCAGCCTCCCTCAGTGGTCTCCTCAGCAGCCCAGCTATGGACATGCTAATGATAGCTGGCCCGTACCCGGCGCCTGTTAGGCCCCCTGGGGTTCGTTCAGTCCGGGACATAGGGCTCCAGACCCGGAGGGAGATGAAAGAGGTGGCCACACAGACACAGATAGCGGTCACGACTTGACTGTACAGGCCACATGACGTCATCAGGTCCTGGTGGTCCTTGGTGTCTCGGATGTTTGGCAAGCATCAGAAGAGTACCAGGTGGTACCTGGAACACCCCTGCCAAAGAATTATAAATAACCCGGACAGGGTCCCTGTATGTAAATAGTTAAATTGTTGATGTACCCGGACGGGTGAATGTTCATAAAAAAGTTTTTTAATTTAATAAAAAAAACAACACAGTTTTCATTACTTTTATTACAGTCTCATCCTGCGACGCCATCGATCTCCTGTAAAAAAATGAAAAAAAAAAACAGCAGTATACCACCTGTCCGACGCAGTCCATAGTAACGAGGGTCCCACGACGATCCAGCTCTGCTACATCGCAATGACAGGCAGAGACTGTCATCCCGGCGCAGCACAGCTGATTACCTGCTTCCCCGGCGGTGACGTCATCGGACTGACTGCTTTACGGCCGGGATTACCCAGCAGTCACTGCAGTTATCGCGAAAAAACTGCATGTGACCGCCAGGGAGAAGATAATGGCGGCCATCAAGCAGTCCAGGACGTGACCGCCGGAGATCTTCTGCCAGGTAAGTGCCGCTGACTACTGACAGACCCGACCGACGGACACTCACAGTGACAGTGACAAATCCGATTCCGGTATCCGATATGACGAAAATATCGGTACTCGGAATCGAAAGCCCGATACAGCTAATATCGGCCGATACCCGATATTTGCAGTATCGTATTGCTCAACACTACCCTCAACCAAAACAGGGTCAGGAGGCGCAGCCATAGGAACCACTGGCTCGACAAACCTCTTCAATAAGGACTTGTGGAACACCTTATGGATCTTAAATGTCCTGGAAGAAGCAAACGGAAGGAAACAGGATTAAGAATCTCCATGATCTTATAAGGTCCAATGAACCTAGGCTTAAACTTTGGAGATGCAACTCTCATAGGGATATTTCTTGAGGACAACCAGACCAAGTCCCCCACTTTAAACCGAGGACCATCAGTCCTATGCCGGTTGGCAAACCTTTGGGCCTTCTCCTGAGAGAGAGACAACCTCTCCACTACCTGGTCCCAAATCTGCTGCATTCGCTCCACAACAGAGTCAACACCCGGACAGACAGAAGCCTTCACCTGTCCCGAAGAAAATCGAGGGTGAAACCCAAAATTGCAGAAAAATGGAGACATCAAGGTGGCAGAGCTAGCCCTATTATTAAGAGCAAACTCAGCCAAATGTTATGAATGTGTTAGAGATGGTTTCTGAGCAGAGGCTCCCTCTGGTGGTTACAGACAGTACTGAACCTTTCAGCGAGGAGTGGCAATCTGGGTTCACTGACTGGTCTGATATAAGGGAGGTTCCCTCCCATGATGGTTGCCGGTGATCAATTGTTCTTGTCTCAATTGTGGTTCCTGGTTCATTTGGAAGTTTGCTGGAGTCTTGCCTGCATCTCCTGCTTTCAGATAAGATATTTTTTGCTTTTCTTTTTGTGCTTGCTTTTTGCATTGTTTTCTGCACTTTTGTGGAGGTCAGCCAGGTCCCCTCCTTTGGCCTGAGCTCCTCTCAGTTTATCTGCAGCCACTGTTATTTGCTCATTTGCTTTTTCCTGTTTTTTCAGCGGCTGCGGCTTGGTTTTTGTTCACACTGAGATCTGATTTAGTGGGTGGCGAGATCGTGTGATCTCAGTATTTTTGTAATCAGAATTGTTGGATTTTTGTAGGGTTTTCTGGTTGAGAAAGTAATCTCTCCTGTCCTATCCTATTTAGTCAGCTTGTGGCCCCAGCATTTGCTCAGTCTATTTTCTGCCTATGTTTGGTCCGGCAGATAGCTTTCATCTTTCTGCCTTTAGTGTATTAGTCCTCTCAGCTTGAGGGATCTAGGATCACGTAGAACGCTTCACTGCTACCTATAGTGTGTGGTTATTTCAGGTTACTTGCAATCCATAGGTTCCAAGCTCTGGGAGTATTGCCGTTTTTGCTTATTCTCCCTCAGCTACCAAAACATAACAGTATCACTGGCCCAAACTGAAAATTATATGGTACTCACAGAAGGGAAAAATAGTGTGGAAAGAAATAAAAAAAAGTTGTCAGAGATTTTTTTTTCCGTTTGTTGCATTTTTTTCCCTCTTTTTCTCTGGGTGCTGAGGAGGATTATTTTTTTTCTCTCTCAATGCAGCTTGCACAGTTGTCTGGCCGTGTGGATCAGCTTGCCACTGAGGTTCGGAGTATTGCTACCTATCTTGCTGGGTTGCCAGTTGTGGAACCTAGGATTCCCATGCCAGATTTGTTTTTGGGGGATCGGGCTAAATTTCTGAATTTCAAAAATAACTGTAAGTTGTTTTTTGCCTTAAAGCCTAAGTCCTCAGGGAACACAGCACAGCAGGTTCAAATTGTCATCTCTCTCCTGCGCGGCGACCCTTAGGATTGGGCTTTTTCCCTGATACCTGGGGATCCTGTTTTGAATGATATTGATGTATTTTTTCTGGCTCTGGGGTTATTGTACGATGAACCTAATGTCACTGATCAAGCTGAAAAAACCTTGTTGGCATTAAATCAGGGTCTTGAAGACGCTGAGTTGTACTGTCAGAAATTCCGAAAGTGGGCAGTCCTGACCAAATGGAATGATGATGCTTTGGCAGCCCTTTTTCGAAAGGGGCTGTCAGAGAATGTAAAGGATGTTATGGTGGGATTCCCTGCTCCCTCTGATTCTATGTCATTGGCTATTCAAATTGACAGACGTTTGCGTGAGCTCAGAGGTATGCGTGAGATAGTGTTGCCTTTGTGAGCCAGCTTCTGAGCCCATGCAGTGTGATAGAGTGACTTCTGGGGCACAGCATCATGAGTTTTGAAAGCGCAATGGGTTATGTTTCTACTGTGGTGACGCCTCTCATGCTATTTCAGTCTGCCCTAAGTGGGGAAGACGTTTTGCACGCTCAGTTGTCTTAGGTAGTGTTCAGACTAAATTTCTGTTGACTGTTACCCTGATTTGCTCCCTGTCCACATTTTCTGCTCAGGCTTTTGTTGATTCAGGAGCAGCTATTAACCTGATGGATTTTGACTTTGCCAAACGTGGGTTTCCACAGGAAAGGATACTCTCTGCAATCCAAAAAAAAAACCCTAAAAAATACCAACTCTTCTGATTGCAAAAACACCTGAGATCACACGATCTCTACCACCTAAATTAGTTCTCTGGTGTAACAAAACTAAGCCGCAGCCACTGAAAAAACAGGAAAAAGCAAATGAACAAACAACAGTGGCTCCAGATAAACTGAGAGGAGCACAAGCCCCCAGAGGGGACCTGGCTGACCTCCACAGAAGTGCAGGGAACAATGCAAAAAGCAAGCACAAAATAAAAGCAGAAAATATCTTATCTGATAGTAGAAGATGCAGGCAAGACTCAGCAAACTTCCAAATGAACCAGGAACCACAATTGAGACAAGAACAATTGATCATCTGGCAACCATCATGGGAGGGAACCTCCCTTATATCAGACCAGTCCGTTATGCCAGATTGCCATTCCTCGCTGAAAGGTTCAGTACTGTCTGTAACCACCAGAGGGAGCCTCTGCTCAGAAACCATCTCTAGCACATTCATAACACTTCCCTGAGCAGACTCCCAGGTCACTACTCCCCCACGTACAAGACTAATATATCTGGGACTCTATGGAGGTGAACTGCTCGTTGAAACTCGTGAAGTACCCGACTCCATGCCAAACCCCTAAAACCAAGCCACCAAATTAACGCCACGTTCCTTGAGAAACCCAACTGTCTCACGACAGTCGGTCTGTCTGCTTGCAGCACTCCCCAGTGAAAGTAAGAATGGCCTAGAATCCATATTACAAGTGGAACTCATCCTGTAAAAAAGCAAACATAAGTTATTGAAATCTTTTAGTTACTAGAAGGATTAGCTCCCTTGCATCCATGAGGTCGTACATAGGACTGGTACCGTTGTGACTCCCATCGGCCAATCCTCCTTACAATTTCTGAGCTCAAACCTCCTACAGCTGCCTCTGTTGCAGCTCCAATGTGGGTCTAGAAGCCATAAATATTCCAAAACATCACAACGGGCCCATAACAGAATTCTTCACCCTTCCCAACATTACCCTCTTTCCTTTTCCCAATTGGTCTGTTTTGATTTCCTGATCCAAAATTCTACCCCCTCTGGGTATCCATGATGTCTCCGGCTAAAATGCCCCCAACCTTGGTTCTACTTGGCCAACGAAAACGCCAACCTAAACAACCCTATCTCAAAACGTGACCTGCAGACTGCCTCTAATTGTCAGCCTAGCTTCTCCAATAACCCGAATGACACTGGCCGCATGTTATCCATTTGGCTTTCTCCTTTACGAAAACCTTGACCACTTTGACTAAAAAATTCTTAGTCAAATCAGCTCTATTCTGAAGTTTAAAACCGCCGCTTGCCTAATTCCCATTAATACCACTTACCTCTGGTAAGTGTTCCTTCCCTTGTCCTAACCATTGTTCCCAAAGCTGTCATGTCTGTTGATAAGTTGCCCTAGTGCTACCCGCTAACGATTACCTGATTAATGGCTCGGCAGCCCTAGTCCTGTCCTGTTGTCTGCAGTCAAAGAGGGCCACTCGCCCTTGGTCAGCCCTTTTTGTGTCTTTCTCCCTAAAATCCCACCTGTCATTTCCTCCTTACCTTCGGACCACTGCCCTTTGGCTCATCTTTCATCCACCTCCCCTGCTCCCCCTCCGTCCCCAGCTTCTCCTCTATTGTCACTACCTCAATTCCAGCATCATACCAGCCTCCCTCTATCCCTATGTGGCACGTCCGGCTGATACTTTATAGCAGTAGAATCTAGTTTCCGTCTCTCTAGTTATAGGGACACAAAGAAACCATGTAAATGACCACTGCTGTATAGGAATTAAGTTTACCTACAAGTCATTGGAGGACCTATAACATCCATCAATTGGTTTGTAAATTATTTCTCACAAATGTTGATTTTTCCACCTTAGGAGAAACCTAAGTATGTTAACACATTCAGTATTTGCAAGAAATGAAAAAACTAACGGGTTAAAAACATGTTTTTGCCACGTTTTGTTCCCACAATTTCATTTGAATGTGAGGAAAACACAGCATAAATGTTGAATGGTATGAAATGCTGCAGCTTGTGGAAAAAAAAGGATTGATAGTTCAAATCCGCAAAGATAAAATAAGCAGCGTGTGCATGAGATTTCAGAAACCGCATTCACTTTGCTGGGACAGTAAAGTGCTGCATATTTTTCCAAGGACAAAGACAAAAAATGCATTGTGTGAACATTCCCTAAAGGTATACCTAAAATACCCCAAGGTGAACATACCCTAAGGTTCACACTGAGCTTTTGGAACAGGAAACTGAGTGTAAACTAAGTTTTTTATTTGTTTTGAGGCGGATTTATAGAGTTTTTGTTCAGTTTCTGCTCCAAAAACTAATCAAAAAAATAAAAAAAAGTGAACATATTCAAAAGAGCAAGAATCCTGAAAGCAGCACAGGGTGTCTGTAACTCCCATAGATTTTATTAGAAAGTGACGGCTCCACCTAGGAGAATGGAAAACAGGACTTTTAGATATAAGTGCATTGCAGGAAAACTTATTCAGTCATTGTTTCTACCCAAATCCATATTTCTTCCGAATAATTTCTTTTGAAGCCGCGTGTGCTTTGTATAGGGGTATACATGTTCACCCAGGCAATATTTCCTTCTGTCTTATCTAGGTCTCGCTCATGCAGCTTGGTATCGTGTGATTATTTGTCAGATGCATTTGCCATAGTTTCAGAAAGTCTTTGAAGCCCGAGACAGATGGCTTTTTATACTGTAGTTAACCAGTTTGATGATGTTAATAACCGAATCAGATTTTAGTGCAAGAAACTTCAGAAGATATTGGAAGTAATGCTTCTTTTTATAACATGGGTGAAGAAAAAAAGAGCAGTATCATCCATAACCGAAATCTATTTGACTCAGGGGCTGTTGGTATTACTTTTTTTGCTTTACACCCTGACAGGAACAAACTGCACAATATTTCCATTTCAGATATCTTGTATATTTAAAAAGAGCACCAGAATGTATAATAAAACCTACAGCTTGTTGGCGCACTGGCCATGAATTTCAAGTGATTTTCTCCACACCATCTAACAAGCTTCATGGGTCACAGAAAACAAAAGGTTTCCACTCAGATTCTGCATTGATTAAGTCAGTAATGTGCGACTTTCGACACTCCAGCTGTAGACGGGATTCAACTATATTTCCCATGATGCTCAGCCAGATGCTGAGCATCGTGGGTGATGTAACCACAATTTAGCAATCTAGGGAAACCATTGAGTATGCGTGAGCATTATCTCACATTTCATTGCTTTTGGCCTGCATTGATCAGTTGTTATGGATGAGCATTGACCGGACCTTAGTTTGATAAAATATTATAGTTACCCACACGTTAGTGTAGTTCACGAAAATGTAAAACATTCCATGCGAGACTGTATATGAGCAGCAATTATAAAGCTGAGTAAAAGTGTGTGATGTTACAACCTGAAAATTGTGTCCTCACCAAGTATTTTGCACATATAAAGAAACTGAAGGCTCCATGAGATAGAAGAGCTCAGCATGAGGTCATCAGAGAAATTCACGCTCTAGGCTTATTCTGCTTATCAGTGATTCATTCTAATTCCCAAATCTAATAAAAAATTAACCATGTGGTTCCTAACGGTGAATAGTTTGTTACCTTTAGGGTCCCTTCCCCTTTCATAGTGCCAATTAGTGATAAAGTCAGAGGTTCATGTCCAGTGCTACTGTTTACATTTAGTTATGAATTTGCTAATGATCTAGAGCTTTGCAGGCCCATAGTGTTATATCAGAGGAACAGTAATCCACAGTGCTTGGATATCACTAGAAATACAATGAGCAAGTTGTCTGGTTGGCATTGACTCACAGTCAAGATTCTTCTGATCTACTTCATTAACTACTAGCTGAAGAAAGATCTGGTTGACCAAAACATTGTTGTTAAAATGCCTTGTAGGATGTTCTCCTTGTGCTTACGTGGGTTACCTCTGGATACTCCGGTTATCTCCCACACTCCAAAGACATACTGATAGGGAATTTAGATTGTGAGACCCAATTGTGACAGTGATGATGTCTGAGAAACACTGTGAAATTAATGGTGCTATATAAGTGAGCAAACTAAATAAGCCAGATGATAAGACAGTACCACTGTTGGAGACAAGTCAAGAGTCGATATCAAGAGCAGAACCACAAGAACTACTGTAGGTGACAAATTCAAGGATAGAAGTGTAATCCAGAAAAAAGGTTGAGGGAAGGAGGCAAGAGTGGAGTCAAAAAAGATGGTATTAATAAAATATACCTTGATCTGCAGGCAAGGCCATCTTGGCCATCTGATTCTAGTTTTCAAGGACACCAAATGCTTCAACAAGCAGCAAGTGAACCATGGCCAGATCAGCTGAGCCATGGATGTGAGGGAGCTCAAAGAGTCCACAGAATACAGCAAAGTTAATTTTGTAGCAACCTGATGCAATTGTCTGCCAGGGCCACAGGCAGCGAACAGACAAAATAGTCAAAAGGAGAATACTACTTCCTTTAGACAGGCCAATAATCGGTTACTGAGGGTTGTTAGAAAAGCTCGTTTAACACTATCAAGTTCGTTCTTCGGGTGTGATTTTTTTTTTTTTTAACTGGCTTAAAAATCATTCTCGGCAGCTCATGTCTTCCGTAAACAGGAAGTATGCAGAAGGAAGCAATGATATTCCACACAAAGAACAATCATATTATTGATGTGCTTAGAAATGTGGCTGGTCAAGGATTAGATATAGCCAATCGCTGATCATATAACAGCAGCTGCCGACACATGTAAAACTTGCATAAGACTGCTCAGGAAATGTACAAAGCTTTCCACTAGTGATGATCGAACGTGCTCAGATAAGGTGTTATAGGAGGATGCTCGGGTGCTAACCGAGTCTCTTCAGCAGGACTCAAATTATGTGTTCGAGACCCCGCGGCTGCATGTCTCACGGCTGTTAGACAGACGAGAGACATGCAGCCTTGGGGTCTCAAACATATTATTCGAGCACACAGAAGACACCCTGTTAGCCACCGAGCATGTTCGCTTATCACTACTTTACACAATACTGCACACATCTCAAAGCTACAAAGCGGAGCAATATGAAGTTCCTAGAGTAACTGCTTTGAAACTCAAGTTCTGTATCTACTAAGCTAAGTTTTTAAGGATGCCATTTAATTAGAGTGTATATCTAATTTAATTATACTCAGAAAATTGCATTGCTTCCCAATGATATTGTCTACAATGTGACTCAATATCAAATACTCCTGCCTTCGTATGATCTCTTATGGAAGCTTTTTAGAAACATCCTTGAAGCCACTAAACTCAACTAAAGACAGAGATAATTATACCCTTAAAGAAAACCTCTCACCAAGTTTTCCCCTCATTCTTATCATTTATTTTATAGTATTTTGTGAACTCAATTACAGGAAATGGATACAGAAAGGCAGGTAGAGCAGGATAAGAAAAGCAGATCTATCAGTATAAAGTATTATATTATGAGTACTATCACAATCAAAGAAGCCTGTTTTTCTCTTTAACTGGCTGTGTGGTACATCAGGCGGATCAGCCGGCGTGATCCAGAAAGCCGGGTTCCCTCTGTGGCTTAGGTCTCTTTCACACATCAGTGTCTCCAGTACTTGTTGTGACAGTTTTCACACGTACTGAAGACACTGACACACGTAGACCCATTCAAATGAATGGGTCTGTGCACTTATCTGTGTTTTCTCACGGACTGTGTGTCCGTGTGCTCCACTCGTCGACATGTCCATTTTTGTGCATCTGCACGGATCACATGGACCCATAAAAGACAGTGAGTCCGTGTAAACACATACTGCACATGGATGGCATCCGTGTGCCATCCGTGTGCCATCCGTGTGCATTTTTAAAGTCATAGGGTTAACATTGAAACAAAGTGTTTCAATACTAGGAAGGTGTCTAGACATTGATTGGCAACAACTTTTTTTTAAAGAAAACAGTAATCAAAGCAAAATGTGGCTACTTTGAAGAACCTAGAATATAAAACATATTTTCAGTTGTTTCACACTTTTTTGTGAAGTATATAATTCCACATGTGATAATTCATAGTTTTGATGCCTTCAGTGTGAATGTACAATTTTAATAGTCATGAAAATACAGAAAAATCTTTGAGTCAGAAGGTGTGTCCAAACTTTTGGTCTGTACTGTAGCTAAAGTGGCATTCCTAGCCTCCCGCTTGGAGGGAGAAGCCTTAGCATGGTTTAATCCCTTACATCTCCAAAATTTCCTGGACACCTTCCGCAAGATCTTTGACAAGCCAGGAAGAGTGGCGTCATCGATGGAAGCTCTCTTCAACCTACAACAAGGTTCTCTCTCTGTCGGTCAGTATGCCATCCAGTTCCGTACTCTGGCTTCTGTTCTGGCCTGACGAACCCTTGATTGGAGTCTTCTGACGTGGGTTATCCGGGAGACTTAAGGATGAATTGGCGGTTCGTGATCTACCAGATACACTGAATGACTTCATCTCTCTCACCATCCGAATCGATCTCCAACTTCAGGAACGGACCAAGGAAGAGCCTAAGAGAGGCGATTTCCCATTTAGCTCCACCTTTCCAAAGACCCCTGATCCAGCTCCAACCTCGGTTCCCTAGCCTATGGAGGTTGACTGCATCAAGTTGGGTGAACGAGAACGTGAGGAAAGGTTTGACAGGAGGCTGTGTCTATATTGTGGGAGTGCTACCCATTTTCGCCGTCGATGTCCTAAGAGGCTCGAAAACGTCTTTGCCTAGGTATGGAAAGAGAGGCCTTCCTTGGTGAGAGTGAATCCTCTCTACCCCTTACTGTGTCTATACAGGTGTCAGCTGGTGGCGGGCGATTTTTCTGAGATGGCGTACTTGGATTCTGGTTCAGCAGGTAACTTTGTGTAGCAAGCTGTGGTTCATCAGTTGGGATTCCTGTTGCTTCTTTGCAGGATCCTCGTCTCATCACCTCTGTGGATCGAAGACCCTTGCAAGATTCCATCCTAGGCATCATGGAGGAGATGGAACTTCAGATTGGGGCTCTCCATAAAGAGAAGATTGCCTTCTATGTACTACCAAACCTTTCTCCGCCGTTTCTGCTAGGTTTTCCTTGGCTTCATAGCCACGAACCGGTCCTGTATTGGCGGAAAGGAGACGTCCTTCGTTGGGGTCAGTCGTGTCATCATCAGTGTCTCACACCTGTGCAACCAGGTCACACTGCGTGACCTCCTTCAGCCCTGCCCGGGTTACCATCAGCCTACTGGTTCTTTGCGGATGTGTTTGACAAACGTGAGGCAGAGACTCTACCACCACATAGGTCATATGACTGCCCCATTGATCTCATTCCAGGTTCTACTCCCCCTAGAGGTCAGATTTACCCTTTGTCGCCTGTAGAGACCCAAGCTGTCTCTGACTACATCAAAAAAACCTAGCTTCGGGGTTCATCCAGAAATCCTCCTCCCCAGCTGGTACGGGGTTCTTCTTTGTGAAAAAGGACGGGTCTTTGCATCCATGCATCAACTATCAAGGTTTCAATGCTATCACGGTGATGAATAAGTATCCTCTGCCTCTTATTCCAGAGCTCTTCGATCGCCTTCGTGGATCCGGGATCAAATTGGACCTCCGAGGAGCCTACAACTTCATTAGGATTCGTTCCGGGGACGAGTGGAAGACCACCTTCAACACTCGTGACGGTAACTACGAATACCGGGTAATGCCTTTCAGTCTAAGTAACGCGCCACTAACCTTGCTCCGCCTGCCTTGGCGTGACACTAATAAAGTTAGTTGTATTCACTAAAAATGCAGTAAAAACGTTTGGTTGCGTTTTTTGCACTTGCCCATTGCTTTCTATGGAGGAAAAAATTCTGCAAAAAAGCTGAAAGAAGTAGCATGCTACAGTTTTCAAAAACGCAGCAGTTTTCCAAATTGACTCAAGCGAAGAAAATAAAAAACAAGCAATGTGTGCATGAGATTTCTGAAATCATATTCCTTTTCCTGGTACTGTAAAAAGTAGCTTTTAAATTTGTATAAAAATATGTGTGAACATAGCCTTACTGAACAAAATTTAAGTTATACCATAAAACCTTTGTTCTATATAATATTTAGAAACTGCGGAATTTCTCTGAACTAGACTAACCAGCCTGAATTCGCTTACTAATCACAAGTTTATTTGTAGCAGTAGCACAGACAGACAGGAGTGATACAAGACTAGGAAAGCAAAACTAGCTAAATATAATTACAGCGGTATATTTTTATATTTTATAGCCACTGGCCCCAATTTGCAATTTAATCAATAGCCATCCTGCGGTATATAAAAGTGAAGACAGTTGGGATAATGAAATTCTAATAAATTATGACTAAACTTTATTAACCCGAGAAATACCTAAGATAACAGTAAATGTTTTACAAGTGCAATCACCAGCAAAGTAAGGAAATAAGTAGGATAAATATTAGAAAAAAAGTTTTTTTTTTGTTTGTTTTTTTAAGAAAAGATATACTTGATAGTAAATAGCCTCTTCACAGAAGAAAGCAGGATCTTTAGTAGGTCTCTATGGGTATGCGCATACGTTGCAGATTTCGCTGTGGAATTTTCTGCGCAGAATCTTCCTCTCTTGGCGAAAAACGCCGGTAAAAATCCGTGCGTTTTTGATGCGGATTTCCATGCAGATTTGTATGTGTTTTTGTTAGCTAAATAAAGATATGTTATTAACCCCTTACTGTCCATTGACGTGCACAGTCTGTCATGGCCCGGGTGTCAGTTCCGGCACCAGGACGGACTATGCACGTCATGCCTTTGAACTACCACTGCCGTCGGTCCCCGCACCCACAGCGCTGTGATTGGTCAGTCAATCTGACTGACCAAACACAGCAGCGATTGGGCAGAAGAGGCTGATTTATCAGCCTCTCCTGCCCGATCAGTGCAGGAGCTCAGCGCTGCAGTGGCCGAGCTTCCTGCACTGACAGCCGGGAGCGGCGCCCCCCGCCGACCCTGGCTGTTAACCCTCTGATTGCTGCGATAGAGCGTGATCGCAGCGTTCAGGGGCGGAGGCAGAGGGTCGGGAGCTCCCTCTGCCTCAGATCTGCGTCCCCGCGATGTAATCACAGAGCCCGATCTCTACCTTGATGACCCGGGTTGTCATGACAACCTCCGGGTCATTTAGCTACGGAAAGCCGCTGTGACCATGCTCACAACATGGTCACAGCAGCTTTCTTCATTGGAATAATGCATTGCAATGCTGGAGCATTGCAATGCATTGTACCTGCAATCAAAAGTGAAAAAGTGAAAGTTCCATAAAGAGACAAGGTAAAAAAAAAAATTAAAAAAATAATTTGTAAAAAAAATATTAAAAATTAATAACAAAAAATTCCCCTAAAAAATATAGGAAAGATGTGTATCTTCGTACCGTGTTAGCCAGTAGATAGAAAAATATTTAGACTTGAGAGTCCTCAGTGGTTGATACCTTTTAATGGCTAACCATTAACCATCAGTTAGCCATTAAAAGGTATCAACCACTGAGGACTCTCAACCCTAAAAAATACACATTTTTATGTAAAAAAAAAACCAAAAAACAAAAAAATACACATGTTTGGTATCACCGCGTCCGTAAAAATCCCATCTATAAAACCGGAACCCTAGTTAACCCATTAGTGAAAGCCGTAAAAAAAAACGCAAAAAAGTAGTAAATTATACTTTTTCCAAGCGGTATCATCATACTGCTTGGAAAAAGTGAAATAACACGCGGTCAAAAAGACGGATATAAATAAGCATAGTACCGCTGAAAACTTCATCTTGTCCCGCAAAAAACAAGCCACCAAGTAGCATCATCAGCGAAAAAATAAAAAGTTATAGCTCGCAGAATAAAGTGATGCAAAAATAATTATTTTTTCTATAAAAGTTTTTATTGTGTAAAACACATCAAAACATAAAAAAAGATATAAATGAGGTATCGCTGTAATCGTAGTGACCTGAAGAATAGAGCTGCTTTATCAATTTTACCACATGCGGAACGGAGGAAAAAAAAAAAAATTTCTGAATTGCTGGTTTTTGTTCATTCTGCTTCCACAAAATTCGGAATGGGAAGCGATCAAAAAACGTTATGCCCCCGAATATGGTACCAATAAAAACGTCAGCTCGTCCCGCAAAAAAAAAGCCCGCACATAACTTTTTCGGCCGAAATTTGGAAAAATTATAGCTCTCAAAATACGGCGATGCAAAACTTTCTTACAAAAAATTCTTCCAAAAAAAAGCGTCTTTTAGTGTGTGACAGAAGCTAAACATGAAAAAAAAGTGTAACATCTGGTATCGCTGTAATCGCACCAATCCGAAAATAAAGTCGCCTAATCACTAATACCGCACGAGGAACGGCGTAAAAAATAAAACCAATTCTTCACCTTTTGTGGATTTGTTCATTCTGCCTCCCAAAGATCGCAGTAAGGCGATCACAGTGGTTCCCCTCCACATATGGGGTATCAGCGTACTCAGGACAAATTGCACATCAAATTTTGGGGTCCTATTTCTCCTGTTACCCTTATAAAAATAAAAATTTGGGGGCAAAAAGATCATTTTTGTGGAAAAAAAATATGATTTTTTAATTTTCTACGGCTCTACGTTATTAACTTCTGTGAAGCACTTGGGGGATCAAAGTGCTCACCACACATCTAGATAAGTTCCTTGGGGGGTCTAGTTTCCAAAATGGGGTCACTTGTGGGGGGTTTCTACTGTTTAGGCACATCAGGGGCTCTCCAAACGCGACATGACACCCACAGACCATTCTATCAAAGTCTGCATTCGAAAATGGCGCTATTTCCCTTCCGAGCTCTGCCATGCGTCAAAATAGTGGTTTACCCCCACATATGGGGTATCAGGGTACTCAGGACAAATTGAACAATAACTTTTGAGGTCCTGTTACCCTTTGGAAAATAAAAATTGGTTGTGAAAAGATAATTTTTGTGGAAAAGATATGATTTTTTAATTTTACGGCTCTACGTTATAAACTTTTGTGAAGCCCTTAGGGGTTCAAAGTTCTCACCACACATCTAGATAAGTTCCTTGGGGGGGTCTAGTTTACAAAATGGGGTCACTTGTGGGGAGTTTCCACTGTTTAGGCACATCAGGGACTCTCCAAATGCGACATGGCGTCCAATCTAAATTCCAGCCAAAAAAGTCAAATGGCGCTGCTTCCCTTCCGAGCTCTGTCATGTGCCCAAATAGCGATTTAACCCCACATATGGGGTATCAGCGTACTCAGGACAAATTGCACAATAACTTTTGGGGTCCTGTTATCCTTTGGAAAATAAAAATTGGGGGTGAAAAGATCATTTTTGTGGAAAAAATATGATTTTTTAATTTTACGGCTCTACATTATAACCTTCTGTGAAGCCCTTGGGGGTTTAAAGTGCTCACCACAATTAGATAAGTTCCTTTGGGGGTCTAGTTTTCAAAATGGGGTCACTTGTGGGGGGTTTCCACTGTTTAGGCACATCAGGGACTCTCCAAATGCGACATGGCGTCCAATCTCAATTCCAGCCAAAAAAGTCAAATGGCGCTGCTTCCCTTCGAGCTCTGTCATGCGCCCAAATAGTGGTTTACCCCCACATATGGGGTATCAGTGTACTCAGGACAAATTGCACAATAACTTTTGGGGTCCTTTTATCCTTTGGAAAATAAAAATTGGGGGTGAAAAGATAATTTTTGTGGAAAAAAATATTGATTTTTTAATTTTACGGCTCTACGTTATAACCTTCTGTGAAACCCTTGGGGGTTCAAAGTGCTCACCACAGATTTAGATAAGTTCCTTGGGGGGTCTATTTTCCAAAATGGGGTCACTTATGGGGGTTTCCACTGTTTAGGTGCATCAGGGGCTATCCAAACGCGACAGGTTGTCCACTCTCGATTCCAGCCAATTTGACATTCAAAATCTCAAATGATGCTCCTTCACTTCTGAGCACTGCCGTGCGCCTAAAGATTGGTCTTCCTCCACAAAAGGGGTATCGGTGTACTCACGAGAAATTGTACAACAAATATTGTGGTTCATTTTCTCCTGATACCCTTGACAAAATTAAAAAAATTGTGTCAAAAGAAAAATTTGGGGGAAAAAAAGTTAAATGTTCATTTTTTCCTTCCACATTGCTTCAATTCTTGTGAAGTACCTAAATGGTTAATAAACTTCTTGAATGTGGTTTTGAACACCTTGAGGGGTGAAGTTTTTAGAATGGTGTCACTTTTGGGTATTTTTTGTCATATTGACCCCTCAAAGTCACTTCAAATGTGAGGTGGTCCCTAAAAAAATGGTTTTGTAAATTTTGTTGTAAAAACGAGAAATTGCTGGTCAACTTTTAACACTTATAACTTCCTAATAAAAAAAAATTTTGGTTCCAAAATTGTGCTGATGTAAAGTAGACATGTGGAAAATGTTATTTATTAACTATTTTTGTGATATATCTCTCTGATTTGAGGGCATAAAAGTTAAAAGTTTGAAAATTTCAAAATTTTCAAAATTTTCGCCATATTTCCATTTTTTCCATAAATAAATGCAAGTTATATTAAAGAAATTTTACCACTAACATGAACTACAATATGTCATGAGAAAACAGTCTCAGAATTGCCAAGATCTGTTGAAGCGTTCCAAAGTTATAAGCACATAAAGTGACAGTGGTCAGAATTGTAAAAATATGCCTGGTACTTAACCTACAAAATGACTTGGTCCTTAAGGGGTTAAACAAAAAAAAGGATTGTGATGTGTTTTCTTTGTCCAACCTCTTCTTTTACATACTACATTGAAGACAATAATATCATCACATACCATGTTCTAAGGCAGTGTTTCCCAAACTCCAGTCCTCACGGACCCCACGGGTCATGTTTTCAGGATTTCCATAGTGTTGCACAAGTGAGAGAATTCCTGATGTCTTGATGACACTTCCACCATCTGCGTAATACAAAGGAAATCCTGAAAACATTACCCGTGGGGTCCGTGAGGACTGGAGTTTGGGAAACAATGTTCTAAGGTAATGTTTGCACACACAAAACAAATATAAGTGAATATTTATATATCTATAGATAGATATATTCTATTTATCTGTAGATCGATTAATCTGTAGATCCAAAAAATCTGCGCTAGTCTGGGGTCAAACTTGCGAGAAACTCGCACAAGTCTCGCACCTCAATACCCGGCACTGTCGCCAGCACTCTGACCAGAGCGTTCAACTGCATAGAAATACATGTAGCCGCACACTCCGGTCCGAGTGCTGGCGAAGGGCCGGGTATTGAGGTGCGAGACTCGTGCGAGTTTCTCGCAAGTGTGACCCCGGCCTTAAATGCAATATCTAATTTAAATTAAAAAAAGGGGGAAAAAATTGCATGGGTTCCCGCGCAATTTTCTAGTCCTGAAAGGGAAAGCCAGCGACTGGGGCAGGTGTTTATAGCCTGGGAAGGGGGTAATACCCATGGATCTTCCCAAGCTATTAATATCAGCCCGTAGCTGTCTGCATAGCCTTTAATGGCTATTAAAATAGAGGAGCCCCCCAAAAAATTGCATGGGTCTCCCTATAATTAATAGCCAGAAAAGGCTATTTAGACAGCTGCGGGCTGATATTTATAGCCTATGAAGGGGCCATGGATATTGGCCCCCCGGCTACAAACACCAGTTCGCAGCCATCCCAGAAATGGCGCATCTCTAAGATGCACCAATTCTGGCACTTAGCCTCTCTCTTCCCACTGCCCTGTAGCAGTGGCATATGGGGTAATGGGGGGTTGATGTCACTTTTGTATTGTAAGGTGACATCAAGCCCGCTTAGTAATGGAGAGGTGTCAATAAGACACCTCTCCATTACTAATCCTATAGTTGTTAATGGGTTAAATAAAGACACAGTCAGCATAAAGTCTTTTAATGAAATAAAACACAACACATCTTCCCATCTTTATTGTACTCCTAATTCCTGCGACGCCCTCGATCACCTGCAAAAAAATAAAATACACAAACGCAAATACTCTCTGTTCCGATGTAATCCATGTAATAACGAGTGTCCCACGACGATCTCCCCTATAGAGCTGTCACATCATGAGATGTGACAGCTCTACAGGGCCTCCAGTGACACACTGACAGGAGACATTGGCTCCTGCAGTGTTATCACCGAGGGTTACTGGAGTTCATGCTCTAACTTGACAGCAATGCTCGTGAGAATTTTCCCACACAGCGGGGCCTCAAGTGACAGGACGAACTCCTGTGACCTGACGGCGGAGTGATACACTGAGGAAGGATGCCTTCCGTCATTGTATCACCAGAGGCCCCTGGAGAGAGGTAACATCTGCCAAAGTGGCAGATCTCCACAGGAGATTGTCGTAGGACACTCGTTTAAATGGATTACGTCGGATCAGGGAGTATACTGTTGATTTATTTTTTATTTTTTTACAGGGGCTCAATGGCGTCGGGGATTAGCTATGAGTATACCGTATGTGTGTTGTTTTTGTTTTTTTTACTATTCAACACAATGGCCAGATGATGGGACTACTACTGTCCCATCATCGGCTAATGCTGTCACTGTAGCAGACATAGCTCGATGGGACTAGTAGTCTCATCGGACGATGCCTGCCTACACACAGATCCCACACAGACACACAGCCACACACAGACCCGCACACAGACACGCACATATTCATCGCACACACATAGTCTCCGCCCACAACTCTTCTGCCTTCCTATCTGCAGAGTTTTTCGCACGCTACTCCGCAGCAAAACCGTAGATCTTTTTAAACCTGCAGTTTTGCTGCGGATTTGACTGTTTCAATGGGTGCAGAAACGCTGCAAATCCACAAAAAGATTTGACACGCTGCGGAAAATAAAACGCTGCAAATTTGTGCGTATTTTTCCGCAGCATGTGCACACCAACTTCAGGATTCCCATTATCATTAGTTGTGCACTACACTGTGGATTTGATGCAATTCCGTGCGTCCAAAAACGCTGCGGATCTGCATCAAAATCTGCAACGTGTGCACATACCCTAGTGGCACATCAATATCAATATTGACCCTTTAAAGAGCCTTGCCACATGACTTCAGATACATAGCCAAAACCAGAATTTTCTCCAAAAGGGAAAAAAATCTCCTCAATATACTGAAGCCATGGTACCAGTCCTCAATATTAGAAGAGTCTAACAAGCCCTTAGACTTACTAAGTCACGTCAACATGGGTACTTGGACTACACTGAAATGTAAGTAATCAGATGTCACCTCAGGGAAGGTGAGGTGCAACCCTTTAGGCACAGGAACAATCCCAACTGGTAATCTTTGCCTGTAGTCACAGGCTGGGCATTGTCAGTCTAAGTCTAGCAAATTCCATGTCTAAAAGATCCAAGAAAGGTTCAGTGACCAGATAAACAAGAGGCTGATATGAAAGACCAAGAAATCTGGAACACAGAACAAAAAAAAAACTTCTACTTTGACAACGAACCAAAGTTTGACATCTAATGCAATTTGTGATGTCATCATGAGAAACATTTCATATTGGATCCCTTGACACTTACCTTTGAGACCCAGCTGGAAGATCAGAGCAGTAACCATTGTGCAACGAATGGAAGCGAAGGCACAGGTGGTGAAGTTCACATTCGTTGTTTATTGCCATATTTGTGGAACCTAGGGACCACGGTCCGGGGGCTCTGAAGGGGGCGTGACTAAGTGAGCTCCAGACACCCGTAATAAGTCCCCTCGAACAGGGTCAGAATGGAATGTCTGGGGGACACAGGTGCTACCTCCAGTTAGACCCCGGACATGTGGCAGCTGTCCCAGCGGGACAAACGGATAAACAGGTTTAACAGGAATGATGGAGCTGGCCGGCTGGTTCCGGTACACGGGTATAAGCTGGCACTGGCGTTGTCCAGAGATTCAGGTGGCTGAATAGC
Organism: Oophaga sylvatica; assembly: GCA_033576555.1. Taxonomy (NCBI): domain Eukaryota; kingdom Metazoa; phylum Chordata; class Amphibia; order Anura; family Dendrobatidae; genus Oophaga; species Oophaga sylvatica. The sequence continues at coordinate 85,978,470 of JARQOD010000001.1, forward strand.
AGAACTGGATGGAACTGGCGTAGACAGTACAGACGTCATCTTGGACAGCTGAGTAACAGGAACTGATAGTCTGCGGAGACAAACAGTGTAAGCGGAGCACTTGGCAGAACACTGCAGAAACACAGGCACAAACACAGCGGAACTGGAAGCTGGCAACAGTAGATACTCGTTGCTCCGGCGCCCTCCCTATGGGGGAGGGGCCAGAAATAGTAATCAGTACCATGCCATTGGATACTCGTTGCTCCGGCGCCCTCACTACGGCGGAGGGGCCAGAAATAGTAATCAGTACCATGCCATTGGTCAGAAGTAATTTTGAAAAATGCGCACTGTCTCTTTAAGAGACCGGGAGCGCGCGTGCGACCTAAGCACTGTCCTCAGGGACCTGCTGACAGCGCGCCAGGAAGCAGAGGGGAGGGAAGGAACAGAGGCTGCAGACGACGCAAGGCCAGCACAGAGCGGGAGTCCCAACGGGGTCCCCACGGAGGTATGGGACCGGGTGCAGCAGGGCCGGAACCGGTGTAACACATTGTAGATGAAAACATGCTGTGGTTCCTAAGTAAAATTTGATCCAGGGCAATATCTGTAAAAT
>JARQOD010000001.1:85979158-86015102 GCA_033576555.1 Oophaga sylvatica
TCCTGTGGCACCACCCCTGTTTCAAGAGAGAGTCCAAGAATATGAGATACAGCGGTCTGTCATTACTGAGCTCAATTGCCTCAGTATCCGTGGATGAATGCCATCTGGACAAGGGTATTTGTTAATGTTTAATCTGCTCAGATGCAGGCGTACTACTTTTTGTGTTCATCTAGGTACATCAGGTGGTAAACTTTGATTTTTGGGGTGGTGAAAGATCACTGGAACTCACAGATCATTGATGAACAATGGATGAAAAGTGCCTGTGTAATATCGCAGTCTTTTCTTTGACATCTATAATTATCTTATCTTTTAAACAGCAGATACCATCTGTTTTTTTTTTTTGGCATTAATGTACGGTATTGATAAAAAAAATTTGGTATTTTAATGTCGCTGGCGATTTATTGCTCTGTGGATAACTTTGCTTGCTTGATTTCTCTTTTACATTTCTTATTTAGATCTTTATACTTGAGAAATGCTATATCTGTATTCTCAGCCTTCAGGATTCTGAGTGCCCTTTGTTTTTGTTTTATTAACCTTTTTCCTGTCTTATTTATCCATAGTGCTTTTTTTTTTAATCTTGGACATTTTATTACCAGAGGGTATGTTTTCTACAGGATTCTAGTAGTATATCCGTAAACATGCCCCATTTATGTTTGATATCCCCAGTTACCATGACATGGTCCCAGTCTAGTCGGTTAAGCTTTTCCCTTAATTGGCAGAAATCAGCTTTCTGCATTTCCCCTTTTGAATGTTTGATTGAAAACTTACCATATTATGGTCACTGCTCCCAAATGCTCCCAGACCTGTAGACCAGAAATTGTATCTGGTCTGTTTGACAGGACCAGATCCAGCAGATTACCTCGCCTGTTTGTTTCGAGCCACCAGTTGAAGGTAATTGTCCTGAACTGTGGATAAGAACTTGCAGCTTTATGTCCAATTGAATGTCTAGATAGTTTAAGAAAAACAACATAAGAGATTATTTGCTGCCTTTTTAATTTGTTGTAGCATTTCCTCCTCTACTTGTTCAAATATATTAGGAGGCTTGTAGCAAACTCCAATTAGCAGCTTTTCATTATCGCCATCCCCACGTACATTTACCCATACTGACTCTACATTGTCACAGCTCCCTCCAATTTCATCACTGAGCACAGGTTTTAAGTTGGATTTTACAAAGATGCACATCCCTCCACTTTTTTTTGTTTTTTTCCGGTCCTTTCTAAATGTAGTGTAACCCTCTGTTTGTTACCCAGACATGGTGTAAGGTTCTATGTATATATTCCTGAAACTCAGTTTGTTCGTCAGCCATTTTACTTTCTGTCTTGCTGCAGCTATCTTGCCCTCAGTCAAAATGGAGTTTCCAGCTTGCATGTTCCCGCCCTGATTCTCTCCTTTGCTTCTTAAGCAGCCACAGCTGAGCAATCAGTGCTTCAGAATCTAGCCTGCAGTGAACCTGTGACTTGACTCCTGTAAGCCTTGGACCTTGTACTCCAGCTATTCCTACTGAGGAACTCTGAAGCACTTGTGGACTCTGAACCCTGCTCTTTAAAAGACCCACGTTTGCATGGACTTACGGTAACAGAGAAGAAGATCCTGAATCTGTATTGGAGAGTGATTGCTGAGCTTGGATTACTCTGGCCTGCTGTGTCTCCTGTTTCTGTGTCTGCAAACTGTGTGACTATTTCTGCCAACTTGTATGAAGTAATACAGGACTTTTCTATATCAAACCTGTGACTCCTGTGTTTTCATCGCACCCAAGCACAAGACGCTATATGAACTGTACTACATACATTACAAGATTCTGAAGCCAAAACGTTAGTGTCTGCTGGGGCTGGAAGGCTGTGTCTGCTGTACTGTGGATATCAGACGTCCGGTTGTACTTTCTGTGATGACAGTGGTTGTGACTTCTCACAACCATTCCCGGTGAGCAATTCCCTTAATTTTTTCTTTTTGCAGTGTTACCACAGGTGAACACTATTGTTTTTTTTTTTTTCCTTTCTTTTCTCTTTTTTGTCTGCTGTAACTCTGGATATCAGATGTCTGGTTGAAACTTTCTGTGATGATAGTGGTTGTGACTTCTCACAACCATTCCAGGTGAGCAGTTCCCTTAATTTTTTTTTCTCTCTGCAGTGTTGCCACAGGTGAACACTATTGTTTTTTTTTCTCTCCTCTTCTTCCAGTAATCCTGTCTTAAAAGATCTGGAAAAATGGAGGCCCGCATAAAGGAACTTTGCGGAGTGACTGATAATATCCTTGCAGATTTGCAGAATATAAAGACCCGTTTTACAAATCTACAGGACCTCAATAATCACAATTTGCAAGTGGTTGGACAGACTACCCAGGATTTGCGAGCCAGGATTGAGGTTCTAGAGGGGCGAGTCCAGGCTCCTGCCGTAGCCCCGAGTGCTGGGATTCCCAAGTTGCCCCCTTTTCGTTTTTGGCGGTGAATGTGAGAAATTCAGGGGATTTATTAATCAATGCAATCTTTTTTTTTCTGCAGATGCTTCACAATTTCCCACTGAACGATCTAAGGTGCTTACTATAATTATGTTGCTTACCAACAAGGCTTTGATGTGGGCAAACCCTCTGATTGAGGATGATTGTTTGAATCACCTTGATGATTTTATTTCAGCCATGGGGCAGGTGTTTGATGACCCCAATCGAGGTGCAACAGCTGAAGCAGCCATGTTAGCTTTGCGCCAAGGTAAGCACTCGGTAGCTGAATATGCCTTGGATTTCAGGAGATGGGCCCTTGATACCACCTGGGACAGTTCCGCCAAAAATCTATTTTTCGAAAGGGGTTATCTCCACTGATTAAGGATGAACTTGCTCGTGCCGACCCTCCCACTGCGTTAGGTGACTTTATTAACTACTGCATCCGTATTGATACTCGTCTGACTGAACGCAGGCAAGAGAGATGGTTCGAAAGCAATCGTACTAACCTTTTCCTACCTTCCTCTCCAGCTAAGGAACCTTTGAGTAGGATTACACGGGAACCTGAACCTGAACCCATGCAGGTAGACTCTTTACAACGACGGGTTAGTGATGCACGCAAGGAACATAGATTTAAGGAGAATCTATGTTTCTATTGTGGTAAGTCAGGCACTTCATTATAAACTGCCCCAGCCGTTCTCGTAAGACATACTGCAGCACTCATTCATTGTGATGTTGCGAGAGGGGATCTGTCAGGTCCGAGCCTCAGCTCCAGAGAGATCTGCAGCAACAGATCTTGATTTCTCGGACTTAAACTCCGTTACCTCTGAGGACGTTGACTGTGTAAACGCTGCCATTTTTCAAGTTTCCTCAGCGGTGTCCCAGCTGAGTTGTAAGAAAAACAATTCTCTTGCTTTCTTTCCATCAAACTCTGGGTTGACTCAGCTTGGGTGTCTAGCTCTGCTATGATCGACTCAGGGGCAAGTGGAAATTTTATGGATGTCTCCTTTTCTCTGAAACAGGGAATACGTTCAGTGAAGAAGGCTACTCCAGTACAGATGGAAACTGTGGATGGCTCCCTGCTGACCTCTGGACCAGTGGATCAGGAAACAGAGCCTTTGAGGGTTCTTATGGGTAAAGATCATCAAGAGAAACTGTCCTTTATGCTTATCTCTTCTCCCCACTTTCCCATTATTCTAGGGCTACCATGGCTGCAGGCTCAGAATCCTACCATTAACTGGGAGACCAAGGAATTACACTTTCCAGAGAAACAGATGAGTCCAAAAGTTTCAGCTTGCTCTGTTCCTAAAGGAATCATGTCAGTCCCTGAACTACCAGCTGTATACCAGGACTATGTGGATTTATGTGACAAGAAGAACGCTGACCAGCTTCCTCCTCACCGTCCATATGATTGTCCAAATGAATTATTGCCTGGAGCAGAGATACCTTTTGGTAAGATCTACCCCCTGGCGGGCCCGAGCTAAAGGCTTTAAAGGATTACATAGATGAAAATCTAGCCAAGGGCTTCATACGCCCCTCTTCATCTCCTGCAGGTGCACCCATCTTCTTTGTAAAGAAGAAAGATGGATCTCTGAGACCATGCGTAGACTATAGGGAACTCAATAAGGTTACTATTAGAAACCGTTATCCATTGCCTTTAATCCCTGAGTTATTGGAGAGAGTGCGACATACCAAAATTTTTTCTAAACTAGATCTTCGGGGGCCTATAACTTAGTCCGTATTAGACCTGGGATGAATGGAAGACTGCATTCAGGTCACGCTATGGACACTTTGAATATCTAGTTATGCCTTTTGGTCTGAGTACCGCCCCAGCCACTTTCCAACACTTGGTGAAATGACATCTTCAGGGATCTCCTAGATACATTCGTGGTAATTTATTTGGATGATATTCTAATTTTTTCTAACTCCACAGAGGAACATCATGGACATGTGAGAATGGTCTTGGAACGTCTAAGACAAAATCATCTTTACATCAAACTTGAAAAGTGTGAATTCCATAGGACCGAAATTCAATTTCTGGGGTATGTACTGTCTACACAAGGAATTAGTATGGATGGAAGCAAAACCCAAGCCATAAAGGATTGGCCAAGTCCTAGAAATGTGAAGGAGGTACAGCGCTTCATCGGGTTTGCCAACTTCTATAGACGTTTCATTAAAATTTCTCTGAGGTAGTGTCACCTATCACTCAACTTACCCGGAAAGAGTTTAGGTTTTCCTGGACTTCCCAAGCCCAGGAAGCATTTTCCCGTCTAAAAATAAATTTACCACTGCACCTATCCTAGTACATCCCAACCCCGAGCTTGCCTTCATAATAGAGGTGGATGCTTCAACTGTGCCGTTGGAGCTATACTCTCTCAGAGAACAGGTGAGAAGAATGTCTTGCATCCCTGTGCCTTCTTTTCCCAGCAGTTGTCTTCGGCTGAGAGGAACTACGATGTGGGCAATAGAGAGTTGTTGGCCATTATTGCCGCCTTCAAAGAATGGAGACACCTTCTTCAGGAGCTGCACAGCAAATAGTCGTCCTGACAGACCATCGTAACCTTGAGTTTATCAGGTCGGCTAAGTGCCTGACTCCTCGCCAGGCTCGCTGGAATCTTTTCTTAAACCAATTTAATTTATCATCTCTTATAGACCAGGATCGCGCAATGGAAAGGCTGATGCACTCTCTAGGATTTACTCAGCAGAGACACGTCCAATTACTCCTCCTAAGACTATTCTTCCTGACTCTAGATTCCTAGGAGTAATTCATAATCAAGACCTACTTAAGGACATCAAGGAAGCATACCATGCGGATTCCTTTTGGCACAACCCCCAAGGGACGTAAGTCTTGTCTTTAAGAATGGTGTGTGGATTCAGGGCAACGTCTGTATATTCCTGAAACAGTCAGATTAAGAGTATTGCAACTCATTCACGATTCCAGATAGCTGGGCATAGAGGAATTCTAAAGACACAGGAATTTCTTTCTCGTTTCTTTTGGTGGCCCACTTGCAGGAAGGATGTTTTGAATTATGTCACTTCATGTGAGGTCTGTGCAAGATGCAAAACACCTCGCTCCTCACCAACTGGTCTGTTACAGCCTCTTCCCACCCCGTCCTGCCCGTGGGGATCCATTTCTATGGACTTCATTGTGGAGTTACCAACCTCTCAGGGGAAGAACACCATTCTAGTGGTGGTTGACCTCTAACAAAGGCAGCTCATTTTATCCCTTGTGTCGCTTACCCACTGCAAAACAGACATCAGATTTGATGATTAAAGATGTGTTTCGCTTACATGGAGTACCGGATGAGGTTATTTCGGATCGAGGGGTGCAATTCACTTCTAGTTTTGGCAAAATTTCTGTGCAGCATTGGACATTAAAGTAAACCTTTCTTCTGCTTTTCATCCCCAGACTAATGGACAGACCGAACGAACCAATCAAACCCTGGAGCAGTATCTCCGCTGCTTTATCTGCCACCTACAGGATGATTGGGTGGATCTACTTCCATTAGCTGAGTTCTCGTATAACAACTCTCAGAGTGCCTCCACTAAACAGTCTTTTTACTCTAATCTAGGTTATCATCCTAACATTCTACCACGATTTCCCATAGAAACGCCTTTACCAGCAGTGGCTGAAAGAATCACGTCTTTACAGAAGAATATGGAATCTTCTAAAGGAAAATCTGGAATCGGCTCAAGAAAGGTACAAGAAAGCAGCAGATAAATTTCGTAAACCTGCACCAGCTTTCAAGGTAGGAGACTTGGTCTGGCTGTCAACCAGAAATCTTAAGTTAAGGATTCCATCATCTAAGTTGGGACATAAGTACATTGGACCCTATAAAATCAGTAAAATTATAAGTGCCGTTGCTTGTCGTCTTCAACTGCCCAGAACTATGGAATCCACCCTGTCTTTCATGTATCCCTACTAAAGGCTGCGACACCCAATACGTTTCCTGGACGTTCCTCTCCTTGCCCTGACCCAGTGCTAGTCGATGTCAGGAAGAATTTGTGGTGGAAAGGATTTTAGATTCCAGGTTGTATAGAAATCAGTTACAATATCTGATTAAATGGCAGGGCTACCCAGTGGAGGACAACTCATGGGAACCGGTCAATAACGTTAATGCTCCTCACTTGCTCCGTCAGTTTCATCAGAGGTACCCACACAAGCCTGGTCTGAGGTCATCCGGAGGTTGTCCTTAAGGGGGGAGTAATGTAAGGTTCTATGTATATATTCCTGAAACTCAGTTTGTTCGTCAGCCATTTTACTTTCTGTCTTGCTGCAGCTATCTTGCCCTCAGTCAAAATGGAGTTTCCAGCTTGCATGTTCCCGCCCTGATTCTCTCCTTTGCTTCTTAAGCAGCCACAGCTGAGCAATCAGTGCTTCAGAATCTAGCCTGCAGTGAACCTGTGACTTGACTCCTGTAAGCCTTGGACCTTGTACTCCAGCTATTCCTACTGAGGAACTCTGAAGCACTTGTGGACTCTGAACCCTGCTCTTTGAAAGACCCACGTTTGCATGGACTTACGGTAACAGAGAAGAAGATCCTGAATCTGTATTGGAGAGTGATTGCTGAGCTTGGATTACTCTGGCCTGCTGTGTCTCCTGTTTCTGTGTCTGCAAACTGTGTGACTATTTCTGCCAACTTGTATGAAGTAATACAGGACTTTTCTATATCAAATCTGTGACTCCTGTGTTTTTCATCGCACCCAAGCACAAGACGCTATAATGAACTGTACTACATACATTACACATGGCTTTCATCCAGTCAGGTTTCCATAATGCCCACCACATCGAATTCTGTGATCGACATAAGAGTCTCCAGTTTATTATTTAGTTTGCGAGACTTTTTGCATTTGCCAGACATTTAATACTGATAGCACATTTGTTACTCCTACTCAGCTCCTTACTTTCCTTGCATATCGTAGCCCCTCTAAATCCTCATTGACCCCTAAGGTACGGTCACACTAAGCGAGATCGCTAGCAAGATCGCTTAAGCGTCAGCGATTTTATGACGCAGCAGCGACATCGTTAGCAACGTCGTGGTGTGACATGTAGCGGCGATGTGGCCCCTGCTGCGATGTCGCTGATCCTTCATGAACGTTCTGAGTCGTTTTTTGGTCGTTGATGTCCCGCTGGTGAGCCTGAATCGCTGAGTGTGACACCCTTTATGAACGACTTTACCAGCGGCGCAGGCGGGACTAGGTTTTCCCAACGACCGCAGAGGTAGTTATACAGATCGCTGATGAGATCTTTGTGTTTGGAAGCTAACTAGCGACCATATAGCGATCGCACCAGCGATCTCACCAGGTTGTGTCGTGATCGCTGGTGCGATCGCTAAGTGTGATAGTGCCTCTACTGTCTCACTTGCTTTGTCTACTCCCTTTAAACCCTTATTAGCACAACTACCCTACCCTAAAGGTGGAATAAAATCTGGTCATAGAATTGTGTTCTCAGGACAGAAGAGAAAGGGAATGATGTATCTATGTAGACTTCATTATTGGGTTTGCATCGACTTTCTCCACTGCTCTTTGGTATACATTTGAAAAATTAATTATTTGCAGAACTAGTTCAATTTGGAAAAGTATAATCCAGGGTGTGGATGTGTTTGGTTGAAATGGTTTAGCATCTTGTTCGTGCATCCTTCTATGTACTTTTCCCATGTTCAACCCTGTGCTCATTATTGTACCGTTACTTGTAATGTATGGGGAATGCATGGGGAACTTAATGTTTCGATTTGACATAGGCCTACGCTTGTTTGTACATTTGTCTTCATACTTACCTGCAGCCAATAAAAGTCTAAAAACCGGTTGTGCACTACTGGATAACCCCCTATTTATAGCCTCTTAGTATAGATCATTATTTGCTGCTGCTACTCTAACCTCCTGGAATGGTGCAGTTTCTCCAATCACAGCGCCGAATCTCCCGCCAGTCACCTGACATATACAACGTTACTTGACTGCTGCAGCCAATCAGGGCCCACTCAGCTGAAGCTATCACTATTCCATCAGTGGACGGGCAGTATTTTTTTGCCACTTGGACTGAATCGTGAAGGCTGCAGCCAATCAACAACCCCTTTAACTTTAAAAATCTGTCCATTTTCTATAAGCACACAATTTAGCCACAAAAAAAATATTTTTTGCTTTATTAGGCTTTTTTTAAATCTTCAAAGTATAAAGCATTGTTGCATTGTGGGAAATATACTTTAAATAACAATTCTACCTACATTTATACCATGTACTGTAAGTAAGTTGTACATACAAAAACGTAAATTGTTCAAGAAAAAAAAAGGAAAAACAAACAATACAAAAGTATATGTACACTTCTGCAATAAGAACGATGCCCATACACAGAGCAAAGCAAGCTGAAAGGTGGGACCACATAACCATCTTTGTATGAGACTCTCAATCTCTTTCCAACATATGTCAAGGAAAAAAAAAAAAAAAAGCTAAAGCCGTTTGAGAACAAAAAGGAGCAGGCATGTTGATAGAGAAAATTAGTTTCTGCCAGAGGATTCTAGCAGTGGCTCAATCTCCTATCTCCATTAAAAACACATTCATGCTCAGCTGAACCGAATGTGTATATGTATTGTGGTGAAGGTAGTGGCTGGAAGAATAGCGGTCATCAGAATGAGCGCTCGGCTAGTGAATGTGTGTGACCACCTTACAAGCAGTCCATGTATTCTTCTGGGGGTCCGATGACCGTGCAGGACATTCATACAGGTGTAAGTAATAAATGCGCTCTGAGGCAAATCTGGTAATGTTGTGGACAAGTTGTCGGCATATTTCATCACATTAATCCATAATCACGGCTACAGCAATGTTGTGTTTTACCGAGAAGGTAATCATCCACCAATTCTTCATTTCAGTTGAAGGACGACCTGACAAAACAAATAAAATGTTAATAAAACACAGAGCACTATACAACTAATATATTGAAGAAAAAAATGGTACAAGTTGAATCTATTGACTAATTCTCTTTATGAAAGGTAAAATAATACAGTCATCAACGTTTGGGGTTCAATCCACTTTGGGATATGATAGTGTAACTAAACGCCTATAAGAGAAACTGGGATTTGTACTTCTAATAAATTTGTATTTTTAACCATCTAATAAATTCTGTATTATCCAGAGGGCAAGATAAAGGTTCAAGTCCTTAATAAATATTCTTCAGCAGCCATTTTCCATATATACATACAGTGCTAAAAAAAAAATAAAAGGGAACACTTAAATAACAAGGTAACTCCAAGTCAATCGCAAATCTGTGAAATCAATCTGTCCAGATGTGAAGCAACACAGATTGTGAATCAATTTCTCCTGCTGTTGTGCAAATGGAAGAGACAACAGGTAGAAATTATGGAAATAAGCAAGACAACGCCTATAAAGGAGTGGTTCTGCAGGGGTAACCGCAGATCATTTCTTTGTTCTCATCCTTTTTGGCTGTTTTGGTCACTTTTGCATTTTGTCATTACGCTCACCGCTAGAGGTACTGTACAGTAGAATGAGGCGATGTCTACTGTCCAACCCAAAGAAGTTGCCCAGGTAGGGCAGCTCATCCAAGATGGCACATCAATGTGAGATGTAGCAAGATGGGTAGCTGTGCCTGTCAGCACAGTGTCCAGAGAATGAAGCAGATCCCAGGAGACAGACCAATACACCAGGAGACGTGGAGGGGGCCATAGGAGGGCAACACAGCAGCAGGACCGCTACTACCGCCTTTGTGCAAGAAGGAACAGGAGGAGTAGTGCCAGAGAACACCAAGATAGCAGATTCGACATTGGCGCCCTGTGCTCTTCATGGAAGAGAGCAGGTTCATACTGAGTACATGTGAGACGCCATGGAGAACGTTCTGCTGCCGGCAACATCCTCCAGCGTGACCGGTTGGCAGTGGGTCAGTAATGGTGTCGGTAGGCATTTCTTTGGAGGGCCACACAGCCCTCCATGTGCTCGCCAGAGGTAGCCTGACTGCCATTAGGTATCTGGATGATAGCCTCAGACTCATTGTGAAGTTCAGTGGACCCAGGGTTCCTTCTGATGCATGACAAATGCTAGGCCTCATGTGGCTGAAGTGTGTCAGCAGGTCCTGCATGATTAAAGAATTGATGCTATGGACTGGTCTGCCCATTCCCAGACCTGAATCCAATCGAGAACATCATTTCTTGTTCCTTCCACCAACGCCACATTCCACCAAAGACTGCCCAGAACTTGACTGATACTTTAATCCAGGTCTGGGAAAATATCCCTCAGGAGAACATCCGCCGCCTTATCAGGAGCATGCCCAGGCGTTGTAGGGAGGATACAGAGGCATGCGGAGGCCACAGACTACTGAGCATCATTTCCTTATCTTGAGGCATTTCCACTTAAATTGGATCAGCCTGTAATCTGATTTTACACTTTAATTTTAAGTATCATTCCAAATCCAGACCTCCATGGGATATTACTTTTGATATTCATGGATCATTTTCATATTTTAATGTTCTTAATGCATTCCACTATGTAATGAATAAAGATTTGCAACTGGAATATTTCATTCAGTGATGTCTACGATGTGGTATTTTAATGTTCCCTTTATTTGTTTTAACAGTGTAATTACTAGTGGAAAATCAGTCACAGAGTAGTTTTTTTCGTTACTGTACTCATTTTTACCACTGTGGCGAAAAGCCGACAAATTGATCAGGATCGCAATAATGTACCTCATGTAGGAGGTCATTGTTTCACACAAGCAATAAATAAGACCATGATGTTGCCAGGCCTACTAATTAGAAGAGGAGCCCAGGATGCCTGCTAGTAGTAGAAAATTTTCATGGCTCTGATCTGGCTACCACAAAGTACCAGTGGCAATATGAACACACATGGCAACCAAGACACTGTCTCAATGCTACCAAAGCACCACACAATGATTCTATGTTTTAATAAGCACTAAATTAATTATTGGTAATGGCTGCATGATATTTGCCCCCAATTAGCCAACAGTCCAGTTACAGACCTGCAATACTACAATCTAAAATACCAGACACAAAAAACAAATATCCTAAAATAAAATAAAAAAAATTTTTTGCAAAAAAAGCATGAAAGGTAGTAATAATTATAAGGGTATTTAGTAAACATAATTTTGATTAAAAGAATGTACAAGCTATCCCACCACGTCAGGGCAACCCTTGTGGGACAGTCCTAACTCTTGTATTAAAAACCTTTCCACATGTCAAGTGACGTAAATGTGAACAAGGACAGAGGGACTACAATCTAGTCTGTCCTAGAAACTTGAGCCCTGAACCAGGTATATAAAAGAATGATTTTAGACAGAAATGCATGTGTTATTTTTCCATTTTTAGCTTATAACTGTATTGCTTGCTTACATGTTGCTTTATTTTTCTTTTTTTATACCCTTTCTTGTAAGTTCTGTGGTTTTTTTATATTAAAGCTTAAAACTTTAATAAGATTGGGTTTTGTATACTCTGAAGCACACATTAAACTCTGGCCCACAGGGTGATTATATTTTGCCCACAACACAAGCACAGACCTCCCATTATACTGTATGGATGACTATGTGGGGCCCATTTTACAGTATGGACAACTACGTGGGGCCCATTATACTGTATGGACAACTATGTGGATTGCCTTTAAGAGAGTGTGTGGCCTTTTGATTGTTGGACAGCAATATATTTTGGGGACTCATTAACCCGTGTGTTTGAGGAGTGGTGGAAGCGTGTTGTGTATCTGGGTTGTGTGGATTTTATTGGGGTGTGATATATGCTCACTTTGCAGCCTAAAACAGAGGTCGAGTGCAAGATAAAGTGAGAGGCGATACATTAACCCTTGCAGTCAGAGCCCACGTCACCTACTAAGAACGGTGTACGTGACATACTCCATTTTAAATATGCAGACTTATATTGCTCAAGTTAAGGAAATCTGAAGAATATTCCTTATTCTCTGACATACATATTACACAGATACACGTTACTTTCCATCCATTTTACTTTGAAATTATAATGAAGTTCCGTATGTGAAAAATTCAAACAGAAAAATGTCCAATACTGTGGAAAAGTAATTTCCTAATGAATTAAAATATGGAGACTTTTTTAGCTTCACATATAAATCATGCAGGAGAGCAGTGCTGGCCTTCAGAGGTAATATCGTGCTGTACGCTCCTGTAGAAGGTGGCAAGATGCTCCATTTATCACATCTAATTTCCAGCATTATATTTGTATAAGGTAGCAGTCCAAATAAATCACGTCGATGTCATCTCAATGCATTCAGCAGCATCTAGACACAGCAGATATTCTGGAGGAGGAGAGGTGATCTGGGACAATAGGACAGATAAAAGGCCAGCACATACCTTGTTAGCTGCCTCTAGAGAATTGATAAGATTCTGCAACTCTTCTTTATTCATCTCAATGGAGACCGGTGCGATCGCTCCATTTTCTACAATATCCAGGTCGAGATTCACAAGTGGCATTTGCAATGTAGAAAGTTTGTCACTGGACATAGCAAGCTAGAGAGAAAACCCAGAAAAATACTCAGACAAGAGCAGATTTATACAGCATGGGAGGTAGAAACCATTAAAATACAATGTGACAGATCGGAAATAGTCAAACAAGCAACCTTATAATACAAAACGGCGCAGGATCTGCAAGACTTCTGCACTATTACGATATGTTCACATGTAAAATACGCCAAGGTTTTACAGCACCAGCATAAATCAATGAGATTTCTGAATTCTCATGCACACGCTGGATTTTTTTACCACGCATATTTTGAGTCCTGCTGTGTTTTTGCAGAGAGGCATCAATCTTCCATATGAATGTGAGAAAACAATACATGTAAAATTGCAACGTGTGAGGATACTCTAACAGGGTTTCTGAGTGGAAGTGAAGAGTAGTCACATTATAACATGCTAATAAAGGCAGCAGAGTCAGATCTAGCAATTGGTCAGGGTGGGAAGGTGAAAAACAAAATTTCAAGAATGGTTTGAAGATGACAAAAAAGTTCAGGGTGACGATCTGACCTCGAAATTCCTTAGTCCTCTATCCAAATTGAGCATCAGTGCTGGAAAAAAAAAAAAAAAGTCCAATCCATGGTGCCCCAGCTCACAATTTATAAAACTTAAGAAGAATAAGTGCACCTTCACACTTTTTTCTGTTTTATTGCTCAATTGTTTTGCAAATGCAAAAGTTGAACAGTTTTTAAATAGACTACATGAATAATGTTCTACAATTTTCCTGCTGTAGAGCGTCTAAGTCCTTTATGTAGCAGAGAGCAAAAACTACTACAAATCAGTCAGAGCTACGGCTACTGATGGTTCTTTGGTCTTCCAACCCATCTCGAATTATTAGAGTTAGCAGATGAGAGAGGATCTTGTGCATAGATCTGCACTGGAACGGGGATAAAGCATCAACATTCCAAAGGCGGGCAGAGAGAAAAGGCTACAGATAAGGCCAGATTCACACATCCGTGTTCTGCAGTCCAAGTACGTGATGTAATGAACCACCTACGGGTCTCCTGACCCAAACTTCACAGCCCCATGAATGTTTAGGAGTCTGTTTAGTTTGGGTTAAGAGATTTGAGAGCTTCCCATGTATTGTGGCATGTAGATAAATGTAGAGTAATGCACCTAAGACGGAGTAATCCTATAGCTGCATATACATTAACCCCTTTCCGACATTAGGCGTAATAGTACACTGACGTCGGACTCCCTCCCTTTGATGTGGGCTCCGGCAGTGATTCCGGATGTGTTCAATGAGCACATCCGGATTCACCGCGCGTTCAGAAGGGGGCGGGGCTTTGGGCGGAGCCGACTTTCCACTCCGTCCAAAGCGCTGTGGTTCCGGACCGTGGAACCATAGCCTAAAAGGGTTTTTTTTTTTTTGAAGGGATGACAATTGCAGACTGAAACTTAGTTAGCATACTAAAGTTGTATTTTTTTTTTTTTTGAGTCAAAAAGTGTGAATACGGTAGTTAAAAAAGATGCAGGTCAGCTGTTTTGGTGCCCATAAGGGAC
Organism: Oophaga sylvatica; assembly: GCA_033576555.1. Taxonomy (NCBI): domain Eukaryota; kingdom Metazoa; phylum Chordata; class Amphibia; order Anura; family Dendrobatidae; genus Oophaga; species Oophaga sylvatica. Next base: position 85,993,581 of record JARQOD010000001.1, read on the forward strand.
CTACTGAATATTAGACGGGTAGATTCAAATATATGACTGATGTATTTTATAGGCAATGAGGTGGGGCAGTGTGCTGTTCTTAAGATTTAGGCCGGCGTCACACTCACCGTAGAAAAAAACGGACCGTATTGTACGGCCATATTACGCAGAAATGTTGCCGGCACAGTTATCCGTATTTCATCCGTTGTCAAGGTGTGGCTGCGTATTTTGCGCATGTAAGCATCCGTATGGTGAGAATTTCTCGCCGGCTTGCAAAACCGACATATAATGGATCCCAATGACAGTTTTTACATCACAAAATAAAGAATAGATATATACACATAGAATACACATATATATTGTTGTGACACATATACATATATTTATAGTTCATACACTTCTACACAGTATAATAGTCGCTAATTCAATTGCCGGCTTTTGTGAAATTACAGAACCCGACATGAAATGACACATGGTTTACATACAGTTAACCATGTCATTTCATGTAGTTTGATATATGGTTTTCACTAACAATTACATGAGTGTATGTGTGCAAAATTTCATACAAGTAGGGGTTAATTAAATGTGTAAATTCGTTGAAAAAAAATGCGTGGGCTCCAGCGGTATTTTCGCCACCAGACAGGGAAAGCCAGTGAGTGGGGGCAGATAATAATAGCCCAGAGAGGGACCATTATTTTTTGGGCCCCCCTGGCTACCAACATCTGCCCCCAGACACCCCAGAAAAAGCACATCTATGATTGGATGCGCCTTTTCTGGCACTTAGCCCGTCTATTCCATTGCCCTGTAGCGGTGGTTAATGGGTTAATAATGGGTTAAGGCCACCTTGCTATTGAAAGGTGACTTTAAGCCAGGTTAATAATGGTCCCTCTCTGTGCTATTATTAATACGCCCGAGAAATATACGCATGATCTGAGCTGCCCCATAGAGAAATATTGTTCCCAGTGTAATGCGTGGTTTTCACGCCTCTCACTCGTCCGTATTCCTCCTTAGCCGGGATCACACATGCGACGAAAACGTCCGACGCTCGCATGTGAAATCCCAACTCTGGCGCCGGCACTCGGGAGTGGAGTGCGCGGCTGCATGTATTTACATGCAGCTGTGCGCTTCACTCTCGAGTGTCGGCGCCAGAGCTGGGATTTCACATGCGAGCGTCAGACGTTTTCGTCGCATGTGTGATCCCGGCCTTAGTGTGACTCCGGCCTTAATGGAAAACACACAACAGCATGATCCATCATAGAATTTTCCAAGAAAAAAAAAATCCAAAACAAACTTTGAATTTGAGCAGAAATCACATTGCAGGGTAATAAATACAATGATTAGACAACGGCTGGATGGATATCACACCAAGGCTTCACTATTGGCATTGCAGAAACCACCGCTAGTCCTGGTACCACGGCATATGGACCAATATTATAATCACGCGGTACTGACATGCACATTCTGTTCTTAACATAAAAGAAATCTTTCAGTTCTGTGCTTTACTTCAAATGTGGGAAAATCCATGTAATTACTGTAGGAAAGGAGGATGATGTAAGGCTCTCTATTCAGTCCTGAGCTCGAACGTTTCACTGACAATCAATGAATAAATGTATGAAATCAGCAAGACTCTTAAACACCGCTCCCTAATGAGAGGAATGTTCTCCGTTTCTCACATTTTCAGTTTTACATTCAGACCACCACTACAATTCAATCAAGGAGATAAATCGATATCAAGCGGCAGATGGGCTCAGAACAACATGATGCTTGCTGTTATTTCTGTGTGAGCTATTTCAGGTCAGAAATTCACTTAAAATTCATCATTTTTCAATGTTCCATTTGTTCCAAACCAATTCTCTGAAAAATAGAAAAAAAAAATGGGGACAAAGAACCTAGACTTGGCCAAACGTGAAAAATGCATGTTGCGCAAGCCTAAAAACACAGAATGGCAACTATATTACATTTGCAACTCATTTTTTCAAATGCGCAGCAAATAAAAGATGGCAAAAACCGACATTCTACAGGAACCCGATGAATCATTACCATGAGGTCAGAGGAACAATGAGAGCCACTGCCACTAGCCGGGCACGATGATAGAAAATGAAGTCTGCAAATTAAAATACTCCAAGCTTCGGGTTCATAGCAAGTCTCATGTACCAACCAATAACCTTCACATAGAAACGTGCAAAACTGGTATTCTTGTACTAAAAATTGCCAATCAGAAGTCTCCTATATCGTTCACTTGGTTTTTAGATTGCAAGTGTCCAGGCCCTAATGAAAATTCCCCTTTGTGAAATTCAATGTTAGCTTGGAGAAAATAGGGTCATAGGGGTCAGGAAGGGCATGTTGACCACTCCGCTCAATTTACATTTCTACCTTCCAGTTTGGGAAGCCGCGGCTCCGGAGCACAGTGCTGGTAGCCAATACAAGTGGTGGAATTATAGAGCTCACAGAAGATAAATGATGGATTTATAAGGGTTTGCTTTTACAGTTAATTTGAGAATTTTTTTATTTTATTATGTAAAGTATAAAAGTACAGTTTATAATGCATGTTCACCGTCATTTTCAATGAACCCTGTAAAAAAGACCCGGCACTTGCAATGAATATGTAATTTTTAACCTGGTGTAAATGCTGCCTTTCTTCTGAATCTAGCATTGTTTTTTCTTTTCCTCTTGCACCCTCTTCCCCATATTTTTCTGACTATAAAACACGGATTTTGGTAAGAACTTACCTGTAAAATCCTTTTCAGCGAAGGAAGGAAGAGAGACACAGTATTCATTACTGATGGGTAGGCGGAGCCCCAGATCAGGATGTCACCTCAGATCAAAAGAGTGCTGACTGGCTGGCCCCTCCAGCTCGGGCTCCTCCTACTCAGCTCCAGTCGTACCAAAGCTTTGAGGAAAAGAGCCAAGATCACCAGCGGAGCAACATAACCCCTTCTGAAGGAACTTCAGAGAAAAAACACAAGGATACAGGTTATGCATGCAAAGAAAGCCAAAAACCACAGAGTTCCAGGTACTACTCACGGAACCTGACTACTGCGATGAGCTGGTGATGCTGGAACAGAGCCTTAGCGCGCTGACCTCAGCCCAGATAATCGCTATCAGATAAGGGTCGCGCTGCATCTGAAAACATCAACACACTTCTGCCTTGGGAGGGTGCTGTGTCTCTCTTCCTTCCTTCGCTGAAAAGGATTTTACAGGTAAGTTCTTACCAAAATCCGTGTTTCAGCTGCAGATGGAAGGAAGAGAGCCACAGTATTCATTACTGATGGGACGTCCCAAAGCAGTTCAAAAATAAGGGTGGGAAAAACCAATAAAAGGCAGAAACCCAACAACCTTAACAACAAAGCGCAACCAGCGCTAAACACAAGTTCATCCAGAACTTTAAACTACAGCTGCCTGCAGGACCCTACGTCCGAGGGCTGCATCAGCGGACGCACTGACGTCCACTTTATAAAACTTTGTAAACGTGTGGACAGAGCGCCAAGTTGCCGCTCGGCAGAGCTGCACTGCCGAGGCACCTTGATGAAAAGCCCACGATGAGGCCACAGCTCTCGTAGAATGGGCTCGAATCTTAATCGGGCAAGATTCACCCCGAAGACGGTAAGCTTCCAAAATAGCTGACCGGATCCAACGAGCTATAGAATCCTTGGAAGCTCGTTGACCACGCCGACGACCTGCTGGAACCACAAACAGGGAGTCCGTCTTAACGAAAACCTTGAGTAATAGATAGATAAAACTTCAAGGCCCGCACTAAATCCAATGTGTGTAAATCTCGCTCTTTCGCATTCTTCGGATCCGGACAGAGTGAAGGCAACACAATATCCTGGTTAACATGAAATTGTGACACCACTTTAGGCAAAAAATCACCCCGAGTGCGAAGCACTACACGATCCGGAAAAAACTCCAGAAAAGGAGGCGAACAAGAAAGAGCTGCCAACTCAGAAACTCTCCTCAAGGAAGTGACTGCAACAAGGAAAGCCACCTTCCAAGAAAGTAAAGAAAGGCTAGCAGAAACCATAGGCTCAAAAGGTTTATGCTGAAGAGCCTCCAAAACAAGGTTGAGCCGCCAAGGAGACACGGGTGCCTTCCGCGGCGGAAACTTACGAGATATACCTCGGAAAAAGGAGAGCACGTCTCTATTTGAAGCAATGGTTCTCCGAAACAATAAGGACAGAGCAGAAATCTGACCTTTCAGAGTGCTTACTGCCAAACCCTTGTCTAGCCCATGCTATAGAAAAGCCAACAGGTTGGGAATGGAAAATTTTCTCGGGTTCCGAGAGGACCCCAAACACCACGAAAAGAAGGTTTCCCAAATTTTGTGGTAAATCCTAGTAGTAGCCGGACATCTTGCAGCACGAAGGGTAGCAATGACCTCGGCTGAGAAACCTCTACGGGTCAAGATTTCGGTCTCAAGAGCCACGCCGTCAAACGCAGGGACATCAAGTCCGGATGACAAACGGGCCCCTGAGTCAACAAGTCCGGTTGAAGAGGGAGTGGAAAAGGAGGTGCCGCCAACAGCGACATTATTGTCGAGAACCACACCCTTCTTGGCCAGTCTGGAGCTATCAAAATAGCTGGAATTCTCTCTAGTCTGATCCGACGCAGTACTAGAGGAAGTAAGGATATCGTCGGGAATACATAGATCAGCTCGAACTGATCCCACTGAGCCACTAGAGCATCCACCGCCACCGCCTTCGGATCCTTGTACCTGGACATGAATGTCGGTAACTTGGCATTGAACCTGGATTGCCATCAAATCCACTTGGGGGGTTCCCCAGCGAGAGCACAGTAGTGCAAACACATCCGGATGGAGGCTCCATTCCCCGGAATCCATCCTTCTGCGACTGAGAAAGTCCGCTGTAACATTCTGAACCCCTGGAATGTGAATCGCCGAAATGGCTGGTACATTGGCCTCTGCCCAAATCAGAATTCGGGACACCTCTACCATGAGTCTGGAACTCCTTGTCCCACCTTGGTGATTGATATACGCGACAGCCGTCGCATTGTCTGTCTGCACACGGACTGGCAGACCGCTCAAAGGGACCGTCCAATGTTGGAGGCAAAGGAAAATCGCCCTCAATTCCAGGATGTTGATCGGAAGCACAGACTCTTCCGATGACCATACCCCCTGAATCCAGAGATTGTTCCAAACACCCCCCCAGCCCGTCAGGCTGGCATCGGTGGTTATGACTGACCACATCGGAGGGAGGAAAGACTTCCCCAGGGAGAATGCCCCTGGACGTAACCACCATTCTAGAGAATCCCGCACCGCGCGAGAAATGGTGACACTGCAATCCAGCGATTGCGACTGATTCCATCGACTCAAGATGAACCTTTGAAGAGTCCTGGAGTGGAACTGGGCAAAAGGAATTGCCTCCATGGACGCCACCATCAGTCCTAGAAGACGCATACACTTCCGTAGAGACATTGCCGTTGAGGATCTCATAATCTGTACATGTCGAAGAAGACATGACTGTTTGTCTGGTGGTAGGGAAACTACCGACCGAAACGTGTCGAGATGCATTCCCAAAAAGAGGATTGTCCTCGATGGTTCCAGGGACGACTTCTCCCAATTGACCAGCCAACCGAAGTCCTTCAGAAACTGAAGAGACAAATCCCGAGCCGTCAACGCCTCCTCCTCCGAGGAAACCATGATCAAAAGATCGTCCAGATAAGGGAGAATCGTAATCCCCTGTCTTCGAAGGATTGCCATGAGAGGCGCCAGAATTTTTGTAAAGACCCTTGGCGCTGAGGCTAAGCCGAACGGCAGAGCCACAAACTGGTAATGATTCTGACCTATGGCAAATCGAAGAAAGCGCTGATGAGCCTTTCCGATGGGAATATGCAAATAGGCGTCGCGAATGTCGATTGACACCAGAAAATCGTTCTGTGACAGAGCTGCCACAACGGAACGAATCGACTCCATGCGAAATTTCCGGGCATGGACATGCCGGTTTAATCGCTTGAGATCCAGAATCGGGCGAAATTTGTTCTCCTTTTTGGGAACTATAAAAAGGTTGGAATAAAAACCTTTTCCTCGGTCCTCTGACGGAACCGGTATCACTACACCCTTTTGTAGCAGAGATTCGACCTCTCGCTGTAGAGCGACAACAAGCTCGGGTTCCGACGGAACGCGAGACTGACAAAAAACATTTGGGGGTCGAGAAGCAAACTCTATGAAATAGCCTGCCGACACAATCCGCGTTGCCCAGGAATCTGGAACGCGAGCCATCCAAGTCGCCTTGAAAAGAAGCAGGCGACCCCCCACTCGAGAATCCTCGAGTGGACCCCTGGCGTCAATTAGACTTTGCGGGCTTCTTGTCAAGTTCCCGCTTGTCCTGGCGGAACTCTGCTTCCAGGAAGTACGAGTTTTCTGAGAGGATTTCTTTCCTGAGAAGGAAAGACGACCCGATCCCCACGAGGAGTGACTAGATCGTCCTCGGCCCCGAAAGGACCGCCGACCACTATAGACACCAGGCCTACTGGACACCGAGACCATGGCCCTACGCTGTGGTAATGCTGATTCCTTCGCCTTAGCCTTGGAAATCAGCTCTGTGAGGTCAGATCCAAAAAGATGACCACCCTTGTAAGGTAAGGCCAACAACCCTTGTTTGGAAACTGCGTCCCCGGCCCACTGTCTGAGCCATAAAGCTCTTCTGACTGTGACCGCTGAAGCTTGCGCTTTGGCCAGCAGAGATGCCGTATCCAGACCAGCATCAAAGATATAACAGGCTGCCGTTTCTAACCATTCACAAGTTTCCCGTATCTCAGATAACGGAGATTCATTGTGCAACTCCGTCTTCAGACGTGCCAACCAACTTAGAGAAGCTCTAGCAGCACACATGGATCCTAGCACTGCTCGGAATCCATGACCCGCAGCCTCATAGCTTGCTTTTGCCGCCAATTCTGCTTTTCTATCCAAAGGCTCCTGTAAGCTCGCTTTTCCCTTAATAGGGAGTAGTGAGGATTTATTAAGCTGAGATAAAGACACATCCACTTCAGGAGCAGAAGTCCAATTAGCCTTTAACTCCGCAGAGCAAGGATAAAGTGTATCCAAGAAATGCGTTCCATGAAAACGCTTATCTGGACATAGACGTTCCTCCTCTATTACACTATTAAGCTCATCCAGAGCTGGCAATGTTGTACGCGAAGCACGGGACTCCTGGAACATGCGTGCTGATTTACCAGGACGACTAGTTACCTCCTCCGGTAACTGTAATATATCTCTCATGGCTTCAATTAATGCCTCCGTACGCTTCGCCATAGAGGAACGCCCCTGCGGCTCGTCCGCATCTGAATCGGATATTTCTCCCTCCGAATTTAAAGGGGAACTCTGCCCAATATCAGATACGTCTGACTCGCTCCGTGTAGAGGCCGTAACGGCCTGCGTCGCTTCCTCTGAGAAGAATTAGCAGACACATATTGACCTAAAAGGTCAGACAAGTTGTTGATTGATCGAGCGATATCGTCCAATTTTTCACCGCTGTCGACCGCAGCGCTAGACGTTGTGGAGGTCTGCGTATCTGATTGCCGCAATGGCACTGGGACATGGTCCGCGGCATCTGAACTCTGTTCAGACATGTCTCACCTGTATGAACAGGTCAAAGCGATAATACCAGCAAAAACTATGCGGTTTTTTCTTTTTTTTTTTTTTTTTTTTTTTTTATATATGCTGAAGGGTTAACGCTCCACCAGGCAGGGTTACCCCAGCGGTATTCAGTCAAAAAAATTTTCTGGTAGAAATAACCCTCAGAAGGGTTAATATTGCAAACTCACCACAACATATATATATGAAGTGTGAGTCCCAGCCAATTTTATGTCTCTAATGAGACTGCAGCTGCAGGATAGCGATCGCTGCGCTGCAGGGTGAGGAATCAGCACTCACCCAGCTGGCCGTGGTGTCTTATGAGGAGAGGAGCGGTCTGAGGAGCCCAGGAGCCTGTGTAATGGCCGCCACAGTGAGGGAGTCGCAGGAGAAACGCCAGAGCGCGCGTCTTCCTGCTCAAAAGACCGGGAATAGATAGGCCACGCGCCCTGCTAGCTCAAATATTGAGCGCGAACTCCCCCGCTCCTGCTCCCTCTCTGTCCTGCAGCTAACTGCCTGCGGACAAAAGATCACCATCTACAATGTAACAGCGCTGTCACAGCAGCGCTGAAGCATACTGACATACAGTAGTAGCGCTGTCACCGCAGCGCTGAAGCACTCACACATTATTATAATAAAAATTGTGTGGAAAACTCATCAGCTCAGCGCCACAGGGACCCCTAAGGGTTTCTGGCGCTATGCCCATGCTTCCCCCCAGGGCGGGAAGCGCAGTGACCCAGCGTGTGGTTTGCGCCCCCGCCAGGGAAAACTCTCCTCATCCCCCAGGGCCGGCAAGGATTCTGCAGGGACCATTATGTAATTACAGATCCACCAAGGGAGAGGCTGGTGAAAAACACTGATAAACATGTAATAGCGCTGTCACCGCAGCGCTGAAGCATACTGATATACATGTAATAGCGCTGTCATCAGACGCTAAAGCACTCACACATTAATAATAAAATTTTGTGTGGAGTACTCACCAGCCAAGGCGCCACAGGGACCCTCAGGGTTTCTGGCGCTATGCCCATGCTTCCCCCCAGGGCGAGGAAACGCAGTGACCGCACGTGTGGTTTGCGTCCTGCCAGGGAAGCTCTCCTCATCCCCCAGGGCCGGCAAGGATTCTGCAGGGACTTTGAGTAAGTACAGATCCGCCAAGGGAGAGGTTGGGGTACAGCAGCGCTGGTACCCCTGAGACCTGTAGACCAACTAGTGATCCAGGTCTCCTGTCCGAATATAAAATAATAAAATCTTCTGAGGAGCTGCATTAGCAGCGACCATCCTTCTGGACCTCAAATCTTAGACTGGAGCTGAGTAGGAGGAGCCCGAGCTGGAGGGGCCAGCCAGTCAGCACTCTTTTGATCTGAGGTGACATCCTGATCTGGGGCTCCGCCTACCCATCAGTAATGAATACTGTGGCTCTCTTCCTTCCATCTGCAGCTGAAAGTTGCACTTAATTCCTCAAAAATTTTGGGGGAAAATGGGGGTGCGTTCTATAGTAGGAATATACTTATAAATATTGTGGCGGCAGTTTTGGTCCGACGCTGCAGGGCGATGCAGCCTCCCTTCCCAGGCTGGTGCGGCGGTCGTCGTCTGGGATGCGGTGGTCGCCCTCTGGGATGCGGCAGGGCTCAGCCAGCATATTGTGAAAGCACAGAGGCCCCCGCAGATCTGAATCTGAGCATGCGCTGCCCCCGGCGGCCATTTTCCGGGAGGCCACCGCATCGCAGCACATTGAGATCTCATCGCCGAGAACTCAATCTGAGCACGCGCCGCCCCTGCGGCCATTTTCCCGGAGGCCACCACATCGTAGCAATGGATCTGCAGGGGCCTCCGGGCTTTCACAACATGCCGGCGGAGCCCCGCCGCACCTGTCGCAAAATGCCAGCAGTGCCCCACCGCACCACAGAGCACCAGCTTTGGATGGGATTTTCAAGAGGCCACCACACCAGCATGGACCACCGAACAACCCCTGTGGCCATGCTCCCGTGACCACTCCTCCACCTGTGCCGATCTCTCCTCTCCCCCCAAGTAAGCTGAATTTGGACTGTAAGACGGACCCCTATTTGACACTTTTTTTCTCCTTATTTTCCTTCTGAAAATTTATGATGCGTCTTATGGTCCGGTGCGTCTTATAGTCCGAAAAATACGGTACTTTATCCCCAAATGTAGCATTTTCATAAGAATAACAGCAGAAAATGTACCATATGGTTTGTTGTCCAATTTCTCCTGATTATACTGATAACCCATATGTGGTGGGAAAACTTGATAACCATATATGGTGGTGGACAATTTTATAACTTTGAGCCTTGAAAATAAAAATACCACTAATACCACAGATGACAGACCTGAGTGGGGACATGCTTTTTTTTGTGTGGATTGAGTAGAAGCTTTTATTAGGAACATTTTGCATAATATTTGGGATCACATTTATCCTGCGATCTGTGCTGAGAACTTCCTTCTGGGTTTCCATCTAAAGGGTCGATAATGACTTGTAGGATTGCTACTTTCAATAGGTGGCGCTAGAGTTCAAGTCCTCTTCCTCTCTGAAGGGAAAATTTGCACATATAATGTCTGAGTGATGTAATTCTGGTGCCACGCCCAACAGGTCCGTTCACTATAATGAGGTAGCAGAGTTACTCTGGACTCCATCTGGCCTCTGTTCAGCGTTGTGCTTCTTTTCAGAGGGCAGAGAACTGGCCAATTGCACTTTTGCATGCCTAAAAAGACAGTCCCTTTATCTGCCTCTTTATAGGGAATCTTCTGCCCGGAGTTCCATCTGAATCATGTATTTGAGAGATTTACATAGAAACCCCTGTGTAAGCACTCAGCTCAGAGCGCAGGATAAATTAGAGCCAAGCCTTAGGCCAGGACCACACATGCGAGAAACACGGCCGAGTCTCGCATGTGAATTCCCAGCACTGGCGCAGGCACTTGGGAGCGGAGCGAGCGGCTGCATAGAAATACATGGAGCCGAACGCTCCGCTCCCGAGTGCCGGCGCCAGTGCTGAGAATTCGCGTGCGAGACTCGACCGTGTTTCTCGCATGTGTGATCCCATCTTCACTGCAATCTTTGGGAGGCAGAATGAACAAATCAACAGCAGATGATGAAAATTGGTTTTATATATTTTCTTATGCAGTTTCTCGTGATTAGACTACTTTATTCTTCGGGTTGGGCCATTTACTGCAATACCAGATTTACAGCTTTTTTTGTTTGTTTGTTTTTCATTTTGCTGCAGTCACGCAAAAAGATGCTACAAAAAAAAAGGGTCATTAGACCTACTGCTAATTAGGTTTCCAGGAGTCCATCCTGACAGCACCATAGGGGATGTCCTCCTCCTCCTTGCTGGGACAGGAAACACACAAGAGATTAAAAGTCCTCTCCCCGACCCCTTTCCCTCAGTGTTGTATCAAGAACCACGACATGTATGATGCGCATAACACTTTAATCATTGAAAGTCATATTACAGCATATGACATATTGAAGAGGGAGGGAGCTACCAGTGCTGTCAGGATGGACTCCTGGAAACCTAATTAGCGGTAGGTCTAATGACCCTTTTCCAGGACGTCCCTCCTGATAGCACCATGGGGAGTACCAAAGAAAGCTCCTTAGGGTGGGATTACTGCCTGCAGAACTTTCCTACCAAAGGCCGTCTGCTGACCAGAAAGTACATCCATTTTATAATGTTTGCAGAATGTATCAATTCTAGCCCATGTTCCTGCCTTACAAATTTGTTCCAAAGAGGCGCCTGCCCTCTCTGCCCAGGAGGCGGCTAACCCCCTAGTTGAGTGGGCCTTTAGGCCCGCCGGAGGCCTAGACCCTTCAGCTAAATAGGCGTCCGAGATTAAGGATGTAATCCATCTAGCGATGGAAGCCTTAGACGCCTTTTTTCCCTTACTGTTTCCTCCGTAGAGAATGATTAGGTTCGAATCTATACGCCAGTCTTTGGTGGCGTCTATATAGTCTAAGACCACCTTCCTGACGTCCAACGAATGGAGCTTCAGTTCCTTTGCGTTGGAAGGATTGTCACAGAAAGAAGGTAAAATAATCTCCTGGTTGCGGTTACTGGCTGATGCAACCTTGGGAATGAAAGCAGGGTCTAACTTTAGCAGTATGCTGTCGTCCCTAACCTGGAAGTACGGGTCCCTGGTGGATAGAGCCTGAATTTCTCAGATTCTTTTAGCCGTGGTAATTTCCACCAGAAAAGCTGCTTTCCTGGTAAGCAAGGGAATAGGCATGGTGCTGTTGCTATTGTATGGATCATTACATAAAGCTCTGAGCACTAGAGTAAGGTCCCACACTGGAAGATACTGGCGAATCGTGGGACGCAATCTCTGAATAGCTTTAACGAATCTTACAATCCATGGGTGGGAAGCTAGTGAGTAGTCGAAGAAGGAGCTTAACGCAGCTATCTGCACTTTTAGGGTGCTGGGTCTGAGCCCCATGTTAAAGCCTGACTGGAGGAAATCTAAAATCTTAGGAATGTCAGGAGTACCTGCCACCAAGTCGGACCTGCCACTCACTATGCAGAAGCGTTTCCAGATCTTGAGGTAGATAGCCGATGTGACTGGCTATCTACTGGCCTGGATGGTAGATATGACCTGGTCGGATAAGCTTTTAGCTCTCAAGGTCACCCTCTCAGGATCCAGGCTGAGAGATGTAATCTCTTCGGGTCCAGATGGTGGATTGGACCCTGGTGGATTAAATCCGGAACCAGGGGCAGCTCTAACGGGTTCTCGATTGACATGTCTGCTAGCAGAGAGAACCAGCTCCTCTTCGGCCAGTATGGGGCGATCATAATGACTGTAGCCCGGTCTTCCTTGATCTTCTGTAATACAGCCGGGATGAGCGCTAGAGGTGGGAATGCATACAGCAGATGTTCCTCCCACTTCTGGCTTAAGGCATCCAGTCCTTCCGGATAGTCCAAGGGGTTCAGGGAGAAAAACCTCGGAATCTTCGCATTTTTTATGTTTGCAAACAGGTCTATTTGGGGGGTTCCCCACCGCCGACATAGACTTCTGAAGATATCCTGGTTTAGTTCCCACTCCGTGGGGCTCACTCTCTTTCTGCTTAAGTAGTCTGCTACTATATTCTGGGAACCTTCCAGGTGGACTGCTGTTAAAGAAAGAACAACCTGCTCTGCCCAGGTAAATATCGTACCGGCCAGCTCCTGGAGGGGTCGATGTCTGGGACCTCCCTGGTGATTCAAGAAAGAGACTGTTGTGATATTGTCCGAGAAAATCCTGACATGCTGATCTTTGAGCCTGGATTGGTTTTTTCTTAGGGCCTCCCATACTGCGTAGAGTTCCCTGAAATTTGAGGATCGTTCTGGATTTCTTCTGGCCATCTGCCCTGTAGAATTCTGCCCCGTAGATGAGCTCCCCAACCCCACGAACTGGCGTCCGTGGTAATTGTCACGTAAGGGGAAGTCGACCACCGCACTCCTAATTTTAGATTGCCTGGCTGCATCCACCAAAGAAGAGATTTTCTCACTACCCTTGATAGATGTAATGTCTCGTCCAGCGAGCTGTAATTCCGATTCCAAGACGAGAGGATCTCCTTCTGAAGGGGCCTTGAGTGGAACTGTGCCCATCTGACGCAAGGAATGCAGGCCGTCATCTGTCCTAGAACCTTCATGGCAGATCTTATTGAGGGCTGGTGCTTCATCAGAACTTTCACTAGGTCCTGTATGGTCTCTTGCTTCTTCTGAGGTAAGTAAGAAATTCTTAGCCTTGAATCCAGGAGCACACCCAGGAAGACTTTCCTTTGTTCGGGAACTAGGTCTGACTTCTGCCAGTTTATGATCCAACCCAGATATTCGAGTGTAGTGATGCAGCGGTCTCTGTGTTTGACCAGCGCCTCTTCTGACTGTGCCACTATAAGAAAATCGTCCAAGTATGGAACGATAATGGTACCTCTGTTTCTTAGGAAGGCCACTACCTCCGAGACCAGTTTTGAGAATATTCGGGGAGCCGAGGCTAGCCCGAAGGGTAAACATTGAAACTGAAAGTGGCAGGTCTGGGTCGGTAGCTGTACTGCGAACCTTAGAAGACTTTGCGATGAAGGATGAACTGGGACCTGATAGTATGCACTCTTCAGATCGAGAGTGCACATGACCGCGTCCCTGTCTATAAGGTGGATCGCGGACCTGACTGATTCCATCCGGAACCTTTTGTATCTGACCCAGTAGTTTAGGGTTTCAGATTTATTATAGTGCGAGTTTCTCCCGACGGCTATGTGATAGTGAAGAGGGAAGAATAGTGACCTCTGCCTACTTCTGCCCGGGGAACTGGAATTATGACAGAAAGTCTTAATAGATCCTGAAGCTCTGTCCACATGACCGAGTCCACGGAGACCACCGTAGGGGGAACATATCTTTCGGGGGCGGAGCGTAACACTCTATCCGATAACCTTCTGCTATGGTTCTGCGAACCCACTGGTTCTGGGTAACTAGTTCCTAGTTTGTCGCAAAACGACGGAGTTTTAAAGTTGGCGTCATTGTCTCTTTGCTCTATGCGAGGAGCCAAAGAATGTATTCCTGCCCTTTCCCCCTTGGGAGTGGGAGCTTCTATATGATCCTCTGCACGGTTTTCCCTGAGCTCTTGATTCGAATTGTCTCCTAGACGGGAAACCTCGCCGAAAGGGCTGTGCCCGGCGAGTTTTATCCTCTGGAAATCCCTTTTTAACATCTGTTGCTGATTCTAAGATAGTATCCAGGGCAGGTCCAAAGACCCTAAGCCCTGAGAATGGAATGGAGCATAACTTAGTCTTAGAGGCGTTATCTCCTGACCAAGATTTTAGCCAGACAGCTCTCCTAGCAGCATTAGATAAGGAGCTGTTTCTGGCGGAAAATCTGACAGATTCTGCAGACATATCGGCTAGGAAGGCCGTGGCTGAATTCATAACAGGAAGAGAGGCTAAAATCTCAGCTCTGGGAGTCTTATTGGATAGCTGATCCTCCAATTGACTCATCCAGAAAACCATGGATCTAGCCACTGAAGTGGCAGCGATATTGGTCCTAATAAGAGCCGCTGAGGTTTCCCAGGCTCTTTTCAGGAAAATATCAGCTTTCCTGTCCATTGGGTCACGCAAGCTAGACGAATCCTCAAATGGGATAGCAGTCTTTTTTGTGACTCTGGCTATTGGGACATCGATTTTCGGAATCTCTTCCCATAATTTAACCTCTTCGGGTTCGAACGGTAGTCTCCCCCTGAAGTCACGTGACAAAACCAGTCGACGCTCTGCATTCTTCCACTCCTCCAGGATCATTGTCTTAATGTGGTCGCTAACAGGAAAAACGGTCTCCTTCTGAGACGTAAGTCCCCCGAACATCAAGTCCTGCCTGGATTGTGTTCTGGGAGCCTCCTCAACCTGCATAGTGCTCCGTATCGACTGAATCAAATTCTTAGTGTCCTCAGTCTGGAATAGGAATTTCCTTTTACGTTCCTGAGTGTCAGGGGGAAGTTCCCCTTCTTCCTCAGGATTAGCGTCCTCTAAATCCGACCTATTCTCGGAGCTTAGGTCCTGCTCCCTTGAATCCGTCTCCCACCTGGGCCATTTACGTCCAGAACTGGACTAGATGGCCACTGCTGAGTAAGAGTGGACATAGATGCTTGAACTTCATCACGTATCATGTGCCTCATCTCTGATAGCAAAGAAGGCTGTTCATCTCTCATGACCTTAGAGGTGCAAGTTGAACAAAGGGTTCTGTCATGGCCGTCAGGTAGTTTAATGTGAGACACCGGACACCTGGCCGATTTACCTGAGGCTTTGCCGACCTTTTTTGTAGTCATGGGAGCGGTCGGAGTTCCTTTGTCCTATAGTAAGAGACAGGAACTAATCAGGACAGATTCCTGGGAGGGCTGTCAGATAATGGCTGTGATGTTCTGCGCCAGGCGCACTTACCCCACCACCATCTGCCGCATCTGTATCCATCTGGACCAAGGTAGGCTGCCTGACCGGATTTACTGCGTCTGCCGATAGGGGAAGCGATGATATGTCACCGGTACAGAGCGCCCGTTGGAGCACGCACGCTTACTCACGTTTAGGCGATGCAGCGGTCTCTGACAGCGTTCAGTCGCACCAGGAAGCGTCCGTTCGATAGAACGACGAGCGCCTCCCGGATATGACCTCACCGGAAGTGATGTCAGACCACCGGACCGGAAGTGATCTGCTTCCCCTGACGCCGCTCCAAGCCGAGGCGCGAACGGATCCACCGCAAAAGCCCGACTGGCTGCGGAGTGTCGTTCTCCAGGAAACTGCCATGAACCCCCTGATTGGGGTCCGGGACGAGAGCCTCCCACCTGGAGGAGCGTCCGCTATCCAGGGCCTGCCGCACCTGGCCTTTGGAGCTGAGGGACTCCCCGCTGGAGAGTTTCAGCTCTGGGCCACTTGACAGGGGGAAGGATCTGGACCGGCCTCACGATCCCCCTGAGCCCGGTAAGTCTTCTCCTGTGCGTCCCTCCATGCAGGGACAGGAAAAACACTGAGGGAAAGGGGGCGGGGAGGGGACTTTTAATCTCTTGTGTGTTTCCTGTCCCAGCAAGGAGGAGGAGGATGTCCCCTATGGTGCTGTCAGGAGGGACGTCCTGGAAAAAGTTTTTGCATCGCCATATTTTGACTGCTGTAATTTTCAGACAGTCATGTGATGACTTGTTTACTGCAGGACGAGTTGACGTTTTTATTGGTAGTATTTTCGGGCACATGACATTTTTCAATCGCTTTCTATTCTAATTTATGGGAGGCAGAAAGAGCAAACGCCTGCAATTCAGGAACTTTATTTTTTTTTTCTGTTAATGCCGTTCATTGTGGTAAAATTGATAAGGCAGCTTTGTTTGGGTTAGTACATTACAGCGATAACACATTTATCTAATTTTTTTTTGTGTTTTGCTGCTTTTACACAAGAAAAACTATTTTATAGAAATAAAGAATTGTTTTCTTTGCAACACTGTATTGTGACAGCTATAGCTTTTTTTTTTTTTATTTCTCAGCTCATGGACTTGTATGGCTGCTTTTTTTTCGGGATAAGATTACGCATTCAGCTATACCATTTTTATTTACACTC
Organism: Oophaga sylvatica; assembly: GCA_033576555.1. Classification (NCBI taxonomy): domain Eukaryota; kingdom Metazoa; phylum Chordata; class Amphibia; order Anura; family Dendrobatidae; genus Oophaga; species Oophaga sylvatica. Next base: position 86,010,210 of record JARQOD010000001.1, read on the forward strand.
TACTTTTTAATCTCGTATTCCACTTTTTTGGGGCAGTATAATGAAAAAGCGTAGTGTGTGTGGTGGTTTTCTTTTTCTTTTTTTTGTGACAGTTTTGTTTACCTTTTTTTATTTTGCATAAACAAACATTTTTTTTTCTATTGGACTTAACATTTATTTCTCTGATCAGTGATCTCATGTAGTGCAATTCACATGTACTGGAATGCATGAGATCTGTCAGGTTTACACTGACAGATCGCCTGTTAGACCCTGCTGCTGGCTGGATCTAACAGGCTCCCATAGCAGGCAGACCCGGAGGTCATCGTTTGACCTCTGGCTGCCATGATAAACCTTGGGTCCCCCATGATCATGACGTGGGAGTGCCAGAGGGGTGAGAGAAGGAGCCCACTCTCTCTCAGAATCTTCTAAATACAGTGATCGCTGCATCTAGAAGATAACACATTAACCTCAATCAGGTTCTGATGTCACCGGTGAGGAACAAGCGTTCTTCACTGGAATCCCGCCGCATAGAGGTAGTGCTGCAAAACCGCCAACTGTACTCAAACATCGGCGCTGCACAAAACCTAGCAAGCATCAATGTTTATTTACTGTTGGTGGTCGAGAAGGCCTCTTTCACACTTCAGTCGTGCGACGTCAGTCAAAATCCGCCAAAGTGTGAAAAAAGCGGATCCACCATTTTTTTTTTTGCGGATCCACTTTTTTCCCATTGACTTGCATTAGTGGCGGATTTTGACGGATGGTCGTCCGTTAGGTCCGTTTTTTGACGAATCCGCCAAAAATTTGACGTCAGCCATTTTTGAAAAACGTCCAATGCAACGTTTTTTCTGTCCGCCAAAATGGCGGACTCTGCCGCATCCGCTATTTTGTATAATGGCCACCTATGGGTGGCGGATCCGCTGGCATCCGTTTTTGACGGAATCAGCCAGCGGATCCGTTCCTCCCATAGAAAATCCATTGAAAATGCCCAGAACACTGTCCGGGGTCTCTCTCTCGTTTGCATCCGTTTTTCACCTTTTCTGGCGGATCCGCTATTTTCACACTTTGGCGGATTTTAACTGACGCCAAACGACTGAAGTGTGAAAGAGGCCGAAGCAGTTAAAAGAACTTAGGAAAAAAAAAAAAAGCCCCACTTGTTCATGGCTGTGTATTTCATTGCAGCTCTCGGCTCTATTGAAATGTATAGAGCTGTGCTTCATTGGAACGCACAACCTGTGCCAGCTGTGGTGCTGTTGTTGGAAGAAGGCAGCCATGTAAATAATTTTTTGTTTTAAATCTTGTGCTACCCTTCAACACTTGTTGTAGACCAAGTCTGGGAAAATGGTAGTTAAACGAGGAAATAACATGCATAGATGAAAGTAAGTACATCAGCCTCATCAAGTCTTAGATCCATTGTACTATATACATGTACGTTGGTCACTATACTGCTGTATTACATAGGCGATCAAGCAGATTTAAAGGGAATCTGTCAGCAGTTATTTGCAATGTTAGCTGAGGACAGCATGAGGTAGAGGTTAAAATGCTGTAACATGTCCGCACTGTGCTGTTTACTTAGATTGAAGCTGTAATCACCGTGTGATTAAAAATGCTGTGACTATCGGGCACGCGGGCAATCATCCGGCTCTGCTCCCTCGTGTGGTAATCTGCTCACTGTTTATAGTTCTGTAGACATAAAGCCTGGTGTGGGCGGAGTTAGCTTTCTCAGCTCTGCTGCATGGCTAAATCTAAAAACTGATTATGTCAGGGCAGCTGCACCTAGTAAATGAAACATTGTTGGATTCAGCTTCTCTTTGCCAAAAATACAATTAAAAAACAAACTCTTACCCAGCTCCATTGACTTAACAATAAAAAAAAAAAAGAGTTTGGGGTCTTACAAAATGGTGAGGCAAAACAAATATTTAGTTTTGTTCAGAATTTTTTTTTTTTTACGCCATGAAAAATAACCTTGTTTTGGTTTTGCTGCAATTGTTCTGACATGGAGAATCGTGTTACCAGTTTAATTTTTATTGTACAATGAATGCAGTAAAAACCAAGCTGAAAAGCCAATGGCGATTTTTTTTTTTTTTTTATTTTTTTTTCAGTATTACCATATATTGGAAGAAACGTGAAAGCCTAAAAAATGAAAAATAATCCAGTACTTAAGGGGCTAATAGTGTATGGAGTTTTTATTGTGAAATCTGGCGACGTCCCCTTTAAGCGTAAAAAGGGATGACAACAAAAATCGTGTACAGATGTAAATGTAAGCACGTATCGCTGACGTACAGGCATATGGCTTCCACCTGCCTCTCTCGGTAATAGCGCCTTGTAATTACACAGATGGCCGGGGTCTTGTGTGGACTTCGAGGCCTTTACACATGCGAAATGCAATTATATTAAATGTGCTCTTACAAAAAGAATAATCATTAAGTTAAATTGAAAACAGCATGCACAACGCATTGAATCATACAGAGATGAAATGCGGCACCTCCCGCTTCTTGGAAGGCAATGCCTGAAAAGGACGTATTTACTGTGGAAAGCTTGGGTTTTATTTTTAGTGACCTTCGGTGGCTAGCACAGTCTGCTACGTCAGTGTGATACTTCTCCAACCTTGTATTTTGCTCTACGTGAGAATCTAATGTGGATTGTTGGGAAAGATAAGCTAGTGCAAGTGTTGTCTATCCGGTCAACCCACAAAATAAATGGTCACATTATTTAAAGGGAACCTGTCTGGTCCAATAAATTTATTAACCTACAGATATAGGGTTAATCTGCAAGTTATTAGCTTTAGGGCAGAGACACACTGCCGTATTTCACGTGCGAGAATCGCATCGTAAAACTCATACTGGCTGTCAGATCTCCTGACCTGAGCTTGACCTCTGCATAGTAATCCATCAGGCTGTCTTGCTCAGGTCAGGAGAAGTGTCAGGCCAGTCCGTGCAGTGCGATGCGATTATCGCACGAGTTTTACGGTCGTGTGACTCCAGCTTTATGAACAGACCTGGCACCCGGGAGAAAATGAACTTTTTCTTCTGGGAGCCACTGGCTTCGTCATACAGGTGTGCTTGGAGTAATTATAGTCATGGCTCGCAACACAGAGCGACAGCTTTAAGCACGCTATGGTACTGACTAACAACCGGCTCTGAAGAGCATCAGGGAAAAGCCGATTGTTAGTCATTTCTGGGGTGTGAATGGTGACTGAATCCATACCTGCATGACTGAAAGCTGGCTGCCCACGACGTACATCTTGGGAGCCGAGTTTGGCTCCTCTTTATCTGAGCACGCTCGCTCATCACTAAATTCTTAACATATCGCCTGTACTATCATACAGACGGTTGTCATTTTAAGAGATAAGTTTTTAAAATTCAAAACTGTCCCTAAATAGGTTATCCAAAAATGAGATATCTCAGGTTTCCATGAAGTATACATTTTTTTTCCACTTGAAAATCATCATTGGGCTCCAGTGTTTACATATTTCTGTTGCATACTGTGATGACACCTGATGTTCTTTGGATGAAACATCCACCTGATGGGTCTGTAAGGTTCTAGCAGGAATGCGGGATGCAGTGATGGACGGGAGGCAGAGCAAGGGTTAGCAGGATTATTTACAGGGGAATACTCGACGCAGGGAGGTAGAGGGTTAAACAAGAAGTTAACAGTTTAAAGGCAAAGGATAAGGAGAAGTGGAGAAACAACGTTCCAGACAACGGCAGTTCGTTAGCACGTGTCAGGAAGTCCTTAAGCTGCAGCTCCTGCTAGAAGCTCAATGGCGCCAGCAATGGCAGGCGCACTGTTTTTTTCCAGGAAGGTACTGTAGTCAATGGTGAGTCTTCTGGCAGCAGTGGTCGGTCTCCGGTACCTTCCACTTCCCCTAGTCCATATACTGCAGTGGCTAACAAAGGCACGGGCCACAGTCCTGTACGAGCCCAACGTGGCTCCTCAGCTATCTTCACTGGTGAGGTCAGCTCACAAGTGTCAGGGCAACTTTCTGCTGACCACGTCAGGGCGCAAGGGTCAGTCTCATATGCGGTCCCTCTTGTACAGCGCGTGTGCGGTACTCACAGTCACGTAGTGTACGGCATCTGGTTCTCTCTGGCGGTCACTGGGCACACACCGCACGTCCCGCTCTCCCTGGTCCCAGCTGTTGGCGGCGGGCGATGCTGATCTACTTGGTGCTGGTGCTCCCGGCCGGAGCACGCCTCTCTGTGGCTGCTGCGACACCCGACTCGGCTCTGCTCTGTGTGCACGGCTATGCTCTGCACGGCTCTTCTCTACAAGGCTCTGCTCTGCAAGGCTCTCTCTCTTGTTTGCTGCTGGGCACACTGCTTCCCTCAGCGCAGCAGTCCCTGCCCTTCTGGTCGAAAGCAGCACAGCCAGTCACAGCGCCGGTACTCTGTCGGGATGGAGAGCGGAGCGCACCGCTCACCTGACTCCGCACTGATCTGCCCTGGCGCCAAACTGACCTCCTTCGCGCGCTTCCTCTTTCTCCTCTTCCGCCCCCCCCTCCGGCAGCAGGAAGCCCCTCCTCTCTAGAGCTTCCCACAGGCAACGGGGAGGTCCGCCTCACTCAAGCTTCCCCCCCCGGGAAGTGAGCACACTAGCAGCTTAACTCAGTCTTCTTGTGCTCCTGCACAGATTTTCAGCCAATATCAACTGCTTTTCTTATCATATCTGCACTGTTGGACATTCAGAGAAGGTAATAAAATAAAAAAAATATCCAAGCTGGACAAGTACAAAGGCCTAACCCCAGCTGAAGCCCTAGAGACTGCTAAACAAAGGCTCACAGCACTCACTGCAAGACTAGGGAGATACACTAGAGAAGTTGAGGCCTAGAAGATAAATGCCCTGTTCTATAATAATAATCTTTATTTATATAGCGCCATCATATTCCGCAGTGCTTTACAGTTTAACAGTTTCAAA
>JARQOD010000001.1:86015202-86039201 GCA_033576555.1 Oophaga sylvatica
CACAGCACTTGGTGGTTGAGAGCAGATTTCCTGACGGATAGTATCTATTTTTTCTATAAAATGGGAGGCCAGGTCGTCAGCAAAAATGTCTGTGATAGGGGCTTGTGCTTTTGGTCTGAGGAGGGAGTGAAAAGTGTCAAAAAGTTTCTTGGGGTTGTTGGCTAGTGAGGAGATCAGGGTGGTGAAGTAGGTCTGTTTGGCGAGGTGAAGGGCAGTATTATAAGTTCTTAACATGAATTTAAAGTGGATGAAGTCTTCTGGTGTGTGGGTTTTTCTCCAAAGGCGTTCAGCACTCCTAGAGCATCGCTGAAGAAGTTGAGTTTGCAATGTGAGCCAGGGCTGTTTTACTGTGTGTTTGGAAGTTCTGAGGGTGAGCGGTGCTACTTGGTCAAGGGTGCTTCTAAGAGTGTCATTGTAGTGATGAACAGCCAGATTAGGACAAGAAAAAGAGAGATTGGAGACAGCGATGAGTATAGGGAGTCTGAAAGTGTCTGAGGGTTAATGGCTTGTAGATTTGAATGTGTGGTAGGTAGGAGTGCGCTGGGGTGGTGGAGGATTTGTGAGCGTGAAGGAGAGAATGTTGTGGTCAGAGAGTGGAAGCGGTGAGTTATTTAGGTGGGAGATTGAACAGAAGTGGACAAAGACCAGGTCAAGGGTGTTACCATCCTTGTGTGTCTCAGAGGTTGAAAGCTGTGAGAGGCCTAGAGAAGTGGTTAGTGATAGAAGCTGAGATGCAGATGTGGAAGTAGGGCTGTTAATGGGGATGTTGAAGTCTCCAAGGATAAGGGTTGGTAGTTCTGAGGACATGAAGTGCGGCAGCCAGGCTGAGAAGTGGTCAAGGAATCGGGTGGGCGAGCCTGGGGGCTGACATATGACCGCTACTCTGAGGGAGAGGGGACGAAAGAGCCTGATGGTGTGGACCTCAAAAGAAGGGAATGAGAGTGATGGAATTGGGGGGATGACCTGGAACGTGCATTGTGGGGACAGGAGTATGCCAACTCCACCACCATGTCTGTTTGCGGGTCTCGGGGAATGGGAGAACTGTAAGCCACCATAGGAAATGGCAGCAGGGGAGACCGTGTCAGAATCCTGAATCCAAGTTTCAGTGAGGGCCAACAGATGAAGAGAGTTGTTCAGAAAGTAGTTGTGCAGGAAGGATAGTTTGTTGTATGCAGACCGTGGATTCCAGAGGGCACAATTAAACGAAGGCGATGAGGGAGTGCAAGTAATATTAATAAGATTATTATGGTTTCGATATGAGGTAGGGTAGGGATTGAGGTTGGGGATGGTGGACCAGGGTTGGGGGAGATGTCCCCTGAAATCAGTAGGAGTAGGAAGATAAAGAGCAGGTAGTTGTTGGAGTTGTAAGTAGGCTTTTTCTGTGATGTGTTTGGCAAGATGGGCTGAGGTTTCTCAGGAAGGTGAGGAGTGCATGGGAGCTGTACATGGGAGAGGGAAGTATGGAGGGGCTGATGTGTATGAGTCGTGATGGAGGGGGGGATGGGGCGGTGAATGTGGATGGCAAGGGAACACAGGAGGATAGAGGTAATGTACATAATTAAAAAGAAAGCAAAGTGTGGGGTACCTGATTCCAGTCCTGATTAACTGCCATGGATAACTGCCGTTTACACGATGCTTATCTTCTGTGATGCTTTGCTTCTGGGATGCTTGACTGCGTGCACCCCACACATGCGTGCACCCCTTAGACTAGTCCTAAATATATAGCCCACACTACAGGGTTAGGAGAGTGGGATTGTGGGAGCTGGTTTGGGATAATTTGGCAGCTGGGGCCAGCACACCAGGGGGTGGTTAAATGATCAAGGGCCTAGACCTGGCAACATCTATATGCTTTAGCACCTTCCACCTGATAAGATCTAGAGAGGCCCAAGTCACAGGATATGAAGCAGTAAGTATTAAACAGTGCTAAAATGAATTATACTAAAGCTTTACCAGGCACATTAAACTATGTTGCAAGATGGTTAAACAGTGGTTGGCAGCAAGTAGAAGTATGGAGTGCATACCAATAGGATATATAGCAGCATACAACACAGATAGAGATGGGGATTGTATCATTCAGCTGTTTGCTTCCAATGAATAGAGTGCATACCAATAGGATATATAGCAGCATACAACACAGATAGCAGAGATGGGGATTGTATCATTCAGCTGTTTGCTTCCAATGAATAGAGTGCATACCAATAGGATATATAGCAGCATACAACACAGATAGCAGAGATGGGGATTGTATCATTCAGCTGTTTGCTGTTCTCCAAAGAACCATCCAAAGTGTACTCCCAACTACAGAGTAACAGAACAAAGGCAGTAACTCCACCAATAGCAGAGACTGAACAATACTGGAGGTACATATGAGAGAAGGAAAAAACACACAACACCAGTGCGATGTGGCTGCAAGATCTGAGAATGAAACACAGCAACCACCTAGAGCAAGAACCAGTCACCATTACAGAAGCGGACATCCAACAGCGGGTCAAGATCATGAAGAGCTGGACAGCACCTGGCCCAGACATGATCCACACCTACTGGCTAAAGAAATTAACAGCGGTACATGAACACATGGCAAAGCAGATGAACCAACTGCTAGAAGGCCACCACCCAGCTTGGCTAACACAAGGTAGAAAAGTGCTGATCTTAAAGGATCCTCACAAAGGAACAGTTCCATCCAACTACCGCCCAATAACCTGCCTTACAACAACATGGAAACTCCTTTCAGGCATCATAGCCACAAAGCTACACAACCATATGAACCAGTACGTGAATCCAGCTCGGAAAGGCATTGGGACCAACACAAGAGGCTCTAAGCACCAGCTCCTAATAGATAGAGCAGTCGCTCAAGATCCAGACAGACCAATCTCAGCACAGCCTGGGTTGACTACAGGAAAGCCTATGACTCAATGCCACACACATGGATCTGTGACTGCTTGGCTCTCTACAATGTCAACAGGAAATTTAGAACGTTCCTCAGAATCTCAATGGGGCTATGGAGAACAACATTGGAAGTCAACTCAAGACAACTAGCACAAGTGACCATCAAATGTGGCATATACCAAGGTGATGCACTGTCCCTATTGCAGTTCTGCATAGGCTTGAACCCCCTCAGTCAGATAATTACTGAGTCTGGCTATGGATAAAAGTTCGAGTGGAAGCACCATCAGCCACCTCCTCTACGTGGATGACATCAAGCTGTATGTAAAAAACGAACGAGACATCAATTCACTGATCCGCCTTACAAAGATATACAGTGAGAGGCAAAGTAGACAAGACTGATGGAGTGGAATTACCAACAGGGCACATAGCAGATGTACAGACATGTTACAAGTACCTCGGCATCCCAAAGGGATACGGTAACCATGATGAGGAGGCAAGGAAAGCAGCAACATCCAAATACCATCAAAGGGTAAGACAGGTCCTGAAGAGCCCGCTCAATGGGAAGAATAAAATCCGCGCCATCAATACATATGCCCTGGCAATTATCAGATACTCTGCTGGCATAGTGTGCTGGCCAAAAGAAGAGATGGAAGCTGCCGATGTGAAAACAGGAAAGCTCCTCACAATGCATGGAAGTCTCCACCCTAAGTCTAGCAGCCAAAGTTTGTATACCAACAGAAAGGAGGGTGGTCAAGGCTTGATAAGCATCTAAGCCACCATTACGGATGAAACAAGGAGTATTCAGGAATACATCAGGAAAATGGCACCAAAAGATGAGATGCTGAGAGAAAGCCAAAGGCAGCGACAACAGATCTGGAAGGAAGAAGAGGAACTTGAAGCACCATGGCAAGACAGATAATGGAGGTGGCTGACATGGAGAAATTCTACCAATGATTGGAGAAAGCTGGACTCCGAGACAGCACAGAGGCACTAATCATAGCGGCACAAGAGCAAGCACTAAGTACCAGATCCATAGAAGCAGAAATCTACCACACAAGACAAGACTCAAGGTGCAGACTATGCAAAGAAACATCAGAAACCATCCAACACATAGTGGCAGTACACAAAATGCAAGCAGGAACAGCGTATACCGAACGCCACAACCAAGAAGCGGGAACTGTATACAGGAACATCTGCACAGCTAAGTCCCAAGTCCAGGTGGGAGACCCCAGAAAAAGTGGTGGAGAATGAAAGGGCTAAAATCCTGTTGGACTTCAAGATCCAGACAAATAAGCAGGTGTTGGCTAACCAACCAGACATTGTGATAGTAGACAAGGATCAGAAGACCGCAATGATAATAGATGTGGCAGTGCCAAGTGACAGCAACATCAGAAAGAAGGCATATGAGAAGCTGGAGAAATACCAGGGCCTCAAAGGAGAACTGGAGAAGATGTGGACGGTGAAGGCGACAGTGATTCCAGTGGTGATATGAGCACTTGGAGCAGTGACCCCCTAAGTTGGAAGAATGGCTACAACAGATCCCAGGCGCAGCATAGAATCGTAGAATGGTAGAGTTGAAATGGACCTACTGGGCCATCTGGTCCAACCCCCTGCTCAAAGCAGGATTCACTAAATCATCCCAGACAGATGTCTGTCCAGCCTCTGTTTGAAGACTTCCATTGAAGTAGAACTCACCACCTCTCGTGGCAGCCTGTTCCACTCATTGATCACCCTCACTGTCAAAAAGATTTTTCTAATATCTAATCTGTGTCTCCTCCCATTCAGTTTCATCCCATTTCTTCTAGTCTCTCCTTGTGCAAATGAGAATAAAGATGATCCTTCTACAATGTGACAGCCCTTGAGATATTTGTATACAGCTATTAAGTCTCCTCTCAGTCTTCTCTTTTGTAAGCTAAACATTCCCAAATCCTGCAACCATTCCTCATAGGACATGGTTTGCAGACCGGTCACCATTCTGGTCGCTCTTCTCTGAACTTGCTCCAGTTTGTTGAGGTCTTTTTTTTTTTTTTAAAATGTGGTGCCCAAAACTGGACACAGTATTCCAGATGAGGTCTGACCAAAGAGGAGTAGAGGGCAATAATGACTTCACGTGATCTAGACTGTATGCTTCTGTTAATACATCCTAGAGTTGTATTTGCCTTTTTTGCTGCTGCATCACACTGTTGACTCATGTTCAGTCTGTGATCTATTAGTATACCCAAGACTTTTTCACATGTGCTGTTACTTAGCCCTATTCTTCCCATCCTGTATATGCTTTTTTCATTTTTATTGCCCAGATGTAGTACTTTGCATTTTTCCCTGTTAAAAACTATTCTGTTAGTTGCTGCCCATTGCTCCAGTTTATTTTTAGCTTTTGGAATCCTCTCTCTTCTCTAGTATTAGCCATCCCTCCTAGCTTTGTGTCATCAGCAATTTTAATCAGTTTACCCTCAATTCCTTCATCTAAATCCTTGATAAAGATGTTGAACAATACAAGGCCCACTACAGAGCCCTGTGGTACCCCACTTGAGACATTCTTCCAACTGAATGTGCAGCCATTTACGACCACTCTTTGGGTCCGATCACTAAGCCAGTTATGAATCCACCTAACAGTTGCCTTGTCCATTCCATACTTAGTCATTTTTTCAATAAGGATTGTGTGAGATACTTTGTCAAATGCTTTGCTGAAGTCAAGATATACTATATCTACAGCATTTCCCTGATCCACCCAGTCACTGATTCTGTCATAGAAGGAAATTAAGTTAGTCTGACATGACTTATTAGTTACAAACCCATGCTGACTCTGGTTAATCACTTCATTCTTATCCAGGTTCTTACATACATGTTGTTTAATAATTTGTTCAAAGATCTTTCCTGGTATAGAAGTCAGACTCCCCGGCCTATAGTTCCCTGAGTCCACCTTCTTCCCCTTTTTGAAGATAGGGACAACATTTGCTCTTCTCCAGTCTTCTGGGACTTCTGTTCTCCAAGAATTTTCAAAGATTATGGAGAGTGGTTCAAAAATTTCTTCTGCTATCTCCTTCAGTACTCTGGGGTGTAATTCATCTGGATCTGGAGACTTGAATTAATTTTGGTTAGATAAGTGTTTCCTCACTATTTTTGTGTGTGTGTGTGTGTGTGTGTGTGTGTGTGTGTGTGTGTGTGTGTGTGTGTGTGTGTGTATATATATATATATATATATATATATATATATATATATATCCTGGATTCTTCTATTCCCTTAATAGGACAGTGAAGATTAGTTGATGTTACATTTCCTTTCTGAGAGAAAACAGATGGAAAATAGAAATTTAAAAGTTCGGCCTTCTCAACATCCTGTCTTACCATTTCATCATTTTCATCCTGTAAACATCTGAGCTCTCTGTCCAGAAAAGCGCAATGCTTGGAACAACTGAGATCCTGCACAGAACCCTCAAACTCCCAGGCCTCTGGCAGAGAACCCGAGAATGAAGGACAAGAAAAGACCACCTCCCCGTGTGGGTGAGAAGTGTTTTTTTTTTTTTCTTATTAATTTTCAAAAATTAAAATTTTCAGTTGTAATAATTGTGTGTGTATAGTATGTATGTATAATATATATATATATATATATATATATATATATTATATATATATATATACACTGTTTTTTATTACGACAGAAAATTTGAAATTTTTAAGTTATAATATAAAATCACGTTTTCGTCACAACAGCTGTAACACTTTTATTGTGTCTTTGGCCTTGTTGTTTTTATATTTTGTGCCAGGGATTGTGATTTTGCAGGTCTGATAATGAGTCAGGATCTAACAGGCACAGAATTTTCCTACTAGAAAAGAAATGGAGAACTCTGTTTTTTGACAAAAACGTTTTTTATTACACATAAGGGTTATTGTTATGTTTTTTAACCCCTTTCTGACATCAGACGTAATGATCTGTCCATGTGACCTGGGCCTGTTTGACAATGGACGGATCAGTACATCATCGTGATCGCCCGCGATCACAGGGGTACGTGGGCGATCACCACCGGGTGTCAGCTGATTCTGACAGCTGACACCTGGCACTAGGTGCCAGGAGCAGTCACAGACCGCTCCCAGTGCTTTAACCACCGAAATACTGTGATCGAACATGATAGCAGCATTCTGGAAGCCGACAGAGGGCTGACAGCTCCTCTGCCTTTGGATCGGAGACCCCGTGGCTTGACGCGGGGTCCCGATCGTTGCCATGGTGACCCAACGTCGTCATGACGACATCAAGTCAGCAGAGCTAGGGAACTTGTTGATCATGCGCAGTGCATGATCAGCAAGTCTCTATCAGTGCAGTGCTGACAGCTTCTATGGCATGGCGATGCTGCTTCATCTGCATGATATAGAAGCGATCAGCCTGGAAAAAAATGATTGTCCCATAGTGGGACAACATAAAAAAGTTAGAAAAAAGTAAAAAAAATAAAATTTTTAAAATGTAAAAATATTTTTTTAAAAAATCAAATAAAAAAAAATATATTTTCTCTAAACAAATATTTGAATGAAAAAAAAAAAAAAAACCAATAAAAGTACACATATTTGGTATCGCCGCGTCCGCAATAACCCGACCTATAAAACTGTCCCACTAGTTAACCCCTCTAGTGAACACCATAAAAATATAAAATAAAAAGCAAGGCAAAAAACAATGCTTTATCACACCGCCGAACAAAAAGTGGAATAACACGCGATCAAAAAGATGAATATAAATAAACATGTGACGGCTGCAAACGTCATCTTGTCCCACAAAAAACAAGCCACCGTACAGCTCCATCAGCAGTAAAATAAAAAAGTTATAGCCCTCAGAATAAAGTGATGCAAAAATAATTATTTTTTTCTATAAAATAGTTTTTATTGTATAAAAGCGCCAAAAAATAAAAAAACTGTATAAATTAAGAATCGCTGTAATCGTACTGACCTGAAGACTAAAACTGCCTTATCAATTTTACCACACATGGAACAGCATAACCACCCCCCCCTCAAAAAAAAAAAATTAATGAATTGCTGGTTTTTGTTCATTCTGCCTCCCAAAAATTGGAATAGAAAGCAATCAAAAAATATCATGTTCCCGAAAATTCGGTGAGATCCCTGCTAGCACCGTGAGCGCTCACGGTGCTAGCGGGGATCTCACCGAAGTCACTGCAGCTCAGCCCGGCTGGGAACGGAGCCCAGTGACCGGATGTAACCTCTATGACGTCACCCCCGTCACTGACACTGCTTTCCCAGCAGCTCATTCACCAGTGGTTCTCAGCCTGGATGGTCGCATCGTGACACCTGCCAGGTTGAAAACTAATTATCCGCCAGACATGGATTACAGCATGGGACAGAACGACAGACAGGTATGGTATATTGTTTTTTTTATTTTTGTTTTATTACAGGAGAATGAGGGCTTCAGTGGAAAAGGCGTTTGAGTATAACTGTATGTGTTTGACTTTTTTATTTAAAAATATTGCTAATAAAAGACTTTATTCTGGCTGTGTGTTTATTTACCATGTAACTATAGGATTAGTAATGGATAAGTGTCTTTTAGACACTTCTCCATTAGTAAGCCGTGGGCTTGATGTCACCTGACAATACAAAGGTGACATCAACCCACAAATATGAACCTCACTTGCCAAGAATTTGGCGCATCCAATAGATGTGCCCTCTCCGGGCAGCTGCGAGCTGCTATTTTTAGGCTGGGCGGGGGTCAATATCCATGGCCCCTTACCAGCCTGCGAATACCAGTCCCCAACTATGAGCTTTAGCAAGGCTGGTTAACTCTCATCATTCTCCCCTGTTCGCAACAATCGCCGGCAGAGCAGAGGAGAATGATGAGAGCCGTGGTTAGCACCCAGCGCTGGGTGAACAGCGCTTACTGCAATGCTTCTTCCCTGGCGCCGATGCATGTCACATGGATGACATCCATGTGTGTTATCTGTATGCACGTGTGCGGGACGTTTTGTGGCCCGTGCGGACATTAAAAAACGAACATATCAGCGTGTCCGTGGAAACACGCTGACATGTGCACAGACCCATTCACTTAAATAGGCAAATAGCGCTCTGTTCCTCCCGAGTCTCTCCATATGGCTAAGTAGTACTGTGCAGTCACATATGGGGTATTGCCACGTTCAGTAAAAATTGTGGGACAAATTTTGGTGCCATTTTTACCCACTTGAGTGAAAATGTAAAATCTTTGGCTAAAACAAAATTTTGGTGGTTAAAAATGTAGTTATTTTGTCTTCACTACCCAATGGTATAAAATTCTGTGACAAACCTATGGTGTCAATATGATCACTGCACCCCTAGATTAATTCATTGAGAGGTGTAGTTCGTAAAATGGGGTCACTTATGGGGGGTTCTGCTGTTCTGGCATCTCATGGGCTCTCCCAGTGGGAGAGTGCACCTGCAAACCATAACATTAAAATCTGGCGCTCCTAGCCTTCTGAGCTTTGCGCTGTGCCTGTAAAATATTTTCCGATTACATGTAGGGTATTGGCGCACTCAGGAAAAAATGGATCTCAGTTTGTGGTAAAAAAAAATTCCTATTAGCCCTTATAAAAATTAAAAACTTAAGGCTAAAACAACATTTTAGTGGTAAAAATGTAATTTATTTTTTCTTCACCGCTCAGTGGTATAAAATTCTGTGAGGTACATGTGGTGTTAATATGATCACTGCACCCCTAGATGAATTCATTGGGGTGTGTAGTTTGTAAAATGAATTCACATAAAGGGGGTTTCTGTTCTGGCACCTCAGGGGCTCTGCCAATGTAACATGGCACCCTCACACCATTCCAGCAAAATCTGAACTCCAATCTTGCGCTTCTTCTCTTCTGAGCTCTGCACTGTACCTCAAAAGTAGTATTCCCCTACATATGGGGAATTGTCTTACTCAGGACAAATTGCACAACAACTTTTGGGGTCCAATTTCTCCTGTTACCCTCGGTAAAAAAAAAATTGGGGGCGAAAAGATCATTTTTGTGGAAAAAATGATTTTTTTTTACGGCTCTACGTTATAAACTTTTTTGAAGCACTTGGTGGTTCAAAGTGCTCACCACACATCTAGATAAGTTCCTTTGGGGGGTCTAGTTTCCAAAATGGTGTCACTTGTTGGGGGTTTCCACTGTTTAGGCACATCAGGGGCTCTCCAAACGCGACATGGTGTCCGATCTCAATTCCAGCCAATTTTGCATTGAAAAGTCAAACAGCGCTCCTTCCCTTCCGAGCTCTGCCATGCGCCCAAACAGTGGTTCCCCCCCACATATGGGGTATCAGCGTACTCAGGACAAATTGCACAATAACTTTTGGGGTCCAATTTCTCCTGTTACCCTAAGTAAAATAAAAAAAAATTGGATCTGAACTAAATTTTTTGAGAAAAAAAGTTAAATGTTCATTTTGTTTTTTTTGTTCTAAATATTCCAAAAATTCCTGTGAAGCACCTGAAGGGTTCATAAACTTCTTGAATCTGGTTTTGAGTACCTTGAGGGGTGCAGTTTTTAGAATGGTGTCAGTTTTGGGTATTTTGTATCATATAGACCCCTCAAAGTGACTTCAAATGTGATGTGGTCCCTACAAAAAAAAAAAAAAATTGTGTTGTAAAAATGAGAAATCGCTGTTTAACTTTTAACCTTTGTAATTTCCCAACAAAAAAAAAATTTTGGTTCCAAAATTGTGGTGATATAAGAAGACATGTGGAAAATGTTGCTTATTAAGTATTTTGTGTGACATAGCTCTGTGATTTAAGGGCATGAAAATTCAAAGTTGGAAAATTGCGAAATGTTCGCCAAACTTCCATTTTTTTCACAAATAAACGCAAGTCATATCAAAGAAATGTTACCACTATCATAAAGTACTCTCTATGTCACGAGAAAACAGTCTCAGAATCACCGGGATTCGTTGAAGCGTTCTAGAGTTATAACCTCATAAAGGGACAGTGGTCAGAGTTGTAAAAATTGGCCCGGTCATTAACATGCACACCACCCTTTGGGGTAAAGGGGTTAAAATTATGAGGTAGTACAAAATATAGCACCGCATGAACAGTGAGATTACATATAGAATTTTATTTATACGGGTACAATTTTCTAAATATAATATTCAGTGTCCAGAGTACAAATGGCAATATGCACAAGAAGATAAAGAAGATTGCCTGGTGTATAAAGAAAATAGCCTGCAAGCAAATTTATTGTGAAAAAAAATTAAGACAGACCTCATTGTCATGTAAACAGTAATAGGTATCATCATAGGCAAATTTGCATGGTTCTTTCCTTATGCAGTTCAAAATAAGTACTGAACTACCACCTAGTAGTGTATATCAAAAATGTGGATTGCTGAAAAACTGGAAAGGAAAATTTCTCCCCTTTTAAATCCCTTACTTCATAGAAAGCTAAGCACATACCGTATTTTTCGGACTATAAGACGCACCGGACCATAAGACGCACCCCAAATTTTCAGAAGGAAAATAAGGAAAAAAAAAATGTGTCAAATGGGGGTCCGTCTTACAGTCCGAATTCAGCTTACTAGAGAAGGGATCAGCACAGGTCGAGGAGTGGTCACAGGGGTCGTTCGGTGGTCCAGGCTGGTGCGATGGTGGTGCTCTGTGTTGCACGGGTGCCCTGTGGGGTGGCTGTGCTCTGTGGGGTGGCTGTGCAATATATGGTACTCACAAATCCCATAGCGGTGGTCCCAATGCAGCCTCCTGTGCTCTGTGGTGTCGGGGCAGCAGCGGGGCTCTGTGCTGCGTGGGGGGCTCCGCCGGCATTTCCCTCTAAGCCGGAAAGCCCCCCGCAGCTGCGACGCGGAGGCCTCAAGAAACATGGCCGCCAGGAGCCTCCGGTGGCGGTCCCAAACGCAGCCTTCCGTGCGGTGGTGTCGGGCAGCAGCGGGCTCTGTGCTGCGTGGAGGGCTCCGCCGGCATTTCACACTTAGCCGGAAAGCCCCCCGCAGCTCCGCTCCCTCCTGCCACATGGTGGCGTCCTCAAACATGGCCGCCAGGGGCCTCCGGTAAGGTGGCCACCGAATCTCATTCAAGTCTCGGCAATGAGATCTCTTCTCCCGAGATCTCAGGACAAGAGATCTCGTTCCGGCTAAGAGGGAAATGCCGGCGGAGACCCCCATGCAGCACAGAGCCCGCTGCTGGCCAGACACCACCGCACCACAGGGAGGCTGCCGCCGCCACCGGATTTTTAGGTATGTTGGGACCATAAGACGCCCCCCCAATTTTCCCCCAAATTTTGGGGGAAAAAAGTGCGTCTTATGGTCCGAAAAATACGGTAACATTTTTGTGGGAAAAAGTAAAATTTTTATATTTTCCTTTCACATTGCTTTAATTTCTGTGAAGCACCTGAAGGGTTAATAGACTTCCTGAATGTGGTTTTGAGCATCTTGAGGGGGTGCAGTTTTTAGAATGGTGTCACTTTTGGGTATTTCTTTTTATCATATAGGCCTCTCAGTCACATGAAAAGTGAGGTGGTCCCTAAAAAAATAATTTTGTAAATTTTGTTGGAAAAAATGAGAAATTGCTGATCAACTTTTAACCCTTCCAACTTCCTAACAAAAACATTTAATTAAAAAATGATGCACATGTAAAGTAGACATGTGGTAGATGTTATTTATTAACTATTTTGTGTGACATAACTCTGATTTAACCCCTTCACCCCGAAGCCTGTTTTCACCTTCCTGACAAGGCCAATTTTAACAACTCTGACCACTGTCAATTTATGAGGTTATAACTCAAACGCTTCAAGGGATTCTGTTGATTCTGAGAATGTTTTCTCATTACATATTGTAATTTATGCTAGTGGTAAAATTTCTTCAATATGACTTGCGTTTATTTGTGAAAAAAAATCGGAAATTTAGAGAAAATTTTCGCAATTTTCAAACTTTTAATTTTTATGGCCTTAAATCAGAAAGTTATGTTGCATAAAATAGATAATAAATAACATTTCCCACATGTCTACTTTACATCAGCACATTTTGTAACCAAAATTTTTTTTGTTAAGAAGTTATAAGGGTTTAAATTTGACCAGCGATTTCTCATTTTTACAACAAATTGTACAAAACCATTTTTTTTTTTTTTTTAGGGACCACCTCACATTTGAAGTCACTTTGAGGGTCTATATGGCAGAAAATACCCAAAAGTGACACCTTTCTAAACACTGCACCCCTCAAGGTGCTCAAAACCACATTCAAGACGTTTATTAACCCTTCAGGTGCTTCACAGGAACTTTTGGAATGTGGAAGGAAAAAGTCTTAGTTACTTACCGTTAACGGTATTTTTCAAAGTCCATGACAGCACTACGGAGAGAGGGGATCCGCCCCTTAGGAACAGGAAACCTACAGATACAAAAGGGCAGCACTTCTCCCACGCATCAGTTGGATTACAGAGCATAAGAGGACCACCAAGGTTAAATGGTATACAGCAAAAAATTTATGCATCACACAGTAATATTGGTCAATTGTTTATTACATGTGGACTATATAAGAGGAAGAAGTGCACATAGAACACGGGTGGGAATCTAAGGGTGCTGTCATGGACTTCGAAAAATACAGTTAACGGTAATAACTAAGACTTTATTTGAATGTCCATGACAGCACTACGGAGAGAATTACAGAGAGTAATAACTACTTAGGGAGGGACTACAGCCTGCAGCACCCTTAGTCCGAAAGAAAGGTCTGAGGAAGCACCCAAATCTAACCTATAATGAGTGTAAAACGTGTGTGGAGAAGACCACGTAGCTGCCTTACATATCTGGTCAATGGAGACTTCTGCCCTCTCTGCCCATGAAGTCGCCACAGCTCGGGTGGAATGCGCCCTTAGCCTCTCAGGTGCCGGCTTGCCCCTCGAGGTGTATGCCAGAGAAATTGCTTCCCTAATCCATCTGGCCAATGAGCTTTTTGTTATTCTGCGGCCTTTGTTAATTCCCTGAAAAGAGACAAACAATGCATTGTCCCTTTTCCAGGGGTCAGTGACTGAAAAAATTTGCAGGAGACATCTTCTAACATCTAAAGTATGGAGTTTTATCTCTTTTTGATTAGATGGATTAGGGATGAAAGAAGGGAGAACAATTTCCTGTGTTCTGTGGAAAGCGGAAGACACCTTAGGTAGGTATGCCGGATCAGGTCTAAGTATTATCCTGTCATTCAGGACCCGAGTGTAAGGAGACAGTCTAGATAGTGCCTGGATGTCACTTACCCTCCTAGCCAAAGTTAATGCTACCAGGAAGGCGGTTTTTAGGGAAAGAATCTTTATTGATGCTGCTGATATAGGTTCAAAAGGGGGCTTTGTTAAGGCAGTGAGAACAAGGTTCAAATCCCATGGCATGATTCTCTCCTTCACTATGGGTCTCGACCTACCCGCAGCCTTAATGAATCTACTGACCCAGTAATTATTGGCGATGTTGCAACTGAAGAGTGCTCCCAAAGCTGAAACCTGCACCTTAAGGGTGCTCGTGGAGAGACCTAAGTCCAGACCCTTTTGTAGGAATTCTAGAATCTGGGCTATCGGTGTTGGGTCCCCTGCTACCACCCCCGAACTCTGAAGAAATTTTTTCCAAGTCCTAGCATAGATTCTAGCTGTAACCTCTTTTCTGCTCTTAAGGAGAGTATTAATTAGATTAGCAGAAAACCCCTTATCTCTCAGCAGCGACCGTTCAAAATCCACGCCGTCAGGTGGAGGCCCGCTACCCGAGGATGGTAGACTGGACCCTGGGAGAGCAGATCTGGGATATGCGGCAGGACACAAGGGTCGGCTATCGACATGTTCCTGAGACATGAAAACCATGCCCTCCTGGGCCAGAAGGGAGCGACTACTATTACCCTCGCCCTGTCTTTCCTGACCTTCCTCAATACTAGGGGAGTAAGGACAAGGGAGGGAAGGCGCAGGCCAGATTGAAATCCCACTTTAACAGAAGAGCGTCCACTGCCAGAGGGCGTTCTTTGGGATTCAGAGAGCAGAACCGTCTCACTTTCCTGTTGCTTTTGGTAGCAAAGAGATCTATCTCCGGTTGACCCCATTTCCGCACAATCAGGTCGAAGATGGAAGTTTTTAACGACCATTCTCCCTGACTCAGGAGATTGCGGCTTAAGAAGTCCGCCTTGGTATTTTCTTCTCCCCTTATATGTAGAGCCATTAGAGAAAGAAAATGTCGTTCTGCTATCTGGAGTAGGCGCCTTGCCACTTCCATGAGAGGACCGGAACGAGTACCACCCTGGTGGTTGACGTAAGCGACTGTGACACGATTGTCGGAGAGCACTCGAACGTGGTGACCCTGTAGATAGACAAGGAGCTTTTTAATCGCTTGCTCTACCGCCGTTAACTCCTTCATATTAGACGACATCTGTATTTGATCCAGCTGCCATAAGCCCTGAACTATAACATCCCCCATATGAGCCCCCCACCCAGAAGGGCTTGCATCTGTCGTGACTATCCGGGATATTTCATATTCCCAGGGAACCCCCCTAGACAGGTTCGTCTCCTCCTTCCACCAATCCAGGACCTTATAGCAGCCTGGGACAAGGATAGCTGGCCTTCTAGGCAACCACCTAGAAAATTTTGATATAACAAGACCTCAGCTTGTAGCGTCCTTGTGTGAAATTGAGCCCACTGAACCGCGGGATGCAGGATGAGAGGGAGCCCAAAAGAGACATGGCCTTCCTAAGAGACATGGAGGGGTTATTGGAGGCGTTTAGGACCTGGTAACGTAAGCAAATTAATTTGTCTGACGGTAAACTACAGTTCTGATTCCGTGAATCCAGAATTAGCCCTAAAAACTGCTGAACTCTCATCGGATTCAAACGAGACTTTTTGATATTTATTAGCCATCCCAGCCGCTCTAGGGTAGATATTGCTCTTTGCAGCTGCTCTAGGCAATGCTCTGCCGTCTTTCCAATGATAAGAAAGTCATCGAGGTAGGGGACTATGAGCATATTGGATTCACGTAAGTGGGCCATGACTTCCGAAATAACTTTAGTGAACACTCGTGGGGCAACCGCCAAGCCAAAGGGAAGAGCGTTATATTGAAAATGTCGCAGCGATTCCCCCATCTGGACTACTACTCTGAGGAAACGCTGATGGTCCACATGGATCGGTACGTGGTAATAAGCGTCTTTCAGATCTAACACCACCATAAAGCAATTTTCAAACAGAAGCTTTATTGCTGAGCTGACCGTTTCCATTTTAAATGGGTGAATAACAAGGAATTTATTGAGGGCTCTTAAATTAATAATTGTTCTAAAAGAACCGTCCGGTTTACGGATAAAAAACAGAGGGGAGTAAAACCCTTTACCCCACTCTGCTTCTGGCACCTCCACTAGGACTTTTTTAGCGCAAAGCTCCTGTATTTCCAACTCCAGAGCGGCCTGCTCGGATGGGGATGACCTGAGGGGGGTAATTTTAAAGTTATCCCGAGGCACCGCAGAGAATTCTAAACGCAGTCCTGTAGTTATGAGACTAAGGATCCAGCTACTGTTTGAGATTTCCGACCAGGCCGGGTAGAAGGCCATTAATCTGCCTCCTACCGGTATTGCTAGTCATTGCGAGGGTTTTTTGGTTTCCCTAGGCGGACCCCTAAACATAAACCCTGTACCTCTTCTCCTCCTTTCATCCCATTTGGCTCACTCCCTGGACGACCTTCTGCGGCTAAACCTCCTTCTGCTGAAAGGCCTCTTGTAGGAAGGAGTTGACAGACTGGGAAACTTTTTCTTGTCGTCCCCTGCCTTTTCCAAAAGTTCGTCCAGGACCGGGCCAAAAAGATATTCGCCGTCACATGGAATGGAGCAGAGGCGAGATCTGGCTTGAATATCACCCGGCCAACACTTTAGCCACAACGATCTTCACGCTGCATTAGACAGACCTGCTGCTCTGGCAGCCATTCTTACCGAGTCCGCTGAGGAATCAGCCAGGAAAGCCGCCGCGTTCTGAATTATCGGCAAGGTTTTCCGAATTGACCCTCTAGGGGTTCCATCTGCTAATTGGGACTCTAATTGGTCCAGCCAGACCATCATTGATCTGGCTGTACAAGTGGCCGCAACCGCCGGCCTCAGGGCACCTGCCGACATCTCCCATGTCCCTTTCAAGAAGGAGTCTGCCTTCTTGTCTAGTGGATCTTTCAAAGACCCCATATCATCGAATGGGATGGAGGATTTTTTGGAAGCCTTCGCCACTGCTGCCTCCAGCTTCGGGGCCTTATCCCATCTACCTGTCAAGGGATCCTCAAAGGGGTATCTCCGCTTAAATGCTTGGGTAAGGAGCCTCTTTTTTCTGGTTTCTTCCACTCTCTGTCTATTAGGCCTTGGATTCTACTGTTTAGTGGAAAGGATCTGCGTGTCTTTGGATCTAGACCACCGAACATCAGATCCTGTACTGAGAGTTCTGGTCTCGCCTCCTCTACCCCCATGGTGGACCTAACTGATTTGACAAGTTTGTCCATTTGGTCCAAGGGAAAACAAAATCGAGTGGCGTCTTCTGTAGAAGAAGAGGAAGAAGCCGAAGAGGAAGGTGAAGAGGGTCCTGAAAAAACTTCACCCTTGTCATGGGCGGTGGGTGAATCTGAATCAGATAACACTGGTACAGTCCTACGCCTGGAAGTTTCTCCGTGTCTTAAGGACGCCTTCATCTCTGCCCTTATTATCTCCTTCAGGCTTTCGGTGAAATCCGGAGTCTCCTCCGCTATCTAAAAAGGGAAGGGGCAGGGGGGGGGGGTGGGGTTACTATCTCATCCCAGGCCTCTGCCCTTCCCCCTTTAATGCCCTACCGTCTGTCGCGTGCACGGCTGGCATAACCTTTTAGGGCAAGCGTCTGGCAGAGGGCAAGCACAAAAGGCACATTCCCTATGCTTGCTTTTCAACGAACACTTCTTCCCCTAGTAAAAGAACACAGAATGGGGGAAAAAACTGCATTACTGGGTATTCTAAGTCTGACGATCTCTTACCCAGTCCATACAGCAGTAGATACCGGATCACGGGGAGGGGTCTTTTTCCCAGCTGAGGAACTCCTGCGGATGGCGCCCCTGGCCATTGAAGAGGAGCGCTCTGTCTGCTGCTGCTGGCTCTCCTGCTGCACTGAGGGAGCTTCTGCAGTGTCCATCGCAAGAAATGGGGCAGAAGCGCTTTACTAGCTTCATAGGCTCATTATATCCTCCCCCGGATATCCGGGTCAGCAGGTGCGGCCAGGGGTCCACCCCCTCCTGCTCCCCGCCCCACAGCCCCCCTGCACCTCCACGCCGTCCCCACAGCAGGTGCCGCCCGATGCATGATGCAGCCGCGCCAAATCTTTCAAAAACGCCGGCCGGTGTCCCACTTCCGGCAGTGGAGACCCCGCCCCCTTTCTTAACGCAATCTGGATCGGCGATCCCACGGGGGATCCTGAAGACCCGGCCGCACCGTCGCAGGTACCCGACCCAAGTCTCCCGCCGCATCGCCCCCCAGCAGGGAGATCCAAAAAATCCCCGTCGCCATTTTTGAACGTAAAATATGCTGTAATAATTAGAAGACGCCATGTCGTTTGGAGAGCCCCTGATGTGCCTAAACAGTAGAAACCCACCACAAGTGACACCATTTTGGAAACTAGACCCCCTAAGGAACTTATCTAGATGTGTGGTGAGCAGTTTAAACCCCCACGTGCTTCACAGAAATTTATAACGTAGAGCCGTAAAAATAAAAATAATTTTTTTCCACAAAAATTCTTTTCACCCCCAATTTTTTATTTTTTCAAAGGTAACAGGAGAAATTGGACCCTAAAAGTTGTTGTGCAATTTATCCTGAGTACGCTGATACCCCATATGTGGGGTAAACCACTGTTTGGGCGCATGGCAGATGCTTTTTATTGCAAAGATGTTTTTGCATCACCATATTTTGAGAGCTATAATTTTTCCTTAATTTGTCCCACAGAGTCATGTGAGGTCTTGTTTTTTGCAGGACGAGTTGACGTTTTTATTGGTACCATTTTCGGGCACATGACATTTTATGATAGCTTTTTATTCGGCTTTTTGGGAGGCAGAATGAACAAAAACCAGCAATTCATGAATTTCTTTTTTGGGGGGGCGTTTATACCGTTCCGCTTGTGGTAAAATTGATAAAGCAGTTTTATTCTTGGTTAGTACGATTACAGCGATACCTCATTTATATAATTTTTTATGTTTTGGCGCTTTTATACAATAAAAACTATTTTATCTAAAAAAAATTTTTTGCATCGCTTTATTCTGCGAGCTATAACTTTATTATTTCACTGATGACGCTTTGCGGGGGCTCGTTTTTTTGCAAGACAAGATGGCGTTTTCAGCGGTACCACGTATATTTACATCTGTCTTTTTGATTGCGTGTTATTCCACTTTTTGTTCGGTGGTATGATAAAACTGTTTTTTGCCTCATTTTTAATTTATTTTTTAAGGTGTTCACTGAAGGGGTTAACTAGTGGGACAGCTTTATAGAGCGGGTCGTTACGGACGCGGCGATACCAAATATGTGTATTTATTGTTTTTTTTTTTACATAAATAAATGCATTTATTGGTAATATATATATAATATATATATATTTTTTTTTTTTTTTTCTTTATTTGAGGATTTTTTTTTTTAATACATTATTTTTATTTTTTTTTTTTTAACTTTTATTACATTGTCCCTGTATGGGACATTACTATACAACGTCAGATCGCTGATCTGACTCTGTGTACTGCACTATGTCAGATCGGCGATCTGACAGGCAGTGAGGGAGGCTTGCATCGCGTTGTTCCGGTGGGAGAGCTAAGGGAGACCCCTCCCTGCGCGATGCCCCTCAATGTCGCTGTCACTACTGACAGTTGCATCAGAGGGGTTAAATGCCCACGATCGGTGCTAGCACCGTTGCGGGGTGTCAGCTGTCACATACAGCTGACACGCGATCGCCTCGGCGCTCACCGTGAGGCCGCGCTATCGCAGAGCCGCACTAGTACTGCTGTTAGCGGGAACGCAGCTCCCGCAGAGCAGTACTAGTATGGCGCATGTCGGGAAGAGGTTAAGGTAATAAAAATTAATAGTTTGAAAATTGCTAAATTTTCCCCTAATTATCGATATTTTCACAAAAAACCAAGTCATATCGAACATATTTTACCACCATCATTAAGAACAATATGCCACAAAAAAAAAAATCTCATGATCAGTGGGATCCGTTGAAGTGTTCCAGAGTTCTTACCACATAAAGTGACACTGGTCACAGTTGTAAAATTTGGCCTGGTCCAGAAGGTGAAATCAGGCTCGGGGAAGGGGGTAAAAGAAGAAATAAAGCGACCAGTCTGTAATAATGAACAGAAGCACGTACCTTTAGCTGCCAGTCAAAATCTTGCAGGTAAGAAGATGACATAGCACACACCTTCTCCACTAAGGCTTCTATAATTTCAGGTTTCCTACTTCTTATGCACTTGATTATCATTTCTTGATATTCTGGATTTAATCCACTTAATTCTTTAGAAGTCTTTAAATACAAGAAGAAAAAAATAAAGATTCTTTACTTGAATACATCCAGCAAAAATCCTGAATATCTACATTTTAAAGGTAATGATGACTGACAGGCTGAATGAGAAAACCCTGCATGATCTTCGTAAGAGGCAAAAGTGTGAACTCACCCCAATAATAACACACAGCTACTGCATCTTATTGGTGAATGGAATATTCTCCTTCTAAGCAATACATCACCAGGGCCATGACTGAATGCTTATTTGGATGAAGTTACATGTTTTGTTTATGCAGCTTTGCTTTTGGTTTATTTATTTATTTTTTTAACAATCTTTTTGCCCTGTAACTTACAGAAGTTTATTCTTTTTAATGTTTGCAAACATATATAAAGCAATCACGTGCACACATGTGATGTTCTACGCTTACTGAGAAGAAAAAAAAAATAAAAACCTGGCTTTAGGGCAAGTTCACGCAGTGGAATTTGAGGATGAAGCATTCAGTGCAGATTTGCAGCAGTATCTGTGGCAAAAATCTGAAACTGATCCTTGGATTTCTGCCAAAGATGTGCAGTTTTTAATATGCCGCACATCTAATAGTAAACCCATTTAATGGCGCTAATCCTTGTGTGAAAAACACTGGCTTTTCCAATTGATATCTGCCTTCCCTACATCTGGATTGCCCATAACCTTATACATGCAGGCGTTCCACACTTATCCCTGCACTGCCGCTCTGAAACATCAATGCAGTCTAAGCAACTTGCACAATATCGAGAATCAGACTTCTCAGAGAGAACCAGCGCTTGTGTATACGGATTAGGAAGTAGTTGCAGTGACCATACTTCCTCCTCCAGACCCAATGAACCTATGATCACTGGCTTTATGGAGAGAGCAGAAGCGGTGGTGGCCAGACCAGAATCAATCCCAGGTACTAAACCGCTTGGGAAACATTTTTTTCATTCTTTGTCATTTATTATTGTGGTGAACTTTTGTGCAAAATAAAAAACATTACATATTTGGAAAGAACATCAACGAGTGCGTCTGTATGCTACAGTGGGTATGGAAAGTATTCAGACCCCTTTAAATTTTTCACTCTTTGTTTCATTGCAGCCATTTGGTAAATTCAAAAAAGTTCATTTTTTTCACATTAATGTACACTCTGCTCCCCATCTTGACTGAAAAAAACAAAACACAGAAATGCAGACCTTTTTGAAAATTTATTAAAAAAGAAAAACTGAAATATCACATGGTCATAAGTATTCAGACCCTTTGCTCAGACACTCATTTAAGTCACATGATGTCCATTTCCTTGTGATCCTCCTTGAGATGGTGCTACTCCTTCATTGGAGTCCAGCTGTGTTTAATTAAACTGATAGGACTTGATTTGTAAAGGCACACACCAGGCACTGCTCATCACCTGCCCAATACAATCCCAACAGTGAAACATGGTGGCAGCATCATGCTATGGGGTGTTTTTTCAGCTGCAGGGACAGGACGACTGGTTGCAATTGAAGGAAACATGAATGCGGCCAAGTACAGAGATATCCTGGATGAAAACCTCTTCCAGAGTGCTCTGGACCTCAGATTTGGCCGAAGGTTCACCTTTCAACGAGACAATGACCCTAAGCACACAGCTAAAATAACAAAGGAGTGGCTTTAGAACAACTCTGTGACCATTTTTCACTGGCCCAGCCAGAGCCCTGACCTAAACCCAATTGAGCATCTCTGGAGAGACCTGAAAATGGCTGTCCACCAACGTTCACAATCCAACCTGATGGAACTGGAGGGGATCTGCAAGGAAGAATGGCAGAGGATCCCCAAATCCAGGTGTGAAAAACTTGTTGCATCATTCTCAAGAAGACTAGTCATGGCTGTACTAGCTCAAAAGGTGCTTCTACTCAATACTGAGCAAAGGGTCTGAATACTTATTCACAGAAGTAAATCCAGCTCACCACCTGCAGTTCCACACTTCTGGAGAACGGATAGCACCTGGGTAGGGTGCAACATCCAACAGAGAAAGCAGAAAAATCCAGCTCACAGATAAAGTCCAAAAAAGTGCATTTTATTTGCCAAGGTACATGAAGCGATGGTTAAAATTGTGTGTTCACAAAAAAGAGAATGCAGGCATCTTTTGACGATGTTCCGAGCGACAAGCACTCTTTTTAATTCCTTTATGCAGAAAAGTCCTGAAGAATGGTCGAGCCACTTATTTTAGCTACTTTGGCAAAAATTTCTGGGAACCTGAAGCTGTTAAAAGATGCTCAACACCTGAAAATATCAACAGCAAGTTGAAAAAAGAAAAAAGTGTGAACTTACCGCATACGTTCTACTAAACCCATATATTAGCTCTGTTCACATGCTTACAGCAGCATCTGAAAGTTTGGGCACCCCTGGTCAAAATTACTGTTATTGTGAACAGTTAACCAAGTAGACAATAAAATGATCTCTAAAAAGGCGTAAAGTTAAAAATGACATTTCCTTTGTATTTTAGGCAAAAAAAAAATTTTTTTTCTTCATGTTTACATTTTAAAAATTACAAAAACGACAATGGGCAGAAGCAAAAATGTGGGCACCCTGCATGCTTAGTACCTAGTAGCACCCCTTTTGAAAGTAACAGCTTGTAAATGCTTTTTTGTAGCCAGCTAAGACTTCATCCCTGTTTGAGGGATTTTCATTATTATTATAGCGCCATTTATTCCATGGTGCTTTACCTCATTGGTCTACAGGACTTGTTTCCAAAATGCATCAGGTTTGTTTAGATGTTCTTTTGCATACTTTTGACACTTAATTATATAGTGAGGGTACAGGAGAGGTTTTCTTCTGATGATTCTTCCATGAAGGCCATATTTGTGCTGGTGTCTCTGAACAATAAAATAATGTACCATAACTCCAGAGTCTGCTAAATCTTTCTGAAAGTCTTTTGCAGTCAAGTGGGGGTTCTGAATTGCCTCTTTAGCAATTCTTACAAGCATCTCTCACTGAAATTTTGCTTGGCCTTCCAGACCTTATCTTGACCTTCACTGTTCCTGTTAATTTCCATGTCTTAATTACAATTCAAACTGAGGAAAGGGCAACTTAAAAATGCTTAGCTAGCTTCTTATAGCCTTCTGCTTCATGGGCTTCCATCATTTTCATAGTGCTAGGCAGCTGCTTAAAGGAACCCATGGCTTCTGTTTTTTTTTGGCGCAAGGTTAGAGGAGGCTGGGTTTTAATAAAGCTGGGAAATTTACATCACCAGGCCTTTCTTAACAAGGATAGTGAACAAGGCATAACCCTAACAAGCTAATTAAGGTCTGAAGCCTTGGTCAAAGTTATCTGAGCATACAAATCTCCGAGGTGCCCAAAAACTTTTGCATCAGTCTATTTTCCTTTTTTTGTAAAAATTGAAAAATAGGAATTAGTCCTACCGATAATTTTATTTCCAGGAGTCCACACAAACAGCACTACAGGAGGTAGTTCTTTTCATCCTCTAGGGACAGTAAACACACGAGGGGTTAAACCCCCCCCAGTGTTTTACCAGTTACCACACCAGGATAATGCAACTCTATTTTATTTAATCTTACACAAATGTTAACTTCACAGAAGTACAAGGAACAGAATGTAAGGGTGCCGTCACGATGGACTCCTGGAAATACAATTACCGCTAGGACTAAATCCTATTTTACCAGGACGTCCCTCATGACAGCACCACAGGAGAAA
>JARQOD010000001.1:86039301-86073736 GCA_033576555.1 Oophaga sylvatica
TTTTTTCCCCACCATGCATCTGAAAAAAAGAACTACGACTCGGTAATAAAGAACGTTCCCATTAAATTCCCCTTCCCGAATGGAGACATCTTTTGGAAGGTGCAATCACCGTGCTGTCCTCGGAAAAGATTTTAAATTTCCCCCCGTCAGCAAAAAGATTGTCTGCAAAAAAACCCGGGGGGGCCTTTTTTTCTCAAGTTAAAATTTTATAATTTCCTTACGGCCTGGTTCAAGAAATGGAAGGCGGCCCCCTCCCAGGATGTGTTGGAAAACTCGGAAAGGGTTGTAATGACGATACAATTTAGGCCCAAAAATTTTTTTTGGGAAAATATTGCATCTAGAGGCTTGTAATAGAATTAAAGAGGTTAAAAAGAGGTCTTTCCTTTAAAACCATCCTTCGGAAGATGTGACTTTCTTCAAAGGGGTTTGGATGCAAACACAAAATAATGTACCTAAATTTTTCTCGTTTAAAGCCTAAAAGTCCCCTGATTCAAACTGGCGGACGTCCTGGAGTTGCAAAAACACAAGACTTACTCTTTGTTTTTTTGGGGGCCCAAAATTGTAGGAAGGGTGGGAAATTGTTTAAACCTTTTAAAACATCGCAAAAAAACAGCCCCCCGAGCTCCTCTGGACTTTGAACCACTTCCATTTCCCCCCGGTTTGGGGATTATTCCTGGTTTTTTTTTTGGGAAAATACCCCTTCCCCAAACAGATGACTTTTCATCCTTGTATGGGGGGACCGACTCAAAAAAATGGCCCACTTTTTCCCAAAATTGAGGAATTCCTATGCTGAAAAACGCAAACTGATAATCAAAGAGGTTTGGTTTTACAGGAATTCTGACAGGTGGTTTGACAGGGGTTCGTTTACTCAAAATTTTGGAAAGTTTCTGTACACCCTTTTGGGAGTACGGTAAAATTTTCTACGTTTTCCCATCCCCTCCAATCCGCGGGGAGAACGAACAGACTTTGGGAATACCTCCTTGTTTATTTTATCTTCGGGTGACTGGGTGGTTTTTTACCAACAGCAGAGTTTGCCTACAACAACCCCCTACTGTGCTCACCCAAAACCCCCCTTTTTTGTAATTATGGAGTCATCAGTATTTACCAATCTCCCCGTGAACACCCCCCTTCCGCGAAAAAGAATTTTTAAAAAATTAAAAGGGAAAAACCCAAAAGGGGGTTATCAGAGATATTACTAAAGGGGCCGGATGTATTAAGGAAGCAGCAGATAAACATCGGAGAGTGCCCCCCTGCTCTTCAGGTTGGAGACAAAGTTTGGCTGTCCACTAAAAACCTTAAGACACATGTGCTCCCCCAAAATTTGGGGTCAGAAATTCATTGGCCCTTTTCAAATTTCTGCAAAAATTCCGGGTTTGCTTTTCGTTTTAAAACTTCCCAACAATCAAAAGATTCTTTCCAGTGTTTAAAATTCCTTCTCAAACCCTTCTGTGAAAAACCCGTTTCCAGGAGAATTCGCCCCCTCCTCCACCAGAAAGGATCGTGGGAAGAAGAAACATTGTGGATAAGTTTTGGACTCCCGAAAATTCAGAGGAAACTGCAGTTTTCTGGTGCAGTGGGGGGTTACGGAAAAGAGGAAATTCATGGGAACAAGGGAAAACGTCCTGCCTAACTAACAAGAGCCTTTCATCAGAGGTCCCCGGATAAGCCAGCTCCTGGAGTCAGGGGGCATCCTGGAAGGAGGGGAGTACTGTCGGGTCTAACCCAGTACCTTGTCACGGCCAGCGCTTCCCATCTGGTATTCTGGGGCTGCAAAGTTCCTTGTGAACCCGATACCTTTGATGTTCTTCCTGATTGGCAAACCCTTTTGTGTCTTTGATTGGGCCCCCTGATTGCCAATTCAACCTTTATAACCTGGCCCTGTGGGTGGTCTTGCGAGATTATTGAGCTCTAAGCCTTTTGTCAAGCGTTTCCTGCTGATTCATTGCTACAAAACTGCCTCCTGTGAACCAACCTCGGCCTTTCCTTCTGACTCGCTTCCGCCTGATCCATTGCTACAAACATGCTCTCCTGTTTTACCGCCTCCGGCTGCCACCTGACTACGTTATCTGCCCGTCCTCTGTTACGAATTTCCTTTCCGTTTTCCGACCTCGGCTGCCACCTACTCGTTATCCCTGATCCATTGTACAAACACTGTCTCCTGTGGGAGACCTCCGGCTCCAAATGACTAGTTTATCTGCCTGCTCCTTTGTTACCGAAATGCCTTTCCTGTGTACCGACCTCCTGCTGCCCCCTGACTACGTACCCGCCTCTTCCCCAAAGTGTTTGGCAGTAACATCGGCTCCAACCGCGGGATTTGACACAGTAGCTCCCTGGATCATGCAATATCTAGGAAACTAGTGAATAAGCCTGTAATATTATACTTTTTAAGAAAGGCATCCAGTCCCTTCTTAAATTTTGTGGGGAAACACTCATTACAACATTAGACGGCAGAGAGTTCATAGTTCACTGCCCTTTCGTAAAGATTTTGCATCTGTGATTATGATAAAACCTTCTTTCCTCCGACGTAGAGGATGCCCCCCTTTTCCCCATCACAGGTCTAAGTGTAAAAGTTCATTGAAAGGTCTTTGTACGTCCCCTCATATATTTATAATTTTTAATAAGATCACCCCTAAGCTTCGTTTTTCCAAACTAAATAACCCAAGTGTAATAAAACCCGTTTTGGTATTGCGACCCCCCAGTTCTCTAATAACCTTGGTCGCTCTTCTCTTTCCCACCGCTCCAGTTCAGCTTGTCTTTCTTATAACGGAGACCAGAACTGTAACGTTTTTCTAAGTGTGGCGCACCAGGACTTGTATAGAGGTAAAATATGTTCTCCTCAGAGCATCTTGCCTTTTTAATGATCCCATTATTTTTATTTGCCTTTCAGAGCTGCCTGACACTGGCCCCTAATGTGGTTTGTGTCCACAAAACTTCAGGTCTTTTTCAGTGACGTTTTGCCCAGTGTTTTACAATTAGCAATAATTTTACATCTTGTTTGTTCACCCAAGAGCAGGGCCTTACTTTATCCCCATTAAAGCTCATTTGCCTTTACAGCCAAGCTTCTAGTTTACATAAATCCCCCTGTAATATAAAATTTTTCCTCCTTGTATTTTTACCCTGCACAGTTTAGTGCATCTGAATTTGAAAAACTCTTATGCCCCTACAAGGCATTATAAATTTTTAAGAGAAGCGGCCCATTTTGACCCTGTGGACCCATGCTAACCGTAACCCAGTCCGGTGTGCTACTTAATAAGACCCTTTGTTTCCTATCCTGAGCCAATTACTTACCCACTTACCAATTTTTACCTAT
Organism: Oophaga sylvatica; assembly: GCA_033576555.1. Taxonomy (NCBI): domain Eukaryota; kingdom Metazoa; phylum Chordata; class Amphibia; order Anura; family Dendrobatidae; genus Oophaga; species Oophaga sylvatica. The sequence continues at coordinate 86,042,612 of JARQOD010000001.1, forward strand.
CCCCATTGTATCATTTTATTTTGTCAACCTTTTGTGTGGAAAAAATCAAAACTTTTGGAAGCCCTGTACACCGTCCACGCATTCCCTGGGTCCAGTCCCGAAATTACCCCTTCATAAAGTTTCAGATTAGTCTGACAAGAATGGTCCCTCGTAAACCATGTGATATTGGGTTGAGGTTATTCAGCCGAATACTCCAATATAGTATCCCTTAAAAAACCTCCAGGATTTTACCCACGTAGATGTTAAGCTCATGGCCTTAATTTAGGTTTCAGTTTTTGCCCCCTTTTGAATATTGGCACCCATTGCTTACGCCAGTCCTGTGGGTACGACCCCGTTTTAGTAATCTTTAAAGATTAAAAATAATGGTCTATCTTAACTTTATTTATTCTGCGTACTCGGGGGTGTTCCCTACGGGCCGGGGATTTGTCAATTTTAGTGATTTTTAGACGCCGCCGTACTTCCCGTGGGTTAGCAGGTGACTATGTTTGAGCGTTTGCTCGTTTAAAAAATATCGTTCGAAAGGGGATCCCCGATATCACTAAATATCGTCGATATCCGATTCCGATACCGGAAGTCCAATGTAAGTCTATGGGAAAAAAAAAATCGCAACCAAAAAAAACCTTTCTTTGTTGTAAACAAAAATTTTAACCATGAATACATAATATATATTATATAATGTCATTGTGACATATATATATTTACATATATTTTAGTTTATCACTTTACATAGTAAAATGACTTGATTAAATTCCCGGGTAAGCCGTGACATACCCCATAGAAGTCGACGGGCTCGGTGCCGATTCCCCCCAAAAAACCTCTTGCTCTGTGCGACTCAATTGGGCGTACGAAGGTTCTGTAGCTCGCTATAAGCGAGTCCTGTTGTGCTGAATTGAAACTGGTTTTGCTTTGAAATTGCTAAAAATCATAGAGAAGTATTTGCCATTTTTCTCGCCTATATCTGCGTCACGACGAGGCACTGGTGAAGAAGAAGGGCGTGCTCTTCGTGGGTGTCACTCACTCAGTGGCCGACCACTCTAAATGGTACTGCAATGTAAGATCGTGCCCCAAGTCTGAGTTCCGCCTCCTCATCCTCCTCAGTGTGCGGAAACTAACACGAAGGTCCCGCCTCACTACAAAAGAGGGGCCCTCTCCAGATGCTAATGACACGTGACTTGGCAAGAGAGGCTAATGGACACGAGCAGAAGTGTGAGGGATGGAGCAGTCAGAGCTCTCCCCCCACGGAAGCGACCCGATCGCACGGAAACCACGTTGGGCACCCGGCCTGTAAACCCTCCTACGCTGCAAGAAGCGGAGGATTACCCTAAGGGGCCCTGGCCCGGCCCCGGGAGGAGGTCGCCAGGATGGAAGCCAGCTGGCGTGCCGTAAAACTAAACTTGGAGCGGCGCCAATCCCTCTTACCTGAAGTGTCTGTACCGGAAGGTGAGGCACCGTTCTAGTAGAGGAGTCGTGCGGGATCCCAGCACTTGCAATGTGATCGGTTGACGTTGTCGCAGTGGAGGCACCCGTTCCTGCAAAACCTCTGCACCGGCAGCCCCCAGATCCCGCTGTCTGCCCCCGTCGCTGAGACAGAAGAAGCGACACCCGTCCCCATGGAGTAGGCCGCGCAGGCACCAGAGGTCTACAGTCTGTACCGGAGCCCCGACTGTCATCTTTCCAGAGCCGGCTGCTTCCTCCGCAGGTGAGCGCCCCCAGGACTGGGGGGGCCAGGAGAGCTGCCGCAAACCGGACACTGTAAGCTGCAGTTTGATGTTGGAGTCATGGAGCTGCTGGTGGAGGAGAATTTCAACCGGCGTCAGGAGGAAGAGTGGAGAGTTGGGAGCGGGGAAACAGAGCGACAAGGGAGCAGCGAGAAACCCAAAAGCTTCGCCAACGTCAGCTGGAGAAGGACGGGCAGATAAGGACCGGATGAGAAAAGATAAAGGAACCCTGTGGGAGCCGCGGCGTAAGGGTGCAGTACGGAGCTTTAATTGAAAGGTGGTTGGGGCTTCATCCAGGAGCCTGGCTTTATTTAGAAGTTTTTGTGAACCGGCGGGACGTGGAGGCTCACCTCCCAGAAGGAACCCGGGGAGGGACCTGTTGCCGGAGACTTGGTGACTTACACCCGACACTGGGGTTACAATGGATGGTACGCCCTAAATGTTACCAGGTGCGACCCCTACTCCCCGAGTGTCAGGAACCTGTGAGACCCTCGGAGCCTTCAGCCTCCCACATCCAGGCCTCTGCAAAAGTGCCCACCCCACGCCGTAAATCTCCCCAGCCTCCCTCAGTGGTCTCCTCAGCAGCCCCAGCTATGGAATAAGTATAGCTGGCCCGTACCCGGCGCCTGTTAGGCCCCTGGGATTCGTTCAGTCCGGGACATAGGGGTCCAGACCCGGAGGGAGATGAAAGAGGTGGCCACACAGACCCAGATAGCGGGTCACGACTTGACTGTACAGGCCCCACGACGTCATCAGGTCCTGGTGGTCCTTGGTGTCTCGGATGTTTGGCAAGCATCAGAAGAGTACCAGGTGGTACCTGGAACACCCCTGCCAAAGAATTATAAATAACCCGGACAGGGTCCTGTATGTAAATAGTTAAATATGTAAATAGTTAAATTGTTGATGTACCCGGACGGGTGAATGTTCATAAAAAATTTTTTTAATTTAATAAAAAACACAACACAGTTTTCATTACTTTTATTACAGTCCCATCTTGCGACGCCATCGATCTCCTGTAAAAAATGAAAAAAAAAAACAGCAGTATACCACCTGTCCGACGCAGTCCATAGTAACGAGTGTCCCACAACGATCCAGCTCTGCTACATCAGAATGACAGGCAGAGCCTGTCATCCCGGCGCAGCACAGCTGATTACCTGCTTCCCTAGCGGTGACGTCATCGGACTGATTGCTTTACGGCCGGGATTACCCAGCAGTCACTGCAGTTATCGCGAGAAACTGCATGTGACCGCCGGGGAGAAGAGGATGGCGGCCATGAAGCAGTCCAGGCCGTGACCGCCGGGAGATCTTCTGCCAGGTAAGTGCCGCTGACTCCTGACAGACCCGACCGACGGACACTGACAGTGACAGACCCGACCGACGGACACTGACAATGACAGTGACAATCCCGATTCCGGTATTCGATATGACGAAAATATCGGTATTCGGAATCGAAATGCCGATACAGCTAATATCGGCCGATATCCGATATTTGCAGTATCGTATCGCTCAACACTACAGGTGACATTTAATGGAGAAATTTTTTTATCACTGATCATGTTATCTGTCATGGGAATTTCTTGTGTAAATACTGTTGAAAAAAAAGTCATTTAGCATATTGGCTTTTTCCTCATCCACCATTTCACCCAGACTATTTTTAAGGGGACCAACACTATCATTTTTTAGTTTCTTGCTATTTATGTAGTTAAAGAATATTTTGGGATTATTTTTACTTTCTCTGGCAATGAGTCTCTCTGTCTCAATCTTTGCTGTCTTGATTTGCTTTTTGTGGTTTGCATTAAGATGCCTCTTTATACAGGTGGTGCTCAGGTTAAGAACATTTATGCCTCACTTCAGACTCCCCCAGAGCCCCTCGTGCAGGGAGGAACATAACCGGGGAGAAGCAGACCATAACGCATAGCTGTGTAGTTTTTTAGCTAAGGTGATCCTGCATTGTAGGGCGGAACACATGATGTGTGCTTGTTTCATTTTTTGGAGGAGGGGAGTTTATCAGGGGGTGCAATTCCTTTTCCTATCCCTTTGTTCCCTCTTTTCTTTACCTGGAGGACATCAGGAAACATTTCTCCCCCCCCGTTCGCCCTGTTACAATAATTTCTACAGTTGTTTATTTCAGCGTTACTTGTATGGTGATGCCAATCAGAAACTTGGGGTGGAGATGTAACAAGGGCGACCGGGGTGGTAGTCGTGACTGAGCTCACCCACAAAACACAGTCCGAAGACACCCTGGCCCCTTGCACACGAAACACAGGACTGACCGCTCTTCCCCACAGGTTACCTTCTCTTCCTCTGGTCATAGTAGTCCAGACAACTGAAGTCCAAGAACGCAGCTGTAGTCCAACAGGGAATAACTTTTAATAAACGGTGATGAAAAAAAGGGGAAGCACGGTGGCTCAGTGGATAGCACTACAGACTTGCAGCGCTGGAGTCCTGGGTTCGAATCCCACCTAGGACAACATCTGCAAGGAGTTTGTATGTTCTCCCCGTGTTTGTGTGGGTGTCCTCTGGGTTCTCCTGTTTCCTCCCACACTCCAAAAAAAAACAAACATACTGATAGGGAATCTAGATTGTGAGCCCCATCAGGGACAGCGACGATAATGTGTGCAAACCACCACCACCAACATGGTAACATCCCCTATTTGATGCTCTCCTCGGCTGTGAGAGAGTGGCCAGCCGATTATTATACTGCCTGTTTTCAGAGTACTCCCCAAAAAATCAATAAAAAACCAGGAAAACAGCCAACATCGTTTTTATCTTCTCTTCCAATGCCTCTTCCACCTACACTGTCAACTGCACCTCCTCCTCAACCTACTGCTCCACTTGGACCTCCGCTTACTGGTTCAAGATTTTATATCTACAGGGTGGTCCAAAAGTAGGTGGACAGTATGTGTAATAGGGTTATGAAGGGGGGATTTATCAAACATGGTGTAAAGTGAAACTGACTCAGTTGCCCTTCGCAACCAATCAGATTCCACTTTTCATTCTTCACAGACTCTTTGGAAAATGAAAGGTGGAATCTGATTGGTTGCTAAGTGCAACTGAGTCAGTTTCACAGATCAAGTTTTCACAGATAAATATCCCCCAAAATGGCAAATAATTTACATACAGATCAAAGAAAATGGATTTTAAAATAGTATTGGAAATCTCAAAATGCTGAAACAGTTAGAGCAAATTGGGTTGAAACATTTGATACTCAAGCCCCAAAGAGACAAACTATTTACCGCATTTGTGCCAAATTCGATGCCACTGGCTCAATCCTTAACCCTTAACGACCAAGCCATTTTGTAGGTTAAAGACCAGGCCAATTTTTACAATTCTGACCACTGTCACTTTATGTGCTTATAACTCTGGAACGCTTCAACGGATCTTGGCGATTCTGAGAATGTTTTCTCGTAACATATTGTACTTTATGATAGTGGTAAAATTTCTTCAAATAACTTGAGTTTATTTATGAAAAAAATGGAAATATGGCAAAAATTTTGAAAATTTTGCAATTTTCAAACTTTTAATTTTTATGCCATTAAATCAGAGAGATATGTCACAAAAAATAGTTAATAAATAACATTTCCCACATGTCTACTTTACATCAGCACAATTTTGGAACCAAAATTTTTTTTTGTTAGGATGTTATAAGTGTTAAAAGTTGACCAGCAATTTCTCATTTTTCCAACAAAATTTACAAAACCATTTTTGTTAGGGACCACCTCACATTTGAAGTGAATTTTAGGGGTCAATATGACAGAAAATACCCAAAAGTGACACCATTCTAAAAACTGCACCCCTCAAGGTGTTCAAAGCCACATTCAAGAAGTTTATTAACCCTTTAGGTACTTCACAAGAATTGAAGCAATGTGGAAGGAAAAAATTAACATTTAATTTTTTTTCCCTAAATTTTTGTTTTGACACAATTTTTTTAAATTTTATCAAGGGTATCAGTAGAAAATGAACCACAATATTTGTTGTACAATTTCTCCTGAGTACACCGATACCTCATGTGTTGGGGTAAACCACTATTTGGGCGCATGGCAGAGCTCGGAAGGGAAGCAGCGCCATTTGACTTTTTTGGCTGGAATTGAGATTGGACGCCATGTCGCATTTGGAGAGTCCCTGTGTGCCTAAACAGTGGAAACCCCCCACAAGTGACCCCATTTTGAAAACTGGACCCCCCAAGGAACTTATCTGAATGTGTTGTGAGAGCTTTGAACCCCCAAGGGCTTCACAGAAGGTTATAACGTAGAGCCGTAAAATTAAAAAATCATATTTTTTCCACAAAAATGATCTTTTCATCCCAATTTTTATTTTCCAAAGGATAGAAGGACACCAATAGTTATTGTGCAATTTGTCCTGAGTACGCTGATACCCCATATGTGAGGGTAAACCACTATTTGGGCGCATGGCAGAGCTCGGAAGGGAAGCAGCGCCATTTGACTTTTTTGGCTGGAATTAAGATTGGACGCCATGTCGCATTTAGAGAGTCCCTGTATGCCTAAACAATGGAAACCCCCCACAAGTGACCCCATTTGGAAACTAGACCCCCCAAGGAACTTATCTAGATGTGTGGTGAGAGCTTTGAACCCCCAAGGGCTTCACAGAAGGTTATAACGTAGAGCCGTAAAATTAAAAAATCATATATTTTCCACAAAAATGATCTTTCCAGCCTAATTTTTATTTTCCAAAGGGTAACAGGACCCCAAAAGTTATTGTGCAATTTGTCCTGAGTACGCTGATACCCCATATGTGGGGGTAAACCACTATTTTGACGCATGGCAGAGCTCGGAAGGGAAGGAGCGCCTTTTTCAACTGCAGACTTTGATGGAATGGTCTGCGGGTGTCATGTCACGTTTGGAGAGCCCCTGATGTGCCTAAACAGTAGAAACACCCCACAAGTGACTCCATTTTGGAAACTAGACCCCCCAAGGAACTTATCTAGATGTGTGGTGAGCACTTTGAACCCCCAAGGGCTTCACAGAAATTTATAACGTAGAGCCGTGAAAATAAAAAAAATCATATTTTTTTCCACAAAAATAATCTTTTTGCCCCAAATTTTTATTTTTATAAGGGTAACAGGAGAAATAGGACCCCAAAAGCTATTGTGCAATTTGTCCTGAGTACGCTGATACCCCATATGTGGGGGGAACCACTATTTTGACGCATGGCAGAGCTCGGAAGGGAAGGAGCACGGTTTTTAAATGCAGACTTTGATGGAATGGTCTGCGGGTGTCATGTCGCGCCTGGAGAGCCCCTGATGTGCCTAAACAGTAGAAACCCCCCACATATGACCCCATTTTGCAAACTAAACCCCCCAAGGAACTTATCTAGATGTGTGGTCAGCACTTTGAACCCCCAAGGGCTTCACAGAAGTTTATAACGTAGAGCCGTGAAAATAAAAAAATCTTTTTTTTTCCACAAAAATGACTTTTTGCCCCCAAATTTTTATTTTTATAAGGGTAACAGGAGAAATAGGACCCCAAAATTTGAAATGCATTTTGTCCTGAGTACGCTGATACCCCATATGTGGGGGGGAACCACTGTGATCGCCTTACTGCGATCTTTGGGAGGCAGAATGAACAAATCCACAAAAGGTGAAGAATTGGTTTTCTTTTTTACGCCGTTCCTCGTGCGGTATTAGTGATTAGGCGAATTTATTCCTCGGGTCGGTGCGATTACAGCGATACCAGATTTACACCCTTTTTTCATGTTTAGCTTCTGTCACACTCTAAAAGACGCTTTTTTTGGAATAATTTTTTGTAAGAAATGTTTGCATCGCCGTATTTTGAGAGCTATAATTTTTCGATATTTCGGCCGACAGAGTTATCTGTGGGCTTATTTTTTGCGGGACGAGTTGACGTTTTTATTGGTACCATATTCGGGCACATAACTTTTGTTGATCGCTTCCTATTCCGATTTTTGTGGAAGCAGAATGAACAAAAACCAGCAATTCAGGAATTGTTTTTTTTTTTTTTCCCTCCGTTCCGCGTGTGGTAAAATTGATAAAGCAGCTTTACTCTTTGGGTCACTACGATTACAGCGATACCTCATTTATATATTTTTTTATGTTTTGGCGTTTTTTACACAATAAAAAGTTTTATAGAAAAAATAATTATTTTTGCATCATTTTATTCCGTGAGCTATACATTTTTTATTTTTTCGCTGATGATGCTGTATAGCGGCTTGTTTTTTGCGGGACAAGATGACGTTTTCTGCGGTACCATGGATATTTATATCCCACTTTTTGATCGCGTGTTATTGCACTTTTTCCAAGCGGTATGATGATACCTCTTGGAAAAAGTATAATTTACTACTTTTTTGTGTTTTTTTTTACGGCTTTCACTGAAGGGGTTAACTAGGGATACGCTTTTATTGATAGGATTTTTACGGACGCGGCGATACCAAATATTGTGTTTTTTTGTTTTTTTATTACATAAAAATGTGTATTTTTTAGGTATTTTTTTTAAATTATTTTTTAATATTATTTTTTAGAATTTTTTAAAAAAATGCTTTTTTTTCTTGTCCCTTTATGGGACTTTCACTTTTTTACTTTTTATTGCAGTTACAATGCATTGCAATGCTCCAGCATTGCAACTATAGTGAAAGCTGCTGTGACCATGATCACAGCAGCTTTCCGTAGCTACATGACCCGGAGGTTGTCATGACAACCCCCGGGTCATCAAGGCAGAGATCGGGCCCTGCAAATACATCTCCTGACCCTCTGCCTCCCCTCCTGAGCGCTGCGATCGCGCTCGATCGCAGCAGTCAGGGGGTTAACAGCCAGGGGCGGTGGGGGCGCCGCTCCTGGCTGTCAGTGCAGGAAGCCTGGCCACTGCAGCGCCGGCTCCTGCACTGATCGCGCTGGAGATGCTGAAATTTCAGCATCTCCTGCGCGATCGCTGCTGTGTTTGGTCAGTCAGATTGACTGACCAATCACAGCGCTGTAGGTGCGGGGACCGACGGCAAAGGTCCCCGCACCGCTTGCCGTGCCTGTCAGCTGTCTGTGACAGCTGTCGGCACTGATCTACCACTGCGTGTTTACACGCAGTGGTAGATCAAAGGGATGACGTGCGCAGTCCGTCCTGGTGCCGGAACTGACACCTTGCCATGACGGACTGTTCACGTCATTGGACATTAACCCCTTCACCCCCAAGGGTGGTTTGCACGTTAATGACGGGCCAATTTTTACAATTCTGACCACTGTCTCTTTATGAGGTTATAACTCTGGAACGCTTCAACGGATCTTCGCGATTCTGAGATTGTTTTCTCGTGACATATTGTACTTCACGTTAGTGGTAAAATTTCTTCCATACAACTTGCGTTTATTTTTGAAAAAAACGCAAATATGGCAAAAATTTTGAAAATTTTGCAATTTTCAAACTTTGAATTTTTATTCCCTTAAAACAGAGGAATATGTCACACAAAATAGTTAAGAAATAACATTTCCCACATGTCTACTTTACATCAGCACAATTTTGGAACCAAATTTTTTTTTTCTTACGAAATTATAAGGGTTAAAAGTTGACTAGCGATTTCTCATTTTTACAACAAAATTTACAAAGCCATTTTTTTTAGGGACCACCTCATATTTGAAGTCAATTTGAGGAGTCTATATAGCAGAAAATACCCAAAAGTGACACCATTCTAAAAACTGCACCCCTCAAGGTACTCAAAACCACATTCAAGAAGTTTATTAACCCTTCAGGTGCTTCACAGGAGCTGAAGCAACGTGGAAGGAAAAAATGAATATTTAACTTTTTAGCCACAAAAATGATCTATTACAAACTTTTTTTCTATTTTCACAAGGGTAAAAGAAGCAAATGGACAGATAAAGTTGTTGTGCAATTTCTCCTGAGTACGCCAATAGCCAATATGTGGAGGAAAACCACTGTTTGGGCACACGGCAGAGCTCGTAAGGGAAGAAGCGCCGTTTGACTTTTTCAAACTAAAATTGGCTGGAATTGAGATTGGACGCCATGTCGTGTTTGAAGAGCCCCTGATATGCTTAAACAGTGGAAACTCCCCACAAGTGACACCATTTTGGAAACTAGACCCCCTAAGGAACTTATCTAGATCTGTTGTGAGCACATTGAACCCCAAGTGTTTCACAAAAGTTTATAATGCCTGGGTCTGAAAAATAAAAAAAACAATTTTCCACAAAAATGATTTTTTAGTCCCAAATTTTTGATTTTTCCCAAGGAAATTGGACCACAAAAGTTGTTGTCCAATTTGTCCTGAGTACGCTGATACCCATATGTGGGGGGGGGGGGAAATTGTTTGGGCGCACGACAGGGCTTGGAAAGGAAGTAACGTTTTGGAATGCAGACGTTGATGGGGGTCATGTTCCGTTTGCAGTGCCCCAGATATGCCTAAACAGTGGAAACCCCCACAAGTGACCCCATTTTGGAAACTAGACCCCCTATGGAGCTTATCTAGATCTTTGGTGAGCACTTTGAACCCCAAGTGCTTCACACAAGTTTATAATGCCCGAGCATGAAAATAAAAAATCCTATTTTTTTTCCCACAAAAATTATCTTTTAGTCACTAATTTTTTATTTTCCCAAGAGTAACAGGAGAAATTGGACCACAAAAGTTGATGTCCAATTTGTCCTGAGTATGCTGATACCCCATATGTGGGGGGGAACCACTGTTTGGGCGCACAGCAGAGCTCGGAATGGAAGGAGCACCATTTGACTTTTTCCAAACAAAATTGGCTGGAATTGAGATTGGACGCCATGTTGCATTTGGAGAGCCCCTGATGTGCCTAAACAGTGGAAACCCCCCACAAGTGACCCCATTTTGGAAAATAGACCCCACAAGGAACTTATCTAGATGTGTGGTGAGCACTTTGAACCCGAAGTGCTTCACAGAAGTTTATAACGTACAGCCGTAAAAATAAAAAATCCTTTTTTTTTTTATTAACAAAAATGATTTTTTCGCCCCCAATATTTTATTTTCACAAGGGTAACAGGAGAAATTGGACCCCAAAAGTTGTTGTCCAATTTGTCCTGAGTACGCTGATACCCAATATGTGGGAGAAAACTACTGTATGGGAACACGTCGGGGCTCGGAAGGGAAGTAGTGACGTTTTGGATTGCAGACTTTGATGGAATGGTCTGGGGGCGTCATGTCGCATTTGGAGAGCCCCTGATGGGCCTAAACAGTGGAAACCCCCCACAAGTGACCCCATTTTGGAAAATAGACCCCACAAGGAACTTATCTAGATGTGTGGTGAGCGCTATGAAGCCCCAAGTGCTTCACAGAAGTTTTTAACGTACAGTCGTAAAAACAAAAAAATCATTTTTTTTTTTAAAAAAAATATTTTTACCCCCAGTTTTTTATTTTCCCAAGGGTAACAGAAGAAATAGGACAAATTACACAATAACTCTTGGGGTCCAGAGTACACTGATACCCCATATGTGGGGGTAAACTACTGTTTGGGCGCATGGCAGAGCTCAGAAGTGAAGGAGCACCGTTTGACTTTTTCAATGCAGAATTGGCTGGAATTGAGATCAGACGCCATGTCACATTTGGAGAGCCCCTGATGTGCCTAAACAGCGGAAACCCCCAATTCTAACTCCAACACTAACCCCAACACACCCCTAACCCTAGTCCCAACCCTAACCACAAACCTAACCCTAACACACCCATAACCCTAATCCCAACCCTAACCCTAACTTTAGCGCCAACCCTAACCCTAACTTTAGCCGCAACCCTAATGGGAAAATGGAAATAAATACATTTTTTTTATTTTATTATTTTTCCCTAACTAAGGGGGTGATAAAGGGGGGTTTGATTTACTATTTATAGCGGGTTTTTTTGATTGGCAGCTATCACGCTAAAATATGCTTTTTATTGCAAAAAATAGTTTTTGCATCATCACATTTTGAGAGCTATAATTTTTGCATATTTTGTCCCACAGAGTCATGTGAGGTCTTATTTTTTGCGGGACGAGGTGACGTTTTTATTGGTACCATTTTTGCGCACGTGACATTTTTTGATCGCTTTTTATTTCGATTTTTGGGAGGTTAGAATGAACAAAAATCAGCAATTCATGAATTTCTTTTGGGGAGGCGTTTATACCGTTCCGCGTGTGGTAAAATTGATAAAGCAGTTTTATTCTTCGGGTCAGAACGATTACGGTGATACCTCATTTATATCATTTTTTTATGTTTTGGCGCTTTTATAGAGTAAAACCAATTTTATATAAAAAATTATTATTTTTGCATCGCTTTATTCTGCGAGCTATAACTTTTTTATTTTTTCGTTGATGATGCTGTATGGCGGCTCGTTTTTTGCGGGACAAGATGACGTTTTCAGCGGTACCATGTTTATTTATATCCGTCTTTTTGATCGCGTGTTATTCCACTTTTTGTTCGGCAGTATGATGATAAAGCATTGATTTTTTGCTTTGTTTTTTTTTTAATTTTTTTTAAGAGGTTCACTAAAGGGGTTAACTAGTGGGACAGTTTTATAGGGGGGGTCGTTACGGACGCGGCAATACCAAATATGTGTACTTTTATTGTTTTTGTTTTTTTATTTACAGGAAAAAATGAATTTATTGGGGAATATTTTTTTATGATTTTTTTAAACAATTTTTATTTTTTTAACTTTTTTACTTTGTCCCAGGGTGGGACATCACTGTATTTTAGCAGATCGCTGGTGTGACAGTGTGCATAGCACTCTGTCACACCAGCGATCGCTCTGGCATCGCTGCAGGCTTCTCAGTGCCTGCTCTCAGCAGGCACTGAGGAAGCCGCCTCCCTGCAGGACCCCGGCGCCATCTTGGATCCAGGGACCTGGAGGGAGGACGGACCCTCGGAACAGCGCGACACATCGCGCTGCTCTGAGGGTCTCAGGGGAGCGCGCAGGGAGCGCCCACCCTGCGCGATCCTCCCCTGTGCCCCCGGTACAGCGCGATCATGTTTGATCGCGGTGTGCCAGGGGTTAATGTGCTGGGAGCGGTCCGTGACCGCTCCTGACACATAGTGCCGGGTGTCAGCTGTGACAATCAGCTGACACCCGGCCGCGAACGGCTGCGCTCCCCAGGGAGCGCGTCCGATCGCTGGGACGTACTATCCCGTCCATGGTCATACGGGCCCAGGTACCATGGACGGGATAGTACGTCGGATGGCAGTAAGGGGTTAATGCTCCAAAAACTGGTCGACCCAAAACAGCCTGTACAGAAAATAATAAACACCTTGTTGCTGAAACATTTGTTCAGAGTCCAAAAAAGTCCACCAGAAGAGTCTCTTTAGAATTGGGAATTTCACGAGCTTCCATCATGCGAATCCTGAAATCTATTGGGTGGAAAGCTTATTGTCCATGTCTAATTTATGGTTTATTGGAGGATGATCCAGACAGGCGGCTGCAATTTAGGCCTCTTTCACACATCCGTTTTTTGCTGCCAGGCGCGATCCGGCACTTTTAAAAAAAACGGATCTGGTTTTTTAACCCCTCTCTGACATTAGACGTACTATCCCGTCCATAAAACCCGTGCCATTCTGACCATGGACGGGATAGTACGTCATAGGCGATTAGCTGCGCTCCCGGAGGGAGCGCAGCTAATCGCCGCCGGGTGTCAGCTGATTATCACAGCTGACACCCGTGACTGTGTGTCAGGAGCGGTCACGGACCGCTCCCGGCACATTAACCCCTTGCACACCGCGATCAAACATGATCGCGGCGTGCTGGGGGCACAGGGGAGGATCGCGCAGGGTGGGGGCTCCCTGCGCGCCCCCCTGAGACCCTCAGAGCAGCGCGATGTGATCGCGCTGCTCTGAGGGCTTCCTCCCTCCCAGGACCCGGATCCAAGATGGCGCTGGGGTCCTGGAGGGAGGCGGCTTCCTCAGTGCCTGCCGAGAGCAGGCATGAGGAAGCGTCCTGCACTGCCTGTCACATCGCTGGTGTGACAGAGTGCTGTGCACACTGTCACACCAGCGATCTGATGAAATACAGTGATGTCCCACCCTGGGACAAAGTAAAAAAAAGTAAAAATAAACGTGTAAAAAAAAATCCAAAAAAAAAAAAAAAATATTCCCCAATAAATTCATTACTTATTGTAAATAAAAAAAATAAAACAATAAAAGTACACATATATGGTATCGCCGCGTCCGTAACGACCCCCCCTATAAAACTGTCCCACTAGTTAACCCCTTTTGTGAACCCCTTAAAAAATAAAAAATAAAAACAAAGCAAAAAATCAGTGCTTTATCATCATACCGCTGAACAAAAAGTGGAATAACACGCGATCAAAAAGACGGATATAAATAAACATGGTACCGCTGAAAACGTCATCTTGTCCCGCAAAAAACGAGCCGTCACACAGCATCATCAGCAAAAAAATAAAAAGTTATAGCTCGCAGAATAAAGCGATGCAAAAATAATTATTTTTTATATAAAATTGTTTTTATTCTATAAAAGCGCCAAAACATAAAAAAATTATATAAATGAGGTATCGCCATAATCGTACTGACCCGAAGAATAAAACTGCTTTATCGATTTTACCACACGCGGAACAATAAAAACGCCTCACCCAAAAGAAATTCATGAATTGCTGATTTTTGTTCATTCTAACCTCCCAAAAATCGAAATAAAAAGCGATCAAAAAATGTCACGTGCTCAAAAATGGTACCAATAAAAGCGTCACCTCGTCCCGCAAAAATTAAGACCTCACATGACTCTGTGGGCCAAAATATGCAAAAATTATAGCTCTCAAAATGTGGCGATGCAAAAAACTACTTTTTGCAATAAAAAGCGTCTTTTAGCGTGACAGCTGCCAATCATAAAAACCGCTATAAATAGTAAATCAAACCCCCCTTTATCACCCCCTTAGTTAGGGAAAAATAATAAATAAAAAAAATTTATTTATTTCCATTTTCCCATTAGGGTTAGGGTTAGGGTTTCGGCTAAAGTTAGGGTTAGGGTTGGCGCTAAAGTTAGGATTAGGGTTAGAGTTAGGATTAGGGTTGGGATTAGGGTTGGGACTAGAGTTAGGGGTGTGTTGGGGTTAGGGTTGGAGTTAGAATTGGGGGGTTTCCGCTGTTTAGGCACATCAGGGGCTCTCCAAATGTGACATGGCGTCTGATCTCCATTCCAGCCAATTCTGCGTTGAAAAAGTCAAACGGTGTTCCTTCACTTCTGAGCTCTGCCATGCGTCCAAACAGTAGTTTATCCCACATATGGGGTATCAGCGTACTCTGGACCCCAAGAGTTATTGTGAAATTTGTCCTATTTCTTCTGTTACCCTTGGGAAAATAAAAAACTGGGGGCGAAAATATTATTTTTGTAAAAAAAATAAGATTTTTTTGTTTTTACGGCTGTACATTATAAACTTCTGTGAAGCACTTGGGGCTTCATAGCGCTCACCACACATCTAAATAAGTTCCTTGTGGGGTCTATTTTCCAAAATGGGGTCACTTGTTGGGGATTTCCACTGTTTAGGCGCATCAGGGGCTCTCCAAATGCGACATGACGCCCCCAGACCATTCCATCAAAGTCTGCAATCCAAAACGTCACTACTTCCCTTTCCGAGCCCTGACATGCGCCCATACAGTAGTTTTCTCCCACATATTGGGTATCAGCGTACTCAGGACAAATTGGACAACAACTTTTGGGGTCCAATTTCTCCTGTTGCCCTTGTGAAAATAAAATATTGGGGGCGAAAAAATCATTTTTGTAAAAAAAAAAAGGATTTTTTTATTTTACGGCTGTGCGTTATAAACTTCTGTGAAGCACTTCGGGGTTCAAAGTGCTCACCACACATCTAGATAAGTTCCTTGTGGGGTCTATTTTCCAAAATGGGGTCACTTGTGGGGGGTTTCCACTGTTTAGGCGTATCAGGGGCTCTCCAAATGCGACATGACGCCCCCAGACCATTCCATCAAAGTCTGCAATCCAAAACGTCACTACTTCCCTTCCGAGCCCTGACGTGCACCCATACAGTAGTTTTCTCCTACATATTGGGTATCAGCGTACTCAGGACAAATTGGACAACAACTTTTGGGTTCCAATTTCTTCTGTTACCCTTGTGAAAATAAAATATTGGGGGCGAAAAAATCATTTTTGTAAAAAAAAAAAAGGATTTTTTATTTTAAGGCTGTACGTTATAAACTTTAGTGAAACACCTGGGGGTTCAAAGTTCTCACCACACATCTAGATAAGTTCCTTGAGGGGTCTAGTTTCCAAAATGGTGTCATTTGTGGGGGGTTTCCACTGTTTAGGCAGATCAGGAGCTCTCCAAACACGACATGGCGTCCAGCCAATTCTGCGTTGAAAAAGTGAGACGGCGCTCCTTCCCTTCCAAACTCTGCCATGCACCCAAACAGTGGTATACCCCCACATATGGGGTATCAGTGTACTCAGGACAAATTGCACAATAACTTTTGGAGTCTTGTTACCCTTGGAAAAATAAAAATTCGGGTGAAAAGATCATTTTTGTGGAAAAAATATGATTTTTAAATTTTACGGCTCTACGTTTATAAAATTGTGTGAAGCACTTGAGGGTTCAAATTGCTCACCAAAGATCTAGATAAGTTCCTTAGGGGTCTAGTTTCCCAAATGGGGTCATTTGTGGGGGGTTTCCACTGTTTAGGCACATCAGGGGCTCTCCAAATGCAACATGGCATCCAATCTCAATTCCAGCCAATTTTGGTTGGAAAAAGTCAAATGGTGCTCCTTCCCTTCCGAGCTCTGCCGTGCGCCCAAACAGTGGTTCCCCCCCACATATGGGGCATCAGCGTACTCAGGACAAATTGGACAACAACTTATGTGGTCCAATTTCTCCTGATACCCTTGGGAAAATAAAAAATTAGTGACTAAAAGATAATTTTTGTGGGAAAAAAATAGGATTTTTTATTTTCATGCCCGGGCATTATAAACTTGTGTGAAGCACTTGGGGGTTCAAAGTGCTCACCAAAGATCTAGATAAGTTCCTTAAGGGGTCTAGTTTCCAAAATGGGGTCACTGTGGGGGATTTCCACTGTTTAGGCTCATCTGGGGCACTGCAAACGGAACATGACCCCCATCAACGTCTGCATTCCAAAACGTTACTACTTCCTTTCCAAGCCCTGCCGTGCGCCCAAACAGTTTTCCACCCCCACATATGGGGTATCAGCGTACTCAGGACAAATTGGACAACAACTTTTGGGGTCCAATTTCCTTGGGAAAATTCAAAAATTTAGGACTAAAAAATCATTTTTGTGGAATTTTTTTTTTTTTTTCACACCCAGGCATTATAAACTTTTGTGAAACACTTGGGGGTTCAAAGTGCTCACAACAGATCTAGATAAGTACCTTAGGGGGTCTAGTTTCCAAAATGGTGTCACTTGTGGGGGGTTTCCACTGTTTAGGCGCATCAGAGGTTCTCCAAGCGCGACATGGCGTCTGTAACGCTGGTATTGTCTGTACTTTGTTTTGCAGCGTTACTTTGTATGTTTTTTGCATTAACCCTTTTGCTCCTTTCCCCTAACCAGCTGGGATACTGTTGTCTGTTACCTATATGGATGCTGCTCAGTTCCCGGCTCTGCTGCGTACCCGTACTTGCGTGAGTGGCTCCGCTGCTTTGCATGACCGCCCGCATGTGCGGTTCCTGACTTGCTGTGAAAGCCGTCCGTAGCTTGCAAAGTCCTCTGCAGTGGTGCATGACTTACTGCGTGGTTGGCAGCAGCCATTGTTGGGTTCCCTCTGTGTTGTGCTGTCTGGCTCTGCATAGGGGGCGCGGCCCACACCTGTCCTGCTTTTATGTGGATTGGGTGTTTACTAGAATTACTGCTCCAGCCTATCGCTGTGAAGCAGCTCATATATAAAGTTCCTCAGCCCTAGTGGGCGTTGCCAGAGCTTCACATTGAATCCCTGAACCTAGCTGTATGTGGTTGTGTGTTCAGCTCCTGTACTGAAGTTGATCAGCTCTGGAGAGCTGATTCCCTGTTCCTGCTGTGTCTTGTTCCCTGATCCTGGATCAAACCCGGTACCTGAATGTCTGAATTGTGTCTTGTGTTTCCGCCTATGCTGGGGGCTGATTACCCAGATCGCCGTTCCTGGAGGCTGTATATCCAGGCCTGTTCCTGCTGTGTCTAATTACCTGAACCCCTGATCTTAGATCGAATCCTGTACCTGACTTTCTGAACTGTGTCCTCTGTGTTATGTTCCTGAAATCCTGCTGTGTCCAGAACCCTGTGCCAGTGACTGTGAATCCTTGCTATATAACCTGAGTTCATCTTGGAAGGAGGAGTCCGTTGTGTGCTGAGTTTCTGTTACTCTGTGCTCAGCCTCTGTGCAATCCCCGGCCAGGTCCCGTTGAGCCTGGCGGGGCTTGCACCAGACCGCTGGGGTTCCTTTTCAGGTCGCTGCCAGATGTCCGGATCCTATGCCTGATGACCATGGCCTGATGTCCGATGTCCGACGACCACTTCCAGATGTCCGGATCCTATCCTTCTTGCCTGATGTCCGGATCCTGCCGATCATTGCCAGATGTCCGGAGCCTGCTGATCGGTGCCAGATGTCCGGAGTCCGAGGCCTGTGTTCCAGTCCGTGTTCCTGTGATTCAATCCATGTTCCTGTCCGTGTTCCTGACTCCCTGAGACCCAGTCCGTGTTCCTGTCTGTGTTCCTGACTCTCTGAGATCCAATTCGTGTTCCTGTTGTTCCAGTGCAGTCTAACTCTGTTTCAGCCATCAGCTCCTGATTCCAGTTACCTGTCTGTTACCTGTCGGCTTGCCTGTCTGCCATCCGTCTGCAGTTCCTTCCAGAGGTTCGGACGTCATCTGCAGAGATCCCCGGCTCTTGCCTGCTCACCTAGGAGCGATCATCTGCCATCCGACTGCAGCTCCATCCGGAAGTTCGGACATCATCTGCAGAGATCCCCGGCTCTTGCCTGCTCACCTGGGAGCGATCATCTGCCATCCGACTGCAGCCTACCTGGAGGCTCCACCATATCAGGTCGTATATACCTGCCTGTCTAGAGACTGCCTGGTCACTTACTGTGACAACCTGCCTGTCCCAGAGACTGCCCTGGTCACTTTCCGTGACAACCTGCCTGTCCCAGAGACTGCCCTGGTCACTTTCCGTGACAACCTGCCTGTCCCAGAGACTGCCTGGTCACTTGCCGTGACAACCTGCCTGCCTGGTCACTTGCCGTGACAACCTGCCTGCCCTGGTCACTTGCCGTGACAACCTGCCTGCCTGGTCACTTGCCGTGACAACCTGCCTGCCCTGGTCACTTGCCGTGACAACCCGCCTGTCCCAGAGATTGCCCTGGTCACTAGCCGTGACAACCCGCCTGTCCCAGAGACTGCCTGGTCACTAGCCGTGACAACCTGCCTGTCCCAGAGACTGCCTGGTCACTTGCTGTGACAACCTGCCTGTCCCAGAGACTGCCTTGGTCACTTGCCGTGACAACCTGCCTGTTCTGCCGGTTCCTCCTTGGTCTACCCTGTGATGACGTCTGTCCTGGGTCGGTGTCTGATGTTCTCCTGCTGAGCCTGTGCTACGCCTGAGGCCTGAGAGAGAGGCCGTCCTAGTATGCCCGTGCCAGATGACCCTGGACTTCATCAACCCGTGATGACCCCGCCATCGTCTGACGTTCGTCCTGGGCCGGTGTCTGATGTTCTCCTGCTGAGCCTGTGCTACGCCCGAGGCCTGAGAGTGAGGCCATACTAGTATGCCCGTGCCAGATGATCCTGGACTTCATCAACCCGTGATGACCCCGCCATCGTCTGAAGTCTGTCTGAGGTCGGTGTCTGATGTTCTCCTGCTGAGCCTGTGCTACGCCTAAGGCCTGAGAGAGAGGCCGTCCAAGTATGCCCGTGCCAGATAACCCTGGACTGCATCTACCCGTGATGTCCTCCAGCACTCGTCTGTGAGCCTGAGTCGTGTACCCTTCTCTGATGTGCGGAATCGGGAGCCCGGTCTTATGTTCTGTTTTATGTACTGTGTTTCTTTAAGTAAACTTTATGTTTCTTCTTACCTGAAGTTGTGCGGTGTTGTCTAGTCCTGCAGGTCGCCACCTTGCCCACATGCTCAGTTGCCACGGATCCCGGTCGCTGCCCTTCCCTAGTCCGGGCAGGCCCGGGTCTCCCTCCGTGGTCCAGTGGGTCCACATTCTCATCATCTGGGACCCATGCCTCACGTCGTCGTGGACTGGCGGCGTGGGAGCATTGGCTAGCTAGGCAAGCTATGCCATGTCCCGGCGCCCCACAGCCGTGGGAAGCGCTACAGCGTCCAATCTCAACTCCAGCCAATTTTAGTTTGAAAAAGTCAAACGGCGCTCCTTCCCTTACGAGCTCTGCCGTGTGCCCAAACAGTGGTTTTCCCCCACATATGGGGTATTGGCGTACTCAGGAGAAATTGCATAACAACCTTATCTGTCCATTTTCTCCTTTTACCCTTGTGAAAATAAAAAAAAAGTTTGTAAAAGATAATTTTTGTGGCTAAAAAGTTAAATATTCATTTTTTCCTTCCACGTTGCTTTAGTTCCTGTGAAGCACCTGAAGGGTTAATAAACTTCTTGAATGTGGTTTTGAGTACCTTGAGGGGTGCAGTTTTTAGAATGGTGTCACTTTTGGGTATTTTCTGTCATGTAGACCCCTCAAAGTGACTTCAAATGTGAGGTGGTCCCTAAAAAAAATGGCTTTGTAAATTTTGTTGTAAAAATGAGAAATCGCTGGTCAACTTTTAACCCTTATAACTTCCTAACAAAAAAAAATTTTGATTCCAAAATTGTGCTGATGTAAAGTAGACATGTGGGAAATGTTATTTCTTAACTATTTTGTGTTACATATTTCTCTGTTTTAAGGGAATAAAAATTCAAAGTTTGAAAATTGCTAAATTTTCAAAATTTTCGCCATATTTGCGTATTTTTCAAAAATAAACGCAAGTTATATGGAAGAAATTTTACCACTAACATGAAGTAGAATATGTCACGAGAAAACAATCTCAGAATCGCGAAGATCCGTTGAAGCGTTCCGGAGTTATAACCTCATAAAGAGACAGTGGTCAGAATTGTAAAAATTGTCCCGGTCATTAACGTGCAAACCACCCTTGGGGGTGAAGGGGTTAAACCGCCGGATGCGTGTTTTTTTTTGTCATTGACTATCATTAGCGCCGGATGTCATTGCGTTTAGTCCGTTTTCTGCCGGATTCGTCATAGATTTTAATTCCGGCGGCCGGACAGGATGCATCATGTAACGTTTTTTTTTGTGCCGGAAACGCCTGACAGCGCCTGAAGCCGCGCATCAGGTGTCCGGAAACAATAGAAGTCTATGGTACCGGATCAGTCTTTTGTGCAATCCGGCAAAAGAGTGATCCGGAGTCTGGAAAACTACTACTACTACTACTTTTTCCGGGCAAAAAAAAGGTCAGGACGGATCCAGCTAAAAAACGGATCCGGCACATCAGTTTTTTACAATCTACGCCGGATCCGTCTTTTAAACAATTCGCCAGATTGTGCCTGATTGCAAAAAACGGATGTGTGAAAGAGGCCTTACTGAGATTATGCTTAACGAAATTGAAGAAAATCCAGTAATTTTAGATAACATTATGTGGAGTGATGAAGCTTCTTTCACATTATCTGGCCATAACAGACATAATTGTATTTACTGGTATAATGAGAACATGCATTTAACATTAGCGCAACAACTAAATGAGCCTGGTGTCAATGTTTGGGGTGATATTTCAAGTTTTGGTGTTTTTGGATCATTTTTTTTGATGGAACAGTCACAGGAGATAAGTATCTCGATATTCCAATGAATCAAGTTGTTCCCCAGTTACAGCAACAGCCTAATTCAAATGACCTTTATGTCCAACAAGATGGGGCCCCTCCACATCATTCAAGAGTAGTCCGCGAGTACCTTGATGAAACATTTCCTAATAAATGGATTGGCTGAAGAGACCCACTTGATTGGCCGGCACGTTCTCCAGACTTGACCCCAATGGATCTTTTCTTTTGGGGAGTACTCAAGGGCAAAGTTTATAGTCGAAAACCAAAAAGTGTCAGTGATTTGAAAAATTACATAAGAGATGCATTTCAAGAAATTAATACCCAAAGAGACTTGTGCAAAAATGTTTGTCGAAGCGTAAGAGGCAGACTTCAAAGCTGTGCAAATTGTGATGAAAACAGTTTGAGCACCTGCGTTGATAAAATTTAAGGGCTTTTGTATTATTGTTCAGAATAAAATTAAATTGTCAATGTTATGCTTGTGTTAGTAAATATAATTTTATATATAAATCAAAATAAATGTTATTATTTTCTGTCCACCTACTTTTGGACCACCCTGTATATATATAATATATATTTTTTTTTATTCTGATATTTTAAGTCATTTCCCTATCCAAATTTGTTTACAGGACAATTGTCCTGTTCGTAGCTTCCTTTTGCAGTCCCCTAACTCTTACTATCACCATTTTAAAGCACTGACGTTCGGGTCGCCATTGTCTTCTATTGGGTTAGGGCCCAAGTTCAGGGTCAAGTTCGGATACCGAACTGAACTTTGAATTGCAGTTCGGCAGAATCTGACGACCTGAATATCCATGGGTCCAGGCTTGGACTGGCCCATAGGGGAACGGGAATCCCCTGGTGGGCCCCTGTGCATATCTGGGCCCCCAACCTTACTGTATGGGAAATACTTGTCATAATTCACTTGATTCACTCTATACAGAAAAAAGCAGCGTCTCATTCATTAACCAAACTACCCAATTTATTATTATATAGAGATAGAGGTAAATTTGTGAACCAGGGTAGTGTAATATTTGTATGCAAGTGAAAAGTGGGCCCTCAAAGTCAATGTTACTGGTGGGCCCTTGGCACTCCAGTCCGAAACTGCATGGGTCCGCTCATCCGTAGTCCTAACATTTAGTCTTAAAACCTTATTCACATTGACGTTACTTTGACACATGGCAAGATTTTAATATTAGAGGTTAGTACCTTCCCGATTTGGGTACACCTTGATGCTGGTGGGATGGCTTTTATGCTTTTTTTTTTTAATAAATAACTGTGTTTACCTAGGTACTCTATGTTATTAATATGCACTATTTCTGTCCCTTATTTACTTACAGCAGGGTATATGTTCATTTTATTCCTGTCTTAGGTTTGGTCTTTTATTTTACCAGTTAGTCCTCAGTTTGTTGTGTACTCTATCGCCACCATGTGGTTATTTTCTAGATGTATCCGTATAAAAAAAACAAAACACTGTATAGTGAGAGTCAACTTGCTACATTGTGAATTTGATTAAATAAAACATATCACAATTTATTTATTTTTTATTTAGCCTGTTTACGCTTTTTATAATCATGATGATATTGCTGAATGGAGTCAAATTTTATCTTTAGAAATTACACATTTTAAAGGTGAATTTTCTTACATGACAAACGGGGCTGTTCGATGCCATCAAAATGGGTCTAACAAAGTTTATTTAGGGAAAATCTGCTGCATATGTCACTATGTCGGTCAAAGGGCTTTTGTTTAACCTTTTTTTATTTTTACCTACTTTTTATTTATTTAGATTTTTTTTTTTAAAATAAAAAAATTTCTTTGTCCTAGAATTCAGGAATGGCATGACAAGAACAATGTAATCCTTTAAATCACAGAACATGATTCGGGTCGGTTTCTACCAACTCCAGTATTGCAATCCGTTAATAATGGCGACAGAAAAAAGAAAAAGTCAGATTTCCCATTTAATTTCTATCTCCCCTGATGTGATCGCACATCAGACGAGAGAAATGGAGTTCCCCGATCCCCTCCAGCACATCTGGTGACCCTGCATCCCCCGGTCCCGTCCCTCGGCCACTGGCGTCTTCTTTTGGAAAGAAAATGGCGGGTGCATGCGCCTGCGCCTGCTGAGATCTGCCGGCCGGCACCCGGCCACAATAAGAAATTTCTCCTATCGGTTCATTTTGATCACTGTGATAGACCCTATCTCGTGGGAATTGATCGAGATTGCCATTACCACTTTGTTTTTTAACGCAATGGATTCCTAATAAAGCTTGAAGAGTTTTTATCCAAAGTTTGTATGTGCCGTCCTTGCTTATTCCTATTTTTGACTCATTTCCCAATTTTTTTTTTTAACAGATCCATAGACATGAGTGGCTGAGTGATCATGCACGCTAAGTGGCCCGAGGAAAAATTCGGACATGTGCACAGCCCCATAGAATAACATGGGTACGAGTTCTGTGTGTGAGAATGAGACTTAGCACTCGTCCGATTAAAACAGTTGCGTCCACAAGCCCTTGGGATGAGTTTTATGTGCAGATTTTCTCCATGGAATTGCCATGAACAGAGTCTGTCAGTGCAACATCAGTCACATTATTGTGCGCCAGTCACACGTGCCACGATTCTGGCGCACAGCGTCACACATCTGCCACGATTTTGGAGCACAGTGTCGCACATCTGCCATGATTCTGGTGCACGGTGTCATACATCTGCCTTAATTCTTGAGCACAGAGTCGCACATCTGCCACGATTCCGGCGCACGGTGTCGCACATCTGCCACGATTCCGGCGCACGGTGTCGCACATCTGCCACGATTCCAGCGCACGGTGTCACACATCTGCCATGATTCTGGCATACAATGTCGCATATCTGCCATGATTCTAGCGCACAGTGTCACACATCTGCCATGATTCTCGCATACAGTGTCACACATCAGTCTTGATTCTCGCATACAGTGTCACACATCAGTCATAATTCTGGCATACAATGTCGCATATCTGCCATGATTCTGGCATACAGTGTCACACATCTGCCATGATTCTGGCGCACAGTGTCACACATCTGCCATGATTCTGGCGCACAGTGTCACACATCATCATGATTCTGGTGCACGGTGTCACACATCTGCCATGATTCTGGCGCACGGTGTCACACATCTGCCATGATTCTGGCGCACAGTGTCACACATCTGCCATGATTCTGGCGCACAGTGCACACATCAGTCATGATTCTGGTGCACGGTGTCACACATCGTCATGATTCTGGTGCACGGTGTCACACATCTGCCATGATTCTGGCGCACGATGTCACACATCTGCCATGATTCTGGCATACAATGTCACACATCTGCCATGATTCTGGCGCACAGTGTCACACATCTGCCATGATTCCAGCGCACGGTGTCACACATCTGCCATGATTCTGGCATACAATGTCACACATCTGCCATGATTCTAGCGCACAGTGTCACACATCAGTCATGATTCTGGCGCACGGTGTCACACATCTGCCATGATTCTGGCGCACAGCGTCACACATCTGTCATGATTCTGGCGCACAGTGTCACACATCTGCCATGATTCTCGCACACAATGTCGCACATCTGCCATGATTCTGGCGCACAGTGTCACACATCAGTCATGATTCTGGCGCACAGTGTCACACATCAGTCATGATTCTCGCACACAATGTCGCACATCTGCCATGATTCTGGAGCACGGTGTCACACATCTGCCATGATTCTGGCGCACAGCGTCACACATCTGCCATGATTCTGGCAGTGTCACACATCTGCCATGATTCTGGTGCAGTGTCACACATCTGCCATGATTCTGGCGCAGTGTCACACATCTGCCATGATTCTCGCACACAATGTCACACATCAGTCATGATTCTGGCGCACAGTGTCACACATCAGTCATGATTCTGGCGCACAGTGTCACACATCAGTCATGATTCTCGCATACAATGTCACACATCTGCCATGATTCTGGCGCAGTGTCACACATCTGCCATGATTCTGGCACACAGTGTCACACATCTGCCATGATTCTGGCTCAGTGTCACACATCAGTCATGATTCTCGCATACAGTGTCACACATCTGCCATGATTCTGGCGCAGTGTCACACATCTGCCATGATTCTGGCACACAGTGTCACACATCTGCCATGATTCTGGCTCAGTGTCACACATCAGTCATGATTCTCGCATACAGTGTCACACATCTGCCATGATTCTCGCACACAATGTCGCACATCTGCCATGATTCTGGCGCACAGTGTCACACATCAGTCATGATTCTGGCGCACAGTGTCACACATCAGTCATGATTCTCGCACACAATGTCGCACATCTGCCATGATTCTGGAGCACGGTGTGTGAGACAGTGAAGGAATATGTGTTGAATGGGGTGTACATTTCACCTAGGTATAAGGGAAATGTGTGGCTTTGTAAACCTAGTGGTAGAGAAAGGTCACTACACCTCACATTCAGCCCACACTGGCAGCTCAGGCCTGAAGCCATTCAGCTGTTAATTAGGTGTCACGCTGTCTAATGATATGTATACAATGTCAGTAAACTATTAATACAGGAACAACACTCTATACAACAACTAGTATAGCAACATCAGCATGTAAGTATAGAATAGATTTACCTGACACAATATCTGCTGAACTCAGGGTTAATCTTGAGGACTTGATGAGCTGAAACAGGAAAGAGGTGGACTGGGATCTAACCTGACCCTAAACTGGGGTCCTAACTAATCCCTCATCTTGGAGGTACTGATAATGGTTCAGAGGTCCAAGTCACCAACCTAACCCTGTCTCCTATCAGACCCTGAACCCTGTAATCAGTCCTAAGAAGGATCCTGACTACCACCAAAGGGATATGGGCTGATCTTAGCTAAATACACAGATTAGACATATAAGACAGACAGGATAACACTCGCTTGCATACAAACTCAAACACCAAAGGAACATAAATGGTCTGGGAAATAAACTCTAACCAAGTTGAGCTTAGAACAACTAAGGAGCTCACAACTAAAGTCTATACAGATTCATTCCTATCTGTGGTCTGCATGAAGGTTTCACTGGCAACTCCCCAAGCAGACAGCCAGGAATTTAAAGGAAACCAATCAACAAATAATCAATTGCAGCCGGGAGAAACTGCACCCAGTCCCAGCACCGAGCACAGACAGAATTAACTCCCTAGCTGCCAAACACAAAGAAACAGCAGCTCAGCTGTGAGAAGTCAAAATGTGCAACCGCGACGATCTTCGTGGCAATGCACACATGACAGTACCCCCCCTTCTACGAGGGGCCTCCGGACCCTCAGGGCCAGGCCTGCCCGGGTGAGTTCTGTGGAAGGTCCGAACCAAACGATCTGCGTTAACATCAGACGCAGGGACCCACGTCCTCTCCTCCGGACCATACCCCTTCCAATGCACCAAGTACTGAAGGGACCGGCGATTCAGACGTGAGTCAATGATCTTTGATACTTGAAATTCCAAGTTACCATTGACCAACACAGGAGGAGGAGGTAGAGGTGACGGTATGACTGGTGCCACATACCTTTTAAGTAATGACTTGTGGAACACATTATGAATTTTAAACGGAGGGAGGTCCAGACGAAATGCCACAGGATTAATTATGGAACTGATCCTGTACGGCCGATGAATCTGGGACCCAGTTTCCAGGAGGGCACTTTAAGTTTAATATTCCTGGTAGACAACCATACCAGATCGTTCACATTCAGATCTGGACCAGAAACTCTCCTCCTATCAGCCATACGTTTGTAACGGTTCCCCATCGCACTCAGATTATTCAATACACCTCTCCACACTGAAGCAAGTGACGACGAGAAACGCTCCTCCTCAGGAACCCCAGAAGGGCCCCCCCCATTGAAAGTACAAAACTGGGGATGGAAACCATATGCCCCAAAAAACGGGGACTTACCAGTGGACTCGCTCCGCCTGTTGTTAAGAGCGAACTCTGCCAGAGGCAAGAAAGAAGACCAGTCCTCTTGGTTCTCTGAGACAAAACACCGGAGATATGTCTCTAAGCTCTGATTCAGACGCTCTGTCTGACCATTGGTCTGCGGATGAAAAGCCGAGGAAAATGACAATTGCATCCCCCGACGTAAACAAAATGCCCTCCAAAATTTGGACACAAACTGAGACCCCCTATCTGACACCACATCAGAAGGCAACCCATGAAGTCTAACGATCTCCCTAATGAACACCTGCGCCAGAGTTTTAGCATTAGGGAGTGCAGGAAGAGCAACGAAATGTGCCATCTTACTGAACCTGTCAACAACCACCAGTATGACAGTATTCCCTGACGACGGAGGAAGGTCCGTAATGAAGTCCATAGATAAATGAGTCCATGGACGCTCCAGAAGTTTCAAGGGTAAAAGGGTCCCAGATGGACGGGTATGAGGGGTTTTAGAGCGAGCACACACCCCACATGACGCGACAAAAGTTATAACATCTTTATTAGCATTAGGCCACCAAAACCGGCGAGAAAGGAGATCTAAAGTAGCCTTACTCCCTGGATGTCCTGCTAGAGCAGAATTATGATGTGCCTCAATAACCTTTTGTCTCAACAGATTTGGGACAAACAGTCTCCCTGGAGGTCCTGCAGGGGCGTCCCCCTGAGCCTCTAACACCTCCTCCTCAAGCTCAGAAAATACAGCCGACACTACCACCCCCTCCTGAAGGATAGGACTCGGATCATCCGTTTTCCCGGCCCCTGGGAAACTGCGAGACAAGGCATCAGCCTTTACATTCTTAGACCCCGGGCGATAAGTGACGACAAAATTAAACCTGGTAAAAAACAACGACCATCGAGCTTGTCTGGAATTCAGACGCTTAGCGGATTCCAAATACAACAGGTTCTTGTGATCAGTAATAACGGTAACCGGGTGGACTGCCCCCTCCAAAAAGTGACGCCATTCTTCAAAAGCTAACTTAATGGCCAAAAGTTCCCTATTGCCGATATCATAATTCCTTTCGGCGGACGACAATTTCTTAGAAAAGAAAGCGCACGGATGCCATTTACCAGGGGACAGACCCTGGGACAATATAGCACCCACCCTACGTCAGACGCATCCACCTCCACAATGAACGGCTGAGATGCATCTGGTTGGATGAGAACGGGTGCCGAAGCAAAACATTTCTTCAAAGAGGAAAAGGCTTGGCAAGCTTTGTCCGACCATTTAGAAAAATCCGTCCCTTTTCTTGTCATGTCAGTGAGAGGTTTGACGACAGATGAGAAATTACAAATAAATTTCCGGTAGTAGTTAGCAAACCCCAAAAAACGCTGCAGAGCCTTAAGATCCCCTGGCTGATCCCATTCAAGCACTGCTCTCACCTTTTCAGGGTCCATACGGAAACCGGAGGCTGACACCAAAAAACCCAAAAACTGAAGTTCCTGTACGGCAAATACACACTTCTCCAGTTTGACGTATAGTTTATTGTCTCGCAAGATCTGCAACACCTGTCTCACATGCTCCTGATGAGACACAAGATCTGGCGAGTAAATTAAAATGTCGTCCAAATATACAACCACAAACAGCCCCACAAGGTGACGAAAAATGTCATTAACAAAATGTTGGAATACTGCTGGTGCAGTAGTCAGACCAAAAGGCATGACTAGGTTCTCATAATGTCCCTCCGGCGTGTTAAACGCCGTTTTCCACTCATCCCCCTCTTTTATCCTAATCAGATTATACGCCCCCCTGAGATCCAATTTAGAGAACCATTTGGCGCCAACAATTTGATTGAAGAGATCAGGAATAAGAGGGAGTGGATACGGATCTCGAACAGTAATCCGATTAAGTTCGCGGAAATCCAAGCAAGGGCGTAGGCCTCCATCTTTCTTCTTCACAAAGAAGAACCCCGCGGCTACTGGGGAAGATGAAGGTCTAATATGCCCTTTGGCCAGACTTTCAGAAATATAATCTTTCATAGCCTGCCTCTCAGGACCAGAAAGATTATACAAACTAGCTTTAGGCAACTTAGCATCAGGAAGGAGATTAATAGAGCAGTCATACACGCGATGAGGAGGCAACTCCTGACACCCCTCCTCAGAGAAAACATCCCCAAAATCCTCCAAAAAAGGAGGCAATGTACTAGGCACGACCGCACTGATGACTGTGTTCATGCAGTTGCTTTTGCAAAACTCACCCCATTGGCTTATTTCTCTGGACTGCCAATTAATCACAGGGTTATGTTTAACCAACCAAGGAAGTCCCAACACAATGGGAGTAGGTAGACCCTCCAACACATAACAAGATAATTGTTCCCTATGTATTGCCCCTACCCGAAGGTCAATGTTATGAACCTCATGAACAAAGCTACCTTGGCCGAGAGGCCTGGCGTCAATGGAGAATATAGGGATCGGTTTGACCAATACACTCAGATGCATACCTTGAGCCTGAGCAAACTGAGCGTCAACCAGGTTAGCCCGGAACCACTATGAAGAAGAACAGACAATCTCTCCACTCTCGTACCAACTACCACCTCCACTGGTACAAGGAACTGAGAAGAACTGGCGGATGAAATACTCCCAGGTTGTCGTCCACCACACAACCTGGGATTAACAGTTTTCCGGCGACTTTTGGCTCAACAAGGCACGGGATGGACATTCTCCAAAAAATGCCCCTTTTTCCGGAAAAACATTTTAGTCCTGTGGCGGGGCGGTTATGTGGAAGAGGGGAAGCGCTGCACAGGGCCGGGGCTAGAAGGGGGCCCTTTCCGTGCAGCTCCCCTGTGTTTAGGAGAAAAAAGGGGGGCCCGAGCCGCGGGAAAAGGGATCCGGTGGGCCCCCCCCCAACTTTTTGTTCAGGCTTTTTCTTAACTTTTGTGCATAAAACACGTGTTTTTTTAAATGAGACACTACAGTGTTGAAAATGAGAAGGAACGAAAGAGCATGTTTTTTTAAGCTGGGGCCCCAGTGCATTTGGTCCGTCTGTCACCGGTGTGGCATGGGGGGCGGACAGAGACGGCAGGCAGACCCATGAAGCCAGGTGCTGGACAAGGGTGGAAGCCCCGGGCCCAGGGTGGTCGTGGTCCTCAACAGTGGAGAGGCTTGGTGTCAAAGGTGCGGGAGGGCAGGTGCAGGCGGATTAACGGGCCCACATTCAAAGGGCCCGGCCCAAGGCTGCAGGCGGGGGCCCCCATTCAAACCCGGGGCCCGGTAGCAAGGGGCCCCCATTCCAACAGGGGCCCCGGTCTGGGCCTGTTTGCGCAAGCCTAAGTACCAAAATCCCCCTGGGCCTGGGGCCGGGCCTCGTCACAGTAGCATCCCCCCGGCCCCAGAAAGCTATGGTTTTAAAGGAGAGTGACACCTGCTCTGCTCAGGAATCAAACCCCCCCACATTTCATTTCAAACCCCCCTCTTACATTTGGGGCAAAAAACCCCCCAACCCCACTTTCTTGGACAAAAATAGCAACCCCGCTGTTTTGTGACAAGTTAAAAACCCCAGCTTGTTATGTGACAGTAAAATAGCTTGCTCTGTGACAAATAGATTCGCTCTGACAGTGAAAATAACCCCAGCTTGCTCTGTGACAAGTGCACCTCAGCTTGCTAAAAGTGACAAGGCCAACCCCAAACTTGCTACATGTGAAAATAACCCCAGTTGTACATGGACAAGTAAAACTCAGCTCTTACATTTGAAAGTAAAACCCCAGCTTGCGGAAA
>JARQOD010000001.1:86073836-86104088 GCA_033576555.1 Oophaga sylvatica
GGGCGCGAATGGCTTTTAAAAGGGCAAAAATGGCCCCCAAAAAAAGCAAACGCTTTTTCCCCAAAAAAGTCAATGGAAACAGGGTCACATCCAGTAAGCTTCGGATCCTGTTCGTGACGCCAAGATGACGCGCACCCATGGTATTTCCAGGGTTATGGGGTACTGGGCCCACCGAGCCCATGGAAGTCTATGAGGATGTCACTGGCAGCAGGACTCGGTCCGTAGCCCTGGGCGTCATGCAAAGGGGGGTATTTACAGGGGATATAAAGATAGTTCGTGACGCCACCTGTGGTTTCTGATCAATAAGACCAGCGCTGCAGGGTGAATCTCTGAGGGGAAGTTATTAGGCAGCTAGATGTTAAGTCCCCCAAGGTGGACTGGTACCTCAAAGTCTATGGTGTTGCAAGGTGCAGATAAGAAGTCAGTCACACACAATGCATTTCCCCTTTCCATCCCTTTACTTGTAGATGTTGCAGGTATGCCCCGGGGAAGCTGGTCAGGTTGGAGAATGCACATTCGGGGAATTGCTGAGCAGGTTTAAGGCCTCCTTTCTCCTTAATGTGTATGTGATCCTAACTTGCATAAAGTCAAGTTAACTCTTAATGCAACAGCTACGCCGGTCGACATTGTGGTAGACCCTTCTCTGTCTCTGATAAATCAGATGTTGGCAAGAACGAAGTCCTTACTTTGCAGCGTCCCGCTCAAAGTCCCGGTTCTCCCTGACTCCAGTTAGTATCGGCACTTAGGGCTACCTTCTGCGATTGAAGTCCAGCAAGCCTCCGGTGTATCTTATTACTAGACGTGAAGTTCTGCAACACTTCGGACCCGGTGTCCGGATAACTAAGTGAAGGTGATCTGTCACCTAGGTCATTTTGCCCTTCTTTTACCACTCGCCTGTCGCCCTGCTTTTGCCCTTAACTAAGCACGGTAGCAGTGGTGTAGTGTAAGCTTTTCCCTTTCCCGTGTTCACTGACCTGTTCTCAGTTTGCCTCGTTCTAATAACTGCAGTGGTTCCTTTCCTTCCTTCCTTCCAGACCCTGTCCAGAGCAGCTCACAGGACGATTCGTCAGACTGTATACGCTTTTAGCTCCGAGAGTCACTTCCTCTTTCTTAAGAACACAGACAGCTTATCCTGAGTTTAAATGTTTCACTTGCTTCATTGCAGCTCTGACTAGGCTAGAGTGCTTCTCTTGTCCACTCGTACTAGCCCTCCACTTCGGGAATGGTGAGCCACAGGGGCTCTGCAGATCCTCATTTCTCTCCTCTCCCTCCAAGACTAATCTGCTCTCTCTGTCCTGAGACAGGAAACAAAAACTGGCTACTGCTACGTCACACCAACCTAAATAATCTAAGTTGCCCTCTGGTGGCAGTGTTGGAAAATGTGTGTTGTGAATGAATATCAGGCTTCACAATTACCTTATATGTGCATTTTCCAGGAGACATGTGGAGACATGTGTGCCTTGCCTGTACCTTGAGTTAAACTCAGCACTCCCGGGCTGAAATAGAAAAGAAAAAACATTTTTGTTTTGCATATAACATCAACAGTTTAAACTCATCCCTTGCGGGAGGTAAGGACTCTTTAACGTTACATTTTGTACAATGGACATTAGAAAAATATCAAAAATACTTTTCAATAAATATATACAGTATAAGACAAGATTCTTGTGGAGGACCCGCGCCAAAAACCTCCCACGTGGGTCCTGGGTGGGCTGCAGGACTTTATTGCTGCAGACCTCACTCTAGGCCACACCATACGGGTTTTTCTTCAGAGGTAGTAAGGCTTTATGTAAAACCAAGATGGGGCACCGAAGTGCGAACTATTTACAATGAAAGTTTTTGGGCTGGCACAGTCCTCAGCCACGCAGTCCTTTGCATGTGAACACATTTCAAGTAAAATCACATTTCAATAACTCACTTTACCCAACTGGGGTATTCTACTTTAAATATGCAGAGTAGATAAACATCATCAGACATATTATCAAACATTTCTCAATAAAGTGCAAATTCTTCATAAAACTCCTTCAAACTTTATACAGTGGCAGTAAACCCTGTCTGGGTCCTACTGGCTTTCTTCTTTCTTGCAAACTTCAATAACGTTCTTCCACTCCTGGGGCTGGAACGACGCGGTGTTCTCTTGAGCGCATGACAAACAAATCATGGCCTGCTATCAGCGTTTGAGTGGCCACAGTTCTTGTGCGATCCACTAGGGGCTCAACAGGTGCTTCATGCAGATATAACTCTTCCA
This sequence comes from Oophaga sylvatica, assembly GCA_033576555.1. NCBI lineage: Eukaryota > Metazoa > Chordata > Amphibia > Anura > Dendrobatidae > Oophaga > Oophaga sylvatica. Next base: position 86,076,082 of record JARQOD010000001.1, read on the forward strand.
TTGAAGATGCAGGCTTAGATTGCGATCCAACTGTGGTCGCACCATCCGGTTGCGTTGCTGTAGTAGCCGCAGTATACAATGCAGAGTAGGTCGTAGTATACGATGCAGAATAGGTCGCAGTATACGATGCCGGTTGTATTTCAGAGTGGGTCACTGATTGCGATGCAGAGTGAGATGTGGGTACAGAGGAGAACGCAGGTTGCGATCCAGGTGCACGGCTGGGTGCTGACGCCAAAGATGACGCTGCTGGGGCTTGCGACACTGCAGCTCGATTTACTTCATCAGCTTCTGGGACGGGGTCGCTGACACGGGTGACGTTTAAGGCGTACCACCCTTTTAGCCCCCAGTGCCGCGTGTAGCTGACAATGTCCCCGTTTCCAAGATCTCTCCCGGGTGCCCGATGGGTAAGTGAGACTCCACATCTCGGCGGCTAACAAATACCCCTTGATACAAGCCCGGTTCGTGGATGAATCCTCAGCCTTGGCGAATCTTAAAATCACTCACGCACCCCTGGCGCCGCGGTTCCCGAAGCGTACCTTTGTTCTTCCGGACGGTCTCCTTGTCGGCGAGGAACTTTTCATGGTACCACTGACGCTGCTGCTGCGCCTCCCTCTGCTCCTGCTGGCGTTGCCGCTCCTGTTCCTGGCGCTGCCACTCGCTCTCGAACTGGACGTCATATGTCACATCGTCCAGATATTCCATTGCGTCCCAATCGATCTCTGGCATGGACGGCTGGGACCCCTCTGGTGTCCCTACCGGGGATCTACATTCCGCTGCGGCCTCCTGGCCTGGCTGGCACTCCGGTCTGGTCAGGGCCTCCTCAGCCTCCTTCCCTCCGGCCGCTTCATCGGTGGAGTCGGGATCAGCTCTTTCGGGGCCGGCATCCGGTTCCTCATCAGCCGCTTGCAGTGGTGTCACAGGTAATGGTTGCGCTGCTGGAGGGGAGAGCATTGCGTCCCACAGCAGCCGCTGTTTCAGGGCACGCCAGCTTTTCTCCATCTCCTACACTTCTTTGCGGTGGCGGGCCACATCTTCCAGCACCACATCCACCTTCTTCACTCTCTGCATTCTTGGGTCTGCGTCCCTGACTGGGGACGGCTCCGGTACAGGCAGTAGCTTTCCTGGGGAACGGGGCCTGCGCGCCACCGCTCCTCCACACAGCACCTCCTGTCCTTCCGCCATCTGACTCCAGGCCAGACTGTGCTCTCCATCTGGAACAATCTGGTCTCTTCCGTGGAGGCGGGATTTGCGCTTCCTCTTCTTGGCATAGAGAATGAAGAGGAGGCGGATCTCTCTTGCTGTAGGGCAGGCTCTGGTATTATAATAGCATTTGGATAAGGCACCCATCACTTTCGCGCCACAGGGGGGTGCACGCCCACGAATGCACGCCCACCTTCTTCACCAGCGCCTCAGGGCGCGAATATGGCGGTAAAATGGCGGAAAATGGCGCCAAAAATAGCAAACAGTCTTTTTGCACAAAACAGTTCAATAGGCACACAGGACTCACATCCAGTAAGCTTCGGATCCTGTTCGTGACGCCAAAGATGACGCGCACCACATGGTATTTCCAGGGTTATGGGGTACTCGGCACCGAGCCCATGGAAGTCTATGAGGATGTCACTGGCAGCAGGACTCGGTCCGTAGCCCTGGGCGGTCATGCAAAGGGGGGTATTTACAGGGGATTATAAAGATAGTTCGTGACGCCACCTGTGGTTTCTGATCAATAAGACCAGCGCTGCAGGGTGAATCTTCTGAGGGGATGTTATTAGGCAGCTAGATGTTAAGTCCCCACAGGTGGGACTGGTACCTCAAAGTCTATGGTGTTGCAAGGTGCAGATAAGAAGTCAGTCACACACAATGCAGTCTCTTTCCATACCTTTACTTGTAGATGTTGCAGGTATGTCCCGGGAAGCTGGTCAGGTTGGAGAATGCACATTCGGGGAATTGCTGAGCAGGTTTAAGGCCTCCTTTCTCCTTAATGTGTATGTGAGTCCTAACTTGCATAAAGTCAAGTTTAACTCTTAATGCAACAGCTACGCCCGGTCGACATTGTGGTAGAGCCTTCTCTGTCTCTGATAATCAGATGTTGGCAAGAACGAAGTCCTTACTTTTGCAGCGTCCCGCTCAAAGTCCCTGTTCTCCCTGACTCCAGTTACGTATCGGCACTTAGGGCTACCTTCTGCGACTTGAAGTCCAGCAAGGCCTCCGGTGTATCTTATTACTAGACGTGAAGTTCTAGCAACACTTCGGACCCCGGTGTCCGGATAACTAAGTGAAGGTGATCTGTCACCTAGGTCACTTGTCCTTCTTTTACCACTCGCCTGTCGCCCTGCTCTTGCCCTTAACATAAGCACGGTAGCAGTGGTGTAGTCGTAAGCTTTCCTTCCAGTGCTCACTGACCTGTTCTCAGTTGCCTCGTTCTAATAACTGCAGTGGTTCCTTTCCTTCCTTCCTTCCAGACCCTGTCCAGAGCAGCTCACAGGACGATTCGTCAGACTGTATACACGCTGTAGCTCCGAGAGTCACTTTCCTCTTTCTTAGAGAACACAGACAGCTTATCCTGAGGTAACTGTTTCACTTGCTTCAATTGCAGCTCTGACTAGGCTAGAGTGCTTCTCTTGTCCACTCGTACTAGCCTCCACTTCGGTAATGGTGAGCCACAGGAGCTCTGTCAGATCTCAGTCTTCTCTCTCTCCCTCCAAGACTAATCTGCTCTGCTCTGTCCTGAGACAGGAAACAAAACTGGCTACTGCTACGTCACACCAACCTAAATAATCTAAGTTGCCCTCTGGTGGCAGTGTTGGAAAATGTGTGTTGTGAATGAATATCAGCTTCACAATTACCTTATATGTGCATTTTCCAGGAGACATGTGGAGACATGTGTGCCTTGCCTGTACCTTGAGTTAAACTCAGCACTCCCGGGCTGAAATAGAAAAGAAAAAACATTTTTGTTTTGCATATAACATCAACAGTTTTAAACTCATCCCTTGCGGGAGGTAAGGACTCTTTAACGTTACATTTTGTACAATGGACATTAGAAAAATATCAAAAATACTTTTCAATAAATATGTACAGTATAAGACAAGATTCTTGTGGAGGACCCGCGCCAAAAACCTCCACGTGGGTCCTGGGTGGGCTGCAGGACTTTATTGCTGCAGACCTCACTCTAGGCCACACCATACGGGTTTTTCTTCAGAGGTAGTAAGGCTTTATGTAAAACCAAGATGGGGCACCGAAGTGCGAACTATTTACAATGAAAGTTTTTGGGCTGGCACAGTCCTCAGCCACGCAGTCCTTTGCATGTGAACACATTTCAAGTAAAATCACATTTCAATAACTCACTTTACCCACTGGGGTATTCTACTTTAAATATGCAGAGTAGATAAACATCATCAGACATATTATCAAATATTTCTCAATAAAGTGCAAATTCTTCATAAAACTCCTTCAAACTTAAACAGTGGCAGTAAACCCTGTCTGGGTCCTACTGGCTTTCTTCTTTCTTGCAAACTTCAATAACGTCTTCCACTCCTGGGGTGGAACGACGCGGTGTTCTCTTGAGCGCATGACAACAAATCATGGCCTGCTATCAGCGTTTGAGTGGCCACAGTTCTTGTGCGATCCACTAGGGGCTCAACAGGTGCTTCATGCAGATATAACTCTTCCATTGAAGATGCAGGCTTAGATTGCGATCCAACTGTGGTCGCACCATCCGGTTGCGTTGCTGTAGTAGCCGCAGTATACAATGCAGAGTAGGTCGTAGTATACGATGCAGAATAGGTCGCAGTATACGATGCCGGTTGTATTTCAGAGTGGGTCACTGATTGCGATGCAGAGTGAGATGTGGGTACAGAGGAGAACGCAGGTTGCGATCCAGTGCACGGCTGGGTGCTGACGCCAAAGATGACGCTGCTGGGGCTTGCGACACTGCAGCTCGATTTACTTCATCAGCTTCTGGGACGGGGTCGCTGACACGGGTGACGTTTAAGGCGTACCACCCTTTTAGCCCCAGTGCCGCGTGTAGCTGACAATGTCCCCGTTTACAAGATCTCTCCCCGGGTGCCCGATGGGTAAGTGAGACTCCACATCTCGGCGGCTAACAAATACCCCTTGATACAAGCCCGGTTCGTGGATGAATCCCCAGCCTTGGCGAATCTTTTAAAAACACTCACGCACCCCTGGCGCGCGGTTCCCGAAGCGTACCTTTGTTCTTCCGGACGGTCTCCTTGTCGGCGAGGAACTTTTCATGGTACCGCTGACGCTGCTGCTGCGCCTCCCTCTGCTCCTGCTGGCGTTGCCGCTCCTGTTCCTGGCGCTGCCACTCGCTCTCGAATGGACGTCATATGTCACATCGTCCAGATATTCCATTGCGTCCCAATCGATCTCTGGCATGGACGGCTGGGACCCCTCCGGTGTCCCTACCGGGGATCTACATTCCGCTGCGGCCTCCTGGCCTGGCTGGCACTCCGGTCTGGGCAGGGCCTCCTCAGCCTCCTTCCCTCCGGCCGCTTCATCGGTGGAGTCGGGATCAGCTCTTTCGGGGCCGGCATCCGGTTCCTAATCAGCCGCTTGCAGTGGTGTCACAGGTAATGGTTGCGCTGCTGGAGGGGAGAGCATTGCGTCCCACAGCAGCCGCTGTTTCAGGGCACGCCAGCTTTTCTCCATCTCCTACACTTCTTTGCGGTGGCGGGCCACATCTTCCAGCACCGCATCCACCTTCTTCACTCTCTGCATTCTTGGGTCTGCGTCCCTGACTGGGGACGGCTCCGGTACAGGCAGTAGCTTTCCTGGGGAACGGGGCCTGCGCGCCGCCGCTCCTCCACACAGCACCTCCTGTCCTTCCGCCATCTCACTCCAGGCCAGACTGTGCTCTCCATCTCGAACAATCTGGTCTCTTCCGTGGAGGCGGGATTTGCGCTTCCTCTTCTTGGCATAGAGAATGAAGAGGAGGCGGATCTCTCTTGCTGTAGGGCAGGCTCTGGTATTATAATAGCATTTGGATAAGGCACCCATCACTTTCGCGCCACAGGGGGGTGCACGCCCACGAATGCACGCCCACCTTCTTCACCAGCGCCTCAGGGCGCGAATATGGCGGTAAAATGGCGGAAAATGGCGCCAAAAATCACAAAAATAGCAAACAGTCTTTTTGCACAAAACAGTTCAATAGGCACACAGGACTCACATCCAGTAAGCTTCGGATCCTGTTCGTGACGCCAAAGATGACGCGCACCACATGGTATTTCCAGGGTTATGGGGTACTCGGCACCGAGCCCATGGAAGTCTATGAGGATGTCACTGGCAGCAGGACTCGGTCCGTAGCCCTGGGCGGTCATGCAAAGGGGGGTATTTACAGGGGATTATAAAGATAGTTCGTGACGCCACCTGTGGTTTCTGATCAATAAGACCAGCGCTGCAGGGTGAATCTTCTGAGGGGATGTTATTAGGCAGCTAGATGTTAAGTCCCCCACAGGTGGGACTGGTACCTCAAAGTCTATGGTGTTGCAAGGTGCAGATAAGAAGTCAGTCACACACAATGCAGTCTCTTTCCATACCTTTACTTGTAGATGTTGCAGGTATGTCCCGGGAAGCTGGTCAGGTTGGAGAATGCACATTTGGGGAATTGCTGAGCAGGTTTAAGGCCTCCTTTCTCCTTAATGTGTATGTGAGTCCTAACTTGCATAAAGTCAAGTTTAACTCTTAATGCAACAGCTACGCCCGGTCGACATTGTGGTAGAGCCTTCTCTGTCTCTGATAATCAGATGTTGGCAAGAACGAAGTCCTTACTTTTGCAGCGTCCCGCTCAAAGTCCCTGTTCTCCCTGACTCCAGTTACGTATCGGCACTTAGGGCTACCTTCTGCGACTTGAAGTCCAGCAAGGCCTCCGGTGTATCTTATTACTAGACGTGAAGTTCTAGCAACACTTCGGACCCCGGTGTCCGGATAACTAAGTGAAGGTGATCTGTCACCTAGGTCACTTGTCCTTCTTTTACCACTCGCCTGTCGCCCTGCTCTTGCCCTTAACATAAGCACGGTAGCAGTGGTGTAGTCGTAAGCTTTCCTTCCAGTGCTCACTGACCTGTTCTCAGTTGCCTCGTTCTAATAACTGCAGTGGTTCCTTTCCTTCCTTCCTTCCAGACCCTGTCCAGAGCAGCTCACAGGACGATTCGTCAGACTGTATACACGCTGTAGCTCCGAGAGTCACTTTCCTCTTTCTTAGAGAACACAGACAGCTTATCCTGAGGTAACTGTTTCACTTGCTTCATTTGCAGCTCTGACTAGGCTAGAGTGTGTGTTGTGAATGAATATCAGGCTTCACAATTACCTTATCTGTGCATTTTCCAGGAGACATGTGTGCCTTGCGCAGCTGGGCCACACAGAGGCCCATGCCACCGACCTGTCCCTGTCTCCTGTTTAGCCCTGAGCTAAACCCACCAACCCCCTCTTAGCTTTCTCTGCTGTAATGCACTGCTCAACAAAGTAAGGCACTAGATCAGGGAAACAGCAGAAGTACCACTGCGCTCAGCAGATCCTGACTCCAGCTTGGTTGGTTTCCAAAAGGTAGCAATATCACCAACAGTCAGCTGACAACTCAGGTGAGCTTTTAAAGGCTGGTGGGAGTGGTCACAGCCTTCCCCTGACAAGTCAGCAGCAATGCAATTACACCAGCGGCCACTGGGGAAAAGACTGAGATTAACCCCGTGTGGCCTGAAAGGAAAAGGGTTTTAGAATGCAGAGAGAGATGCAGAGAGAAATTTGCCACAGATCCAAATGTGGATCGTGACACAAGGTGACAGTTTTCTGATGGGTCCTATCCTACTGAATATGCCACTTACATATCCTACTGAACATGCCACTCTTATCATTTCAGGTAGGATTACATACCATAGATCACAGGTCACCAACCTGTGGCACGCAGGCCCTTGATGTGTGACTTGCGGCTGTGTGACTTGCGGCTGTCCACAGGTTGAAACGACTTTGTAAGTAACCCAGAAGAGCAGATCTGAATGCACATATAATGGTGAGGAGGAGAAGCAAAAATATGGTAAGCTGCCAGTTAGATAGATGCTTGAAGCTGGTGCAGTAGTGTGGTGGAAGTTCTTGATGCAAAAATACTGGAACCACTGTTTGTAAATATACTACCTAGAAAGATAGGGGGACAAGCCCTTGGTGTGCTTTGTATGGGGAAGCTTTGGCTGTCATTTTACTGAGAATGAGGGAACTTAGTTTTATTAGTTTGTGGAGGTGCGGTGCTGGATGTGGCTTACTCCCATGTCTCAAAGCTGAATGTGGCTCTCAAGATAAGAAAGGCAGGGGATCACAGCTTTAGATAATACAAGAGCCACCATTCACAATAGATGATGGTCAAAACTCATCTCCTCTCCTTCTCTGCACAATGATCTCTGCACAGATCATAGGGCATGCCTAGAAAACTCTTCCATGGAAATGAATAAACAACTTATGATTGCATGTACCTACTGTATGTCCATGTGGCGGTTGTAAAGTATTTTATTAAATAGTATTTTATGGCTGGCTCCATAATCATACACAAAGAATAAAATAAAAAAATCAGAACATAAAACAGACTAGAAAAAATATATATTTGAACTATCTGGAGCTATTGCCTAGATTCTTCGTAATCTCTACTTAACTCTTTAGATGCCATTATCATTGATACATCACCCGGCTATTGAATTGTAATCCAACAAAACCAAATAAATGAGGCAGAGCATAAGTTGATATACGTGAAATCTGTAAGAGTGTTCACACTGTGGCCATTTCACAGACAAAACCGAAGAAAAAAGCAAAATGAGCATATACCCTACAGCAACTAAATAAATAGGGCAGCATGTTGGCTCAGTGGATAGCACTGCAGCCTTTCAGCGCTGGGGTCCTGGGTTCAAATCCCCACCAAGGACAACATTTGCAAGGAGTTTGTATGCTCTCCCCGTGTTTGCGTGGGTTTCCTCCAGTTTCCTCCCACGTTTCAAAGACATACTGATAGGGAATTTAGATTGTGAGCCCCATTGGGGACAGTGCCAATAATGTCTGTAAAGTGCTATGGAATTAATAGCACTATATAATGAGTACAATAAATAAAAAATAGTAACAGTACATGTAAATAACATATGTTACTTAGATAACACTATTTTGACAAAAATAAAACGTAAAAGCCATCCCAACACGACAAGGTGTATCCAATCGGGATGGTCCTAACCTGTCTCTAGTATTAAAATCTCACTTTGTTTCAGCCGACCTCAATGTGAAGGTCAGGGCAGGACAGGAGCCGACTGTTCAGACACCTGGTCATGGGAAGCTATGTAGATAAATGCCTAGCTCAGAGGGTGGCCCTGCCCCTGTTTGTGCCAAGTACTAGAAACTACAGCAAAACTAAGGAACTGAGACGGAGAATAAGTTGGTAGACATGAAATATTTAAGAGCATGTTCACACTGTGGCCATTTCATGGACATAACCTGAGAAAAAAAAAAAAATAAGCAAATACCCTACAGTAAGTAAATAGTAAAAAAAGAAAGTACTGTATATTATTTACATGTGCCATTACTAGTTAATTATTTACTTGCTATAGGGTATATGCTCATTTTGGTTTTTTTTTCTTAGGTCTTGAATTGTAATCCAGTAAAATAATAATGGTTACCCTCTAGTTGTGGCATGACTGGCAGATAGTGGCCAAGTTATGTGATGCAATGACAATATTAACAATTATTATTACAGAATATGATATGACAGACTCTGAGAATCAGCATCTATTGTAATGTAATCTGAGCAATGTCCTACTCTAACCTGAGTAATCTAATATGACCAATCAATGCTCTTCACATTAGTCTTACACGTGGGTGTCATCGGCTTTCAACTGTAGCTGGGAGAGATAATTTTTCAGGCCATTTGAGAGGATGGAGACATCTGATATTTTACATGTAAATTTTCTATATATACACATTGGCTGCAATCGATCGATTGTTTTACCGATGGTCCATCACGGTTTTGGGTTTCTTCAGACGTGACTGATGGTTGGGCAGACAGAATTGTCCTCCATTACTTTTGCCTGCCCTGAGATTTATGGCCTGAAAGTACCAACTTTTAAAAGGAACATGATTGTGTGATACCAACAATCTGATTTGTCTTGTGTCCGAAAGCACGTTACATGTTCAGAGGTTTTATCTAATCAGTAGATCACCACATTGGGATTCCATCTTTCTGCTTCCCATCCTTCCTCCTTAATTTTTAATCTTTTCTTCTTCACACTTTACCTCTTCCTTTCTTTAAGGTAACGTATGGGGTTTTTTTTGTTAGTGATTGTTTGAATTATTTCTTGCTAATAAATATTGGGTCATTGCCATAATTATTGTGTGATTCTTATAGTACTGATACCAGCTGTTTTTGGTTATTGGACAGTAATCAATGATCTGTATTCAGTTCTCAACATATACAGTATATGCACAATATTGCACATTAACTATTTGATGGCTTTTATAAACTTGAGTCAACCACTGTTTTCGGGACCACCAGAGAAAGCCAAGTATAGCGATCCCCCCAGCCTCTGTTCGATGGATGGGGATAATTTGGGAATAATCCTAAAAATGTGACATTTAGAAAGGTAAGTGAATAAGATATTGTCTGAGTTCAGATTGTTTCAGACTATCCCAGCCCTAGGAAGCTTCTATTGTCCTTCATCATTTTCAATATTACTAATTGCAATAAGTGATTGAGAACATTCCAAAACCTGCCCAAAACCCTGCAAAAACAAACTCAGGCATACATTACCAGACTCTAATAAGCTTAAAGGGGTTATCTGTAATTACATTTTCTACGCATTCCTCAGGGTAAATAAAATAAAAATAAGCATTCTTCACTTTAGTGATCCCCCACTAGTCACGTTTCACGTTGCCTTCCGTCCTGACACAGGGACATGTGACCAATGTAGCGAACTGCTGACAGCAGCAAGTCACCGCTGCCACCAGTGATTGGATGCAGCAGAAAAAAGTCCTCATGTCACAGCATTTTTGGCTTTGTAAAGGTTGTCTCTACTCATGGGATGCATTTAGATAGTGCTGGGCAGCACGCCGAATCTAACAGTGTGGGCGTCACTAATAGGCTGCAAGCCAGATACTGTGCATTACCTGAATGTGACCAGCGCCCTATACAAGCCGCTTTTGTGCAATCTAATACTAAGTAGTCACCCCCTCCATGAATTGGTAAGTTGTGAGTGGTTGTCTCATCAGCATTTTGTACCTGTGTTGCCGCCATCTTTACTACATGGATTTGCTGCATCCTGAGGGTATGTGCACACGTTGCAGATTGGGCTCGCGGATTCTGCATTTCTTGGCAGAATCTGCAGGTAAAAATCTGTGCGTTTTTTGTGCGGATTTAATGCAGATTTTCCTGCGTTTTTTGGCCTGCGGTTTTCTTTAATGAAATGGGTGTAGAAATGCTGCGGAATCCGCACAAAGAATTGACATGCTGTGGAAAATAAACCGCTGCAGATTCCATGCGGAAATCCGCAGCATGTGCCAGCAATTTTTTTCTTCATTGCCTAACATTGTACTGTTAAACACTTGCGGATCTGCAGCGATTCCACGTGGAAAATCCGCTGCGGATCCGCAACAAATCCGCAATGTGTGCACACAGCCTGAGGCCTGTTTCACAAGTCCAGATATTTCCAGTACCGGAAGAATCAGTACCAGAGATATCCATGTCCGTGTGTACACATGGCACATCCGTGTGGCATACGTGTGCCGCCCGTTTGCTGCATCAGTACCACAGGGACGGCCGCTGGGGAAGAAGCAGCTGCTGTAAGAAGCTGTCCCCCTGCTTGTGGTGTTGAAGATGCTGTCATTATTCTCTCCTGCTCTGCCGGCAGCAGCGCGAGCAGGGAGAATAAATGAAAAACCAACCGACGTGGGATCCCCTTATTATTTGAACCAACCCGGCAAAACTATACAGGTGCGGGCTGCTATTCTCAGGCTGGAAAGGGGCCATGAATATGGGCCCCCAGCCTAAAAACAGCAGCCCGCAGCTGCCCAGAAAAGGCGCATCTAGCATTCAGGAGGGAGGCAGAGGGACTGATCGTCGTCCCCACAACGTCATCGCAGGGCCAAATCTCTGCCATGATGACCCCTGGGTCATCAAACTACGGAGAGCCTCTGAGACCTTGCTCACAGCATTGTCTCAGAAGCTTTCACCATAGGTATAATGCACTGCAATGCTGGAGCATTGCAATGTATTATGCCTGCAATCAAAATAAAAAAAGTGAACGTCCTACTAAGGGATTAGGTAAAGAAGGAAATTTTTTTAAAAAAAGTAAAAAAAATATAAAAAATTAATAAAAATAATAAAAAAATCCAGTAATAAACACACATTTTTATGTAAAAAAAAATTAAACCAAAAAAGTACACGTTTGGTATCTTCCGTAAAAATCCCATCTATAAAAGCGTCACACTAGTTAACCCCTTCAGTGAACGCCATAAAAAAAACACAAAAAAGTAGCAAATTATACTTTTTCCAAGCGGTATCATCATACCACTTGGAGAAAGTGGAATAAAACGCGATACAAAAAGCTAATGGTAATAAAAGTAGCATCACTGAAAGCACCATCTTGTCCCGCAAAAAACAATCCCTCACATGACTCTGTCGGCCGAATTATGGAAAAATTATAGTTCTCAAAATTCAGCGATGCAAAAACTTCTTACAAAAAAAGTATCTTTTAGTGTGTGACAGCTGCCAAACATAAAAACCCAATATAAAAAACGGCTATAAATAGTAAATCAAACCCCCCTTTATCATATTCTTAGTTAGGGAAAAATAATAAAATAAAAAAATTTATTTATTTCCATTTTCCTGTTAGGGTTAGGGTTGGGACTAGGGTTAGGGATAGGGTTGGGGTTGGGGCTAATGTTAGGGTTAGGGTTGGGGCTAAAGTTAGGGTTAGAGTTGGAATTAGGGTTAGGGCTGGAATTAGGGTTAGGGGTGTGTTAGGGTTAGGTTTGTGGTTAGGGTTATGGTTAGGATTGGGGTGTGTTGGGGTTAGAGTTGGAGTTAGAATTGGGGGGTTTCCATTATTTAGGCACATCAGGGCCTCTCCAAACGCGACATGGCATCCGTTCTCGATTCCATCCAATTTGTCAGCTGCGTCACTGTCATTCCTCCATTCAATGACGTCGCCCCGTTTTAATCAACAACGGACTGGTCATCTGGAAATACTGGCAAATGCCAAATAGGTGGTCTGACAACACTCATAACAATATTGGCATCTCAAAAAGTGGATATTCTTGACAATTGTAGCAGAATAGAGAGCTGTCGGCTCCTTGGTCCACTACCATTACTTCACTTGGGCCGACCATATACTACTCCCAGCCTGTGGCCTTCCAGAAGCCAGAGCAAGGCAGGGGATGCAGGCGGAACAACGCAAGGGATGCATGCAGAGCAAGGCAGGGAATGCAGGAAGAGCAAGGCAGGGGATGCAGGAGGAATAACGCAGGGGATGCATGTGTCTCGACCACGCACCACAATTGTGGGTTTCCAGGGCAATGGGGTACTCAGAGCCGAGCCCGTAGAAGTCTATGGGATTGTCACAGGTAGCGGTGGCTCGGTCTGTGGCCCTGGCGGTCAGGCGTATGTTGGGGGGTTATTTACAGGGGATATATATATACAGTTCGTGACGCCACCTGTAGTCTCTGGTAATTTGTACCAGCGCTGCTGTAGATCTCTGAGGGGATGGTGAGGCAGCTAGAAGTCGGGTCCCCTACAGGTGGGACTCTTCCCTCAGGTCGATGGTTATGATGGGGTAGTGCAGGAATGCAATCAAATAACACAGTCTCACACATCAGCGTCTTTCCATACCTTTACTTCAAGTTGTTCAGGCAGGTCCCAGGGAGGCTGATGGGGTTGATGGAGGATGAGCTTTGAGGCAACGGCTAAGCAAGTTAGGGGCCTCCTTTACTTTCCAATGATGATGAGTACAACCAGCATGAAGCGTAGTTCCCTCTATAAACTCCAGCTTTTCCAAAGCTGTGCTGCCCGGTCAGTTTTGTGGTTGGAGCCTTCTTCTGAGAGAGCTGAGTTCCAATTCCTGTCGTGCACTGACTCAAGGTTCTCACTCTCCTGACCCCAGTTACGTACTGACTCTTCAGGGGCTGCTTTCCGTTACCCAAGGTCCGGTAAGCCTCTGGGTTTCCTACCACCATGCATGAAGCTATGGTGATGCTTCGGTCTCCAGTGACCGGTAACAATGTGCAGGTATTCTATACCTATGGCACTTTTCTGTTCTCTTCCACTATGCCCTTCGATTTGCTCAGACTCTCAACAGATGTCTCAGTCCGTCCTCTAGTGGGGCACAGCTCTGACCAGGCTGAGGTGAACTGGCTCACCTGTACTGGACTCCACTTCTGAACTGCACAAAGACTGCACTTCCTAACTCTTTCGAGTCACTGACTGCACTGAACTCAGACTACTCAGCACTCCCCTCCACACCCCTGCTGGGTGTGTCCGAAGTGTACGTGATATCATGGAGAGCCCTTAACCGTTACCTCTCCATCATCCTCCTGGTATTGTGTACCAGGGCTACACATTCCCCATGGTAAACGACAGCACTCCCGGGCTGTGAAATACAAGAGACATTTTTGTTTATGCATTAAACATCAACATTAAACATTAATTCGTCCCATCCGGGAGGTAAGGATGTCTTGAACGTTGCTAACAACACATTGAATATAGAAAAAATACGAAATATTAAATAAACATGTTCATAAATAAACGACAATATTCTTGTGAAGGACCCGCACCAAACCTTCAACGTGGGTCCTGGGTGGGCTGCAGGACATCCGAATGCAGACCTCACTCAGTGCCTCACCACACGGGTTTTATGTTCAGAGGTAAGTCAAGGCTTCGTGTGAAACATTAAAAGGCACCTTAGTGCAACTATTTACAAGATAAGTTCTGGGCTGGCACAGTCCTCAGCCTCTGAGTCCATTATAAGACACCATAAGGAAAAGACACATATATATATATACTTTTTACAATATTCACATTAATTTGTTATAATTACTGCTGGTATCGAATGGGTATCTTCCCTTTTGTGGTTCGCTCTGATCTACGTGGAGTAGCTTCAGATATATTAAGTTGCGATCTGTCTGCACTGCGTAACGGCAAACTATAGAACTGCCTCAACCTTTCTATGGATCTGGCAAGCGTACTGATGGCTGGGCGGTGTGAGTCAGCTTCACCAGGGGATCCCATAGTATGGGGCGCTGCTTCAGATGATCCTTCTTGAGATTCCGCAGGTTGAGGTGTTGCTGGAATGGGTAACTCCTGAACGGGCTCAACTGGTACCACGGGCATAACTGGAGGTAGAACTTCCTCTGGTGGCTGATAAAACTGCAATACTGGAATTATTACAGCATCTCCCAGTCTGGGCCAATCCGCAGGAAAATCTCCAGATCCGTGTGTATGACCTCTTCCTTCCTTTCTTCTTGATTGATGACAGGGTTCTTTTCACAACGCTTTAAGGGTTCTGGACACAATTTCAAATGGTCTCTGGACACAGTGGTTATTGTTCTTCCTCCGTCCTTACTAATGATACAAACTTTTCTGTTGTCATTTTTAGAATCTTGTACAACGTAGGGTTTCTTGTTCCCACTGGTTATCCAATTTGTGCATTTTCCTTTTTTTTTTTAATACCACTTCTCCAGGCATCAAAGGCTTGGCAGGAGCATTTCTGTTGTAAATATCTTCCTGTTTCTCCCGTGCCTTGTTGAGACTTTCCTCCACACAGATTTGCACTCTTCTGTACTGCTCTTGCCGATTTATGTCCCAGTTTTCAACGGGTCGTCTGCCTCCGGTTCTACTACTCCAAGTTCTAAATCCATTGGTAGTCTTCCGGGCCTTGCTCTCATAAGATAGGCTGGAGTGCAGTTAGTAGAACTTACAGGTATATGGTTATACAAATCAACCAAATCAGGTAGTAAGTCCGGCCATCGATTTCTGTCTTCCAACGGTATGGATCTCAACAAGTCAAGGACAATATGGTTCATTTTTTCACAAAGACCGTTGGTTTGAGGGTGGTATGGCGTTGTTCTAATTTTCTTGCACCCGTACATGTGACAGAATTCCTTGAATAAATCAGCTTCGAAAGCAGATCCTTGATCGGTTAATACTTGCTCGGATACCCATGCGGTCTGCAGAAACTTGCTTGAAAGGTTTTCGCTGCGTCACTGCGGTCTGGTCCTTAACTGGAACAACCACCAGAAATCTGGAGTAATGGTCCACCATGGTCAGGGCATATGAGTATCCAGATCTACTTGGCGACAGTTTGACGTGGTCCAGGGCCACAATCTCCAGGGGGCGAGTCGTCCGGATAGGTTGCAGGGGTGCCTTCTGACTACCGTAGTCCTTCCTTCTGAGACCACAGGGTCCACAGTTCCGACACCACCTCTCAATGGAGCTGCGCATCCCTACCCAGTAGAACCGGCATCTCAACAGGGTCTCCAGCTTTCTCCAGCCAAAGTGTCCTGCTTGATCGTGGTATGCTCCAACACCATTGGGACGTCTGCCTTGGGGACCACGATTTGCCAGACCATCTCATGGGTTCTGGGGTTGACGTATCTCCTGCACAACTTCTCACGGTATAGGAACAACCTGCTTTTCTCGTTCCACAGGAGCTTGGCTGACATAGGTGCATCCTTTTCCAAAGAGGAGCCTTCCTGTCTTAACAACTCCTTGATGCGGCTGACCACTGGATCACTGTCCTGAGTCTCTTTTCCAGTGTGATGGGGTAAAGGATTTAATGTTGCACCATACTGCTTTCTGTTGACTCGATGCTCGTGGACTCCCCCATTTCGATGGAACGCAGGTAGCTCAATTTCTTCCAGGTCGTCCGATTCTTCTTCCGTGTCAGAGTCATGCGGCATTCGGGACAACGCGTCAGCATTAGCATTCTTTCGACCTGCCCGGTACTTGATAGTAAACTGGTAATTGGACAACCGAGCCATCCATCGCTGCTCCATGGCACCCAGCTTGGCAGTTTCCAGGTGCGTTAACGGGTTGTTATCTGTGAACGCAGTGAACTGATTAGAGGCCAGATAATGCTTAAATCTTTCAGTAATGGCCCAAACCAGCGCCAGAAACTCCAGCTTGAAGCTGCTATAATTTTCCGGATTCCTCTCAGTTGGCCTGAGTTTTCTGCTGGCATATGCGATGACTTTTTTGGCCATTCTGCTTCTGACTGAGAACTGCTCCCAACCCTTCATTACTGGCGTCGGTGTACAACAGGAACGGTTGGCTGTAATCAGGATAGGTTAAGATCTCATCACCTGTAAGGATCTCTTTCATCTTTTGGAATGCTTCAGCCTGTTCCTTACCCCAATTAAAGGGAGGGTTTCTGCTCTTTAAGGATTGTCCTACCAGGAGGTCCTGTAAAGGAGCTGCCTTCTTCGTGTAATCTTTCACGAACCTTCTGTAGTAACCGTTAGTCCCAGGAACTGTCGCACTTCCTTAAGGTTCTTCGGCTCCGGCCACTTCTGGATGGCAGTGACTTTCTCTGGGTCCGGCGCTACTCCTTCCGAACTGACGATGTGCCCCAAGTATTGTACCTTCTGCTTGAGTAGATGGCATTTTGAGGGTTTTAATTTCATCCCGTACCTGGACAGGGACTCGAATACTTCGGCCAGGTGCTTCAGATGGTCCTCATATGTCTTGGAATACACGATGACGTCGTCTAGGTATAGCAGCACGGTTTCAAAATTGAGATGTCCCAGACAATTTTCCATCACTCTCTGAAATGTTCCTGGGGCACTGCTGAGCCCAAACGGCATTCTGTCGAACTCACAGAGCCCCATTGGGGTGGTGAAAGCCGTTTTCTCACGATCCTCCTCAGCCACAGCCACTTGCCAGTAACCACTAGTCAGATCAAGGGTAGAAAAGTAGTTAGCCGTTTTCAGAGCAGCTAATGATTCCTCTATGCGTGGTAACGGGTATGCATCCTTGTGTGTTATGCGGTTCACCTGCCTGTAATCCACACACATTCTCATACTACCATCTTTCTTTTTAACCAGAACTAGAGGGGCTGCCCAGGGGCTACAACTATCCCTTATCACCCCAGCTTTCTTCATATCATTCAACATTTCTTTAGCCTTCTGATAATGAGCTGGAGGTATGGGCCTATACCGCTCTTTGATGGGAGGATGACTGCCTGTAGGGATATGATGTTGTACTCCCTTAATTATCCCAAAATCAAGTGGATTCTTGCTAAACACTTGGGCGTACTCTTGCACCACCCGTAATACCCCTTGCTTCTGGTGAGCGGGAGTGGTGTCCATCCCAACATGGAGTTGCTGACACCATTCCGCCACCTGAGTTGCTGGGTCATTGTCCTCCGCTATTTGACAGGAGTCTAAGGACTCAGCCGGGAGAATAGAATTATTATCAACAGCATGTAGTTTAGCAATAGTTGCGTAACGGGGTAAGTTTACCTCATCATCTCCCCAATTGAGAAGCCGTACCGGTACTCTTCCATTCACCACTTCTACTACTCCCCTAGCAGTCATAAGTGTAGGTCTATGTTCTGAATGGTGGGGTTCTACTACAGCTTGGTAATTCTGTCCTCTCAGACCTATGGCTGCCCTGCACCAAATGATCATTTCACTCATTGGGGTATCACAATAGGATCCGAGTCAGTGACCCGTACATTACCAATTTCGCCGTCTGTAAGCTTCGCTTGCTGCTGACACACCAGGGCCCGGATCTCTCTTTGGATTACTCCTCTCTGCCTTGGTCGGGCAATCTCAGCGAGCTGTTGGAGCAAGAACACAACTTCTCCCAAACAATTACCGATAATGTTAGTACCCAAAATTATATTTAAACCGTTTTTCCTCATTTACAGTCTTTACTACCAGAAGCCCCTGGTCTTTCAACTCCTCTCTGCCCACCTTTACATCTACACATTTTGTCCCAAGTACTTCTACAGGAAGACCATTAGAAGCATACACGGTAAAGTCAGAGCTCGGGGGTTTAAGACTGTCCATTGACCAGTACTTAGTATAGAGGGCATCAGGAATTAGGGTCACCTGGGACCCAGTGTCTAACAATGCCGGAACTGCAATACATCTAAGATGATAGACAGGTAGGGTCGCCCACCCACATACTGCGGTTCCAGTCTAGGGGGCCTGACGGGTATTCTCCTGGGTGTTGGCCCTCGACCCAGGTTCTGCCCGTTTAAAGGACACTGTGGAGACAGATGACCTTTCCGGTTGCATCGGTAACAGATGATCTCTCGACGAGGAGGGTGTTGATCAGAGGTCGCCTGGGGGTGGCGTTGTCCTCCTCCGGGGGGGCGACGTCTTCTTTCTTCTCCGGTGCATCCACGGGACGTCTTCTGGGCAGTCTGCTAACAAGATCTTCCCTTCTTCCTCTTTCCGCAGTTGCAGGGCACTCATTACAGCAGCCAGATTTTTAGTCAGCTGGCGCACCTCTGAGCGCAGACAATCCAATTCACTAGGAGGGGTCACCTGCGCTTTGGCTTCGGCCACTAACGGGGAAAAAGGGGTTTACTGCCGGTTCCAGAGTGACTTCAGCCTGATGATGTTGGGTTGCCACCTCAAGTTTGCCCAGGGGCCGCAGCCCTTTTATTGCCATGTCTTTTAGGGCATCAAAGGTAGCATCCGGATGATCTAAGGACCACCAATTTACAGTTCTGCGCTCCTCTTGGGATCTCAATCCCTGTATAATTGTTCTTTCAGCATTTTATTCTCATCAATAGCATTTAAATTATTAACCTGCTTAAGAGCTCGCAGGGCTCCTTGTAGTCGGCAAGCGTAGTCCCGGATGCTGTCACCTGGCTGTTGTGAACAGTGATAGAAGGCCATCCGGAGATCCGTTTCCGTGCGGTCTTCAAATATGGCATGCAGCTTAAGGAAGATCGCAGGTACCGACTCCTGATCAACGGTATCCCAAGTCTCCACTTCCCTCTCAGCAGCGCCAGTTAGCTGCCCTATTAGCACAGCAGCTTTTTGTCTCTCAGGCATGGAGTACATTTCTAGGATGCTGCATAACTTCCGCTTGAAGCCTGCTAATGTGCCTGGCTCACCGCTGTACTGGGGAAGCCATTTCGCCCCAGGCATATATGGGAGCGTTAGTGGCATGATCGGGACTACCGGACTGGGTGCAGGGCCTGCGCCCCCATCTGGCGCTACAATACCAGACGGTGCGGGATTGGGGACTCCGGCTGGGGCCGCACTGTCAGCCGGTTGTTGTGACATCTTAGCGCCCCCTTGGTTAAACGGAGCCTACCGGTTTCAGACGCTGCTATTTCACAGGCACCGCAGTGGGAACAGGACCTTCGTCGCAGGCGCTCTGATGTCAGAGCGTTTACTTCCTGTTGCAGGACCTGCCGCTGAGTCAGAGCCGGGGGCGTGTCCAAGACTTTGCGCGCTCTTTCAGGTACGCCCACCTTCTTCTCCAGCGCCTTAGGGCGCGAATCTGGCGGCAAATATGGCGGTATTTGGCGCCAAACAACAGCAACAGTCTTTTTCGCCAAAACACTCCACAGGCACACAGGGCTCGCAATGCTGCAAGTTTCGTATCCTGTTCGTGACGCCAATTTTTGTCTCGACCACGCACCACAATTGTGGGTTTCCAGGGCAATGGGGTACTCAGAGCCGAGCCCGTAGAAGTCTATGGATTGTCACAGGTAGCGGTGGCTCGGTCTGTGGCCCTGGCGGTCAGGCGTATGTTGGGGGGTATATTTACAGGGGATATATATATACAGTTCGTGACGCCACCTGTAGTCTCTGGTAATTTGTACCAGCGCTGCTGTAGATCTCTGAGGGGATGGTGAGGCAGCTAGAAGTCGGGTCCCCTACAGGTGGGACTCTTCCCTCAGGTCGATGGTTATGATGGGGTAGTGCAGGAATGCAATCAAATAACACAGTCTCACACATCAGCGTCTTTCCATACCTTTACTTCAAGTTGTTCAGGCAGGTCCCAGGGAGGCTGATGGGGTTGATGGAGGATGAGCTTTGAGGCAACGGCTAAGCAAGTTAGGGGCCTCCTTTACTTTCCAATGATGATGAGTACAACCAGCATGAAGCGTAGTTCCCTCTATAACTCCAGCTTTTCCAAAGCTGTGCTGCCCGGTCAGTTTTGTGGTTGGAGCCTTCTTCTGAGAGAGCTGAGTTCCAATTCCTGTCGTGCACTGACTCAAGGTTCTCACTCTCCCTGACCCCAGTTACGTACTGACTCTTCAGGGGCTGCTTTCCGTTACCTAAGGTCCGGTAAGCCTCTGGGTTTCCTACCACCATGCATGAAGCTATGGTGATGCTTCGGTCTCCAGTGACCGGTAACAATGTGCAGGTATTCTATACCTATGGCACTTTTCTGTTCTCTTCCACTATGCCCTTCGATTTGCTCAGACTCTCAACAGATGTCTCAGTCCGTCCTCTAGTGGGGCACAGCTCTGACCAGGCTGAGGTGAACTGGCTCACCTGTACTGGACTCCACTTTCTGAACTGCACAAAGACTGCACTTCCTAACTCTTTCGAGTCACTGACTGCACTGAACTCAGACTACTCAGCACTCCCCTCCACACCCCTGCTGGGTGTGTCCGAAGTGTACGTGATATCATGGAGAGCCCTTAACCGTTACCTCTCCACTCATCCTCCTGGTATTGTGTACCAGGGCTACACACATGCAGAGCAAGGCAGGGAATGCAGGCAGAGCAAGGCAGGGGATGCAGGCGGAATAACGCAGGGGATGCATGCAGAGCAAGGCAGGGAATGCAGGCAGAGCAAGGCAGGGGATGCAGGCGGAACAACGCAGGGGATGCATGCAGAGCAAGGCAGGGATGCAGGCAGAATGCAGGGGATGCAGAGCAAGGCAGGGGATGCAGGCGGAACAACGCAGGGGATGCAGGTGGCACAAGGGCAGGCTAGAAAACCTTGATATACCTCTGGCAACAGTTAACAGCCGCCGGCCAATGACAGTCAGCGCGCACGTCGCCAACGTATGATGTCATTGTCATACGCTGGAACGACGCTGCGCGTCTCAGCCGAATCGTGGGTGAGGACATCGCTGGAGCTTGGCCAGGTGAAAAAAACTTTTTTTTTTTGTAAAGCCGTGGTATTGAGCACATTTTACCGGTATGGGGGTACATTATACTATGGTGGGTGGGGGGGAAGGGGGATGCATTATACTGCTATGGGGCTGCTGCATTATACTATATATGACTATGGGGTGCATAATACTACTATGAAGCACTATGGGGTGCATTATACTTTATGAATGACTATGGAGGTGCATTTGATTATACTACATGGATGACTATGAACCGTGCAGTATATTCTATAGAGGACTATGGGGGTGCATTATATTATATGGAGGACTATGGGGGTACATTACAGGACAACGGCAGTACGGGGGACAAATATATAGAAGGATAGGGCACCGGATAGTTACACCACTGAGGTCAGACTATACAACATTGCAACAAAGCTATAGTGTGTAAAATGAATAGGGAAAATGTGAATTTGGGTGGAAAATATTTTGGCATGGGGGGCCCCATTTGAAAGTTCGCACCGGGGCCCATAACTTGGCAGATAGATTGATGATAGATAGATAGATTAGATAGAGGAAAGAAAGAAAGAAAAGAAAGAAAGAAAAGAAAGAAGAAAAAGAAAGAAAAGAAAGAAAGAAAGAAAGAAAAAGAAAGAAAAAGAAAGTAACCCCGGGAAGGCAGGGTCTTTCACTGTTCACTGTATTTTCTGTGTTAGATGTATGTCAGCCTTCGCACAAGTACAGCCCCCTGGAATTACCGTAATGCTGCTTTAAAAATAAATAATAATAATAATGAATTATTAGAAATGGGATGAGATAATATACTGAAATTAGATTAATATTTCATTAGATAGATAATTGTATAGATTATTGGATAATCAGGATATGGATCGATTGATAATTGGATGGAAAGATATGAGATCAATAATGAAATGGATTAGTGAAAAGATATGAGATAAATTGAATAACTGATAAATGGAGATATATATATATATACCTGTGGGTAAATATAGAGCTATGTAAACACCATTTAGTGGTCTCTGCGTCTGATCAGCCATATGATCATTAGTAGTACATAATAATACACTTGATAAGGTGATCTGATGCCTCCCAGTGACTGCTCCCACGGCTGCTGGTGACCACGATCACTGTGTGGCTGCGGCTGATGGCCGGGGGGTGAGACCGGCAGCGGCTGAGGAGCCCCGGCACATGAAGGGTGCCTGACTTGTTGCTCCATCGGGGGCGTGGCCTCGGCTGACAAGATGCTGGGACCCTTCATCCTCAGCACGTGGAAGGACAGTGGTGCAGTGATCCCTGAGTGGGGCGGAGGAGGTGCGGAGCCAGCAGAAGTGTGGGGATGTGAGCTGCACTCAGCATGCTGTCCATGCAACAGTTTAGCAGCCTTCCAGCAGAGGAGAGCTACACTCCGGTCATCTGCACCAGCAGGGTAAGCGTGCCTAGCACTGTGCCAGCCTCCCAGTGACGGCTGCCTTGTCGGGGCTTTTACTCACTGTGCCAGCCGCAGAGCCTCTTACATATGGCGAGAATGTGTAGTCGTGTTGTGCATTTCCCTCAGTAATAAATGTCACCTTGTCCTCCTGCCCGGACACAGGCGCTATGGCTGGAGACCGGAGGCAGCACACGGCCTGTCCTATAGAGGGGTGTGCCTGTGCTAAATGGTCACCTCAGGCGACAACTTTATACAGCGCCGTGTAACACGAATGTGGTGCAGGAGCTGACACTCTATGGGGTCTGTCTGCTGGAATGGAGGCGGCTACCCCATCGCATCAGGGAGAAATGTGATGTACAGCGATGTGTGGGGGCACAGTGCAGGCTGCACATGGGGGGGCTGCACCTGGGGGGCTGCACATACTGTACTGAGAGGTTACTTGTGAGGAGAGGACTGAAGGTGAAACTCACTGCGCAGACATTGTGGAGGGCGGCTGTGCTGGGATTATTGCCTCTGGTGTCCTGGAATGGGCAAAAGTTGGGGCAGAATAAAGGATTTTATTCCACCAATCACAGGACAGAGGAATAAGAACATTTGTATAAACTATCAACAAATTCTATCTATTACTTATCTATCTATCTATCTATTATCTATCTCTATCTATCTATCTATCTATCTATCTATCTATCCATATATATATCTATCTATCTATCTATTATCTATCTATCTATCTATCTATCTATCCCATATATATTATCTATCTATCTATCTATCTATCTATCTATCTATCTATCTATCTATCTATCTATCCCATATATATTATCTATCTATCTATCTATCTATCTATCTATCTATCTATCTATCTATCTATCTATCCCATATATATTATCTATCTATCTATCTATCTATCTATCTATCTATCTATCTATCTATCTATCTATCATCAGCTGTATTTTCTCTCTCTAGTCAACACATCCTACACTCTTCCTAATGCTGCACATTATGGCTGAAACTTCCTCTCGGCAAGACATCCTCTCACATTCTAATCTAAATTTTCATGAGTAACACTTGAATACAGTAAAACATGAGGCAGATTATCTAAGTTTTATAGAATTACTAAAACATATCTATCTTTCTATCTAAATTCATCTATCTATCTATCTATCTATCTATCTATCTATCTATCTATCTTTTTGTATAGAAACCTGTATTATTTTGTAGCTTAGCTCTTCTTTTCCTTCCTTCCTTCTTCCTTCCTTTTTTTTTTCTTTTTCTTTCTTTCTTTCTTTCTTTCTTTCTTTCTTTCTTTCTTTCTTTTTCTTTCTTTCTTTCTTTCTTTCTTTCTTTCTTTCTTTCTTTCTTTCCTTTCTTTCTTTCCTTTCTTTCTTCGTTTCTTCCTTCCTTTCTCCCTTCCTCCCTTTCTTCCCCTTATGGATTTGGAGTGTTGAAAGATATAGATATACCAAAATGTACAATATCTATCTATCTATCTATCTATCTATCTATCTATCTATCTATCTATCTATCTATCTATCTATCTATCTATCTATCTATCTCTATCTATCATTTGTATAGAAACTTATATTATTTGACAACCAAGCTATCAGCTATTGCTTTATTGCATTCTCAGGACATAAGCAGTGTTATTCTATACGGTGTCCCTAACGTCTGGACACATAGGAATTCTCATTAACTATAATTTGAATTCATTTAATTAATTGTAATAGAATTTTGCACCGCGTATCCACTTTTGCATAGCAAATGGTGAAAATCGTATTGAAGAAGTTAATATTCCAATTGAATAAAATGTTGTTGAGAAATTTAATTTCTTGAAATATGTATTTTTCCTATGTGTCCAGACTTGTATATCTGTTTTTATTATCATGTATTTATTTATTAATTTATTATTCAACATGTTCAGAACCTTTGAAGTTTTCTTTTATATCAAATATTGCTATCTGATAATCTCATTTGCTCATTTGAATGTAGCAGCATACTCTATAAATTCACATAGACCCTATATCCCTACATAGGGCTGCACATTGGCAAAATCATTGTGCTATGTGTGTTTCTTTCTGTTACTTTTCATTCTAATATTACCCTGTTACATGTATATCTATTTTGCCCAGAATATTTCTCCTTTCAGCCGTGCTTCTCTTTAGCGGCAGCTCAGTTACATCTCTGTGTGTGCGCGCCTAGCCGTGCGAGCCTGTATTTGTGTACTTGATATTGATTATATGGTTTTCTTACATTTTGACAATTTTTCCGCAGACATGTAACAGAACTAATAATTGCATTGGATTAAGACATGTGATTCATTTGCTTTCACACTTTTGAAGGAATGAGCACGATAAAAAGACATTATATATGCAGGGTATTGTTTAGATTTTCATCAAAGAAGAACTTTTTTTGTAGCAAAAGGGAGAAAATACAATTAAGAATTTTCTCATGCCGACCAATCCGGTCTCATACAGCTGTGTCCTCATTGATTGCTGGGGTAACAGTTCTGTTCTTACCAGCACTATCCCACGCATTGTGCTACCAGTTGTAGAAATCTTTATATATCTAAAATAGTGTATTCGTCATAAAAGTTATACCCCTGCTTATATAGTTATTTGGTAACGATTCTATTAAACAACTGTGAAATTACTTGAAGAGAAAAGTTTCATGTTAGAATATCCGAACGGACAGATATGTAATCCTTGACTTTTTTTTCCATTACCCCTAAAAATAACCCTGCTGAAGATGAGACTTCATATTCCCCCCAAATGACAGTCTACTCACACCCAATAATTCCACAGTGGAAAGTCTGAATGTTAAAATACCTACTTAAAAATAGATCAGCAGGCTATTTGCACAGATCAGCCTAGAGAGAGTGCCAGTGCTGGGCAAATCTTATCTCTCTTCCCAAAAAGCTCATGTGAACGACTTGAAATTCCAATATCCCGTGTTATATGCTGTGTGCACTATATAAGAGACTATCAGGAACTTCTGAAGGACGAGACATCATGTACCCAACCACTAATTCAATATAAATGTGTGGTGGCAGAAAGGTCCCGGATTAATCCCCAAACGACTGCTAGCCAGTTGGGAATTTTTGCTTTTAAGAGCATTGAAACCCTGATTTCAGCGATGTGTCACTTACTCGGCTGCTTGGTGCAGTTTTGATAGAATCCCTGTTTTACCTTTTGTATATTCAGCAGTGGTCAGAATGCTGAACTGTGTTTAACCCCACCCACACTCCTGATTGGTAGCTTCCTTCAAGTAAGATGCCAATCAGTGGTGGGGGTAGGGTTGGCTGGACTAGTCTACATGTGAGACTTAGTCGTCTAATGAGAATCTCCTGCTGATAAAACACTAATTGTATTGAAACTACAGAACGCATCCCAATAAGTGACACATCCCTGGAATCAGGCTCTCAGCCCCTGCATTTTGCTACTTGCAGATTAAATAGAAAAAAAACTGTTGACACATTCCATTTAACACATTATGATAAGCCTGAGATAAGATAATGCATTATATGTTGCTGTACATCTATATAAAGGTGCTGTAGTGACATAACAGGCAATAAAATAATTATTTTCTACAGTAAAGACAGCATTAGTATGAGTACCGTCTATGGATGAAGGCAGTAAGTGGATGACGACCCATCTCTGTAAAGGTATAGAGAATAGAATGAGCTTCAGTTCATGTACAGTAATTGTAAAATGAAGTTTTATGTTTAATATCTGAATACTAACGTGGGTGAAAGTTTCATCACATGTACGCCAAGAAACTGGAGTCAAAATTTCATGCAAGTTCTATTTTGTACAAAAGTTTGTGACTTTTTGCCCTATCGCACATGTGCGCCAGAAAAAACCGATGTACAATATTGCTGAAATCTATCCCAAGGCTCATGAGCGTCATATATTTTATTTCTTTGCACACAGACAACAAAAAGATGAGCTATTATTATTTGCACCTCTTTGCTCCCTTCTGAACACGCGGTGATTCCGGATGTGTTCATTGAACCGCTACATAGGACTGTGTTATTTACCTTGCGGCGCCGCTCCGTCGCCGCAAGGTAAATAGTCATGCTGCGATCTAAAAAGACGCGCCGCATGTCCGGTTTTAGCGGGTGTGTCACCCGCGTAATCGGACGCATAGTGGAGATGGGATTTCATAAAATCCCCTCCACTATGCAGGAACATCTGGCCACTGCGGATTCAATGCTTCGCGGTAGGAGGCAACGTTCAATCCGCAGCAAATACTGAGTGTTTCCTGACCGTGGAAACATACCCTAAGAATGGATGTACAGAAATCGACTGAATATAAAATAAACCTTCACACATTTGAAAAATGCTTTGTTTGAGTTTTTTTTTGCCGAAGCAAAACAGATGTGCGTGTGTGAATAAGGCCTTACAGTACATTATCACTTAGAAGTCATACTTCTTTGGAAAATCTGGGTCAGTGATAGTTCACTCCACACGTGAATATGCTTCCATGAAGACAGTGCTTCCTATCTTAGCAGTGGACACTGCAGACCTTCACACAACGCGCTGCCACAGAGATCTCCTCTATCCAGATGACTGATGAAGGTCAGGTATTGACCGTAACATCTCATTTTTCTGCAATTTATTCATCTAATAAGTTCTTGAACACACCTATATGAGTGCCAAGTATTTCTACATCACAGCTGAAGGATTTCGTTATCCTACTTATGCACCAACAGAATTCCAGAAGTGCCGTGTTTTCCCAATTAATTCAGTATTATAGGTCAAGTACAATCGTGTGCATGAGACCTTATGTAACAGCAGTCAGCACCGGCTGTTGGGTTTGTCTACCTATTAGGCCCTCTTCACATGTCTGTATAATACCGGTACCGGTGTCATCAGTGTTTTAGATGACAATAAAAACGGAAGAAAAAATTTCCACTGTACTCACGTGTTAGGAAACACCTGTCTTTATTTTCTGGAGTGCCCTTCCAATGCTGCTGACCAACCTGAAATATCCAATGCAAAAAAGAGGTGGAGAGGCACATCCTTACATAGTGCTCCATACAGTATAATGTGTCTCACATAGTGCTCCATACAGTATAATGCACCCCACATAGTGCTTCATACAGTATAATGCGCCCCACATAATGATCCATGCAGTAGAATGCGCCCCACATAGTTTCATACAGTATAATGCACCCCACATAATGATCCATGCAGTAGAATGCGCCCCACATAGTGCTCCATACAATATAATGCATTCCATATAGTGCTTCATACAGTATAATAGGCCACACATTATAAAAAAAAATACTTACCTCTGCCCTCTCCCAATGCTCCAGTCTCTTCATGGTGTCTACAGATCCTCTGCACATCTCGGCACAGTGGGCACGTTGTAATGACATCATCGTGCCCGCTGCTCTGAGATGTCAGACGCAGAGGGGCAGAGATGAGAGACAGAACGTCGGCTGACGCTCCATCCTCTATCATTGCTTTCAACTGTATCTGCATCTAGGATGGCAAT
>JARQOD010000001.1:86104188-86140818 GCA_033576555.1 Oophaga sylvatica
CACCCCCAATCCTGATGTGCATGGTCCCCTCACCCCCAATCCTGATGTGCATGGCTCCCTCACCCCCCAATCCTGATATGCATGGTCCCCTCACCCCCCAATCCTGATATGCATGGTCCCTCACCCCACTCTATCCTGATGTGCATGGTCCCTCACCCCCCACCCTGATGTGCATGGTCTCCTCACCCCCCAATCCTGATGTGCATGGTCCCCTCCCCCCCCAATCCTGATGTGCATGGTCCCCTCACCCCCCAATCCTGATGTGCATGGTCCCCTCACCCCCATCCTGATGTGCATGGTCCCCTCACCCCCAATCCTGATGTGCATGGTCCCTCACCCCCAATCCTGATGTGCATGGTCCCCTCACCCCCCAATCCTGATGTGCATGGTCCCTCACCCCCCAATCCTGATATGCATGGTCCCCTCACCCTCAATCCTGATGTGCATGGTCCCTCACCCCCAATCCTGATGTGCATGGTCCCCTCACCCCCCAATCCTGATTGCATGGTCCCCTCACCCCCCCAATCCTGATGTGCATGGTCCCTCACCCCCAATCCTGATGTGCATGGTCCCCTCACCCCATCCTGATGTGCATGGTCCCCTCACCCCCCAACCTGATGTGCATGGTCCCTCACCCCCCAACCCTGATGTGCATGGTCCCCTCACCCCCCAATCCTGATGTGCATGGTCCCCTCACCCCCAATCCTGATGTGCATGGTCCCTCACCCCATCCTGATGTGCATGGTCCCCTCACCCCCCAATCCTGATATGCATGGTCCCCTCACCCCCCAATCCTGATGTGCATGGTCCCCTCACCCCCCTATCCTGATGTGCATGGTCCCCTCACCCCCCAATCCTGATTGCATGGTCCCCTCACCCCCAATCCTGATGTGCATGGTCCCCTCACCCCCCAATCCTGATGTGCATGGTCCCTCACCCCCCAATCCTGATTGCATGGTCCCTCACCCCCTACCCCACCCATCCTGGTGCATGGTCCCCTCACCAATCCTGATGTGCATGGTCCCCTCACCCCCCAATCCTGACATCCCACCCCAGTGCATGGTCCCTCACCCCCCTAATCCTGATGTGCATGGTCCCCTCACCCCCCAATCCTGATTGCATGGTCCCTCACCCCCAACCTGATGTGCATGGTCCCCTCACCCCCAATCCTGATGTGCATGGCCTCACCCCCAACCTGATGTGCATGGTCCCCTCACCCCCCAATCCCTGATGTGCATGGACCCCTCACCCCAATCCTGATTTGCATGGCCCCTCACCCCCCAATCCTGATATGCATGGTCCCCTCACCCCCTAATCCTGATGTGCATGTCCCTCACCCCCAATCCTGATGTGCATGGTCCCCTCACCCCCCAACCCTGATGTGCATGGTCCGCTCACCCCCCAATCCTGATGTGCATGGTCCCCTCACCCCCCAACCCTGATGTGCATGGTCCGCTCACCCCCCAACCTGATGTGCATGGTCCCCTCACCCCCAATCCTGATGTGCATGGCCCCCTCACCCTCCAACCCTGATGTGCATGGTCCCCTCACCCCCCAACCCTGATGTGCATGGTACCCCTCACCCCCAATCCTGATTTGCATGGTCCCCTCACCCCCCCAATCCTGATATGCATGGTCCCCTCACCCCTCTATCCTGATGTACATTGTCCACTCACCCCCCCAATCCTGATGTGAATGGTCCCCTCACCCCCCCAACCCTGATGTGCATGGTCCGCTCACCCACCCAATCCTGATGTGCATGGTCCCCTCACCCGCCCAACCCTGATGTGCATGGTCCGCTCACCCCCCAATCCTGATGTGCATGGTCCCCTCACCCTCAATCCTGATGTGCATGGTCCCCTCACCCCCCAATCATGATATGCATGGTCACCTCACCCCTCTATCCTGATGTGCATGGTCCCCTCACCCCCCCAATCCTGATGTGCATGGTCCCCTCGCCCCCCAATCCTGATGTGCATGGTTCCCTCACCCCCCAATCCTAATATGCATGGTCCCCTCATCCCTCTATCCTGATGTGCATGGTCCCCTCACCCCCCAATCCTGATGTGCATGGTCCTCTCACCCCCAACCCTGATGTGCATAGTCCCCTCACCCCCCAATCCTGATATGCATGGTCCCCTCACCCCCCAATCCTGATGTGCATGGTCACCTCTCCCCTTTATCCTGATGTGCAAGGTCCCCTCACCCCCCAATCCTGATATGCATGGTCCTCTCATCCCTCTATCCTGATGTGCATGGTCCCCTCACCCCCCAATCCTGATGTGCATGGTCCTCTCACCCCCCAACCCTGATGTGCATGGTCCCCTCACCCCCCAATCCTGATATGCATGGTCCCCTCACCCCCCAATCCTGATGTGCATGGTCCCCCCACCCCCCTATCCTGATGTGCATGGTCCCCTCACCCCCCTATCCTGATATGCATGGCCCCCTCACCGCTATTAAACTGCACACATACCCCCCCAAAAAAACCATTTATACTCACCTTTCATCCCTGTGCTCCAGCGCTGTTCCGTTCTGCTGGACGCCAGGGGAGGAGAGCGGTGCCGGAGTACGCGCATGCCCATACCGCGCGGTCCGGAGCCATATTGCTGAAGACACACTGTAAATGTGTCTTCAGCAAAATGGCGCCGGATAGCGCTATTGCGCATGCGCGATTCCGACGCGCACTCCTGGACTCCTGCCCCGGGAGAAGAGAAGCGCCGCGGCAACGCTCCTCCCGGTCAGGTAAGTATGTGAGCATGGCGCCGGAGATCGCGGTATGCATCCAATACGCATACCGCGATCTCCGGCGCCATATAGAGTACTCACCGCTGGATGCCTCACTCTGTCTGGAGCCAGACTGCACAGGCGTGTCGCGCTTGCGCAGTCTATAAAGGCTTCAGACAGAGTGACGCTCCTAGCGTTATATTATAGATATTTGAATTATAATATAATGGCTCAGTGGTTAGCACTGTTATTTTGCAATGCTGGATTCCTAGGTTTAAATCCCACCACAGACAACATCTGCAAGGAGTTTGTGTGTCCCTGTGTTTGCGTGGGTTTCCTCCGGGTGCTCCGGTTTCCTCCAACACTCCGGAGACATACTGATAGGGAATCTAGATTGTGAGCCCCAATGTGGACAGTGATATGTCTGTAAAGGGCTGTGGAATTAATGGTGCTATGTGTGCGATTAAAATAAGTCTAAACATAAATGGAGGAATGTAGATTGCTGAAACTTCTTAACTAAAAGTAACTATTAATATATGTTAAAATATTTATTGTTCCATGCCCACGGCGCATTTAACATAAGTCGTTCATTCTGTGATAAATAAAAAAGGTGAAGAAAATAGTGAATATTCATTAATTTATTTTAAATTGTTTTTAATTTCAAATCATTAAAATAGGTGTAAACGTAAAATAACAGATGACATAAATACAGCTGGTGAAATAAGTCTTGAACATGTCACCATTCTCAGCAAATGTGTTGGTGATGACAGCTTCAAGATGGCTCCTGTATGCAGAAACTAGTTGCATGCATTGCTGATGTGTGATTTTGTCTAAGGCCGGCGTCACACTCACCGTAGAAAAATACGGACCGTAATGAACGAGCGTAATACGCCAAAATGTTGCCGGCACAATAATCCGTATTTCATCCGTTGTCAGGGTGCGGCTGCATATTTTGCACATGTAAGCATCCGTATGCAATCCGTATGGCATCCATACAGCGTTTTTTTCTCGCAGACTTGCAAAATGGACATTTAACGGTTTTTAGGCCTGAAACTCATTCAAACCATCATCAGCAAGCCTATTTATTGGCTCTGCATCAGGTGGCAGCCCCCAATCTGGCCATTTTGGTGGTGTGCTTGTGTTGGAGTACTGCTGCTTGGTTGCCAAAATGTCTGACACTCTTCAGTTCACCCCAACTGATCGAGTTTTGTACAACTGGGTTTTGTCCCGCCGCTTTGAGCAGCCATACCCAGTGATCGTTGATCCGCGGAGGAGGAGGAGAATGTGGGTGCATCTGCATTTGATGCAATGCCTCACTAAAGGCCATTTTCACCACCTGTATGCATCTCTGTGGACTCATCCAGACAAGTTTTTCCTGTTTTGTCGGATGACCATTCCCACATTTGATGTTTTGTTGGAGATTGTGCGCCCTGGGATCACCTACCAGGATACCAGGATGCGCAAAGCTATCTCTGCAGAGGAGCGACTTCTCCTTACGCTACGGTATGTATTCCTCACCTACATACTGTCTGTTGATGATGTGTTTTCCCACAAGTTTCCCTTTACCCTTATGGCAGTTGCTGAAATATCCTCATAATATATCCCATATATCACCTCAAAGTACCACAACAATTATGTGTATGTAAAAATGACAGAAAGCTTAGACTTGTGGTAAATGGAACTTAGAATTGTTTGTAAATGAAATGCTTTAACGGTTATGTACAGTGCATTTCTGAAACCTTTTTGCATGTGTAATGATTGTTCTCTCTACTTTTGGTTACTTGTAGGATCCTAACTACTGGCATTTCCTATGCCGTTCTCCATCTGGAGTTTTTCATTGGGAGGTCCACCATATCTGGCATTGTGCGTGATACCTGCTCACAACTCTGGGACAGACTTCATCTACTGGTCATGCGCCTGAGCCAAAGATGAAAAACTGGAAGAGGATTGCCAGGGGATTTGAGGAGCAATGCCAGTTCCCAAATTGTATAGGAACCCTTGATGGGAAGCACATCCATGTGCGTAAGCCGCCGAACTCAGGGTCCCAATTCTACAATTATAAACAATATTTTTCTGTAGTACTGTTGGCTCTGGTTGACAGCAACTACAGGTTTATAATTGTAGACATTGGGGCCTATGGAAGAACTGGAGACTCTAGAGTCTTCAATTCTTCAATTATGGGTCGGTGGCTTCGCAATAACGAGTTGCACCTACCACCAGCACGCCAACTTCCTGGCTCCAATCTAGAACCTGTCCCATATGTTGTAGTTGGGGATGAGGCTTTCCAGCTATCAAGGAATGTGATGAGGGCATATCCATGACGACATCTTGACCACCGTCGTTGGATCTTCAACTTGTGCCTATCATGGGCCTAGTGGAGTGTGCCTTTGGCATTCTGTGTGAAAAATGGCGGGTCCTCCAGTCTGCTATTCACCTGAGTGAAGCCAACGTCAATGAGGTCATTAAAGCATGTGTTGTTCTACATAATTTCATCAGAATGCATGATTGTGGCCCATCTGATGTTGTTGACAGTGTGGTGACCAATGAGGATATGCCTACGCCCCATGTCATCCCTTTACGTCACCCACTGTCAGGACTGAAAACCCGTGATATCTTTACCCAATATTTTGTGTCACATGAAGGTACTACAACATGACAAGATGATACAATATCTATGCTGTAATGTATTTGTGTGTGTATACATAAATGGTATTTTTCTATGACATAGTCTGTGTCTGGTGTTACAGTTCGTAGCACATGTGTTGGTGATGTAGTATAACTTACTTAAGAAACAAGACACCAAACTTTCTACAAAAGTATATTTTTATATCTGCAAACTCTCACTTGAGGTAGTGACAACCATATTTTCCTCATATGGTGTATGTCATCATTGCACTATACTGTAAGTGTGCATTATTACACAAGTAACAAAATAAGGCATAAAAAATAACAAACATTTGCATAAATAATACATAAGAAAAATTACAAACTTTCACTATCACTAGTGAGCACCATATCTGACCCATATGGTTGAGTTGTAAGACTAGACTATTGCAATTATGCATTAGCCAATATGTGTTAAAAGGAAATAGAAGAAAATAACAAAGATTGGTATAAATTATAAGATATAAAGAAAATAGCAAACTTTCAGGTAGCCCACCATCTCTGTACCATATGCTGTTTGTAGACATTCAGATTAGTGCAAATATGCTTTACACAACATGTTGTAAAAATAAATAGAAAAAAATAACAAACTTTTTTTTATAACTAATAAGAGATAATGAAAATAACAAACTTTGACTATGCCTACTGAAGAGCATATTGGTACCATATGTTGTTTTGAGGCATTTAGATTATTGCAAATGTCTTTGACACAACATGAGGTTCAACTAAATATAAAAAAAGAACAAA
Organism: Oophaga sylvatica; assembly: GCA_033576555.1. Classification (NCBI taxonomy): domain Eukaryota; kingdom Metazoa; phylum Chordata; class Amphibia; order Anura; family Dendrobatidae; genus Oophaga; species Oophaga sylvatica. The sequence goes on from JARQOD010000001.1 coordinate 86,110,327, forward strand.
CAGCTTTTTAAATCAAAATATATAAGTAAAATAAAAATCACAGCAGGTGGCATGTGGGTGGTGGGGTTGGCGGGTGCCCAGCATCTCTGTGTGGTTGGCTTGGATGAGCACCTTGACCATCACCCTGTTGGGGTGGATTTTCTGGGCCCTGAGCTAACATCTGCCCACGGTCAGGTTGGTGTGTGGGCACATTGCCATAAAGATAAGGGAGATTATATTCCTGTGTAAGATGGTGCCCACGAGAATCATAACCCCCATATGACCATGTTGAGCACATAATAATAATAATCTTTATTTTTATATAGCGCTAACATATTCCGCAGCACTTTACAGTTTGCACACATTATCGTTGCTGTCCCCGATGGGGCTCACAGTCTAGATTCCCTATTAGTATGTTTTTGGAGCACCAGCCTTCAACACTGGATCTGTACAAGTGGCCATATTGGGAAGTGGGAATATAGCCAGCCATTTGACCCTGTTGTTGCCAAGGTTGGTTTTGTGGGGGAATGGGTTGAGGTGTAGGCGCCCGTGCAGGAGGATCATCAGATCCTAATTGAGCATGCACATTTTGGGGGGAGGTAAGCCGCAGAAAGTTATGGGGTGAGAGCAGCCACCTCTCAAGGAATTCAAACAGCTCATATATGGTATTGGGGGGTGTGCATGCGTCAGTTAGGATGTAAATTGATCCTCGCACACGGAGCCTGATCTCACGAGGTAGGGGACGAAGGTAGCGGGCAAGGCTACTGGCATAGGCCTCCTCACCCTCATCCACAGCTGCCCTTGAAAGGTAATTGAGTATCCCAGTGTCCACATGTGTTGTGAATGTATTAGAAATGAATTCTGAGCAGAAGCTCCCTCTGGTGGTTACAAACAGTACTGAACTATTCAATGAAGATTGTGAAGATTGGCAATCAGGTGTTACAGACTGGTCTTATATAAGGGAGGTTCCCTCCCATCAGGGTTGCCGGTGATCAATTGTTCTTGTCTCAACTTTGGTTCCTGGTTCACTTGGAAGCTTGCTGTGTCTTGCCTGCATCTTCTGCTAACAGATAAGATATTTTCTGCTTTTATTTTTGTGCTTGCTTTTTGCATTTTGTCCTGCACTTCTGTGGAGGTCAGCCAGGTCCCCTCCGGGGGCTTGTGCTCCTCTCAGTTTATCTGAGCCACTGTTATTTGTTCATTTGCCTTTTTCATTTTTTTCAGTGGCTGCTGCTTAGTTTTGTTACACCAGAGAACTAATTTAGGTGGTAGAGGTCGTGTGATCTCAGGTGTTTTTGCAATTAGTGAGTTGGTATTTTTTTAGGGTTTTTTGGATTGCAGTAAGTGTCCTTCCTGTCCTTTTCTTTCTGGGAAGATTGGGCCCCAGCGTTTGCTCATGCTATTTTCTGTCTGTGTCTGTATTTCCTCTTGTCTAACCGCCATTACATGTTTGGGGGCTTCCTGTGTTCTTTGGGGATCTGCTCCGGGGCAGATAGTTTTCCTCTTTCTATCTTTAGGTGTAGTTAGCTTCTCAGGCTGTGACGAGGCGTCTAGGACCAACGTAGGTACGCTCCACGGCTGCCTTTAGTTGTGGTGGTTAGTCAGGGTACTGCAATCCAGTAGTTTCCAACCTCTCTGGTGTATTGCCTTTTTTTTTGCCTGCTCTCCTCAGCTACCAAATCATAACAGTATCACCGGCCAAACTGAAGATTGTATGGTACTCACAGAAGGGAAAGATAGTGTAAAAAAAAAAAAAAGTTGTCAGAGATATATTTTTTTTTCCCTCTTTTTCTGTGGGTGCTGAGGATTTTTTTTTCTCTCAATGGAGTTTGCACAGTTGTCCGGCCGTGTGGATCAGCTTGCCACTGAAGTTCGGAGTATTGCTACCTATCTTGCAGGGTTGCCGGTTGTGGAACCTAGGATCCCCATGCCAGATTTGTTTTTAGGAGATCAAGCTAAATTTCTGAATTTCAAAAATAACTGTAAGTTGTTTTTTGCCTTAAAACCTAAGTCCTCAGGGAACGCAGCACAGCAGGTTCAAATTGTCATCTCTCTCCTGCGCGGCGATCCTCAGGATTGGGCTTTTTCCCTGAAACCTGGGGATCCTGTTTTGAGTAATGTTGATGCATTTTTTCTGGCTCTGGGGTTATTGTACGATGAACCTAATGTCACTGATCAAGCTGAAAAAGCCTTGTTGGCATTAAATCAGGGGCTTGAGGACGCTGAGTTATACTGTCAGAGTGTAAGGTTCTATGTATATATTCCTGAAACTCAGTTTGTTCGTCAGCCATTTTACTTTCTGTCTTGCTGCAGCTATCTTGCCCTCAGTCAAAATGGAGTTTCCAGCTTGCATGTTCCCGCCCTGATTCTCTCCTTTGCTTCTTAAGCAGCCACAGCTGAGCAATCAGTGCTTCAGAACCTAGCCTGCAGTGAACCTGTGACTTGACTCCTGTAAGCCTTGGACCTTGTACTCCAGCTATTCCTACTGAGGAACTCTGAAGCACTTGTGGACTCTGAACCCTGCTCTTTGAAAGACCCACGTTTGCATGGACTTACGGTAACAGAGAAGAAGATCCTGAATCTGTATTGGAGAGTGATTGCTGAGCTTGGATTACTCTGGCCTGCTGTGTCTCCTGTTTCTGTGTCTGCAAACTGTGTGACTATTTCTGCCAACTTGTATGAAGTAATACAGGACTTTTCTATATCAAACCTGTGACTCCTGTGTTTTCATCGCACCCAAGCACAAGACGCTATATGAACTGTACTACATACATTACAAGATTCTGAAGCCAAAACGTTAGTGTCTGCTGGGTCTGGAATGGCTGTGTCTGCTGTAACTGTGGATATCAGATGTCCGGTTGTACTTTCTGTGATGACAGTGGTTGTGACTTCTCACAACCATTCCAGGTGAGCAATTCCCTTAAGTTTTTTCTTTTTGCAGTGTTACCACAGGTAAACACTATTTTTTTTTTTTTTTTTTTCTTTCTTTTCTCTTTTTTGTCTGCTGTAACTCTGGATATCAGATGTCTGGTTGAAACTGTGATGATAGTGGTTGTGACTTCTCACAACCATTCCAGGTGAGCAGTTCCCTTAATTTTTTTTTTTCTCTCTGCAGTGTTGCCACAGGTGAACACTATTGTTTTTTTCTCTCCTCTTCTTCCAGTAATCCTGTCTTAAAAGATCTGGAAAATGGAGGCCCGCATAAAGGAACTTTGCGGAGTGACTGATAATATCCTTGCAGATTTGCATAATATAAAGACCCGTTTTACAAATCTACAGGACCTCAATAATCACAATTTGCAAGTGGTTGGACAGACTACCCAGGATTTGCGAGCCAGGATTGAGGTTCTAGAGGGGCGAGTCCAGGCTCCTGCCGTAGCCCCGAGTGCTGGGATTCCCAAGTTGCCCCCTTTTCGTTTTGGCGGTGAACGTGAGAAATTCAGGGGATTTATTAATCAATGCAATCTTTTTTTTCTGCATGCTTCACAATTTCCCACTGAACGATCTAAGGTGCTTACTATAATTATGTTGCTTACCAACAAGGCTTTAATGTGGGCAAACCCTCTGATTGAGACTGAGGATGATTGTTTGAATCACCTTGATGATTTTATTTCAGCCATGGGGCAGGTGTTTGATGACCCCAATCGAGGTGCAACAGCTGAAGCAGCCATGTTAGCTTTGCGCCAAGGTAAGCACTCGGTAGCTGAATATGCCTTGGATTTCAGGAGATGGGCCCTTGATACCACCTGGGACAGTTCCGCCAAAAAATCTATTTTTCGAAAGGGGTTATCTCCACTGATTAAGGATGAACTTGCTAGTGCCGACCCTCCCACTGCGTTAGGTGACTTTATTAACTACTGCATCCGTATTGATACTCGTCTGACTGAACGCAGGCAAGAGAGATGGTTCGAAAGCAATCGTACTAACCTTTTCCTACCTTCCTCTCCAGCTAAGGAACCTTTGAGTAGGATTACACGGGAACCTGAACCTGAACCCATGCAGGTAGACTCTTTACAACGACGGGTTAGTGATGCACGCAAGGAACATCGTTTTAAGGAGAATCTATGTTTCTATTGTGGTAAGTCAGGGCACTTCATTATAAACTGCCCCAGCCGTTCTCGTAAGACTACTGCAGCACTCATTCATTGTGAGTGTTGCGAGAGGGGATCTGTCAGGTCCGAGCCTCAGGCTCCAGAGAGATCTGCAGCAACAGATCTTGATTTCTCGGACTTAAACTCCGTTACCTCTGAGGACGTTGACTGTGTAAACGCTGCCATTTTTCAAGTTTCTTCAGCGGTATCCCAGCTGAGTTGTAAGAAAAACAATTCTCATTGCTTTCTTTCCATCAAACTCTGGGTTGACTCAGCTTGGGTGTCTAGCTCTGCTATGATCGACTCAGGGGCAAGTGGAAATTTTATGGATGTCTCCTTTGCTTTGAAACAGGGAATACGTTCAGTGAAGAAGGCTACTCCAGTACAGATGGAAACTGTGGATGGCTCCCTGCTGACCTCTGGACCAGTGGATCAGGAAACAGAGCCTTTGAGGGTTCTTATGGGTAAAGATCATCAAGAGAAACTGTCCTTTATGCTTATCTCTTCTCCCCACTTTCCCATTATTCTAGGGCTACCATGGCTGCAGGCTCAGAATCCTACCATTAACTGGGAGACCAAGGAATTACACTTTCCAGAGAAACAGATGAGTCCAAAAGTTTCAGCTTGCTCTGTTCCTAAAGGAATCATGTCAGTCCCTGAACTACCAGCTGTATACCAGGACTATGTGGATTTATGTGACAAGAAGAACGCTGACCAGCTTCCTCCTCACCGTCCATATGATTGTCCAATTAAATTATTGCCTGGAACAGAGATACCTTTTGGTAAGATCTACCCCTGGCGGGGCCCGAGCTAAAGGCTTTAAAGGATTACATAGATGAAAATCTAGCCAAGGGCTTCATACGCCCCTCTTCATCTCCTGCAGGTGCACCCATCTTCTTTGTAAAGAAGAAAGATGGATCTCTGAGACCATGCGTAGACTATAGGGAACTCAATAAGGTTACTATTAGAAACCGTTATCCATTGCCTTTAATCCCTGAGTTATTGGAGAGAGTGCGACATGCCAAAATTTTTCTAAACTAGATCTTCGTGGGGCCTATAACTTAGTCCGTATTAGACCTGGGGATGAATGGAAGACTGCATTCAGGTCACGCTATGGACACTTTGAATATCTAGTTATGCCTTTTGGTCTGAGTACCGCCCCAGCCACTTTCCAACACTTGGTGAATGACATCTTCAGGGATCTCCTAGATACATTCGTGGTAATTTATTTGGATGATATTCTAATTTTTTCTAACTCCACAGAGGAACATCATGGACATGTGAGAATGGTCTTGGAACGTCTAAGACAAAATCATCTTTACATCAAACTTGAAAAGTGTGAATTCCATAGGACCGAAATTCAATTTCTGGGGTATGTACTGTCTACACAAGGAATTAGTATGGATGGAAGCAAAACCCAAGCCATCAAGGATTGGCCAAGTCCTAGAAATGTGAAGGAGGTACAGCGCTTCATCGGGTTTGCCAACTTCTATAGACGTTTCATTAGAAATTTCTCTGAGGTAGTGTCACCTATCACTCAACTTACCCGGAAAGGTCTAGGTTTTCCTGGACTCCCCAAGCCCAGGAAGCATTTCCCGTCTAAAAGATAAATTTACCACTGCACCTATCCTAGTACATCCCAACCCCGAGCTTGCCTTCATAATAGAGGTGGATGCTTCAGACTGTGCCGTTGGAGCTATACTCTCTCAGAGAACAGGTGAGAAGAATGTCTTGCATCCCTGTGCCTTCTTTTCCCAGCAGTTTGTCTTGGCTGAGAGGAACTACGATGTGGGCAATAGAGAGTTGTTGGCCATTATTGCCGCTTCAAAGAATGGGAGACACCTTCTTCAGGGAGCTGCACAGCAAATAGTCGTCCTGACAGACCATCGTAACCTTGAGTTTATCAGGTCGGCTAAGTGCCTGACTCCTCGCCAGGCTCGCTGGAATCTTTTCTTAAACCAATTTAATTTTATCATCTCTTATAGACCAGGATCGCGCAATGAAAGGCTGATGCACTCTCTAGGATTTAACTCAGCAGAGACACGTCCAATTACTCCTCCTAAGACTATTCTTCCTGACTCTAGATTCCTAGGAGTAATTCATAATCAAGACCTACTTAAGGACATCAAGGAAGCATACCATGCGGATTCCTTTTGGCACAACCCCAAGGGACGTAAGTCTTGTCTTTAAGAATGGTGTGTGGATTCAGGGACAACGTCTGTATATTCCTGAAACAGTCAGATTAAGAGTATTGCAACTCATTCACGATTCCAAGATAGCTGGGCATAGAGGAATTCTAAAGACACAGGAATTTCTTTCTCGTTTCTTTTGGTGGCCCACTTGCAGGAAGGATGTTTTGAATTATGTCACTTCATGTGAGGTCTGTGCAAGATGCAAAACACCTCGCTCCTCACCAACTGGTCTGTTACAGCCTCTTCCCACCCCGTCCCGCCCGTGGGGATCCATTTCTATGGACTTCATTGTGGAGTTACCAACCTCTCAGGGGAAGAACACCATTCTAGTGGTGGTTGACCGTCTAACAAAGGCAGCTCAATTTTATCCCTTGTGTCGGCTTACCCACTGCAAAACAGACATCAGATTTGATGATTAAAGATGTGTTTCGCTTACATGGAGTACCGGATGAGGTTATTTCGGATCGAGGGTGCAATTCACTCTAGGTTTTGGCAAAATTTCTGTGCAGCATTGGACATTAAGTAAACCTTTCTTCTGCTTTTCATCCCCAGACTAATGGACAGACCGAACGAACCAATCAAACCCGGAGCAGTATCTCCGCTGCTTTATCTGCCACCTACAGGATGATTGGGTGGATCTACTTCCATTAGCTGAGTTCTCGTATAACAACTCTCAGAGTGCCTCCACTAAACAGTCTCCTTTTTACTCTAAATCTAGGTTATCATCCTAACATTCTACCACGATTTCCCATAGAAACGCCTTTACCAGCAGTGGCTGAAAGAATCACGTCTTTACAGAAGAAATGGATCTTCTAAAGGAAAATCTGGAATCGCTCAAGAAAGGTACAAGAAAGCAGCAGATAAATTTCGTAAACCTGCACCAGCTTCAAGGTAGGAGACTTGGTCTGGCTGTCAACCAGAAATCTTAAGTTAAGGATTCCATCGTCTAAGTTGGGACATAAGTACATTGGACCCTATAAATCAGTAAAATTATAAGTGCTGTTGCTTGTCGTCTTCAACTGCCCAGAACTATGAGGGTCCACCCTGTCTTTCATGTATCCCACTAAAGGCTGCGACACCCAATACGTTTCCTGGACGTTCCTCTCCTTGCCCTGACCCAGTGCTAGTCGATGGTCAGGAAGAATTTGTGGTGGAAAGGATTGTAGATTCCAGGTTGTATAGAAATCATTACAATATCTGATTAAATGGCAGGGCTACCCGTGGAGGACAACTCATAGGAACCGGTCAATAACGTTAATGCTCCTCGCTTGCTCCATCAGTTTCAATCAGAGGTACCCACACAAGCCTGGTCTGAGGTCATCCGGAGGTTGTCCTTAAGGGGGGAGTAATGTAAGGTTCTATGTATATATTCCTGAAACTCAGTTTGTTCGTCAGCCATTTACTTTCTGTCTTGCTGCAGCTATCTTTGCCCTCAGTCAAAATGGAGTTTCCAGCTTGCATGTTCCCGCCCTGATTCTCTCCTTTGCTTCTTAAGCAGCCACAGCTGAGCAATCAGTGCTTCAGAACGTAGCCTGCAGTGAACCTGTGACTTGACTCCTGTAAGCCTTGGACCTTGTACTCCAGCTATTCCTACTGAGGAACTCTGAAGCACTTGTGGACTCTGAACCCTGCTCTTTGAAAGACCCACGTTTGCATGGACTACGGTAACAGAGAAGAAGATCCTGAATCTGTATTGGAGAGTGATTGCTGAGCTTGGATTACTCTGGCCTGCTGTGTCTCCTGTTTCTGTGTCTGCAAACTGTGTGACTATTTCTGCCAACTTGTATGAAGTAATACAGGACTTTTCTATATCAAACCTGTGACTCCTTGTTTTCATCGCACCCAAGCACAAGACGCTATATAACTGTACTACATACATTACACAGAGATCCGAAGGTGGGCAGTCCTGACCAAATGGAATGATGATGCTTTGGCAGCCCTTTTTCGGAAGGGTCTGTCAGAGAATGTAAAAGATGTTATGGTGGGTTTCCCTGCTCCCTCTGGTCTCAATGATTCTATGTCATTAGCGATTCAAATTGACAGACTTTGCGTGAGCGTAGAGGTATACGTGGAATAGTGTTGCTTTGTGAACCAGCTTCTGAACCCATGCAGTGTGATAGAGTGGCTTCTGGGGCACAGCATCATGAGTTTCGAAAACGCAATGGGTTATGTTTCTACTGTGGTGACGCCTCTCATGCTATTTCAGTCTGCCCTAAGCGGGGAAGACGTTTTGCACGCTCAGTTGTCTTGGGTAGTGTTTCAGACTAAATTTCTGTTTGACTGTTACCCTGATTTGCTCCCTGTCCACATTTTCTGCTCAGGCTTTTGTTGATTCGGGAGCAGCTATTAACCTCATGGATTTTGATTTTGCTAAACGATGTGGGTTTCCCTTGATACCCCTACGGAAGTCTATTCCCCTACTGGGGATTGATTCTACCCCTTTGGCTGAGAATAAACCCCAGTTCTCTACTCAGGTGATAATGAGGGTTGAACCTGATCATCAGGAGAGTTGCAAATTTTTGGTGCTGTATAATCTGCATGAAATTATTGTACTAGGTTTCCCTTGGTTAGTCTCATAATCCTGGTTTTAGTTGGAAATCTGTGTCTGTAACCAGTTGGGGCTGCCAATGTGTTTAATGCCAACACTCCTGTTTTTTCTGCCTCTCCCCAGGCTCAGGATGTTCCTGACTTTTGACTGATTTCTCTGATGTGGTTTAGCGAAAGTAAATCTGCATCCTTGCCCCCCCATAGGAGCTATGACTGCGCTATTAAATTTAGTGCCGGGTAGTAAGTTCCCTAAAGGCGCCTTTTTAACTTGTCTGTACCTGAACATGATGCTATGCGGTCTTATATCAAGGAGTCATTGGAGAAGGGTCATATCAGACCATCCTCTTCACCCTGGGTGCCGGTTTTTTTTTTCTTTGTGGCCAAAAAGGATGGTTCATTAAAGGGCCGTGTATTGATTATCGTCTCTTGAACAATATCACTGTGAAATATCAATATCCGTTACCCTTGATTTCTGACCTGTTTCCAGGGTGAAGAGTGCTACTTGGCTTACCAAGCTTGACCTCAGGGGGGCGATAACCTTATTCACATTAAGCCGGGAATGAATGGAAGATGGCATTTAATACCCCAGAGGGCATTTTGAGTACCTAGTGATGCCCTTTGGGCTCACTAATGCTCCTTCCGTCTTCCAGTCCTTCATGAATGACATTTTCAGGGATTTTGTGGATAAATTTCTGATTGTTTATTTGGATGATATCTTGATTTTTTCCAATGACTGGGACTCTCATGTGAAACATGTTCGGACTGTGTTCCAGATTTTGAGAGAGAATGCCTGTATGTGAAGGATCAAAGTGTCTTTTTGGCGTACAGAGATCTCATTTCTGGGATTCATTTTGTCCCCATAATGTTATTGAAATGGACCCGGTCAAGGTTCAGCCATCTGTGATTGGGTCCAACCTACTTCATTAAAGGCTCTTCAGAGATTTTTGGGGTTTTGCCAATTTTTATCGTAAATTTATTGGTAATTTCTCTGTTATTGTTAAACCATTGACTGATTTGACCAAGAAGGGTTCTGATGTGGTGAATTGGCCTCCTGAGGCAGTCCTCTGCGTTTCAGGAACTTAAGCAGAGATTCCTTCTGCTCCTGTTCTATGGCAGCCTGATGTTTCTCTGCCATTTCAGGTGAGGTTGATGCCTCTGAATTGGGGCAGGTGCCGTTTTGTCCCAAAGAGATCCAGAGACCTCTAAAAGTAACCCTTGTGCCTTTTTCTCTCGAAAATTTTCTCCAACTGAACGTAATTATGACGTGGGTAATCGGGAGTTATTGGCCATGAAGTGGGCTTTTGAAGAGTGGAGACATTGGCTGGAGGGAGCCAAACATCAGGTGGTGGTCCTCACGGACCATAAGAATCTGGTTTATCTGGAATCAGCCAAGCGACTTTAATCCTAGACAGGCCAGGTGGCCTTGTTTTTCACAACGTTTTAATTTTGTGGTTTCCTTTCTTCCTGGCACTAAGAATGTTAAAGCGGATGCCCTCTCGAGGAGTTTCCTTGCGACTCTCCTGAGTTATCTGATCCTGCTGTTATTTTGAAAGAGGGTGTAGTTATTTCCGCCATCTCGCCCAATTTGAGACTGGCTCTGGAAGGGTGTCAGGAGGATAAACCCGAGCGCTGCCCTATGGGAAATTGTTTGTCCCAGACCGGTGGAAAAAGAGTGTGATGTCTGAGATTCATTGTTCCGCGTTGGCCGGTCATCCTGGAATTTTTGTACCAGAGACTTGGTTAGTCGGTCCTTTTGGTGGCCTACTTTGTCTCGTGACGTCAGGGAATTTGTGCAGTCCGCGGACTTGCTCTCGCCCAAGCCTTGCTCTCGCTCTAGTGGTTTGTTGATGCCAATGCCTGTGCCCAAGAGACCATGGACCCATATCTCTATGGATTTCATTTCCGACCTCCCTGTTTCTCAGAGAATGACCGTTATCTGGTGATTTGTGATAGGTTTTCCAAAATGATACATCTTGTGCCATTACCTAAGTTGCCTTCCTCCTCCGAATTGGTGCCTTTGTTCCTTCAGCACGTGGTTCGGTTACACGGCATTCCTGGAAACATTGTGTCTGACAGAGGAGTCCAGTTTGTTTCCAGATTTTTGGAGGACTTTTTGTTCTAAACTTGGTGTTCAATTGTCTTTCTCCTCGGCTTTTCATCCTCAGACCAATGGACAAACTGAGAGAACAAACCAGACATTGGAGACTTATCTGAGATGCTTTGTGTTCTGCTGATCAGGATGACTGGGTCTCTTTTTTGCCTTTGGCTGAGTTTGCTCTTAATAATGGGCTAGCTCTGCCACTTTGATGTCTCCATTTTTCTGCAATTTTGGGTTTCACCCTCGATTTTCTTCGGGCAGACGGAGGCTTCTGTCTGTCCAGGTGTTGACTCTGTTGTGGAGCGTATGCAGCAGATTTGGGACCAGGTAGTGGAGAGGTTGTCCCTCTCTCAGGAGAGGGCCCAGCGGTTTGCCAACCGGCATAGGACTGATGGTCCTCGGTTTGAAGTGGGGGACTTGGTCTGGTTGTCCTCAAGAAATATCCCTATGAGAGTTGCATCTCCTAAGTTTAAGCCTAGGTTCATTGGACCTTATAAGATCATGGAGATTCTTAATCCTGTTTCCTTTCGTTTACTTCTTCCAGGGACATTTAAGATCCATAACGTGTTCCACAAGTCCTTATTGAAGAGGTTTGTCGAGCCAGTGGTTCCTATGGCTGCGCCTCCTGACCCTGTTTTGGTTGAGGGCAATCTGGAGTATGTGGTTGAGAAAATATTGGATTCTCGTTTTTCTAGACGGAAACTCCAGTATTTGGTTAAGTGGAGAGGTTATGGTCAGGAGGACAATTCTTGGGTGTTTGCTTCGGACATCCATGCTGGAGACTGATCCATGCATATCACAGAGCTCATCCTGACCGACCTGGTTGCCCAAATGAGGGTTCGGTGACCCCTCCTCAAGGGGGGGGTACTGTTGTGAATGTGTTAGAAATGAATATCTGAGCAGAAGCTCCCTCTGGTCGTTACAAACAGTACTGAACTATTCAATGAAGATTGTGAAGATTGGCAATCAGGTGTTACAGACTGGTCTTAATAAGGGAGGTTCCCTCCCATCAGGGTTGCCGGTGATCAATTGTTCTTGTCTCAACTTTGGTTCCTGGTTCACTTGGAAGCTTGCTGTGTCTTGCCTGCATCTTCTGCTAACAGATAAGATATTTTCTGCTTTTATTTTTGTGCTTGCTTTTGCATTTTGTCCTGCACTTCTGTGGAGGTCAGCCAGGTCCCCTCCGGGGGCTTGTGCTCCTCTCAGTTTATCTGAGCCACTGTTATTTGTTCATTTGCCTTTTCCAGTTTTTTCAGTGGCTGCTGCTTAGTTTTGTTACACCAGAGAACTAATTTAGGTGGTAGAGGTCGTGTGATCTCAGGTGTTTTTTGCAATTAGTGAGTTGGTATTTTTTTAGGGTTTTTTGGATTGCAGTAAGTGTCCTTCCTGTCCTTTTCTTTCTGGGAAGATTGGGCCCCAGCGTTTGCTCATGCTATTTTCTGTCTGTGTCTATTTCCTCTTGTCTAACCGCCATTACATGTTGGGGGCTTCCTGTGTTCTTTGGGGATCTGCTCCGGGGCAGATAGTTTTCCTCTTTCTATCTTTAGGTGTAGTTAGCTTCTCAGGCTGTGACGAGGTGTCTGGACCAACGTAGGTACGCTCCACGGCTGCCTTTAGTTGTGGTGGTTAGTCAGGGTACTGCAATCCAGTAGTTTCCAACCTCTCTGGTGTATTGCCTTTTTTTGCCTGCTCTCCTCAGCTACCAAATCATAACACACATGCCTACATGTGTCTGAGCCTGTTTATGTCTCGCCGTCTTCTCCCACGGTTGGGATATTGCAGCAGGCTGGGGCGAGACCCTCAGAGTACAGTGGGGGCTGCTGCGTTTCCTGGTTCATCACCAATGGCGGATGCTGCTGCAGCTGGTGCCTCTGGTACAGGTAGAGGGGGAGGTGGTTGCTGAGGTTCTTGTGCTTGGGAACCTTGGGGGATGCTGATGGGAGGGTCACAAGATGGGCCAGCCACCTCTTCACCTCTCCCAACCGAGTCAATAATGGCCTCTGAGTCGGAGCCTGTCTCCCTCTCAGTGAGGTTGGACTGAGTTCTGTTAGGAAATTAAATGGGATTAGAAGATGTTGGAGAGGTGACACTAAACTGCATATGTGTTATGTGGTGTGATGTATGTACTTACGGTCTGAGATCCAGAATAGGAGCCAGAAAAGCAAGGCGGTCAAAATATACATATTTTCTTTTTAGGGTGCTGCAGACCCGCTCCTGGACCTCTGCTGCCGTTCCCGCCGGTACTGATCACGGATGCTTCTCCATCTTCTCATAACATCATCCACTGCAATGTGACATATAATGTAAGAAAATACCTAGCTGCACAATGGCAAATTTTTAGTCATACACGTCATATAGTCATGGGGGCCTAGTCGGATGTGACTATCCTAACATTTTGGCGCAAAGAAAAAAAAAAATAATAAAAAACCCTATTTTAGGGAAAATCATTGCTATAACTACATTCTCACCGTGACGAAGTTTCCAAATAAATCAAGTAACTACTGATTCGCTGCTGCTCCTCACACGGGCTGTCCCCAAAGTGGGGAAACATCTGCCCACAGATGCGCCTCCATGCCGCCTCTTTTCTTGCGCGGTCTGCATAATGTGCATCTCGTTGGTCCCAAATTTCGGGCCTCTCCTGCACCAACACTATCAACAATCTCGACATTGATGAGCGTTGACATCATGGCCGACTCCGTGGAGACATTCTTTCGGGATGTCTGGCGCTCTTTTTGAGCTAATTTGCATGTGTCAGCTTCCTGATGCATGTGTTGCACCATTTCCTGTGAGCTGCAGAAGTCTTGCGTATTTCTCGCAAGTCACCGTGTGGTCCGTGTGTAATTCGTTGTTTTCTCGCACCCATAGACTTTCATTGGCGTACAATGGGCGTAATATGCTGACAATCGCAGCATGCTGCAGGTGACTCGCACCGTAACATACGGCCGAGAAAAATACGCATGATCAAGCTGCCCCATTGAGAAATATTGGTCCGGGTGTAATGCGTGATTTTCACGCCTCTCACTCGTCTGTATTCCTGCTTAGTGTGACGCCAGCCTAATTCTTTCACACAAACACTCTTCAAATCCTGAAGGTCCCATGGGCTCCTTCTTTGAACTTTCAGCTTTAAGCGGTTTCACACGTCCTGATATTTCCAGTACCGGAAAAAACCGGTACCGGAGATATCACTATCCATGTGTCGTGCATGTTATATTTGCGGCACAACGCGTGGCAACCGTGTGCCGCATCAGTACCACATGGACAGCCGGAGAAGAAGCGCTACAGTAGGCGCTGTTCACCGGCGGCGGGTGCTGAAGATGTCTCTCATTCTCCCCTGCTCTGGCCGGAGATCGCGCGAGCAGAGGAGAATAGATGAGAGTTATATTAAAGTCAGAAAGATGGCAGCAGGTGTCGTATGATGGGAAATATATTCCAAAAGCCCCCACCTGCTGTCATCTTTCTGACTTTTAATATAACTCTTATCATTCTCTTCTGCTCGCGCCGATCGCAGGCCGAGCACGGGAAAATTATGAGAGTGTCTTTTTATCAAGATGTGCTTCATTATATGAAGCTTGCCAGTGTCCTATGCTGAACAACAGCTCCAAACCATGATGTTACCACTTGCAAGCTTCACTGTTGGTATGTTGTGTCTGGGAAATATGCAGTTCCTTTTGGCCTCCAAAAATGTGTTTTTATCATGCATCCAAAGGTTCAATTTTGATCTCATCTGACTATAATGCTCCCAGTATTCCACAGGCTTGTCTAAATGTTGTTGGCAAACTGTAAACATAATTGAACATGCATTTTGTTTAGCAATGGACTCTTGCGTGGTGAGTGTGCATACAGGCCATGGAGGTTGAGTGCATTACTCATAGTTTTCATTGAAACAATTGTACTTGCTGATTCCAAGGATTTCTGTAGCTCTCTAAAGGTGGTCCTTACCTCTGGAGCAACACTTCTGATAATTCTTTTCACTCCTCTGTCTGAAATCTTGTGGGGACCCTTTGGTCGTGGCCGGTTTATGGTGAAATGATGTTCTTTCTACTTCCCGATTATGGCCCCAACAGTGCTCACAGGAACCTTCAGTATGTTTTGCAACATTAAGTTTTTGAAGGTCTTCAGACAGCTCACTGGTCTTACCCATCATGAGATGTTTCTTGTGTGGCATCTTGGTAATGAGACACCTTTCTATAAGCCACCAGTTGAACCAGCTGATGTTATATTTCACTAAGTGGCAGTATTGTTTTCTTATTACTGACATAGCCTTGCAGAAGCTGACAGCTTAAGGTTGCAGCCCGCAGTTGTCAGTTTTGCCTGACTGGTTATTAAAAATACAGGTTTTTTTTAAATCTTTTAATCATTTATTTAGAGCTCAGGTGCCGGCTGATGAATACTCCCATCAGCCGACGCCTGCTCTAGCTGTTATTAGCGGCAGCAGGCGTATGATGATGGGAGCAGTAGTCCCATCAACTGATGGCCAGTGACCGGAGGTAAACGTTTTATCTCTAATCACAGCTATGGGCTCACGCTGTCATTTGATGATTTTACCGCCAATCAGAGGCAGTGTTTGTCGCGTGAAACACCCGAAGTTCTGGGAGCAGAACCCGAACAATAACATGGACTTCCGGGTGAAGTCTGGGTTCGGAGTCCAAGCCCGAACAGTAGGTGTTCATTTTGGACGCCAAACTTTACTGTCCTGTGTGCTCATCTCTAGTCATGACTTTCCATGGCTTTTTGCACCTCTTCCTCAAGCGTTCAATACTTTTTCCTATGTAATTTCTCATTATAACACATAACTTAATTTATGGACATACATGGTTTCATTTCTTTGCCTGTGTGAATTGGATGGGTTGTTACCGACATCTGGTGAGAATTTCATGCGAATAGCACCTTTAGAAATATATTTACCGTATATACCCATGTATGAGCCGAGATTTTCAGCCCATCTTTTAGGGCTGAAAGTCCCCCTCTCGGCTTATACGCGGGTCATATACGGGGTCGGTGGGGGAGGGGGAGCGGGGGTGTCAGATCATACTCACCCCTCCTCCGGCGCGGTCTCTGCAGCCCCCCTGCTTCTCCAACGATCTCCGGCTCCTTCCTGCAGCTGTCACATGGCACCGCTCATTAAAGTCATGAATATGCACATATTCATGACTTTAATAAGCGGTAGCACGTGACCGCTGCAGGACTGAAGCGCTGCGGAGAGTGCCGGGAGAAGAGGAGAGGCTGCAGGGACGAGCGGCGAAGGGGTGAGTTATAGCGATATTTACCTGTCCCCGTGCCACCGTTGCGCGCTGATCCCTCGGTCCTGGCTGTGAATGTTCAGGCAGAGGGCGCGATGACGTCGTTAGTGCGCGCCCCGCCCCCTGCCAGATCATTCACAGCCAGAGGAGTCAGACCGAGGACGCAGCGTGCAGAGAGGACAGGTAAATATCACATGTGCCGGGGTCCTGAGCGAGCGGTGACACCGGCACCTGTCCCCATAGCGCGCCAGTGTCACTGCCTGCTCAGGACAACCGGCACCTGGCCCCCAGCGATGAGAGGGAGTATATCATTTTTTTTTTTTGCAGCAGCAGCATATGAGGCCTATACTATGGGCAGAATTGTGCAGCATATGGGGGCATAATATGGAGCATATGGGGGCATAAGCTGTGGAACATATGGGGCATAATCTGGAGCATATGGGGGCATAAGCTGTGGAACATATGGGGGGCATAATCTGGAGCATATGGGGCATAAGCTGTAGAACATATGGGGGCATAATCTGGAGCATATGGGGGCATAAGCTGTGGAACATATGGGGGCATAATATGGAGCATATGGGGGCATAATCTGGAGCATATGGGGGCATAATCTGTTTTTCACCCTAGGCTTATACACGAGTCAATAAGTTTTCCCAGTTTTTTGTGGCAAAATTAGGGGGGTCGGCTTATACACGGGTCGGCTTATACATGAGTATATACGGTACTTACAAAATTGATGATGTGTTCAATACATTTTTCATCAACTGTATCTATCACAAGGTAGAGAACAAGTAAAATAAACAGGACTGAATTGAACAATGGAGGCCTGCGAGGGCTAGAGCCAATAAAAGGAATGGCATAGAAAAATTAGATAGGGGTAGAAGCTGCTCATATGATACTTTAACCCCTTAACCCTGGGAACTTTTTTCGGTTTTGCATTTTCGTTTTTCGCTCCCCTTTTTCCCAGAGCCATAACTTTTTTATTTTTCAGTCAATATGGCTGTTTGTGGGCTTGTTTTTTGCAGGACAAGTTGTACTTTTGAATAGTATTCATTGGTTTTACCATTTGGTGTACTAGAAAACGGGAAAAAAATTCCAAGTGCGGTGAAATTGCAAAAAAGTGCAATCCCACACTTTTTTTTTTGTTTGGCTTTTTCACTAGGTTTACTAAATGCTAAAACTGACCTGCCATTATGATTGTCCAGGTCATTATGAGTTCATAGACACCAAACATGTCTAGTTTCTTTTTTATCTAAGTGGTGAAAAAAAACTCCAAACTTTGTTAAAAAAAATTGAACCATTTTCCGAAACCCGTAGTGTCTCCATTTTTCGTGATCTCGGGTTGGGTGAGGGTTTATTTTTTGCGTGCTGACCTGACGTTTTTAATGATAACAGTTTGGTGCAGATACAATCTTTTGATCGCCCGTTATTGCATTTTAATGGAATGTCGCGGCGACCAAAAAAAACGTAATTCTGGTGTTTTGACTTTTTTTCTCACTGTGCCGTTTAGCGATCAGGTTAATCCTTTTTTTATTGCTAGATCGGCGATTCTGAACGCAGCGATAAAAAATATGTGTATGTTTGATTTTATTTTTATTGTTTTATTTTTAATGGGGCGAAAGGGGGGTGATTTTAACTTTTATATTTTTTTATTTTTAAAAACATTTTCTTTTTACTTTTGGCATGCTTCAATAGTCTCCATGGGAGACTAGAAGCTGTCATAACCCGATCACCACTGCTACATTTAGGCGATGAGCAGATCGCCTCTTTATAGCAGATTTACTCACTTGCTAGAGCGTCGACCACTGGGTGGCGCTCACAGCAAGCTGTCACTGACAACCATAGAGGTCTCTAGAAGACCTCTGGTTGTCATGCCAACACACTGTTGACCTGCGATCACGTAACACGGGTCACCAGTGAGCGTATTTCTGGTGCGCTTGCCGGAAGCGCTTGGTAAATGCCGCTGTCAGCGTTTGACAGCGGCATTTAAACTAGTTAATAGCCGCGGGTGGATCGCGATTCCACCTGCGGCTATTGCGGGCACATCTCAGCTGTTCAAAACAGCTGACATGTCCCTTTGAAAGATGTGGGCTCACATGTATGGCCAATGTCGAAAAGGAGTTAATGCAGGGGTCCCCATCCTGGGGCTTGCAGGCCCATAATGGTAGGCTCATTACTGTTTGCCTGCTTGGTGTATTAGCATAAGGTCAAGTAAACAGACTGTCAATTTCCTTATTTTCCCTGCACAGGATAGCAGTTTTGGATGCACATACACTACTCACAAAAAGTTAGGATATTTGGCTTTTGGGTGAAACTTATGGAAAACGTAAAAGGTTCACACTACAGTGATATTTTATCATGAAAGTAGGGCATTTATATAGAAGTAAGCAATGGTGAATTCCTCATCTCAAACAATCAACTGAAACAAAAGCCAACAACAGTGGTGGATATACCCCTCAAGAAAATGTCAATGTCTCAATAACTTGTGGTCTTGAGCATCAATTACAGCTTGACAATGAAGCTGTACACAAGTCAAATTATTGTCTGCTGAGGCACGGCATCCCGCTCTTCTTAAAGGGTGTCCTTCAGGTCATTGAGGTTCTGGGGGACAGAGTTACAAACCTCTACACGGTGACTCAGTTTATCCAATACGTTTTCTATGGGATTCAGGTCTGGAGAAAGTGCAGACCACTCCATTTGAGGTACCCCAGTCTCCAGCAGCTGTTCCCTAATGAGGTGACCTCGATGAGCTGGAGCATTGTCATCCATGAAGATGAAATTAGGCCTCATGTTATTCAAGTAGCAGGGGCTTGTCACTGTACCATTCACAACATGTATAGCAATTCTGTATTGACTAGACACACCTGCCCACACTGTAATACCAACACCACCACCAAAGGCTCGTCTGGTGACAACAATGACTGATGCATGGCACCCTCCTTTATGTCTCCAACATTGCAAACTGCTGATGACACTTTGTGACACTCTAAGCTCAGTGGCCACTTTCGTCTGAAAACATCCTGCTTGAAGCCTTGCAATGGCGAGGTAACGTTGATCAATTGTTAGATGTTATTTTTGTCTCATGATGTCAAAATGAGGAGGATTTGTATAAATATCAATTCTAATTAAACCCCAAAATTTATTGGGCGATTCATGGATCAAATGCCTGTTGTGAAATATGTCACTAAGCTCCTTAAGCAAGTTGTGCAAAACGTACAGAAACATTGAACAGTTGGACATGTGTATCCAAAAGGTTAGAGACAGTCACATTAAGTTCACCTGAAAAGGTTAGAGTGCATTTTAGGATCATCCCGAAATTTCACCCGAAAGCCAAATGTCCCTAATTATTTGAGTAGTGTATACTCCAAAAGGGGTCAAAATAAATATGGTGAACTGGCAATAGATTGATACTGTTAGTTAGAAGGGTGTTGAAGAAGGATGCAATAGTTCTGTAGAGTGTTTCATGTGAGAATTCCGAAAGGGGTAAAGTGGGAACCCCTGAATGTAAGTATACTGCCTATAAAGGAGGGTGGTGTCAGGTGATTTCTATGAGGAAGCATTGGCTGTCATTATACCGTTAGTGTGGTTCTGGGTGACACTATGATGAAGGAGAATGGGGGCTCTGGATGTGGCTCACCACCATCTCTGAATCAGAAACTGAATGTGGCTCTCAAGGTAAGAAAGGCTGGGGACCACTCCTTTAGTGGAATCAAGGTTATTTCAGATTGTAAGCCTTTTCAGATTGCTTCTGAAGGTGTGAGGGGAATTCCGATCAGTTGGGGTAGCAAGTTCCAGAATATGGAGGATATATGGGCGAAATCCTCAAGATCCTTACAAGAGAGCAAAGAAGGACATCTTGTGATTACTGAGAGTGTGTGGTGAGGCATCAGGAGATTAGTTTGGAGATGTATCATGAGGACAGGCTGTGGCAATCTAGTAATCCACATTCACAGGACCTGTAATGTATGAATCAGTAACACAGTGCCAATCTATTGATAGATTGATAGATTCCATATCAGTATGTCTTTGAAGTGTGGGAGGAAAATGGAGAACCAGGAGGAAACTCATGCAAATATGGAGATAACACCTTTGCAGATCTTGTCCTCAGTGGGATTTGAACCCCAACACTGCAAAGCAGCAGTGCTAACCAATGAGCCAACGTGCTGCCTTCTAATATATTATAATTTGAATATATAAATTGTAAATCTATTCTCACCACGGATCTCTCTAAGTTCTGTGCACATGATGAAGCCTTAAATAATCCCCCTCAGACTCTGCTTTACTATTAAACTGTAGCTTCATTGTAATTATCACGAGTTACATGTTG
The DNA here is from genome assembly GCA_033576555.1 of Oophaga sylvatica. Lineage (NCBI taxonomy): Eukaryota > Metazoa > Chordata > Amphibia > Anura > Dendrobatidae > Oophaga > Oophaga sylvatica. The sequence continues at coordinate 86,130,801 of JARQOD010000001.1, forward strand.
AAGTACATTTGACAGGATGCTGTGACAAGTTGATTCATTCTCTAACATGGAACCCTCTGATTTTAGTGTATGCCTTGTTGGAGTATATGAATAGGAATAAGCAAACCCGAATGGTAAAGTTCTCCAAGCACAGTCTGGTGAGCAATTATCCTTTCCCCCTGCTTTCCTATTTTTAAGCTTTTAGACTGTGGGCACTTCTGGTGCCATCACAGCCAAATATTGGCATGGCTGTGATTGTATAAAGACCAGATCGCGAGTGTTGCTCCCATTTTACTATCATTATTGCAGAGATAGGATGCAGCTGGAATAAGGGACAGATTCTGACTGCGCACTCTGCAAAAAAGCTGCTGTGTGTACTCTTTAACCCATATCTGTGGGAGTACTGAGCCAAAAAGCAGCTGTGTGTACTCTGCAACCCATATCTGTGAGAGTACTGTGCCAAAAAGCCGCTGTGTGTATTCTGCGACCCTCGCCAATGGGAGTTCTGTGCCTTTAAGCTGCAGTGTTTATTCTGCATCCTCTACCTGTGGGGTACTGTACCTTTAAGCAGGTGTGTGTACTCTGCACCCCCTGCCTATGGGAGTAATGTGCCTTTAAGCTGCTGTGTATACTCTGCTCCCTGCCTGTGGAATCCTGTGTTAAAAATCCACTGTGTGTACTCTGCACCCTCCACCTTTGGGAATACTGTGCTTTTAAGCCGCTGTGTGCACTTTGTACCCTCTGGCTATGGTAGTACTGTGCCTTTAAGCCACTGTGTGTACTCTGCCTCTCCCACCTGTGGAAGCACGATGCCTTTAAGCTGCTGTGTTTTCTAGTAGTCTTGGAAAGAAATAATTTGCATCATCAGTCTTGTTGCCATTTCTAGGGCAAAAAAAATAATTTTTCTGAACCGGTGTGTTTTAGCAGTCTGGGAAATAATTGGCATCAGCTGTCTCATTGCCATTTGTAGGCCACAGAAATATGTTTTCTAAACTGGTGTGTTTATAATAGTCTGTGAAATACATAATTGGAATCAACTTATTGTGTAAGTCTTATTGTGTCTTATTATAGTCTTATTGTGATATCTATGCAAAAATAAATAACTGCTGTGTTTTCTAGTAGTCTTGGAAAGAAATAACTGGCATCAGCAGTCTTGTTGCCATTTCTAGGGAAAAAAAATCTGCACCAGTGTGAGTTTTTTAGTAGTTGGGGAAATAAATAATTTGCATCAGCCATCTTATTGCCATTTCTAGGCCAAAGAAATAATTTTCCTAAAACTGGTGTGTTTTATAGTAGTCTGGAAATAAATAATTGGCATCAGCCATCTCTTTGCCATTTCTAGATCCATTTCTAGATCAAAGAAATAATTTTTCAGGACCGCTGTGTGTTTTCTAGTAGTATTGCATATTAATAATTGGCTTCAGCCATCTTGTTGCCATTTCTAGGCCAAAGAAATGATTGTCCTAAACTGATGTGTGTTTTATAGTAGCCTGGGAAATAAATAATTGGCATCAGCTGTCTAGTTGCCATTTCTAGACCAAAGACATAATTTTTCAGGAATGCTGCATGTTTTCTAGTAGTATTGCAAATAAATAATTGGCAATAGCCATCTCGTTGCCATTTCTAAGACAAAGAAATACATTTTCTGGACCAGAGTGTTTTTTTTGTTTATAAAATATTTGAATCAGCCCATCTTCTTGCCATCTCTAGGCCAAATAAACATTTTTTCTAAACCGGTGTGTGTTTTATAATATATGCACTCAACAAAAAACCCTTGTAATCAAAGCACATAATGAAACAATTATGACTCTACCAAAAAGAAACAGTATAAAGTGCTGTTATTGAAAATATATAATTTTTATTAGATATGATCCAAATGAGATAAACTGACACTTATGCAGCCTTAATAGGCTGATTTACTATTGATTTCTTAAGGCTGGCTTTTTTCGGTATTATACTATTATATGGGCGTTACACATTGCTAATAGGTTCTGACTATTTGTGGTTTCATCCCCAATTTTAATATTGGTTGGTAGTACCTGTTTTTCACATTCATTTATTTTTTTTATATTTTTATTTTTATTTATCTTTTGTTTCTTGGTACATATTTTTTGCATTTGGATCATATCTAATAAAAATTATATATTTTCATAACAGCACTTTATACTGTTTCTTTTTGGTAGAGTCATCACTGTGTTTTATAATAGTCTGGGAAAAAATAATTGGCATCAGCCATCTCATTGCCATTAATAGACAAAATAAATCATTTTTCAGGACTGCTGTGTGTTTTCTAGTAGTGTTGCAAATAAATAATTGGCATCAGCCATCTCATTGCCATTCATAGGCCAAGGAAATAATTTTACAGGAGCGCTGTATGTGTTTTCTAGTAGTTTTGCAAATAAATGATTGGCATCAGCTATCTCATTGCCATTAGTAGGCAAAAGAAATCATTTTTGAGGACTGCTCTGTGTTTTCTAGTAGTGCTGCAAATAAATAAATCTACACTTCAACCATCTCTTGGTGAGTAGTGTTTAGAAAAACAACTTCCAAAAATGAGGAGAGCACCAAATAGGGACATGGCCATGGTGGCTCTAGGGTGGCTGCTGATAGTGGCTGATTCAGGGAGAGGATGTGGTAGTTCTGTACTTGCTACATACACAAATACATTATGTTCCTCTGGTGCATGCAGGCAACAGGACATTCTGTGTCCTTTTGTAGGCCTGAATACTGCTGCACGAATGGTGCCACAAGATGTTGAAAAGGTGTTAGATTGGATGGCTGAGAGTGGCTCCAGTTCCACAGCATTATCTTCGACCCAGTCCACTGCAGAAAGTGAATAGTTGGCACCTGAGGCCCATGGTCATTAAGCTTCCACCTCACCCCCTTGCAAATCAGCCAGTTTGATCCCCAAATCATATAGCTGTCTGTTCTGCTTTTTGATGACTCCGCTGGCAGTTGTTCCATGGACCATCCTCCTGGTCCTGCCCCAGAAGTGGGAGAGACTAAGTGCACTGACGTCCAACTACTTGTTAATTTGGAGGATGAGAATGTGGGAGGGCTAGTGAACAAGCTCTATGGACCACCGCAGAACATGTCAGCAGATGATGACGAAACTCAGTTCCCAATGGTAGCATCTTTCTGCAGTGTGCAGACCAACAAGGAGGGCAGAGTTGAGGAGTTGGTGGAAGATGATGCGGGGATGATGAGATCTTAGACGCCATATGGAGCGGAGGCCATCCTAGTGATGTGCGCAGTTCGGAGGAAAAGGAGGTGGTCACACTGCCATAGTAGCACAGCAAAGAGGGAGCAGGGTGCAAAGTCACAGCGGGCAGCCCCTATCCAGTGCGTCGGGTACTATTGCAAAAAATCAGCACACCAAAGACAGCTCAAAAGAGCTGTCACGGGTGTGTCGCTGCGAAGATCGTCGCGATTGCACACCCTGACTTCTCACAGCTGAGTTTCTGGTGCTGGTGTTTTTTCGGCAGTGAGGGAGTTAATTCTTTCTCTCTCTGTGCTGGACTAGATCAGCCTCGCTCAGCTGCAATTAATGTTGTGGTAATTGGTTTCCTTCATATACCTGCCTGTCTGCTGGGGAAGTGTCGGTGAAAGCATTCATGCAGACCAGCAGAGCGGATCGTATTGAGAAGTCTAAAGCTAAGAGTACCTGTAGTGGTTTTCTCCTCTCCTCGCTTTATTATTTATCTCCTTACCCGTTGGTGTTCCCTCTGTAGTGATAGTTTTGTATGCAAGGTGGTCTTTTATTTTACCCCTTGTACTGTCTCGTTTGTCTTATACTGTGTGTGAAGTCAGTTACCTTCCTGTTCCCTGTGGTGGTAATCAGGGTCCTTCTCAGGACTAGATTACAGGTGTTAGGGATTCACAGGAGATAGGGTTACGCTGGCGGCCTGGATCTCTGTACCATCAACAGTACCTCCAGGTAGAGGGATTAGTCAGGACCCCAGCTTAGGGTCAGCATAGACCCCGGTCCTCCTGTATACAGAGACAGCGTGACAAGAGCTTCTTGGTGTGGCATTTCTTCAGGGAATGTGCTGCTGACAAGCGACAGGTGGCTTGCACGCTGTGCCCTCATAGCCACCCATGAGCCATGATCCCGAATTACATTTCCAAATTACTGGCCTTTGAAATGATGGGATTTGGGCTGGTGGAGATGTACAATTTGAAAAAACTGATGGTGGTAGCTGTCCCATAGTACATTGTTCCCAGCCGCCACAATTTTCCAGGCGGGCCGTCCCTGCTCTGCACAAACATGTTGCCGAACAAATCAGGTGTGCACAGGTGTGCTCCTACTCTGCTTTCTCCACCACCTCCTCATTCAGTCACCACTAACTTCAGCACAGACAAGAGAAAACGACAATAGGTTGTTCTAAAACTCATTTGCTTATGGGACATACTTTGCCTGGCGCATGTGCTGAACTTGGTGGTGCAGAGCTTCCTGAAAGACTATCCACACATGTCGGAGCTGCTGCTGAAAGTGCGGGAAGTGTTTGAGCACTTTCAGCGTTCTCACCCTGCTGCTTGCCTGTCTGCGCTGCATCGTCACTTCTTGCCTTCCCGTTCACAGCTGATATGCGATGTACCAACAAGGTAGAACGCCACCTTGCATATGCTGGTGCAGAGCTTCCTTAAAAACTATCCATACATGTTGAAGCTGCTGCTGAAAATGCAGGCAGTGTTTGCGCACTTTCAGCGTTCTCACCCTGCTGCTGCTTGCCTGTCTATGCTGTAGCGTCACTTCTGCCTTCCCGTTCGCCAGCTGATATGCGATGTACCAAGTGGAACTCCACCTTGATTATGCTGGAGAGACTGTGCAAGCAGCAGCAGGAAATAGTGGATTCTCAGCTGCAACACGCATGTCTGTGATGCGTTGCAGAACAACACGACTTCATCACCAATGAGTGGGCTTCCATGCGGAATGTGTGTGCCGTCTTGGGCTGCTTCGAATCTTCCACCAATATGGCAAGCACTGATAATGCCATCATCAGTGTTACTATACCACTTATATGCCTGCTGGAAAAAAACTATTCAGGCCATGATGGATGAGGTGTTGGCACCGGAGGAAGAGGATAGATCGATTCACACCATCAGCCTATTGTCCACACATGGTTCGGAGGGTGGGTTACTGTCCCAACAGCGGCCAGGTACCCAACTGTACAGCCAGGGAACAGTTTAGGAGGATGATGAAGAGGAGGAACAACCGTGTTGAGAGCAGGGTGGCACTCATATCAGCTCACGGGCATCACTGGAGCCTGGCTGGAAGTCCTACCACCGTGGACAGTTTGTCGATTTCTCTGTGCAGCCTGGCACACAAGTTAATACATGTTACAGTGCCTGTGCAAAGACCACCAAGTAGCCTGTATTGTTACCAGTGCAGATTACTGGGTGCCACCCTGCTGGTTCCCCGCTATAAGCTTTCGACACAACTCAGGTTTTTTCATCAGGCATAGAATAAGGCTGGGTTCACATTGCGCTAAGGCAGTCCGTTAGACCGACTGCATTACACCGCGGTATAACGCGGAGTAACGCAGTCCGTTAACGCTGCCATTGATCCCCATTGTCGGGCGCATCGCGACACATGCCATAAAGTGGCATGCGTTCACGATGTGCCGTCATTCAGTGACAGAGCCTCGACGCGGGCTGCAGCGTCTGAGCTCTGTCACCGCTAGCACAGATGATTCATCTGTGCTAGCGGGTATAACATAACGCGATCGCGTTATGCTATATACCATTACCAGCCCGTCAACGTTGAATGGCTGGTTTAACACAATGTGAACCTAGCCTAACACAAAATATGAAGCGTCTGCTGAAGAGACCTGAGTAGTCTGGAAAGCTTGCAATTTGTTACCATCTTTTCAATTAGCAATTAAAAGGTATCAACCACTGAGGACTCTCAAATCTTAATATTTTTCTCTGTGGTCGAAATTTTTAACTGGACTGCTGGTAGCAAGCCTCGCAGCGGATGGCCAGCTCAATCCAAGATCATACTACCAGCTTTTCATAGGCACCATGTGTAATGTACGCTAGTGGAGCTGACATTTTGGAACCCTGGTGGGTACTGTGTCCTATGCTCTGTGGGTGAAATTTGTAAGCTACTTCTGTATGGGTACTATGTCCCATGCTCTGTGAGTGAATTTTTTAACCTGACTGGTGGTAGCAAGCCTCAGTCTCTGTGAGGGCTCTGTTACAATTTTTATTATTCATTTACTTCCTATTTTACAATGATTGTTATGGTGACAAAACCCCTTTAAGTCATATCCCTATCCACATTTGTTTGCAGGGAAATTGTCCTGCTCTTACCCCCATTTTTCTTCCTTTTGCAGCCCCCTAAGCCTTACTCCGACCATTTTTTTTGTCATTTTTCAGCACTGAAGTTCGGGTCCCCATTGACTTACATAGAGTTCGACGTCCGGAGTCATGTTCGGGTCCCGAACTGGACTTTTTAAAAAGTCTGGTCAAACCCAGCAAATCGAACATCCATGGGTTTGCTCATCACTTTACTTGAAGTGAAGACATCTTTACAATTTTACATCTGAACCATGTAATCAGATTACAGTGGTTTACTTTAAAATGTCTAAGTTTACCTATTCAAAAACCAGTTTGACTTACCATACAAGAATCCACTGTGGCCAGATTCATAACCAGCGCACAACATCCTGGATGTGATTGTGTTCAAAATATGTCCGACAGTGCTCCAAAGATATGATACGCACTTCTCCTTCCTGTAGTTTAAATGGCACTGATCAGAGAGAGGAGGCAAAGGGTTAATAGTAAAATAAACCAAAGTGACATGATACACCCATGGCAGCTTTGCACTACATCAAGACTCAAAATACATTTGTAGAACAGCATTTGATTTTCATTTTCAGGAAGGTCTGTTAGGAATCAAATTCTATGTTTAATTTAAAGAGAACATGTCACCTCGTTTTTCAGCTATAAGCTGCAGTCACTGGCTTTCGGGCTTATCTACAGCATTTTATAGTGCTGTAGATAAGCCCCCGATCTAACCTGAAAGATAAGAAAAACAAGTTTTATTATACCACTCGAGAGCGGTCTGGTCCGATGGGTGTCGCAGGTCCGTGTTCGGCACCTCCCATCTTCATGCGATGTTGTCATCCTCCTTGCTTCATGTCACGGCTCCTGCGCAGGCATACTGATCTGCCCTGTTGAGGGCAAAGTACTGCAGTGCGCAGGCACCGGGCATCTCTGACCTTTCCCAGTGCCTGTGCACTGCAGTACTTTGCCTCAACAGGGCAGATCAGTACGCATGCGCAGGAGCCGCAACATGAAGCAAGGAGGATGACGACATTGCATGAAGATGGGAGGCGCCGACCACGGACCTGCGACGTCCATTGGACCGGACCGCCCTCGGGTTAGTATAATAAAACTTGTATTTCTTATCTTTCAGGTTAGATCGGGGCTTATCTACAGCATTATAGAACGCTGAGTGTAGATAAGCCCCGAAAGGCGGTGGCCGTAGCTTATAGTTGAAAAACGAGGTGACAGGTTCCCTTTAAGAACTATTCAACCAACATTAAGAAAATCTTAAGAAGTTTAATGAAATCGGCCTTTACATTAACATGACACGTAAATTTAACATCCATACACAAAACAAATATGCAAGATCAACAAACTAATGGTTCTTCTGAAAATCCATTTCTCACTAATGGTTCAATGGCCAGTGGTTAAAGTTTCGGCTTCATGCAGCTATCTGCCTTGTTTAGTATCATCCTTAAAAAAAAGTCCAAAGACACAGTGTTGAAGAGCAGCATCGGTTAGGGAAGTGAGCATTGGATTTTTTTATTTTATTTTAGGGTACAACACTAGTAAAATAAAGAATAAAAAACTATTGTATCAAAGCCAGGTAGGCTAGGGTTAAATCGCAGCTCTACAGGTTTTGATTAGATCACCTGGCTAGCTATTCGGTCAGCTCAGGGAAGATGACCAGACTGGATGTGTCTTGGAGCTGCAGAGAGAGACATGACAAAATCCCTCTCTAAGAAGAGTTTACACAGGCCATGTGCAGAGAATGGCAAGTATCATGGTTCCTATTGACAATAGATGTTTTGTATGGCCGAGCTGGGCTAGCTCAGCCATGTATGACTAGCCAGGGTCTGTTCTGTTTAGTTAGCGCCTGGATAAGGCTATGGATTTATGTTTATGAGTTTGTTTTGGTGCTGTGCAACCTGTGGAAAGCAATGAAAACTGTATGTGTTTGGACCAAAGCTGCATTACCTGTGTGAACGTTGCCTAAGGTCTAATGCGTATGAAAAGTTCGAGGCCTACCCATGAAAAACTTTTTGCATGGTCTTGTTTTGCAATGCAATCTCTTATTTACTTTGTTGAATGGTCTCATGATGACCAATCTTGATTTATTACATTTTTTTGGTTTCCTTGACAGCATTTTCAAGTTTGGTGGCAAGGCTGAAATATAAGGAATGGATAAATTGGCAAAGCGAGCAGTAATTCAATACCTTCAGAAAAAAGGACTGACACCATTGGAAATTTACAAGGACATGCTGGAGACATTTGGAGACAATGCTCCTTCTTATACAATGGTGAAAAAGTGGGTTGCAGATTTCAAGGGGGGACAAACATCAATTGAAGATGCTGCGCGCAGTGGTCGTCCCTCAACCGCATGCACAGAAAAAAAATTAAAAAAAGTGCAAGACATTGTAATGGCAGATCGACGAGTCAAACAGCGGCACATTGCACAATGTGTGGGCATATTAGTGGAGAGGGTTGGCATATCCTAACACAGCTGTTGAACATGCATAAAGTTTCGGCCCGATGCGTGCCCAGACTTTTGACTTAGAGAACAAACATCTGAGAGAACTTCGCTCTGCGGAAAATGTGCAACTGTTTGAAGCTGATATTCAACTTTTTATGCAGAGATTTGTTACAATGATGAAACTCGGTTACACCATTTTTGTCCGGAGTGAAAAGAAGACTCCAAACAGTGGAAACATCCCACCTCCCCACGCCCCAAAAAGGCAAAGGTGGTTCCATCCGCTGGCAAGGTGATGGCATCAGTGTTGTGGGATTCCAGGGGTGTCATTCTTCTGGAGTTCCTCCAGAAAGGTCAAACCATCAATGGGGAATATTATGTAGCTCAGATTCATCTTCTGAGCTCATCAATTAAGGAAAAATGTTGAGGGATGCTGCGGAAAGGGGTGTTTTTTTTACCAGGACAACGCGGCAGTTCACACATCAGATGTTGCAATGGCTGCAATTCACTTCTGTGGCTTCCAACTGCTTCAGCACCCACCCTATTCCCCTGATTTGGCTCCCTCAGACTATCACCTATTTCCACAGATGAAAAAGCACCTTTGTGGAAGTCGTTTTCCTTCTGATGAAGCCGTCATGGGACGCCGTAAAGGAGTTTTTGGGAGCAAGAAGGAACGTTCTACCACAGTGGACTAATGAAACTCCAAGAGTGATGGCATACTTGTGTGACCCTCAAGGGAGACTATGTCAAGAACTGACTGTACAAATTTGACCCACGGTCACTACTTCTGGGTTGGGCCTCGAAATTTTCAGGCGCCCTCGTATGTATGCAGTACAACACAATAATGTCTATTAAGTATAGTGTGAAGTCTGACAAATAATGTATGATCTTTCTTAACTCTTTCTAGTCCTAGCCATGTTTTGCACTTTCCTTTTTTCCTCCTCTTCTTCCAAGCCTTTTTTTTTAAAGTTCTTCTGCTTATTTTTTGCAGGATAAATTGCAGTTTTTTAGTCACTCCATTCACTTTACAATATAATGTATTGAAAAATGGGAAAAAAAAATCCAAATTGAATAAAATGGTGAGACACATTGGAATTCCACCATTGTATTCTGCTTTGTTTCTTTACGGCATGCAATGTGCTGTACAAATTACCTGGAAACATAATTCTGCATGTCAGGACTATTATACAGTAGAAATGACAAACTTGCATATTTTTTTTTTATTTTACTGATTTTAAAAAATTCAGAACTTTTTAAAAAAAAACATTTACTGTAGTTTGTATCGCAATTTTCTGA